>JAANYP010003732.1:107500-819990 GCA_020465985.1 Centrapalus pauciflorus
AATATATGTATGTATGTATGATTTTTTGTAACATTGTATTCGTTGTGAACAATCACAAAATGACTTTAAATATCATGAATTTTTTTGCAGATGCTACAAAACCCGTTTAATAACCCAAAATATTGTTGGATCCTAAGAATTTTATTGAACTTTATAAAATCATCGGATCTTATGAATCTTGTTGTATCCTGTGAATCATGTTACAAATACTGATATGAATGTTATAAATCTTGGTACGTATACTTTTCAAAATACTTGTTGATATATTTGAATATTTATATGTATTTTTTTTGTTCACAAAGTTCACACCGAATAAATTGATCACAACAGATCTCATATATATATTAGTAGAAAAAATTACAAATTAATTTAACAGACTTATCAAATTAACTACCTCAATTTAATTTGTAAAAAAGAAAGAAAGAAAGAATAATTAATTTTAATGAGGCTGCAATTAAATTGAATAGAGAGTGTCGGATGAAACAGAAAGAAGAGGGAGGGGTTTTGACAACATTCAAAAATGCATGCAAGTTGCGAATTGAAGGAATAATGGAGAGATGCATGCATGCCCTACTAAATATTAATACTTGAAGTTTTTCTTTCTGTTGCTTTCTGACATGGATGCATAATTATCTGATTATGCATCAATTTCGACCTACACCAATCAATGTGAATCACCACCATATTCATTAGGCTCTTCCTGCAAAACTCAAAAATCAAATAACCGAAAACCGCTAGATTCGAAAACGAAAAAAACAAAACTCACATATCATGGAGTGGTTTAGGTTTTCGATCATTTTTTAAAATAGTAGATAACCGAACTGATTAAAATAAATAAAGGTAAATATCTTCATTTTATAATTTTTCATTTAGTCGATCGCCTTATAAAAGATTAAACGTTTGGTGAATATGAGTATTTAGCGGGTATTATCGAAACTTGGCGGTCTAGTTTGACGACTGAATGTCAAACTAGATCACTTTTGTAATGAAATTTTATATTGTCTCGTCAAAGGAAGAAAATAACAAATGAAACAATATTTACCATTTCTATTCAAACAAAATTATAAGTTCTGAATCTTAGGTCATTAAGTTCGTGGAATTATATTTGAAGTAACTGGAAGATCGTTTAAATTAGTTTATTTAAAATTTTAGATTTTAAACATTTAGCCAAGCTTAAAAACTATTTTTTATCCATTCACAATAACCATGCTAATAGCTACATTTTGAATTCGAGTTCTTTCGAATTTATTCGACAAAAGAAACAAACCCTTAAGTTGTGCTTGGTTTGCTAGAATCCGTATGACTGAAGGAAAACAATTTAGTTTTAATTATGCAGTGCACCTGAAGATATCAGTTTTAAAAAATAATATATGTTATTTTTCATAAACATGTTTTAATTAACATTATAAAGATGATACGTAAATTCTGCATACATTCACATCTTTTAAGACCTTAAAAATGATGTGAACATACACTTACATACATACACACATACATGTATGTATGTGTGTATGTATGTGTGTGTATATTAAAATCCTTTGACATACTTTAAATACTTATAATGATAATAATGCAACTGTTAGGGTACAATTGGCTCACAGGATGTAAATGAATTAGAACTTTGATCATTAGTGTGCTTGGTGGGATGTTTATGACATGGTGTTTAGTAAGGCTGGTAACTTATGACACGATCCGGAAATACAACACGAACTTGACAAAAAAAAAAAGTTAAACCCGACACAAACACAATGGGTCAAAAGCGGGTCGACACGAAATATTTCGGATGGGGTTATGGTCAATCTAATGACCTAAGAATAACCCGAATGACTCAATCTAACTTTTATGATCATACAATTTTATGACGACTACTTGGTTTTGGGTGTTTTCTAACTTTTATAGTTTTAAATTTTTCGACTGTATTTAATCAATTTATACTACTATTTTGATTAACGACATGTTTGTTTATGACTTATTAAGCTTAATAGGCTGAATGAATGAATAAGTTAGTCATTAAGAATTATTTGTTTGTGACTTATTTTGGTAAAAAAAAATTCGATCAGTAATACTAATAAGTCACATGAGTCTTCTGTTCTAGAATCAGCCCATGTACATTTTCAATATTGCCCTATGTCTTTCCTTTCATTTTTTATTAATAAAAATTATCATTACTATATGAAAATTAACTTATATATTTTAGGATTAAATGTTTTTAAATTGTTATTAGATATCTGTTTTATAAATATGAATGTCGAACTAGCTAGTAGTTTGGCTTTTTAATTCCATGGACGTTACAAAATTATTAAATTATTTATTAAATACTCATGGAGGTGAAAGCTTGTTAATATATTGTGAGCATTAATTTATTTGCAACCTAATAATTACTTGTGTTTATTATACGTGCGTATGTAGAAATTGAGACACGTTCGAAAAACCAAACAGAACTGCACTAAACCAAACAGAATAATCACCATCTAGTATAGTTCTCAATTATAGTTTTTAATGATTTTAAGTACTTGATCCGCTCAAATTTTATCATTTTTCTTTGTAAAAAACTGAAAAATTCGGGACCGAAAATATTTGGTCTGATTTACAAGTCTAAATTTTTGGTTATCAGTTTGCTTTGGACCGTTTTGCATACCTCTGTAATTTCATATGAACTATAGAAACACCAAAATTAGTGTTGAATCAAGTTGAAAAGAAAGTCATTTTCTAAATATCAATGTAAGCAAAAAGCAAATTCGAAATTTGATTTAACTTAAAAACCGAATAGGATTGAAATGGAAATTCGAAAATGAAATTCGAAATCCAAAATTCAAAAAGTGTCTTATTACACCTTTATACATTATTTACTAATGAAATCAATATTCATAAGTGGGTTTTGCTATTTTGTTTCTCTCACATCAACAAAGAAAAATAATTTATAAATGAGTTTTACTAAAATGTACTACAGATGGAAATCTAAGTATTAATTATATTTTATTGTGTTAAAATTTACTAGAAGAAGGTTTTGTAGTGATTGGTTTGCTAAAGTGTGCTTATACATATTTTATTATTATTCATATGTAAATTATATAATAAGAATGTTTACATGTTTTTATATTTATTTAATGTAAAACTTAATTTATTTAAATATATACTAATTAATTCTTAGACATTTTGAAAATAAGATTTATTTTGGTTATAATAATTTTTGGTTTATAATAATTTTAGTGTTTTTATAATGTCTTATTTCGGTATCTTTATGTTTACTTAAAAAATCAACTTTATTTTATATTCAGTTTAACATAATGTTTGATTAATTCTAATTAGTTTGTAATGTTTAGTTTAATAAATATTTTTTTCATTAATAACATTATTATTTAAAATATTGACCTCACCAATAAAAAATTTTAAGAAAATATTTTGTTTTACTATATTATTAGTTTATCGTCATTTTTGGTTATATATCATAACTTTTGTTTATTGTAATAAGGGTTAAGTGTTATTTTGACCATTCAACTTTAAAATTTTTTTCGATTTAGCCATTAAACTATTTTTTGTCTTGATTTAACCACTAAACTATTTTTTGTATACATATTTAGCCACTAAACATTCTTTTTACCGATTTAGCCACTGAAAATTGTCCCGATTTGGCCACTAAACTATCATATTTTGTATCGATTTAGCCATTAGTTTTATTCATTTTTCCCAAAATAGAACATTAAACAAAGTTTAGTGGTTAAATCAGGACAAAAATTAGTTTAGTGGCTAAATGGGACAAATCTGAAAGTTGGATGGTCAAAATGGTACTTAACCCTTGTAATAACTACGATAGATGATAAATGTGTGTATTGTAGCTAATGTTATGCGTACCCGCGAGCGCACGCGCGCGCACACACACACATATATATTATTTGGTAGGTGATTAGTTTTTTCACGAATCTATTCAATTTATTTAATTTTTAATTTTAATTAGTATAATTTTAATAGATCTTTTTATCTTTTATGTTAATTTTTTATAGTTAATTAATTTATAAATAAAGTATGATTTAATTTTTTAAAATATATCTATTAAATTACAAAAATACATAGCTATACATCCGTCGCAACGCGCGGACACCACATAACTTGTTGAAAAAATTTGCAAACGGATCAACATGAAACACGACACGAAAATAAATGGGTTAACACAAAATTGATGACATGAAATACGATTTACACAAACCCGTTTAACCCAATTAACAGCTTTACGGTTTAATTCCTTTACAAAGGGCTAGGAGTACGTTCTTGATTTTGATGGAAATTAAGTAATATAAAATTCATTTTTTTTTTTTTGGTAATTTAAAGTCAAACACAATAAAAAGAAAATTCAATTTAAATGCACCCTTAGTGTATCAGAGACAATAACCCTTTGTAACTCATCTGTTTATGATCCCTCTCCATTATTTGTCTCCAATCCATTTGTAATCCATCTCTACTTGGTCGTCTTTTATATTTGATTTATATTCGTTTATAAGTCTTTTAGCGACAAATTATCTCCCTCTAATCCATGGCTAAATCTTAAAAACTTTTGTCTTTAATCACGTCGAAAAATATTATTGATGCCCATTTTTTAGACGGATTTTATTAACCTCTAATCCATCGGTAAAATGTTTAACATCCCGTTTTCGAATTTTAATTTAGTATTTTGGATTTCAAGAAATCATGTATTCCAAATTATCGTGTGGATTTATGTTATTGGTTGATGAATTTGAAAGTAAATTTTCTAATTAAGTTGAATCTATTTTGTTTACATAAAAGTATTGGTGGCTAAATTAAGATATTAGAAACTTTGTATAAGAGAAAACTGTTATGCAAGGATTGATTATGTCAAATTTTCAAACTACCAAATAAGTCCTGAAATAAGAGGGAGCAAAAGTATATTGTTCATGACGCGTGCAAAACACTCCTCACGTTTTAATAACTAAATGAACCCAAAGTATAAATTACACAACTGGCAGTGTACCAATCGTGTGCAATATAGATTTAATAATCACCCAGGATTTATCGAACTCAGTGAACGGAATAAAGAACGGAGACTCCAATACTACAACCTAAACCAATATTTAGTTATTTCGGACTTTTTGAAGGAATTATCAACTAGAGACAATAATTAAAATTAATTATCCGAATAACCAATGCAAACTAAGTAACACAAGATTAAATGGTTAAACTAATTTTTTTTTGGCTTTTTCAATTTTAAATAAAAAAGACTACTACCGCCAAACACTAATTAAACTTAACTAACGAACGCACCATGTAAGGACAACTATATAATACGAATCTAACTAACAAAAGGACAATCAAATCGGAACTAACATAAGCAAGTAAAGATCTATGATAAATTAAAATTTGCAAACTCTTATATTACGAAAGCGTTACCCACTTGGAATTTAAAAAACTATAATTAATTGGCGATGGATTGAATTGACTGACTAAAAACAGATCGCGCGGTTGATAACCAATTATAAATTCAATTGAGCCCAGATTTTGGTTTAATTTACCAGTTATTTAATTACTTCACGTTAAAATATTTAATCTTTATGACCACGTGATGAAAACTAAGTAACTCATCAAAACTCCAATATCAACCAATCAATCTTATAATCGCAACACAATGCCTAATGATAATCGATCAATACCGAAATCCAACAAATTAACTTCGATACTTTAAAAATCAAACTTTACGATTTATCAACCCTATTATCGCAACACAATGCATAAGAATTAACAAACACATAAAATTCTAGTTAACAATCAACTATCAAATCATTATCACAATACAATGTCTAGAAGAGATAATCAACTATTAAATTTTCATTTAAAGCATCTTTCTTTTTTAAAAACGCAGATTTAATTAACACTTTATTTTCGCAAAACAATGCTAAAAGATTAATAAAAATCCGATTTTTAACAATAAAACATGAAATAATCAACAATCCGACAAATATAAACCAAAACTCATCAATCAATCCAATAATATACAAACTAATACATAGATTTCGTTATCCCAAGCGGGTGAATAATAAACTACTCACGACCCATAATAAAAACAGAAAATAAACAAAACTTAATAGCATTCATTATGAAATACGAAAGAAAAATGAACGAATGTACCGAAATCTTGTAAAAGTGACGAAAAACCAACGATTACCGCTAACAGAATGCTTCAATCCACGCGAATATTAATCCCGAATGACTAATCCACTTAAACTATGTTAAATCTACTTAAATATGTGAAGAACAAGTTAAAAAATTAGTAAATATGCTCTGGAAATCGAGTTCTACTTCCCCAAAAATCGATCTGGCCGTTTCTGTGTGTTTATAAGGTTTCTGCGCCGCCTACGACCGTGTGCATTAAGTCCTACGGTCGTAGGCCTCTTTGACTTGGTCAACATCGTGCCCTAGCCCATGGTAAAGCTCCTGGTATCCCCTATGGTCGTAGGGTTTTTTTCCTCAACGGTCGTAGGCTCTAAAAATCACCAAATTCACCTATTTTCTTCTTGGAAAATTCATGAGAACTCGTATGGGCTTCAAACTTTGTCGGTTTTTCTTCAACGTTCGTTCCTTCGTTGATAAAACCTCTTTTGTCCTATGAATCACAAAATGAATGAATTAGATATCTTTTTCACGAATTTCGAGTGAAAAACCGACCAAAATGCAAGGTAAATGATGCCAACAATATGTATAAATATGAACATATCAGTTCATTTGGCCATCAAACAAACATCCGGAAGAGAGAATGAGGAAGGAGCATTTGTTCAACTCATCAAATTGAAGCTACATTTCTCTTGCATTTGATCAAGTTAATAGGGTTTGATGATAATCAAGTGTTGGAAAGATCAATTTTAAGGCAAGTTTATGTAAGTTCTAAAATCTTGAAGTGTTTAAACAAAGATCGAGTGTAATAATAAGGTGAAGTTTCGTATGACAGGATCTGGAGGAATTAAAGGTTAAAGGAATTTACATTTAATTGTTATCATATTTTAAAGTTTTGATAAAATTTCATTTTTTTAGAAACATTCCAAACATCATAATTGCTGTCATATTATAAATATGATTTTGTTATGCTAACATGTTTTTTTTATAGAAGTTAACTAGGTTAATACTCATGTTTTACATGGATTGATATAAAAAATTTTGTTATACATTAAATATTCATAAAGAGGTGGGGATCTTTTAAGAACCTTAAATTTTTTTAAAAAAAAATAAGATACAACAAAAAAAACAAAAGAAAAAGTAAAATACATGCAAAATCATTGAGTCAATGATTCTTTTTAAATTATTTTTTATTTGAGACATTTAAACATGACAGTTTATTATTTTATTATTTTTCTAATAATTTTTATTTTAGCTTGTTAATTTTGAAAACTTTTAATGAGTATTAATTGTAGTTTCAATAGTTTAGGAAACAAAAATAATAAAGTTTAGATTAAATCAATTATGCATGTTACTTAAATTAATGCTAATTTTTATTTTTGGAAATAGAGCGGGAAAATGAAAAAGTATTGTATTAAAAAGATGAAATGTGGCAATGATTGTTTTCATTTATTATAATATATAGATAGATTAATTAGTGTTTGCAATTTGTGAGGGATTTTACATATTAATTTTAAATAATTTTGTTGTGTTAATTTGTAATCCATACATGACCCGATTCGCTTTCATGATTGGCGTGGTACGTCACATATACATGACCCGATTCGCTTCACTTTAAACAATTGTTAGTTGATATACATTTGTATTAAAAAATAGTGCAATAAAATAATTAATTGGTTCTATTCCAAAAAGGCCGACAGTCCCACATTGTAATCATAATTTAATTATCAACCATCTTCATAATGCATATTCAATGGCGTGAGGATGAACAGAGGATCGATCGTACATATATAGTTGTAAAATATAATTCCTTCCTTACTTTAATTTGACCTACAATATCAATTTGATGGGTTTTCACAATTTAAAATTAAATATAATTTTTGATAATAAAGATAACGTAAAACTTTTAGACAAAAATGACATCGATGACCAATTAAGAAAATAAAATTTTAACTTTATATGGTCATTTTTTTAGGCACAAAACAACATTTGATTATCTTTTCTTGGTCTAAAATTAAATTTCATGTCTCTTTTCAGCAAAAGTAAAATATATATGTTATTTTCTTGGCCTAAAAGATCTGGTGATATATTTATCATCAAATTTGTATTTTATATATATATATTTTTTTGACAATTTTTCATTTTATAAATAAAATAAATTAAATTTAGTTATGAGCACTTTCAAAATATTTTACTAAATAATTTTTAATGACAAATAATATATAGTCGTAGCATAAATAAAATAAGCATATTTTATTTGAGCAGCTTAATTTTGGTTGTTGTTTTCCTCCGTCTTGAACAACATCAAAACGAAGAAAAAATGATAGACTCAGTCGATTGGAAGTAAAAAAAATGTTTATTTTTTTTAACTTGATCTCGTAGAAAATAAATAATCTCTCTTTGGTACTCGTACTCGTACTACTAACTATACTATCATCAGAAAAACAAAGTTCAATGTTATAGTGACAACTTCCCATCATCACTGTCGTTTATCATGCATGTGTGTCCACCAAGTTTCATTTGGAGATAAAATCCACCAATATAATATAAGATTAAGGTTAATGACAAATTAATAAATAAACACAGAACCAATCATTAATTTGCACGTTTTAATTAATTTGTAGCATAAGTTTTATTATATATGTATATAATAATAATATAAAAGAAAAAAGTAAAACAAAATCTATAATAAGCAAGAAAAGTTAGTGGTAAGTAGGGCCAAAAATCGTTCATCCATCACCGTATATATGGTTCTAATATATGCGTCACAATCTACTCCAAACGACGACTTAGGCCCTGTTTGATAGCTCTCAATAGGCTCTGAATGGGCTCAATCCTCTCATTCGGTAAGAGAATTAAGGATCAGAGTGTTTGATATCAATAATAGTAAATGACAAAAAAAAAACTCTCATCCTCTCTTATTCAATCTGAGAAGAAAATGTCACTGATCCCCTCTTACCATCGCAGAGAGCAGATTCCTCCTCGGGCTTCATCGACGACCATCCCCCTCCCCAGACCTAGACAACACCGAACTGCTCCTTCTCTGTTCTAGTCTGCAAGTGAATGGCCTCCGACTTCCATAGAATGTGTGTGAGTGGTGAGAGTTTCGGCCGAAGGTGACCGGCGCCGGTGGCCGACCGCCGCTGTTTTTCCTTGCGGCGCTGTCTGCCTTCTCCCTTTCTGTTTCTGGGTTCCATTGAGAGAGAGAGAGAGGAGAGAGAGAGAGAGAGCAATGTTTTGTGGGTGTAGTGTGGAGAAGAGATCGGCGCCGGAACTCCTTGGCCGGCGACTGGCCTTCTCCTTTCATTTTCTGGTCGTCTTCACCGAGAGGAATCAATCCAAGAAGATTGTGGGTTAGGTGTAAAGTGGTTGGGTATGGACTTTAGGCTAATAAATTGAGCAGATTCCTTGTTTTATTATTATTATTATTATTATTATTATTATTATTATTATTATTATTATTTTAGGCTAATAAATTGAATAAGGTTTAAATATTGCTTTTGGGTATTTAATTTTTTTTTTGGGCTTTCACAAATTGATAACTGATTTTGGGCTAGATATTTTTTAGCCACATTAATTTAGAAACTAATTTGGGTTTTAAAATTGAAATGGGTTGCATTCTTATTATTTAGTTGATATTATCAATTGATTGTTGGTTTTCTTTTGTTTGAAGAATTACTGCATATTCGATAGTTATAATTGTTAATGGATTGTTATGAATTATTTGTTTGCTTCCAAACATGTGTGCTAGTTGAAATTTTGGTTAATAAAATAGAAAAATCACATATATTTATAAATCATAAAATTTTAATTAATTTCATAAATAAAGTCAAGAAAACATAAATGATTAGACATTTATAAATTTAAAAATCAAACAATCTTATTGCAAACTCTTATCAATTATTGAGACGTCTCTTGTCAATAAGAAGTGGTAATAAGCAATAAGACAATAACCTCTTAACGAATCAAACACACCCTTAATTACTCTCTTTTCAACCTTTTTGCTTTATGAATTATCCTTTCAATTCTCTTGTGTTTATCTCACCATTTCTTTTATATTACTTTTCCATTACTAATCATCATCTTTTCTGATTAATAATTCTTAATATTTCCACAAATCTGTTCGACGACTTTTAAGCAGTGTCGGTTCTATCATTTTTAAGAACTGGGACATATATTTGAAAGGTGTCCTCTATATATTTAAGCAAAATTCGTAAAAAAAACTACAATTAAATAATATTGAGAAAAAACGCTATACTTTTTATTCGTATGATTATAAATTGGGCAAAAATTGCATACAATATTAAATTATATTTTTAGTAGTAAATTGAGAAAAAAATGTTTAAATTTTAAATGATTCATAATATAAATAGTAAACATATGGGTCAAAAATAAATAACATCACAAGAAATAAATACATATTTCATTAGTATTTTTAATAATCGTATAATAAATAACATAAACCACATGATAAACAAAAATAAAAAACAAGCTCATTGAAAAACAAAAGTATAAATATTGAATTTGATGAATAATATATTGATATAAAGTAAATAGACGATATTTGTAGATGAAAATTCAAGTGGTAGTGATAGATATAAAATATAATAAAATTGCACACAATGGGAATCGATCCCACGCCATTTGGATTCCAAGATATAATCACTGTCAGCTAAACCAACACATTGTTAATGTCTTTTATCACGCAATAAACATTCAAGTTAAAACTGAACAGCTGGACTATATTAACATATAAATTTTTTTAGTCCCCTTATAATGAATTGGGCTACCAGGCCCAGGGCTGTCCCTGCCTTAAAGGTTTGATGTAAATTAGCTTCTTATTATTAGTTGATATCATTTTTCAATTTATGATTTATAACTAATTATGCATTACATAGATACACAAAGAGGGAGGTCAATAGAAAACAACGTAACTGTTAACGTAATATAAAAAAAATAAAATAAAATTTCATTATAAAAAATTAGTAACATAATATACAAAAAAAAGCATAGACAATAGAATTTCGTTAACAAAAAACTTAGTACATAAATGGTAATGTAATACTCTAATTTCATCATTGATGTGATATTAAAAAATGCAAGTAATAGTAATAATGAAAAAAATCTTTTAAAATGATATATATAGATCTAAGTGATAAAAAGTACATAAAAAAATCCTTTAAGATTTTGTATGAAAAATGTAATATATTTTTTGTTACTTTTCTTCTTTTAAAATATAACTAGTTTATAACCCACGTATTACGTGGATATTTTTAATTAAATTTATTTATATAAAATGTATATAAGTAAAAATAAAAATATACAAAAATAATAATTGTGTTTATTTTTATTATTTACAGATTAAAAAAATAGAGTATATTTATCTTTTTTAAAAATATTAAATTGTATTTATCTTTTATTTTTTATAATTTGTAATTAACTTTTTGGTGAACGTAGAGGTTACACGTGACATTTGATGTTTTCCTTTATTATACATAATAATAATAATTTCCACAACTAATTCAAATTTTTACATTTGGATCTCATTATGATTATTATGGATAATAATGATAAATATTTATTTTAGGTAAATATTAATTTTAAATATTACAAAATCTAATTTATTACTAATTAACTAATGAAAAAAAATAAAGTCAAAATTTAATACAATTAAGTTAAGGTGTTAAACTTGGAAAAAGAGGTGGAAAAATAAAATTTTCTTGTATTGTAGAAGTGACATATGACATGTATTGTTTTATTTTATTACAATATATAGGTTTGATACTCATTTATTACATGGGTTGATTTAGAAAATACATATATTTTTATATTTTAATAAATTATTATAAAATTTATTTATAATTAAAATAGAAAAATTGAAAGCTAGTTAAAATAAAGATAAAAAAATACTTAGTTGTTTGATATTAAATAAAAAAAATATTATTATATTGTATTATTAAAAAACTAATAATATGTGTTTGTAAAAATGTTCATTTTAATTTTTATTAACTTCAAATATGAAATATCAATGTAAGAAACAAAAAAATTTCAATTATGTGAATGTGTATATATTTTGAAAATTATAAAATATAAAAATGGAATATCTGAACATCAACAATCAAAATTTATCATATTCACAATTGAAGTTTTATCAATTAAATTTTAAATCTTGTTAGCAAAATAATTAACAAAAAATTTTAACTTTATTTACTATACTTCTACATTTAAATCCAAATTTTTATATTTGAGTTTAACTAAGATAATTAAGGATAATAATGACACATATTTATTTTAGGTAAATATTAATTTAATATTAATTCTTTAATGAAAAATTAAAATCAAAATTTAATGTAATTAAGTTAAGGTAGTAAATTTGGAAAATGAATTAAAAAATATAGCATAAGTATAATTATTTATTTTAATTTAGGGTATAAGAGACATTTCATAAATAATTATGAGTTGTCATTAATTTGGAACATTGATTTCTTTCCATCCAATGGTCCATAAACTCCAAGTGGTTTTTCTATTTTATATAGTATAGATATAGGTTAATCAACACATGTATTACATGGGTTGATTTAGAAAATACACATTTTTTATATTTTAATAAATTATTATAAAATTTATATATAATTAAAATAAAAAAATTGAAAGCTAGTTAAATTAAAGATAAAAAATACTTAGTTGTTTGATATTAAAAAAATATTATTATATTGTATTATTAAAAACAGATAATATGTGTTTGCAAAAAATGTTTTTTTTTTAATTTTTATTAACTTCGAATATGAAATATCAATGTAAGAAACAAAAAACTTCAATTATGTGAACGTGTATATATTTTAAAAATGATAAAATATAAAAATGGAAAATCTGAAAATCAACAATCAAAATTTATCATATTCACAATTGAAGTTTTATCAATCAAAATTTAAATCTTGTCAGCAAAATAATTAACAAAAATTTTTAACTTTATTTACTACACTTCTACATTTAAATCCAAATTTTTACATTTGAATTTAACTATGATCATTAATGATAATAATGACACATATTTATTTTAGGTAAATATTAATTTAATATTATTAACTCATTAATGAAAAAAAATTAAAATCAAAATATAATGTAATTAAGTTAAGGTAGTAAATTTGGAAAATGAATTAAAAAGAATGACATAGGTGTAATTATTGATTTTAATTAAGGGTATAAGAGACATTTCATAAATAATTATGAGTTGTCATTAATCTGGACCATTGATTTCTTTTCATCCAATGGTCGAGAAACTCCAAGTGGTTTTCTTATTATATATAGTATAAAAGTATAGATGTATTAAAAAACTAATAAAATGTACACGTAACATAAATAGTGGGTGTAACGTAAATTTGGTGACAAAAAAATAGATATTTTGGTTAGTTGACTTTATTTTAAGTAAAACTTATTGGAGTTGCAAATTTGAGTATTTTAGTACTTATCCCTTTGTAAATGTATTATTGTCAATCATTTGTATCCATCCGCACTTATAACCTCATTTGCTAACTTTTTATAAAGCTGTTTTTTTATTGTTAAATAAATAAAGTAGTGGTTAATAAAATGAAAATGCAATACCAAATTTTGTCAACAGTAACCCATGCATATTTTAATCTCAGCGCATTGAAATGAAATAATAATTTATATATTTATTATGACATGTGAATAAATTAGATATGCTATTTGCCATAGGCGCCGGCCCGCATGCTTAATTACTTAATTATTCTTCAAACGAACAACATTTTAGATATAAACCGTCGAACAAACCTTAATTATTGGCCTTTCCATTAACTAATTAACTATATTAATATATTCAGAAATCCACATCATTCCCTCGTAGTCCTCAATAATCATCATCATCATATGAAAATAGTTTAGTGATAGGGCAATCGGGTTAAGTTCCATGGAGCCTCATATTAGATTGGAGTCCTGGAGTCTCATATTAAATGTACATGTTCATTACAATAAAATGTTTTATTTTATACAAAAGTATAATATACACATGTTCAAAAGTGCATTACAATTGACGAGTTCACATCATTTGAAATTATAACGATAAAAAAAATTCTATATCATGCAAAATTATAATATTTAAACAATATGCACATGTGATCTGATGATGCACTCTGAACATGTGCATATTGTATTTTTGCATGAAGTATAACATTTTTATCGTAATGAACTTCAAATTGTGTGAATTGTTCAACAGTAGTACACTTTTGAACATTTATATATTACATTTTTGCATGAAATAAAATATTTTATTGTAATGAACATGTACATTTAATATGGACTCCAGGACTCCAATCTAATATGGGACTCCATGGAACTTAAATCTAGGGCAATCCAATACTTGATTTTGTAGTTATTGATCGATAATTTTTTCGAACGACTTAAATTTTGTTAAACCAAAAGCAATTACGTACACGAATCCTGATTTGTGAGAGACAAAACAAGACAAAGCCGAAAACTTCTAGTATACTCCCATGGGTGGACCCAAGTGGTTGTTAACTTTGTTTCGTAGTTTAATCGATAATTTTAAATAAAAAAATGTTTATATTCGAGTAACAATGAATCGGTGTAAGCTAAATCATCATTTTTTAACGTTCTCAATGAAAGATAAGTTCTAATTTTAGTTAAATAATTGATAATACCTAAAATGGCAACCACCATAGAAATTTTAGAAGAAAGAGATTTTAAGACAATGTAATACTAGCATAAAATAGGAACACAAGCGTGAGGAATATAAAAAATAAGATATAAACACCTAACAATACTCCAAAAAAAATCCAATCTATAACACAACGTACAAGAAATTTAATAATCCAACAAAACAAACACTTACCAAGAAATGCACGTCGATTTGAACATTTAAGAGTTCTAAATTTAATTCTCACATGTAATCGATCATCCATCAAGGTAAACTTAATGGGCATTTAAAATCAATTGTTAAAACTTCAAATTTCTTACATCAAAGTACAATGTTTTAATTAAAGGTACACGCATCCGCCTTGGCTGATTTCAATTTCAAGCGATTAACTTAAAAAGGGTTACAATTTAATGTTAAGGTCATTCAGCTATTGCTAGTACGTGGTTGGGTCATGCCTTGTATGTTCATACTAAGGTATTTCGAGGTCATCATACATTGAGATATTTTTTTAAAAGGTCATAAATATCGAGATTTAATTTAATATTATTTTTGTCTTTAAAAGATCAAATCGTAAGATTGAGATTTGGATCCTATTAATATATAATTGTCTTGTTTATATGTCTTATAATTTGGGATTAATGTTGAAAAAAACCTAGGGACTTTTATTGATTTATCAATTAAGTCAAATGAACAATTTTTTCCCGAGCGTTGAAGTAACTAGACAATTTTTTCTTATTCAAAACTATATATATGACTTGTTTAGTAGGTTATTAACCCGTAAACATTACAATGAGTTAGACAATGAAAAAAAAATTCCAGTGACTTTACAAAAGTAGAAAAAAATCCTACTAATGATAGACTCTTATCTTAACATCGAGATCATACCAAATCGTACTATAAAATATGAATTTTGTGCCTTTTTTTCAACAAGAAATCATGTACAGTTTTTATTAATTTATACATGCTTATATGAACATATAGAAAAGTGTTCATTGCATTTATATGGGTGAAAAATTTTTGGAGTGATGAATTCATGTTTATAATTCATTGAAAATAATTTTCAAATGCTTATACATGTACATATAAAATTTTTCATGATTAAAGACTTGTTTACATTTGAAATGTACATATAATGATGAAATTTCTTCAGATGTAAATTGCATAGGAATATAGGATCATGAAAAAGACATAATTTGTAACCATTCTTTTCTAACATTTATTAGTGTGTGCAGGGCCGGCCCTGCGCAAGGTCAACACGGGCAATCGTCCAGAGCCCATTAATCGTATGAGCTCATTCAATTCTCAAAGAACCTATTATATACTTAGGTCAATTAACGATTAAATAAGGTTATTGACTTGCAAAATTTTTAAATTTAACATTATATAATTATAAGTTTTGATGTTAATTTATCATTTTTACTTGAATTTTACTTATCTTACATATACATACATATTTATAGGACCCATTTTAAGTTTTGCCCGGGGTCTCGAAAATGATTGGACCGGCCCTGAGTGTGTGGGTTCAAGCTTCTAAAGTTTCTTATAAACACTAGTTGTAGACTATTTAAGGCATTTACGTTGGCTTGACTTCCATTTTTATAAGTTTTTTCTTTATATATTTGTTTGTTTATTTTTTTGACATATAATAGATTGAAGATTAAGTTACTAAGCTTCTTATTGTATAGATCAATATTAACATATTAATCGCGAGGCTGCCCAACTTCAGGTGATCGTACATTTGAAATCGTAACACATACACACACACACACACACACACACACATATAGGGATGGGTTCAATGGAAAACCACTATGCACGTGAAAACTATGGAAACCTACGCATACCGTCCGATTTGGTGCATTTAATGAAAAACGCGGTGGCATGATCGTAAATAAGATGATGCATCACGCTGGATTTTGATGCATCACGCGGGATTTTGATGCATCACGCGGGAAATTTGATACATTACGAGGGATTTTGATGCATCACGCGGGGAATTTGATGCATTTGTGGTGGTGCACTGCGGTTTTCACAAGTTTTCCGGTGCATGGTGGTTTTCCATTGAACCCCTATATATGTATGTGTGTGTGTATATATACATATATATATATATATATATATATATATATATATATATACATACATATATATATATACATATACATACATATATATATATACATAGATATATATATATACATAGATATATATATATATATATATATATATATATATATATATATATATTCAAGATTAATGAGGTATCATGTTAGACTAGGGTATTGGGAAACCATTTATAATCAATTATTTATCATTAAATCATTAAAAAAATTGCTGAATACGTAGAGCATTGAACAACATTGTACATGTTCCTTACAACAACGAATATTCACTTGTCTAGAATAATGTCAAAAGTTAGTTACATGAATGCAATCTCACATATCTTACTGTAATGTATAATGAATACGTACTTGTATAATGTAATAATTAATTTGGATCATCTATAACTATCGTAATTGTACATCTGTGTGATTAACAAAGATAATGAACATTTGAAATTGTCGTTGATTATGAGCAACTGATAATGATCATGTGAAGTTGGAACAGAATATGTGCAATTGGGACAGAACATCGTACTGCACATGTTACACTACTCACACAATTGAGTTAATAAACACCGCTAGTGAACATGTGCAACCATAAATCGCGATTGAACATGTTCACTAGCGTGTAAATGAATGAACAATCACGAACGGAATAATGAAAAGAAAAAATATCATTGTTGGACATCTTCGGCTAAACATGTTCACAGAAACTCATTGTTATGGTCTTATGATAGTAAATCCTTATAATTAATGGATTATTAATTCAATAGTAGTCATCTATTAATTAATAAAAATCTAATTGACTACATAACTATCTTTTAGTCGTAACCAAACCTGAATGAACTCCGGTTCCCCAGTCTAACATGGTACCCCATTGATTCCGACACTATATACATACATACATACATACATATATATACACACACACACAATATCACGGAATAAGATTTAATGGTATAAATTAACAAACAAAGAATTAATTATTTAATTAGTGTCTAGTATTTTAAATTTCATTTTCCATCTCAAATTAAGGACAATTGCTTAGGAAGTCAAGAGTAGTCTTTTTTTAGTACGTATGTGTTATCGAGTTGTAAAGTGATAAAGTAAAGCAAGATGAAGTTGTGGATAACTTTATCTCGATCGATCCCTAATTTTTTTTTTTTTCTAATCCAATGCTTAATTAATTAATTATATAATTATTGGATAAGAAAGTGCAACATAAACAATTTAGCTTTACAACTCGAAGGGTTCTTTAATTAGTTGGGATGATGACGATTAGATTTCTATGCCACATAATATAATTATAATTAATTAGCAAAGCAAACGCAGCCACAACCACTACCATATATATATATATATATATATATATATATATATATATATATATATATATATATATATATATATATATATATATATATATATATATATATATATGTATATATATAGGGGTGGGTTCAATGGAGAACCTTATGCATCGAAGAACCTTGAAGAACCACAATGCATCGCTAGAAAAACTGAAATGCATCACGTAGAAATCGATGCATCACGTGGGAATTTGATACATCAAGTGAAAATAATGCAAAAATCGATGCATCACTCGATAATTTGATGCATCACGTGGAAATAATGATGCATTACGGGGGAATTGTGATGCATTTGTGGTGGTGCATGGAGGTTTTTCAAGGTTCTTCGATGCATGGAGGTTCTCCATTGAACCCACCTCTATATATATATATATATATATAGGGGAGGGTTCTTCTAAGAACCATAAAAAATGTGGGAACCTAAGAACCTTTTATTTTTTTTGATCAGCAAAAAGATTACGGGATATGAGCTACGGCATTGCCATCACCCCAAAACCCGGAATCAATATATTAATGAGACAACTAGCAAGATGCTAGAACAAAGTACATCAAAAGTTACAAAAGGGAAATAGGAAAAGAACACCATAAAGGCCAAAATAAAGACTTACAATCAGCCCTAAATTTTAACCAAGAAAACAAACTTGCTTGAAATTCGTCTCTAATACAAGAAACCGACTGACTAACTCCATTGAATATCAAATTATTCCTGGCCTTCCAGATAAACCAAAGAATTCCTCCAATAGCAGCTTCAAAAAACTTTCTGCATTTCTCAGATTTTGCTTGACCAAATATCAAATCGAAAAAAACTTCCATTTGATGATGCTCGGCTACTGAAATGTTACACCATGAGAGGAACCAATTCCAAATCTCTTTACTAAACGAGCAAGAGTAGAACAAATGTTCCTCCGATTCAACCTCCGATGAACAAAAAGGACAATTAATAGACGAAATATTAATACATCTGATGGAAAGATTCTTCCTAGTTGGAATTCTCCTTAACAATAATTTCCAAACGAAGCAATTTATTCTATACGGCAACCAACTATTCCAATAACAATTGGAGATTTCCCCTTCATACGAAGCCGAATCAATTAAATTCCTAACCGATGTTACTGAAAAAATCCCAGATGGATCGCCATTCCATTTCCACCCATCCTCCCCAATATCTAACTTAACCTCCCAAAGAAAATTTTCTAAATCAATCACTAAACTTTCCAGCCCTTCTGCTGCCAAATTAGTGTCCCAATCCCACCTAAAGCTCACCTCACCAGTGCTGTTAAAAACCAACCTTGAACTGATGGAACAGGCTGTATCAGTTTCATGTATGAATAAATCAGGGAATAAGCTACACAATGGGGTATTTCCCCACCATAGATCAGCCCAAAACTTAGTATTTCTCCCATTTTTAATGATGCGAGAGAAAAGATCATCACAATGAAAATTAGAAAGGTTGAGAGACATACCAGCCTTCACAATATTCTGCCAAGATCCAGAAACTTTTCTGTCCACCATACAATCTGCAGAAAGACCATTGATTCTGTGAATTGCAATCACCACCTTCTGCCATAAAGCCTCTTTTTCTTGCCTAAATATCCACAACCATTTGAATAAGAGAGCCAAATTTATTGCTTTCAAAGAGCCGATGCCCAAGCCTCCATACTTCTTCGGAGCGATGGTTTTTTTCCAATTAACCCACGCTATTTTGGCATTCCCATCGTTAGAGGTACCCCAAATAAAACGCCTCCTTAGTTTTTCCATGGACTCGATAACTTTCACCGGAGCCTTATATAAGGACATGAAATATAAGGGCAGGCTGCCCAAGATAGATTTGCAAAGAATAACTCGACCACCAAAGGATACGTTTTTAGCTTTCCAAGAAGATAATCTGGTGGAAATTTTGTCGATAATAGGCTTCCAAAATTTTTCCAACCCCATATTAGCACCGATGGTGATTCCCAGATAAGAGAATGGCAGTTTTGCCTCACCACAGTTCACAAAAGACGCAAACTGCAGAATATCTCTACTAGAAACACCAATTCCATAAACCTTGCTTTTATGAAAATTAACCTTGAGACCCGAGGCGAGATAGAAACAATTCAGAATCCTTTTAAGATTCAGAATATTTGAGGCATCCCATTTTCCAATGAAAAGAACATCATCGACAAACAATAAATGAGAAAGCACGGGACCGTCATTTGGAAGTTTAATTCCAGAAAATAAGTTGTTATTAATTGCTTCACACATCGCCACATGAAGACCTTCCATTGCAATAATAAACAGGAATGGAGAAAGGGGATCCCCTTGCCTCAAACCACGCGATATTTCAAACTCTTTTGACGGAGAACCATTGATTAAAACCGAAGCTCTAGCCGAAGTAAGGCACCCATTAATCCATGTCCGCCATTTAGAATTAAAATTCATTTGATCAAGAATAGAGTCCAGATATGACCAACTAACTGAATCATACGCTTTTTCGAAATCCACCTTGAACAACAACACTTTATTTTTGGATTTCTTACTCCAACTGCACACTTCATTAAGAATCAGAGGCCCATCGAGAATTTGACGCCCTTCAATGTACGCGGACTGCTCACAACTCACAACTTTGCCCACCACCTTCTTCAATCTCTCAGCAAGAAGCTTGGCAATAATTTTGTACAAACACCCAATTAAACTAATTGGTCTGAAATCTTTCAGGGATTGGGGATCTTTAACTTTAGGAAACAGAGAAATAAACGAAGCATTGCAACCAACTGATATGCAACCATCAGATTCGAATTGCCTAACTAAAGCAATAATATCTCCCTGAATCAAATTCCAGCAACTCTTCAGAAACTTAAAAGTGAATCCATCTGGACCCGGCGCTTTATCACTGCCACACGCCCAAACTGCTTCCTTAATCTCATTTAGAGAGAACGATGCATTCAGAAAGGAATTATCTGCGGCCGATAATTGTTTAAAAAGGGAGCTTTCAAATTTTGGCCTTTCCAGTAAAGGTTCCTTAAATTTGGAAGAAAAAAACTTGAACACTTCCTCACTAATTATACATGGATCAGTGACCCAAACCCCATCCACAGATAAACCATGCACTCTATTCCGATTGAGATTCGCTTTGAAAGTGCCATGAAAGAAACTCGAGTTTTCATCTCCGTCAACCAACCATTTGATTCTAGCCTTTTGTTGAATATCAAGTGATTTGGCATACTCCCTGTCCCGAATTTCTTTTTTCCAATATTTTCTATCTGCCACTTCAACTCCATTTAAAGGCCTGGATTCCGCCAATAATTCAATTTCGTCCGTTTTCTTCTTTAGCATCTCAATCTCCAGACTCTCTTTATCCAACACCTCGCATTTCCACTTTTTAAGGGATTCCTTGACTGCTTTTAATTTCAGGGAAAATTTCCTATCAGCTTTTCCCCTTCCCTTCCAACCTTTCCAAGCATTTTCCACAATCGAATGAAAATCTTTATGATATATCCAAGAATTATAAAAACGAAAAGGAATAGGGCCAAAGTTAGTTCCCCTACAAGACAATGATAAAGGGCAGTGATCTGAAAGATTTCTGGCAAGAACTTTAACTGAAGCCATAGGCCAATGATCTAAGAATTCCGAAGATACAAAAATCCTATCCAACTTGCTAAGAGAAGCCCCATCTTCACTAATCCATGTGAATTTGCGACCACCCAGACTTAACTCGATTATTCCAGAATCACGAATAAAATTATTGAAATTATTAGACGCTACTTGAGAAAACGAAGAACCAATCCTTACCTCCTTGAATCTTATTTCATTAAAGTCACCCATGATTATCCATATCCCAGCATTAGAAGATATAATAGACTGCAGCTCATTCCATAAAGCAAATCTATTCGAGGCAGAGCATGGAGCATAAACATTTGCAATAAAAACCGCTTCATTGATACCCTTTACAGTCCCCTTTATAATTAAATAATTCAAACCTGAGATAAAATCAGATTTAGAAAAAATCGAGGAGTCCCATAATCTAAGAATACCACCAGATCTCCCAACAGCTGCAACAGACTCGAATTCCACCTGAGAACTATTCCAGAAATTACATACCTTAATCTTCTCCGGATGTGCGAATTGCGTTTCCTGAATAGCAATAAAATGCGAATTATGCTCCTTTTGTAATATTCTAACCCATTCAGCTTTATTCCTTCCCCCTATTCCTCTAATGTTTAGAGAAAGAATATTCATTTAAAACCTAAATCATCTCCATTGTTTTCTACCACCAGCTTTTTGATTTCCGATTCAAATCCATTCAAAACAAATCCAACCTTTTTTCCGACAGCTAACGTTTCTGATACTTCCAATAAAACATTGTTCTCCGCATTTTTTGACTCCTCCCTAATTTGATTCGAGCTTTGAGAAGGATTTGCCCCAGAGGCCGATGACCTAGATCTGCTTCGGTGAATGACTTTGTTTCTATCCATCCTCCATCTATCCTCATTTCTAGATATCCTATGACGAGAGAAGGAATTAGATCCGAACTTACGTTGCACAGAATGTTGAGAATCCGAAGAAGAAATTGGCACAGGAATAATGGGAATATTAAGATCAAAAATCGGAGTAATAAGGGGCGAAGAACCAGGAATATTGGGGAGGTGGGGCGTAGACTTTGATGAAGGAGAATTATTGATATTCAGAGAAGGTAATGTGGGACCAATCTCTTCCCCCATGACATGATCCCTTTCAGACTTAGAGCCCAACTTGTCAAGCCCACCTCCTGCTTCTTGATAATTTGGCCCAACCTCCAAATTATTCTTCATAAACCCAGGCCCAGAAATTTGACCCAACTCATCCTTATCTGCCACAGTGAAATCAGCGCCATTTTGAACCAATAAATTATTCTCCCCTATTAATTCTTTGGGAATTACAAATTCACCATCTTCAAGGATAGTCTCTTCAACTCTGGAAACATCTACGTAGTTAGTCATGCATTCTACGTAGAATGACATGCAATCTACGTAGAATGTCGTGTAGAATGTCAAATATCCATATATTCTACGTAGATTACCTGATAAAATATATCAAAAACACATTAAACAAAAAAAGATTTCATTTAGACATTTTATCAAACACTTGGTATGCAAATGATATAAAATATACAAAAAAGACATTGAATAATAATGTTAGTCTACATAAAAAAATATAGAAATGTATAAAAAAACATAAAAATATATGAAATATATAAGTAACAAAACATTCTACATAGATTATGTGTGATTTTTTACAAGTAGTCTTGTATTATATTCTATTTAGATTATCATTTAATCTACGTAGATTATCATGTAATCTACGTAGATAATCATGTAAAACATCCAATAACTATTACAATCATTATAAATCTAATATCTTACAAATAATCTTCATTATAAAACATGAAAAATGAATCTGTCATATTCTATGTAGAGTATCGACGAACATATTATATGTACAATCTACGTAGAATGTCATGCATTCTACGTAGAATGTCATGCATTCTACGTAGAATGTCATGCATTCTACGTAGAATGACATTCAATCTACGTAGAATGACATTCAATCTACGTAGAATGGTATGCAATCTACGTAGAATAACATGCAATCTAAGTAGAATGGTATGCAATATACGTAGAATGACATGCAATCTACGTAGAATGTCGTGTAGAATGTCAATTATCATATATTCTACGTAGATTATTACATGATAAAATATACCAAAAATACATTGAATAGTAATGTTAATCTACATAAAAAGATATAGAAATGAATCTGTCCAATGTACGTAGATTATACATAGAATATGTTCGTCGATACTCTATATAGAATGTCACGCAATCTACGTAGAATGACATGCAATCTACGTAGAATGTCATGCAATCTACGTAGAATGACATGCAATCTACGTAGAATGACATGCAATCTACGTAGAATGTCATTCAATCTACGTAGAATGTCATGCAATCTACGTAGAATGTCATGCAATCTACGTAGAATGTCATGCAATCTATGTTGAATGTTGTGTAAAATGTCAAATATCATATATTCTACATAGATTACATGATAAAATATATCAAAAACACATTGAAACAAAAAAAGAAGATTTCATTTAGACATTTTATCAAACACTTGGTATGCAACTGATATAAAATATACCAAAAAATACATAGAATAAAACTGTTAATCTACGTAGAATAACATGCAATCTACGTAGAATAACATTCAATCTACGTAGAATGACATGCAATCTACGTAGAATGTCATGCAATCTACGTAGAATGTCATTCAATCTACGTAGAATGACATGCAATCTACGTAGAATGTCATGCAATCTAGGTAGAATGTCGTGTAGAATGTCAAGTATTATATATTCTACGTAGATTAAATGATAAAATATACCAAAAACACATTGAAACACTTGATATGCAACTGATATAAAATATACCAAAAACACAATGAATAGTAATGGTAATCTACAAAAAAGACATAGATTTGTATAATAAACATAAAAATATATGAAATATATAAGAAACATAACATTCTACATAGATTATGAATAGTAATGTTAATCTACATAAAAAGATATAGACTTATATAACATTCTGTGACACCCTTGCCACAACAACCACCAATTACAATACACCCAGGATTAATCATCAACATGCAATAACATAATGATCTGATAACCTAAATTAAGTGCGGAAGCATTTAAAACATAAATACGTAGTGCAACAAGTGTTAAACACCCTACGGTGCTATAAGGTACCAAGTCTAAGTCTACACACCCATACATTTATTACAATCATCCAGAATATAATACAACATTGTCCCACAACATAATTACCAATTAAATAGCAGATATCTTCCAAATCTTCCAAATCGACCTAACTAGAAGGTCCAGCAGTAGATTTCCCCTTTCCTGTAAAAATACAACAACTAAAACGTAAGCTAATGCTTAGTGAATACATAGATTGCGCATATTATAAATATTTATGAAGCCCAAGAGTAACCCCGACGACAAACGTCGTATACTCTCTTCGTACACCAAGTACGGACCAGAGCCGCAGCCCCTTCGAGCCCAAAGCTCGGCATTTACACATACCATCTGAGACAAACGAACGATCGGGGATGACATACTGCCTACCGGACCTGGAGGGATCAGCTCCAGCGTCATATAGCACAGTAACATCAGAGTTAACGATGCGACCCACCGGTCCATCACTAGATGCACAACAATCGAACGGACATGCAACAAGTAAGAATGTGCATCTAAATCTACGCAAGTTAGTAGAAATCCAACCAAACAAGTGAAACAACAGGTCTCAGCAGGCAAAGCTTAACATAAATCAGATATAATCATGCGAAATCTACTGTACTCACAGTGGGTGCGTATTATCTTTAAACCGATATTATTTCTCTTCGGGCTTTCAACCGGATTCCACCAAGTACCCCACTGTGGGTTAAACAACTCCACAAGGGACCTGTTATTATCAATTACAACAATTCCTCGTATCATTATCCATTTAGTTCCATAATAATCAAGTTTCGTAAATTTGACGATATTTTCCCCCATTTCGGGTTTATATCCAAATTCGAACTATAACTAAGTTTGTACCCATTTCATGTTCATACATTGTTCTTTATATAACACATGACATTTTATGTGTTGTTTATGAGTTTCATTCAAAATACACAAGCCTAGAAAGTAGTATTCACAATTTTAGGCATTAAACTTGAATTTAATGGGTTAGATTCGAAATTTATCATCAGATTCGAACCCAACCATCAGATTTGAACCATACTTCGAATCTAATGTCAGATTCGAACTGGTCCTTCGAGTCTATCATCAGATTCGAACCCCCCCTTAGAATCTGATGGTACACCTTCGAATCTAGCACCAAACTCGAGTCTGTTCTTACATTTCGATTCTGTTCTTGACATATTCGAGTCTGTTCATCATTTCAACTTAAATCCTTCATTTCTAAGGCCTAAAATCAGTGTTATATCATGTATGATGCATATATTCGATTCTACTATGCATATAGTATCATAATCCAGCAACATTTTAAGCAAAACAAACTTAAATTTGCATAAAATGATAGATTCGAATTCTTAGTTACTTTAAAGCCGAAACCATAAACTAAAAAGGTTCGATTCTTACCTCAATTCGTATGAAATCAAGAATCCGTTTGTAGATTGTTGTTGTACTCCTCGATATCTTTCCGATGACGTATAATTCTCGAAAATCCGACGGTCGGTTTGTGATTTATCTTAGAGAGATGTAGAGAGAAAATTTCTAGAGAGATAGAGTAGAGAGAGAGTGTAAACTAGAAAATGAAGCCTATTGCCCTTTATATACTACTTTCGTCATTTTGCACATTTCACCACTCGACTTAACCGGTTTCATAAAATACTGATTTAATCTTAGATATATCATAAATAGATTTTAAATTCATAATAATCCACAAAATTGATTCTGAATTCAATTTTCTCAAAATAGCAACAAACTTTGCTAAAAATCCAATATGCATAATAATCGCCCAAATTCAACTTAAATACATAACTTTCCACCTAATAAATCAAAATACATCAAAATAAGTCCGAGGATGTTACACATTCTATATAGACTAATATTTCTATATAGAATACATAAATTTTTTAGCAATTAAATAATTTTTTATATAGAAAAAAATTTATTTTTTTATAAAAAATGTTTTTTTTAATATTAAAATCAATTCTAATGAAAGAAAATATAATATGAAAATGAAAAAAAAAAGTAAGAGAGAGAAAGTGAAAAAGATAAGCATATAATAAAAAAGGTGGAGAGAGAAAGATAATATTTTTTATTCCAAAAATACTCTTTTGATCCAAGGGCTCTAAAAGGTTCTTAGGTTCTCACCATCTTTAAGGTTCTTAAAAGAACCTCTCCCTATATATATATATATATATATATATATATATATATATATATATATGTATGTATGTATGTATGTATGTATGTATGTATGTATGTATGTGTATGTATGTATGTATGTATGTATGTATGTATGTATGTATGTATGTGTATGTATGTATGTATGTATGTATGTTGTATATATATATATATATATATATATATATATATATATATATACACCATACATACATACATATATATATATACACACACACACACAAAAAAAAAAAAAAAAATTAGTGCTAAATTAGGACAAAAAATTAATAATAAATTAGTGCTAAATTAGAACAAAAAAATAGTTTGGTGGCAAATCAAGAAAAATCTAATAATTGAATGATAAAAGTGGTACCTAACCTTATTCAAATTTATAACGTTGAATTCGATGTTGAATATATAAAATACTGTGGATTTAATGTAGAATAATTCACCTTTTGTAACGAAATGAATTAAAAAAATAATTAAAAGTACAAGTAACGTAAATAGTGGTCGTCACGTAAATGTGTTAACGAATATGTTGGTTATTTTGGTAATGTAATTTTTTTTTGGTAAAACTTAAGAAAAAGATTAATTTTTTGGCTATTTTTATAATTGTCCCCAATTAAAATACACAAAAGCATATGTAAGGAAAGAGATCAGATGTCTCATTGTGTTAAAAACACATTAATCAATTACTTTTATCAAGTATTGAGTTGCCACTAAAATACAGATCCTTTTTATATTATTTTTTAATTGCGTCAGCAACACTGTAGTTATTTTGTTTTCCTCTTGCCCACCACTTGCTTTCAAGTTTCAGTTTTTTTTTTCTTTTTTAATTTTAAATGAAAGCATTAATTACGTGAAAACTAGGAATAAGTTAGAAATGAAAACTAGCAATAAGTTAATTACGAAGCCGACCACTTGGTCTTTTAAACGTTTTTTGTGACTTCTGCTTAAATTTGGTAGTTAGATGAAAAGAATATTAAAAGAAAACAAGAAGTTACTTTGGACAAATGATAAATTGTAAAAAAGAATTCATAAAACATGCATTATATATCAAAAAGTTGATGTTTTCTCTGTATATTTAAGCAAAATCATTTCGAAGTTCCCATATGAACAGATTGCTAATATGCATTCCCATATTAACGTACGGGATTATTTTCCTTTTATCTGGAGAAAACTAGAACAACTTTAAAGCTTTGATCGAGTTGGGGTCTAGTTATAAATTGTTGTGGTTTGGTATATTTGATGCCATAAAATTGTTGATGTAAAGGCCTGCAAAGTCTTAATTTGCAATCTTGTGTGTAATACCTTTCATTTTTGTTCAGAACTTGTTCTATATATCTCAAAACTGTTCATATGATCAAGTTGTTCACTATATATGGATCCTTTTGACATTTGAAGGTTATTGGTTGTACTGCCTATGGTTTGGTCGACCCACATAATCGCAAGTCGCAACAAATTAACTTGATATATAAAGTCAAGACTATATATGTTTAATCACTATTGTTCTCAATCAAACGCGTACATGAGCAAAGTTGTTATTTCCACGAATGTTACTTACTTTTCAATGAAGAATCAAGTTGGAATTGGCAAAAATACTTTGGTTCACGGAATGAATTCGAAGGAATTGGAATTTAAATTCTAGTTTTTAATGTGATTGATGGTGAAGGTAGAAGATGGTTTTTAGTATTGTTTAGAGATGTCTTGTTGGAATCTAATTCATGTATATGTTGGAATTTAATTCATGTATTAGTTTGAAAAATGTCAATTTCCTATAAATAAGGAAATTTGATGGAAAATACATAAAATTTAACCGTATACATTAGTTATCAAAAATTGTAAACACGTTAAATTTAAATTTAAATTTAAATTCCAATTCAATCATATGAACCAAACGCCACCTTAGCATGTGCCCAACCTAAAAGCTTAGTTGAAACCTGGAGTCCAAAAGTGGAAAATCATGAACAATTTCCCTCAAACTATTCAAGTTTATCTGCTTCACCATCGTCAAGTTCCTTTCCTTCAAGTTCTATTAGAAGCTCATTTATGAACCCGTTCAAGAATTATTTGTTGTGCTAATCATCCGTACCTTTGAATCTTCGATGGAGTTTGCAAATTTAATTCATGCTATAACATCGATCTTATTTATTTTATTTTTTATTGATTTGATCCATCAATAGTTTGGAGGTTAATTACTTTATCCGGAAGGTTTTATGTTCATTTTGTAAGCCTATTTTAGGGGAATTATCTTGTGTTTGTGGAATAAGTTGATCACTAATACCAAGTTTCTTTTCCTAAATTTGCCAAATATCCTAGTGGATAAACCATTGACCAAGTCTGATTAAATGCATGCTATGCTTTAAAACAATCCGTTAAGTTAACAAATATCAAAATTAACATGCATAAATGTACTTATTATTTGGATGAATTAGGTAGAGATATCTCAATCAATAGAAGAAATGAGTGAAAAGATGGAGACGAGAGAATTAGGCAAAACTTTAATTTTATGAAAACTCAGTTAATTGTGGATTTGTTGGGTTCATTTTGTCTTAAAACATTTTTAAAGAATATACATATATATATAACACTGTACGTATGTTTGGTAATATAGACAAAAATGTAGTACTAGTTTATTAGTTCTATACATCATTTTTCAATTGAAAATGTTATTCATAGGATTTATTAGTACATCATTCTTATATTACGATTGTACTTTTTATTTTCTAGAAACATTTCACTCTCTTAATTGTTTAACATGTGTTGATTGTATTCGCATCTAACTTCTCGTTAGAAAACTAATTAAATCACATTTGTAGTTAGGGAAATGGAGAGAGATAAAGTTGCAGAAGTGCTTCTAGATCTCATGGAATAAGGCAGAATTTAGAACAAAACTTTCCATCTCTTGCTTTCATAGAAATTTTTTTTTTGAAAATCCCGATTACAATACCGCTGGCCAAAATGCAATTTTGAAAAGCAAGCCAGAGAAAAGCATCGTTGAGATAATGTTGTTTAAAAAACTGCATTCAAATATATGACCAATCGTTTTGTTGCATTAGTGGAAATTTTGACCCAATGGGTCAAATGGGCGAGACAAATCAAAATGGCCCGTAGGTAAAAAGTAACCTATAACATATTTTTTTAAATGAGATCCTGAATTAATGTATTAAACAATTTATTTTTTGATAAAAATTTCAAAATTATGTAAATAACTTGGCCATTTGGATTGTTGTAAATAACATGTTTGCTTAAGTGAACCGGAATTACCATCACCATATTATCATCAATAGCCTGGTCATTTGGATTGTTGATGATTATTAAAGCTAGCTTGTCGAAGATTCCGAGAGGGTTGCGGGGTGGCACATCAACCCACCCTAAGCGGGAACACCACCCGGGGTCTTCACTCTTCGGGCCCGAAATCGCCAACCTCTCCCCGGCTCCCCCGCCATTCATGGATAGGAAGATGAGTAATTCCAACGTAAAATGGTGGAAATGGTAGAGAATGAAAAGTTGATGTGATGCTAAGATGTATAAAATGATGGGAAGTGGGAATGGTACCCACTCCCGTCACTCTTATAACTTCACTAAGAGGGTTTACGAATGAACATTTAGATGGATAAATTGTATATGCCTGTCGGTTTGGAGTTTTTATAATACTTTTAAATTTGTATTTGATCTTGTTCTTTTTAGATCTTTTGCATTTTCTTAACAAAAATGAATAAAATCAGAAATATGAAAAATGAATGGAGTCTTAAGATTATCCTTCATTTTTTTTTTTTTTTTTTTTTTTGAGAATATTGATATATTAATGTTAAATTGTCATTAGTTAAAAAAAACTTATAGAATTAACATACATTATTTCATTCCTTACAATTCCACCCATCAATATTATATTATGTTATAGTTAGGATTTCTTGTCATTGTTTATTCAAATTAGGAGGCTAAAGAATAATGGTGTAAACGAGCCGAGCCGAGCCCGAGCCCGTTTAAGCTCGAGCTATGCTCGTTTAAAAGTATCAGGCTCGAGCTCGAGCTCGAGCTCGTTTCGAGCTTTGTATGTAAAGCTCGAGCTCGGCTCGTGAATAATTTTTCAAGCTCGAGCTCGGCTCGGGCTCGGCTCGTTTATTATATATTTTTAATTTTTTAATTAATTTTTAAATAATCTTTTGATATAATATATATAACTTATTATTTTTAAATATTTATATTTATATGTATATATATATTATATATTTATTAATTCTTAAAAATTATTTATATCTAGGCTCGTTTAAGCTCGTTTAGGCTCGCGAGCTCGACATGTGAAGTTCAGGCTCGAGCTCGGGTCGGGCTCGTTTAAATCGAGCTTTTAAAGAGTCGAGCTTGAGTAACTCACGAGTAGCTCGGCTCATTTACACCCCTACTAAAGAATCTCTTTATGTTCTTAAATTTTGTGTTAAAGTGCTTTCATTTCTTTTATGTGTGGCTTCTTGTTTCTCTTCTTGTAAGGGGTGTTTGCAGTTTGTTTTTTTTTCCCGGTCTACGCTAGTACAATAATATTTTGTTGTCCAATAAAATAGAAGTGCTTTCGTTGTTTCGATATAAACACATTTTAATTATATATTTACAGAGACAGTCCTAAGCGTTTTCATGTCTAGTCTAAGATAAATTATAATATCTTTTAAAAATACAACATACTAATTTTGGTCATTAATTATGTTGTTTGATGAGAAACTTAGATCAGAATTATCTGATTAATAAATAAAATAATTTTTTAATGTTATTTTTAGCACACTTTGTGTATTTTGACACTAATATTTTTGTGTTACTTGTTACATTATCTGATTTCGTTGTTTACGTCATCTAGGATTATAACTTCAGTCATTGATTTCTATCAAGGAGAAAACTTAAGTATTTAATTATTGATATTGTATTAATGATATCCATAACTATGGTCTGCACATTGATAATGAAGATATATATATATTGGACATCTATTTAAGAGCTTATTCAATTTTAGACTTCATTTAGCGACACCAAGTTGTTCAACAATTTATGTTTAGATGGACATTTTCGGCTAATCAATACCGATGCTCCAACACCCCATGTATCAATATCAACTTAACCAGTGAGTATACGTAAAATGCAATGTAAAAGAATGCAATATGAACCAAATATGTAATATCACATCCTAGGAATTTCCTCGATAGTACATGATGGCTTGATGCGACCACAATCGAATTTTCCTAAAACGATGCCTCAGAAAGTCAGAAATGACTTTCCCTCTCCCTTTTCACCTCTTTAGCTCTAATTGAGTCATGGAGTGTTCCAGATTTCAATGTCCTTACGTTTGTAACTGATTCCACACGTGTGGGTATAGTATATTGTTTATTAAATTAAAAAGTTAATGTCCTTCTATGGTGTAATGCCGTAGGGTGTGCCGTGTAGCTTGTGTCTCCACTAGAGCCGGCCCTATATAGTTGTATGAGTTTTTAAATGGAATTGGTGATGTAAATTTTTGTATCTTAAAACAACCATGTATTTTAAAAATTAAAAATTATCATTTCAAAAAAATAAATAAATAAAAATAAAATCTGTCCACGTACAGCCGGGAAGTCCAAGTCGACAGAAATTAAAGTGAAACCATGTACTAGGTAGCGGTTTTAAGGCACTTGGTGTAATACTAATAATAGAGTCACGCACCACCCACAACACAACACAACACATTTTGCTTTGGTTGGATGGATGGATTAGAAGAAATAAACGACAACCACTAAATTGCTCTCTATAATACAACCAATTTATCTTCAACTCTTCTCTTCTACCCTTGTCCTAATCTTCTACCCCACCCCACATTACCCTTTTCTCTCGTTCACTATTATTATTATTTTTTTTTATTTTATATTATTTTACTCTACTTTCTATATATAGAAGCCTACAACTACAAGTCTACAATAGGATAAAAAAGCATTAATATATCATAGATGATTTTGATTCTTTCTTACCCTTTATAACAAACTAATCATTTAATTTTCTCCCTTTTGAGTTTTATCAAATAATACCATGAAATTAAATATGTCAACCCAAAAATAAAAATTATAATAAACAAGAATTATATACCAAGAACTCTGTCTTCTACGTATAGGCAAGCTAGAAATTAAACCTCATAAGCTCCAATCACTAAAACATACCAGTCGACCGAATGAAAGTGAACAGCTCCGAGGTTCAGATCACATTTCCTGCTTAAAGAGGATATATGTTCTTTACCTATATTATCATCGTGATTAATTCGTCTGACTCATAACCAGATATTGTTTAGTTCAAATATTCAGAAACATTTATCCATGGAATATCCCAAACATTACGATAATGAGTTTTAAGAATTCTTTGAATTAATGTTAAAGGTGACCTCAAGGTTGGGATATCAAGTCCAATTATGAACAAATGTATAGATTTAGGAGTAGCTTTAGATGGAATGTGTGTGTTCTGTTGTACCAAAAAAATTTTAGAACTGGATTACTTAAGTTTCGAACAACAAAAGAAAATTAATTAATACATGCTAGCAAAAAACTAGCAGCAAAAAAACAACAAGTACTTCTCAATATTAATTTTATATCGTTTTCATACGTTATAACCATAATGTTTTCAAAAGTCATTCTATGCCATCTAGATAATTTGGGAGATTAAAGTTAGGTGTTAAATATGCCCACAAAAAGTGAACACCTTCAACATATTCTAATCAAGTAGAATGAATTTTAAAGTACAACTACTTAATTGTTGAGATGTAATAATAGCTAGAATATAATAGTTATGTATCTAATTTGGACAAATTAAAAAGTATGTTATTATTTTATTACATTAACCTATTATGATTCTAATTTCCATAATACACATCCTTTCTTGAAATGGTACGTGTCGGCAATTGACTTTAAGTTCTTTAACTTGAAATCACATGTTTTATCCTAAAGGAAATCGTTATATACCTATCCGCTAATTTTTATTAATCATATGTCGTCAGTTCTCATATATTTTTTGTTAATGATGTGTAAACGACACATTAAACTTATCCCCTCCTCTTAATGTGTATTTAAAATCCCCTTTATTGCAATACATTAATTATTCGTCATGTTTAAATGTGCTTGTTGATCGATCGATTGAATAAAAGAAATAGTTTCTGTGATAAGACTCAAAAAGAATGGTCCTAAAACTTAAGATTTCGATGGTCATATATAACCAAAGATGGTTACTATATATTGATTATAGACGGAGATTAACCTAATGAAAGCTTTGAAATTGTTATCTATTTTAATGTGTTATTCTTATATTAAGCCAAAGTTAAATTATTAATAGAACAACTTAACCACCCACGAGTATATATATATATCATAACAAGAGAGATAACAGGAAAACAATTTACGCATCAAATCCGCCACTACAATTAAAAAAAGTGTTAAATCTCCACGGAATGTGAAAGCGCGTAAAAATATGTTATCTTGATCACACTTATAAATGTGTAAACTACTAAAATGTAAAACTTCACAATTATAAATGTATAAATTAAAGAATAATCTTCACGGATTTATATGTGTAAAAATGGTAATTTGAAAATTGTAAAAAAGATCACACGTAAAAGCGTGGAGATTTGAACTCTATAAATTTTAGTCAAAATTTTCACACTTAAAAATGTGAAATTGGGACAATTTGTCCATGCTTTTAAATATGAAGTTTAACCAATTTGTTCACATTTTTATGTGTTAAAATATAGAAATAATTTGTCACGACACATTTGTTCGCACATGCTTATATCACCATACATTTTTAAATGTGTACATTTTGTAAAATAAATGTGGACAATAGGTACATTTTTTTGTAGTGCGCGATGCATGAATCTTCTTTTTATGTGGGTTAAGCTTAATTTCTCTATATCTTTAATTAATGTAAAGTTGATATTTTATTATTAATATCTAAAAGTCATCTTTTAGGATATTTATTATTTATGTGCATATATATATGCAGTCACTTGATTACTTTAATTAAAATGGGAGACTTTTTGACTATTATTCTCAGAATCACATGCTTGCTTTTCCAAGTATTTTAATGACCGACCTATATATGAAACTCATATTATATATTGAAATAAAAAGAATGTTAAAACAGGCCGCGATTTTCTTTTCAAAACTTGTGTACAAATCATTAAGCATTAGCTAGCCATCCTCTTAATTTCGTCAAGCTCAAATTAATACGTACTAGTCTACACAATATAACAATTAATTATTTAAAACTAATGATATATATTAAATTTTGATGCTTCCGATATGATAATAAAATAGTATTAATTACTTCATGTTTTTAATCAAACTAAGATGTTGTAAACTTTACACACCAATTAAAAGACACCATTTAAGAATTGTTAAAATGAGTTGTTTATAAAATTTTAAAGCGTATCTACTTACATGAATAAAAATCTATAATGGTAGATGCATCGCTCGACCATACATCATATCTTTCTATCTATTTTTTCGGTGTAAGACACAATTTAATTCGTATTCAAATAAATAATTTCCACCACGCTAACTTCTATTATAGTTCCTCTCTAGCTTTCTTTTTTAATGTATATCTTCTACATTATTTTTAAAGACGTATAGAAAAAACAATAATGGTTCTTAACAAATTTACAAATATTGTATATGATGATCTCTTTCCATCAATCAATTATTTCAATAATCTTTAATTTTTTATATAATTTGAAAAGGATGATGGAGTGAATGGTGTTGCAGATATAAATGTTAATATTGATCTATAAAAATAGGAAAGAAGCTTCTATTGGCAATTGAATACTCAATTGCATTTTGTTTCTAAAAGTGTAGATAGTTATAGCCACTAATTTAGAAAGATTTGTGGATCGTACGTTGCCTATTTGTCAACTTGTTATTCTTTTTGTTCATCACCTTACGTTGAAGATAAGCGTTGACTGTCGACTTGGAGTTAATATATCTCGATTTATTCGGAAAAACAGCTACCCAAAAGAAGATATATAAAAGCATTAGTTTTATTCAATTAAAATATTCTCCCTCTTATTGTTGATAATATAACTTAAGGTAGGCATTCATTAGATTCAATGTTGTATGCAGTGGAGGCATGTACAGAGAATGCGAGTTTAATTAAAAGGTTATCATGTATGCTATGGAGTCAATTTGGAAAACAAAGAAGAAACCTATATTGAATATATCACAAGACTTAAATATACTTATAACTTAAATTAAGTACTTAATTATATATTAATTCATTTGAATATAACTAAATTAATTAAAGGCTTTGGCCTAGCATGGTATTAGATTTTTTCCAATCAACGATTAGATGGGTTTAAGTCTTATTTGAACCAAATTGGCGATGGTGTAGATTGACTTTGACCGGTAATTTCGACCTAATGGGTCAAATGCGTGGGACGAACCAAAACGACATGTCATAAAAAAACTAAGCTAGAATGTATATTTATTCAAATTATATCCTAAAAATGATATATTAAATAAATTATTTTTTGAAAAAAAAAACTTTAAATTACATTAGAATTTTATATTTTGATCGTCGTTGGTCTGTTTGTTTGAATGTAACAAAATTGTTTTTTTTATTGTTTATACATATTGACACATTGTTATTCGTTTGAATAAACACGTACTATATTAATCTGAATTCTTAAATTAATACAAATTAGTATATCTATGTTATAACTCTAATAACAAAGATAAATAGAGGTTCACTTGTCGATTAACTAGTGTGTCACTTGGCACTTCCTTTTGTTGATATGTGAAGTTTATTGTCAATTTTTTAATTGTAATTTTTAATGAAACAATACTAGAAATTGTTTGTAGAACTTTATACGATTATCCTAATTTGGTTTCTTTAATTATTCCGATTTGGTTTTACAAAATCAATTTGCAAACTTAAGTTACAAAATCTTTATATAATTTGACATTCCATCTAAATTTTAGATGGTTTTATATGATATTTCATCAACGTTTTTTTAGTTATCATGTATATTGTTTTACAAATTCCAAATTTGTATATGATGTGGTATTTTTCAATTTGTGATTTATAACTAATCATGTATTACGTTTTTAATTTAAATCTTATAATTATTTGATATCTTTTTCAAGGTTTAGAAATTCTAATTTATAAAATTAACCTAGCTACTACACTAGTTTAAATGAATATATATATGTGTGTGTAACGTATCCAGCGGTTACTTTCTTACGTAGAAGTTTATAACATTATGAGTATCATGATGAAAAAGAATTATAAACGTCGATTTTGTATGAAATATATTTTTAAGTTGCAACTTAATTAAACAGGATTTAACAAAAAAAAATGTTGGTAACAAGTGGTTTCTAGGTTACAATAAATTTAAAAAAAAAAGATTTTACTAAAAAAATTGTCCTGTGTGCCTGTGTTTGTGTTTTTGAGATATGAATTGGGGTATCATGACGCGTTTACATTATTGCTATATTCAATGTCCTTTGAACTTTTCATGCAACTTGACACCAATTAATCTCTTTCTCTCTCTATTTACGTAAGTACATCATACATATACATATATATATATATATATATATATATATATATATATATATATATATATATATATATATATATATATATATATATATATACACACACAGTTAATCTCTCCCTCTCTTTATATTACGTTGAAATCATGATTGTTATTATCCCAATCTTAATCTTAAATTTTAGCTTATGATCAACATAAATAAGTAAATTTTTAGTAGAATATTTCGTTAATGTAAGATCTTTGTCAGAATCTTAATTGCAATTGTGGATGAAATAAAAATTTTAGACTATAGTACCGAAGTACCATATTAAATAAACATGTTTATTGCAATAAAAGGTTAAATTTCTTTCAAAAGTTTAATTTACATATGCACAATAAAATGTTTAATTTCATATAAAAAATACAATATGCACAAGTTCATGCATATTGCATCTTTGAACAAGTGTTTATTATTATCTTTCATAAAATAAAAATTTTATCATAATGAACATGCAAATGGTGCGGTCTTAGAAACACATCCAAATTTTGACCCAGACTCTTTCTTCCATGAATAACCAAACATAGTTTAACATAGGAGTTTTTAATTTCAAACTCATCCAAGGAGGTAAGTTGTATATTGTAAGAAAGATGGGCCAAAACGAATATAGATTTGAAGTAGAGTTATTTGGACTAAAACTCTAAAACCATCGATACATAACCCAAGTCGAACGTTATGTATCTCTTTTGCAAAAAATGGATATTTTTCATCAAAATGCTTCAATGTCTAATTACCATCACTCGGGTGTTCCATGCTTCCCTTCTTTGTGTTGTGATCAAAATGCTAAGTCGTCTCTTTTTTGTGACATATATACAATGCGATGAGATGTGAATGATTTTAGAATTATGGAATCAAGAATGAACCAAGCATGCATTGGGTTCTTAAATACATTCACTAATAAGTAATAAGTGTATCGAAAGTGTAAACAAATCATTTGTTCGTAACTTCTTTTTACTAGCATTGTTTTGAAAACAAACAAGCTTAATTATTTTCATACATAATTTTTTAAATAACTGGACAACAACATATATATGGAGGTTATTCTAATTAATATAACTTAGCTTGCGAATTTGGTCAAAAACGTATTCAAGTGTAGATCGATTTATAGTCTTGGGACTCGCTGGACGTAATGTGCATTTCTGAGTATTAATCAGAGATTAATGACAAAAGAAGGGCTTATGTTGATATATATGAATGATGTCCAAGGATAGGTCTAGCTCTTGCAATTATAAATTAATGGTAAGTTACAATTTTCGTGCATGCAGTGGTTATATATAAATTATGGTTATGATATTTTTTACGTCCAAATTACAATTTCAGTACATATGGTTGACTTTTTGTTATGTTTTTAGTCCTTTGACTAGTTATTTTTTTAAATTTGTCCATTTTGTCATTTAAACTTTGTTTCAGTTTTGGTCCCTAATTAATTACTTTCTTTTTTATATTATTTTAATTACTTTTATCCTATTACTATTTATTTGACATTTCGTCTTTTTTTTATTGTTACAATTTAACTAAAGTGTTATTTTCTTAATATGTTGTCATTTACCCTTAAATTATAGAAAGACTCGAATTTAATTTGAGTACCAGAATTAAATGTTTATTTGTTATAATATAACTAAATATTAATTAGTAATTTAAGGGTTTAAGCATTATTCTAAGTTAGTTGTGGTGTTTCTACATACTACGTGGATCACTTGTTAAGTAATCATTAAACTGATAAACAAGTTGCTAATCCAACAGATTAATCACATGCATGTACAGTACTAGCCTACTAGCTAGGGATATGATATATAATTGCTACATATTTTCATAATTAATTATGTTTGATATTACATTTATTATATATATTTATAGTTTTAATTTTAATTTTGGGCCACTTTCAAATAGTCAAAGAAAGCAAGCTGGAAAGTGGACTATATGCAAATTAAATCAATTACAAAACAAATTTTCATGACCTGAAAATCTTAGGAAAGTCGCAAATAAAAAATGTCAACTTGGAAATTAATGCGGGAGAGAGACTCGTTTAATTAACAAACTCCAAATAGCAGGGTGACACCTGTCTATCCATACAATCAGCCAACGCGGCAATACAATACACATCTATGCGTCTACGTGTATGTATGTATATTTGGATTCAGGTCCCTAGGGGTGAACACAGTTAGGTCGAAACCGACTAAACCGGCCAAACCGAAGTCTTTCAGCTGGTTTGGCCGGGTTGGAAAAGTACTTTTCGGCCGACGGGTTGGAAAAGTTTTCAAACCGAGTTTAATGGTCGGACGATGGTTTGTAACGTCTAACCGGCTGGTTCGGCCAAGTTTGGTTATATATATAAGTTTGTTGTGTTTTTTTATCAATCTTTAAAATATTAAAATAAATATATGTAATTCTTTATAAATTGATTTTAAATAATATTTTATAATACTAATATTTTCTATTACAGAATCAAATAGACAAATACAATACGATAAAAATGTATTTTCTCTAACATGTTTACAATTGTTAAATCAAATGTCAATGAAATGCAACATCCATTTAATTTGTAACAATTTACCTGTTTAAGTTAAATATTTACTAATTAGAACAAGATATTGATCATACCTTTTTTGTTATGTTGTGTATTAATATACAAAGTTATTTGTTTGTTTTCTTTTTAATTTGTTAGAATATTTAAAAATTAACTCGAAATTTCTAATTTAAACTGTGAAACTGGCTGAACCAAACCAAATATTTGCGGTTTGGCCGGTCCGATCGAGTCGTTAGTCTTGGCCGGTTTGGTTTGAGAATTTCTCAAACCGAAGTTACTGGTTTGGCCGAGATTTTACGCCAAACCGGCCGATCCGGACCGTGTTCACCCCTACAGGTGACTAACACTAGTTCTACGAATTATAGAAAGTACCTCATTTAAAACATTTTTTTTAATTTGCATTATAATCATGTTTAAATAATTATTTTATATTTTAATACTAATTTTCAAACCTTACACAATATTAAAAATTTTCAAAAGTAATCTATATAATAAAAGAGAACACATATATGACAAATGTTAACTTCACGTTTCACCCGAAAAGAAAATTACACATTATTATTTTTAGAATAAAATAAATAAAATCTATCTATACTATTAAAAAAGTAACTATACTTATTTCTGATGAAGTCACGTGTCATCACCATGAATCGACACGTGACATTTATAGATTTTAAAATTAAAAATAATAAAGAAATTTAAATCACATCTGTCCAAATCTAATATAATCCACTTTTAAATTCAAATCATATCAAATCAAACAAAATTTAATACTCTACTAACTTATTAATTAAATCTATGCAAATCTAATATAATCCACTTTTAAATTCAAATCAAACAAAATCTAATAATCTAGTAACTTATTAATTATAAGATAATATAATAAAAGTTTAAAATAATATATAAGAAAATAATTCATCTTCATATATATTAAGAAATATACAAAATTAATAGGTTATAATAAAAAGAATAATATCATTTTATATACTTTTGTTTAAAAAATAATATTTATATATATTTATCTTTTTATTTATTATATTTTATATGTATTAAAGATATCCGGGTAATACGCGGGAAATAAACTAGTACATAAATATAATACTCTCGGGGTGGGCTGAGCGGCTTTGCAACATGGGTGGAGGCCGCCGGCCACCCTCCCCCCCCCCCTTCTCGGCCCCACCATTGTCGGTCTCTCAACGCCTTAATTCTTTCTCTCACTCTACATTTTTTCTCTCTCTCTCTCTCTCTCTCTCTCTTTCTAAATTAATGGGTAAAATGAGTATTGGAATTAAAATTTGAGAAAGATGAATATTTTCAACTTAGATTGGTGAGAAAAGTGGAGAGTGAAATCTTACGTGACGCTGAGGTGTACATAGAGATGGAATTTGGGAAAGGGGAGTACTCCCCTCACTCGTAAAAAGATAGATAAATAATATATGTGACAAATAAATGTACTTTTGTTTTATTTTTTTATAATAATTAACATTATATGATTTAATTTTAAGTTTATATACATTTTATTTAACCAATTATTTATTAAGGGAGGTGATTTGTACGCAATAAAATTTTTCAATACACAACAATCTTAATATAAAATGTTCATCCTATCCTTAAAAGTAATTTTTAAGTACTTCCATGATAAAAAGTTAGTAAGGACAATATAGTCATTTGTAATTGTTATGTATGGTAAAATGTTGTTGTGTACAAATCGCTTCCATTTATTAAATTTATTCACGTAATACGTGGGTTCATAATATAAACTAGCAATATAAACTAGCAAAAAAATATGTCAAAGTAAATCTAAAAGGTGGTTATTATTTTTGTATTTAGAAAACTATTTTATAAAAAACAATAATAAGCAAAATGTAAAATTATATAATATTGTTTAAAATATATTCTCATAATATTTTATAAAGTAAACAAAAAAGTTAGTTATTATAAAGTAAACAAAAAAGTTAGTTATTTAATAAAAATAAGAGTGTAAGTTTTTTAAATGTATTATATAGAAATAAAGTGGAGGAGTATAAATTTGTAATTTTATTTAGTATAAGCTTAAACTCATTATAAAAGCAAATTGAATTAGTTTTTTGCATAAGAGGTCATGATTTTCATAAGTTAAAATCCATAAGCTCAAACTTTTATAAACTCCTACACTAACCTTAAGATAAATGCATCATGATTTTTATGATCGTATTATCAGATCCTTCACTTTCATTGATGTGTTTCAAGCCTCAAAGATGATTCCAATCATATTAATTAATATTATATTATTCTCCTAGTATTTAAAATTCAATTCCTTACCACTACAGAATTGACATCTTTTTTCTGCTAATATGTAATTTGTGGAGACGACTTGCATCCACTAGAATCTGAAAAACAAAATATGCTCTCACCTTCTCTCTCTCTCTCTCTCTCTCTCTCTCTCTCTCTCTCTCTCTCTCTCCTCTCTCTCTCTCTCCTCTCTCTCTCTCTCTCTCTCTCTCTCTCTCTCTCTCTCTCTCTCTCTCTCTCTCTCTCTCTCACCTTTTTATGTATCTTGTAATACTATAAACTAATACCATGAATTAAACGCATATAAGTAGTTGTAAAACTAGCCAGTTGGAACCGGAGCTTATTGTTAGAAATTAAGCTTATAAACTATAAAGACATGGTTGGAAAAAACTAGCTAGAGTTGAAGCTTATATGTTTGCCAAAAACTAACTAGATATGGTAATGGAGTTTATGGAGCTAGATTTTTATTAATAGATGTGCTTGGTAAGGTTGCTAGAACTAGAGTTGAAAATTATAAAATGACATAAAAATACTTATAAATAAATAAATCAAATTAGAATCATGATTAATGAAGGTTATTTTTGTAATTTTATTTTCAATAAGCTCAAGAGATTTTAAGAGATACTTAAAGTTTCTTATGGTTTAAGAGTTTATGTATTTAATAAGCTCCTAGAAACAAAATTCATTCTAACACAACTTTTGGATAAAAAAACAGTTCCAACTTTTGAACACCATTGGTTTAAATAAGCTCTCATTAGGATGGCACGTCAAACAAGCCCATGATAGTTGGATTTTTTGTTAGTAAATATATTTGTTAAAATAGTTGAGCTGGAATTGAAAATTATAAAATGTCAAAAAAGTAAAATACATGTAAATAAATAAATCAAATTAGAGTCATAAATTAATTAATGTTAGGGGTGAGCAAAAAACGAACATGAAACCAAAAAAATCAAAAAAAAATCATATAAACCGAAACTCCTTTGCCTTGTCGTCACAGACTCGCACCAGGCCACCACCACACCACCATCGTCCATCACACACCGCCACACCACGTCTATCGTTTGGTGACTAGGTTTGTCAATTATCACTTTTTTTCTACTTTACTCTCTTCTGTAAATGTTGATCTTGAATTCGCCAAGCTTGTGAATCGTATGCATCCAGCCATCCACCGAGGTAAAAAGTTTATCTTTTTATCATTTCAAGTTAGGGTTTATTTGTTATCTATAGTTAGTTAACCTCGATTGATTTAGGGTGTTTATATTAATTGGAAGGATTCAAATAAATTTTCTTTTATTTTGTGTGTGGTTGTCACGCTTATAATTTTGTACAAATATGTTCAGTTTTAGTGAATCATATATTAGTATGGTTTGATTTATTACATGTTATGTGATGACTGATTGTGGAAATTTCGGTATGCATGTTTGTTGGAGAATTATGTATACATGCTTGAGTAGGGTCTTTGTGAAATTAAATGTAGTTGCCAACTTTGATAACCAAGTAATCGAAGGGTTCCTACAATCCAAAAATGAAAATCCAAAAATCAAACAATTAAAAAAATTAAGAACTTCTGTCTGGAAAAAAACTGAATCAACCGACCCATGTTCACACTTAACTAATATTATTTTGGTAATTGTAAAACTCACAAGCTCAAAAAAAAAAACTTATGATTTTTAATAAGAACATGCAATTAAAGTAATCAAATGTAATTAACTATTGTATAAAGAAGGGCCGAAGGTTTTAAAAGTACAAGTCTAAGGTCTCATAAACTACATACATGTCAAACATTAAAATCTTTATTTTGGCTATTAAACTTTCTTTTGTCCTATTTTTACAATTCAACTTTGATTAACTATCCATTTTGGTCACTAACTCACTTTTAATTGGTTAAATGAGTTATAACGTTGACGTGGTCGTTGTTGGTGACGTGCAAGACAGATGTATAAAGTTTTTGATTACTTTTTAGGATTTATTATGAAAAACAAGCAACATATTTTTACATTTTTTTTGCATTTTCGTTCTTTAATGTTATTATTTTTTTCCAGAAAAAGTCCAAAAGTTATTTTTTTGTTAGTAACATTTGGCTATTAGAACACGATTTTTCAGTCTCAAGAAACCCGGTTTACAAATTATAACCGGAGTCTAATAGTTAAATTTCACAAAACTAGGAAAAAAATAACTTAAGAACTTCTATAAAAAAAACATTAAAAGACGAACATACGAAGACCGTGAAAAATATTGATTTTTTCATAATAAACCTTACTTTTTAATATTAAACTATATATCTAAAAGGAAAATGATTTGTTAACAACAAAAATTTATCATACATCATAATTTTATATATCCTATCTTTCCTTTACTTCGGGGTAAATTGTAAGTATAATAAAATTGTTAGTAATAATAATAGGATATTCTTGCGTGAAATTGTAGTGTATAACTAAATTTGTATTCTATAAATTACCTCCTTATCCAAAATGTTCATTTTGATCACAGGACAATTATTTATTTTAATGATTTATAGATTTTTCTTAGTAAAAAGTTTTTGTTAAATGAGAGAGAGAGCAAAATCAGATTCAGGTTGGGATAATATTTTTTTCCGTATAATAATAAGTTAAAAGGTTAAGTATACAATTATTAAATTCGTGGTGTTTATGTAGCCTACGTGGCTATATCCTAAACTCATGATTAAACTAATGCACAACTTGTTTAATTTTAATCCAACAAACTTATCACATGCATATATATACGATAACGAACCTCCATCCTAATCAAATTGTTATTAATATCAAGAATAATATTTTATAATTCATTTATTAATTAATACCACTATCGTGAAAGTCAGAAAAAGCAAGTTGCGAAGTGGAAAATATCTCTTCATCTTTTAAAATAATTAAATTTAATCCTTGAAAATCTTGAGAAAATTCATTCAGTTAAAGAAAAGGTCAACATGAGAGAATGAATTACTACGTATTAGATAATCATGAAAAATCAAGGTGTGTTGTTCGGGTGGCGATATTTAAAATTATATTACAAAGTTAGTATTCATATACACTTAATTAATAGATCATAGAGGCGGCTCTTAGGCCGTCCAAAAAGGGTAGATGTTTAGGACCCCAAATTTTACGGGGTCTCGAACTTTATAAGACCCAACAATAAAATTAAAAAAAAAAAGTTGATTTTTCTTTTACTAGACGAAGACAAATCAATAAGCCAGAAAATTAGTTTTAAGGTGGGTCAATTTTTAAGTATAAATCAACAAGTATCGGAAAAAAAAAATATTATTACAAAATTTACTTACAATAAATTTGAACATTGGATGTATAGATGATTGAACATCGAATTTATAGTAATTTTTATTTATAATCTGTAAATCACTGGTACAGAAAACACGATTAACCCCACCTAAAAGACACCGGTTGACATCAAAAATATTAAAAAAAAACCCTTGTTGAAGGCCTGGAGCGGGATTTTTTAAAGCTAAGACCCCGATTCCCTATTATCAAACCGGGGTTCAATACCGCAAAAAATATTTCAGTTTTAAAAAAATCAGATTTTATCCCAGTTCTTTATTAATAAACCGGGTTCCATGTTACCTAATTTTATAAAATTGAAGACATTCAACTCCGGTTTATTAATATAGAATCGGTGTCAAAAAAGTTTTAACCCCGGTTCCATGACGCGTATGAACAACCTCATCACCTTCAACCCCGATTTATAGTAATTTTTATTTATAATCACTAAACTAATAAATGAGTTACTAATGGGTCATGTGTCGGCCTCTCATATAATTCGACATCTGTCGAAACTTATTTTGTCACATTTCATTTACCAAAATTTAATTTGAATTCAAATCCAATCTAATCTATTATAATCTAATTAAACTATTTTTAATATAAAGCTTCGATTGTTTATAGTTGTATTTTTTGTGAATATTTAGTTTTTTAAAATATTTTTTTTAATTCAATCTAATGTAATACATGTGTATAATCTAGTATGTTTTTATTGGAAAAGTAACTTAAAATTGAAAGTGATCGCATGAGAAATGGTTATTTTGTAAAAATCTGTATCATTTTAAGTAAATTTTTTAGTGGTTACCATAACTAACTAATATGATTATTCTAAGTTTAGTATTTATCAATGTTTTTACATTTTTTCCTTCAATCATTTTGTTTAAATGTCCAGAAAAAAACATCATGCAAATCGATTTCCCAATCAATCAATGTGGTTTCAAGATATCGATATATCATAACTAATACTTCATGAAGCATGATTTACAGAAATGGGACGTACATGATGTGAACCTTAAGGTTTGAGTTTATATTTTTTTTAAAGCAAGTAACACCAATAAATTGAATGAACTCAAATTTAATTTTAGCATATATTAGTTAGATTGGTTGAAATGTAGAATGATGCTTAAGCAGTTAAGCCTAGCTAATGGAAGGTTATGTGGAATGTTAAATATTTAAATTAATTTAAAAATAGCTAAAAATGATGGATTCCTTCAACCATGAATTTTAAATGAATGTAAACACATTTTGAAGACTGACCTTAAAAAAACTTACTTGTGACTCTGAAGTCTGAACCACTAGCCAGTCTTGTTTAGCCGGAATACAATGTAGGCTTATTCATCTGTCTCATCATCGATTTTAGTTTGTGTTTGGTAAAGAAAATCGAAGAGAAAAGGAAAAAAATAATGATAACATTATTGGTTATAGACCATGAAATTTAAAAAAACAAGTCTCTTTTCCCAATTAGCTTCTACTTAACTTTTCACCATTGCTAGAGAAATGAAACAATTAGATTTTAACCTATACATTCATCGAGAAAGGATAACAATCTGATTTAAAGCTTTCTAAATAGTAATTTGTCTTTATTGTCTTTTTGTTTGATCGAGAAACACAACCTTAAGATCATTATGTATATTCTTATTAAAAATACACATTTTATATGATACATTTGTATAGATTTTTTCCTTCAGAAAGAAACAGACAAAATGATGTAACTTTGTCATAGAAAACGGGTACAATTTCATTATATTTTATAGATGACCATATATATATATGCATATAAATAATAAGCATTTAATCTGTAGGGGCGGCTTAACATTTATTGCAGCCTAAACCTTTTGCCAATATAATGAACTTTTCATATTATATCTTTATTTTACAAAGATATCTTTTATCAACTATATACATTAATATATAATAAAGAATATATTAGAAATTTTCCTTTACATATTAGAAAAGTGTTCATGGTTTAGTGTGTAAGCCCTCTATATATCTATTCTATAATCTATAATGACAACCAATAGGCTAATAATAGCTCACGTGCCGCACCCTTCTTTGATTTATCATGTGTCACTGTCTCTTTTTGTCATTTTATTTACCAAATTTAATTTAAATTTAAACCAAATCAATTTTATTCAAACCTAACCTAATTAATTTAATAACGAATTAAATAAATCCATTATTCTTATAATTTTAAAAAATAAATATAATTGGAAAGAAAATTTATACAATAATGAATTTTTTCATGAATAGAAACCAAAAGCTTTAAGAAAGGTTGAGATTAGAACTTATGGATTAGGAATCCGGTTGATGTATTTATTAACTAAGGATCGGGTTTTGGATGTATTGGGTGTATCTTTATTTCAATGACCTTTTCATTGCCATTGAGAACTTTGATGATTCAATAAAATATTTGTTTTTCAAAAAAATCGTAAATTGTTTTTGAAGGACTTTGATTTAATTAAAATAATTACTAACATCAAGTCATCATTACAAAGTAGTTTTGAGAAGAAGCATATCCAAAATTGATTTAAAATTACCACATCCCAAAACACACTAAAAATAACATAAATTAGGTTTAACCACTAATAATGGACATGCCATTAGCCTCTCCCAACTTCAATTCCTTTTGCTTCTTATGGTTAATTCAAAGAAGGATATTCTTTTGAATAGATGGAAACACATCTTCTTTCTTAATATTTATACGATCTTCAAATGAAAAAAAAAAAAAAAAAAAAAAAAAGAAAGCTGGTAACTTGTTATAACTTAATAGTTATTGTTCCATGTCCTAGTATTAATTTTTTACACGTTAAGTGATAAATATCAAACCAAAATATGTCATTATATGTTTAACGGCATCTTATTTTATGTACCGGTTGATTATACATAATTTTACGAAATAAGTTGTACAAGACATATTGATTGCTAAAGATATCACTTAAAAAGGAATTTCCCATAAGTGGAATGATGATGCTAATTATTGCTTGTGAAACATATTTATATAAATTTATTTTATTCTATTAGGTTTTTATTAATATACAGGTCGCAAATTTGAATAGGACGTTTGAAAAATTTTCAATACAGTTCGTGAGGTATTTTGATCAAAAATTAATACAAAATACAGGTACAAATAAAAAATTATATTATACGCCCATTTGAGAATTTTCCAATAAATATTTAATAAACAAAAAACAAATTTTGAGAATTTTCCAACTATAAATTTTGGTCCTTGGAAATAAATTTGGATGGTGATAGAGCCTTTGGCCACGTGACATTGTGGCTCCTTCCGAATACAATTATATTAATCAACCAAAACCAAAAATAATTGATGGGCCATACTTGTACGGAACTGATATTATCCGCATGCATTATTTTTCTTTTGTCTAAAAAATATATATATAACATTTAAAAAGTTTGCCAAACTTTATATTGGATGGCCTTTCACCATCATCCATTTGATTTGATGTAAGATTCAAGATCTACAAGATAATTGTTACTTGATATATATATATATATATATATATATATATATATATATATATATGTGTGTGTGTGTGTGTGTGTGTGTGGTTGAGATCCATGGAGCACCATATTAGACTGGGAACCATAGTACCATATTAAATGAACATGTTCATTACGATAAAATGCTAAATTTCATGCAAAAGTGTAATATTCATATGTTCAAAATGGTATTATGGTTAATTAGTTCACATCATTTTTATATTCATTACGTTAAATATGTATAAACGTTCAATTTCATGCAAAAGTGCAATATGCACATATTCATACGTATTTCACCTTTAAACATGTGCATATTATTATTTTGCATGAAATTAAACCGTTTATTATAATAAACATGTAAATGATTTGAACTAGTCAATAATAATATACATTTGAACATGTGAATATTGTAATTTTGCATGAAATTAACATTATATCGTATTGAACATTTCATTTAATATGTCACTCCGGTACCCCGGTCTAATATGGTACCCAATTGATCTTGAATATATATATATATATATATATATATATATATATATATATATATATATATATATATATATATATATATATATATATATATATATATGATAAGATCCATTGTGAACAAGTTATTCGTTGTGAACAAATAAAAAAATACATATAATCATTCATATACATCAACAAGTGCTTGTAACATGATTCATATGATTCAAAAGGTTCATAGAAGTGTGTACTACAAGATTCAGAACATTCAAAAGTTTCATAGTAGTTTTTATAACAAGATGCATAGTATTCAACAAGATTCATAAGATTCGACAAATTCATAGGATTTAATAAAATCCATAGGATCCAATAAGATTAATAGGTTAATAGAAGGGTTCAGTAGTATTTTCAACAAGATTCATAAGATTTAAAGCTATTTTATGGTTGTTCACCATGTTCACAACGAATAAAGTGTTCACAAAAGATCTTTAGTCATATATATATATATATATATATATATATATATATATATATATATATATATATATATATATATAGGTGGGTTCAATGGAGAACCTCCATGCATCGAAGAACCTTGAAGAACCTCCATGTACCATCACTAATGCATCATTATTCCACGTGATGCATCAAATTCTCGAGTGACGCATCAATTTTTACATTATTTCCACTTGATGTATCAAATTCTCGCGTGATGCATCGATTTCTACGTGATGCATTTCAGTTTTTCTAGCGATGCATTGTGGTTCTCCAAGGTTCTTCTATGCATAAGGTTCTCCATTGAACCCACCCCTATATATATGTGTGTGTGTGTGTGTGTGTGTGTGTGTGTGTGTGTGTGTGATCAAATGAGAAATCAAATAGTTGTAAAAAGTGTGAAAAATGTTGAATCAAAAAACAAATATATTAAATCATTTTGTTATTTCATGATTCAACAAAAAAATGTTGTATCAAAAAATATTATAAAAAAGGATTGGACAAAAAATTTGTTAGAAATTTTTTTAAATTTCACAAGTATTTAACTTTTCATAGGAACCATAGATACATATATAATCAAGTTGAGTCAACTCATAAACTACTTTGAAATCGGCTTAAAACATATTCAAAATCAACTCGGATATGCAAGTAAGAGTAGATCTCATGCATATACTGCTAGTTTGTTGAGTCAAGCTAGATCGTGTATAAAACTGTTCAACTTGTAAGGGTCACAAGTCTAATCAAACTTCTATTTCTTTAGAGTTTTATAATTTTATATATAAATAACCGAGTCAAATAATTAAAGCAACGTTTATATATTTTTAAGTATCTGCACATACAAATAAATGAATAAACAGTATGTCGTGTATCGAATTCTTTTTTAATTTAACACAGATGTCATCTCTTTTTGTCATGTTATATACTAATATATAATTTAAGTTTCAAAACTATTCTAACTAGTTTAATAACTAATATCTAATAAACTCTAATTTTTTACAATTATATTATTACATACTTGTAAATATTTTTTTCAAGTACTTTTTTAAAACCAACCCACGTAATACATGGGAATTAGCCTAATTTTTAAACAACTTTTCGAGCCTAAGTGTGTCAATACATTTGTCGAGTTCGAGATTGAAATTGAGCTTGAAAATTTAGGCGCAAGTCAAGTTTTGAGTGTTGAATTCAATCTCAAACTCGAGTCGAGCTTGGCACTACTCGACTTGTCTCCCAGTATCAACTTGAATCGATTGCAACCTCTGTGTGTGTGTGATTTGTTATATTATATTGAATTTAAGTAATAGGTATTTGTTGTAAATAAAAATTGTCAAAAACAAACAACTTGATTCTAAATCGGATGTCTATAGAAAATTCATTGGAGTGAAGTTTTTCTAGGGTTAGTAAGGGTTCATTTTCATCATTAAATCTTGTATGTATAAATGATATTTTTACAAGCTAAGCATTGCTCCAAATGTGTGCTTTTTTGTGTTGAATTGTTTAAAATGTAAAAATATCAATTGAACTTATGTTAATTTTTGATGAAAATCATTGAAACGCCAAGAGTGACTATTAATTAATTTCTATAAAAGCATACCCATTATGTACACCCCACAAACTAATCACATATTTATTTCTATAGGTTGAAAATAAAGAAAACAAGAATATTTATATTGTATTTCTAAACATGAGATATAAGAACACATTAACCACACATTTAAATTTCAAAAAAAAAAAAAAAAAACTTTTAACGTATTTTTTAATCGATCTATTTGGTATAAAACTTACAAAAATATAAATATCAAAATAAATTGATGAAATAATTATTTAAAAGATTCATTATTTCTTAATTTCAGCCATTACTAAAACACACCATAATAACATTATTGCATAGTTGGTATACGTACATGGTTTATGGTTATGCCGACATGTAGATTGGGGACCTAAGTTGCAAAAGTGGGGATACTTGAACTGGAGTCGAGTAACATGTTGCACCTGCCTGCATTTCCTTTTTTTTTTTTTTTTTTTTTTTTTTTTTTGATTTTTTATTTTTTTGAAGCATTTATTAAATAGGGGTCCACTGAATTGTGTGATTATGTGTATATCAATCTTTAAGGTTGCGTTTAGTTAACAAAAACTAATCATTTTTCCTTTTGAGTTTTTAAGTTATAGTTTTTAGAATTAAAAAAAAATAAGGGTATCTATGAAAAGTGAAAACTTGTTTAGATGATAAAGTTTTTGTTTTAAGAAAAATAAGATAGATGATTATAAAATAAGAAAAATAGGATAGGTGATAGAAAAGTAAGAGAGAGAAACAGTGTAATTATAGGGTAGATAATAGAAAAGTAATAGAGAATATGAAAATTGCTATTTTAAAATGTGAAATGAAAATTTATGAAATTGTTGTTAAGTAAAAAGTTTTAATTTTTTTTTTTTTGAAAAGTGAGATGAACTTTTCATTGATATATAACATGTAAAATACTCTTTTTTACTATTAATACATTCGGTAGATACAAAACGTTTTTTTTTTTTTTAAAATTATGAAGGTTCCAATTAGTCAACCGGTATACAAAAAAAGGTGAAAGTGGCATGAGAATAAAGTGGAAACTAATTGTAAATGGGCCCTCGTCTTTTATGGAAACCATGGGAAATGTTTTCAAATATAAATAAAGGGAAAAGTTTTGTATTGGTGGTAAGTGGTAATGAACCAATCTCTTTAAAAAAAAAAAGATAACAGTAAAAGTAGAAGAAACTTTAATGAAACTCGTGTTAATTGAAGTGTGGAGGTCTTATGATAAATATAAATAGGTTTTAAATGGAGGGGTGTTAAAAATTGAGGGCAAAAAAAAGTTCGATGAATTTGTTAAGTGGTCACCACCAAAGGTGAGAGGGGTCCCTTTGGTTGAGGTCTCGGGTTCGAGTCTTGCCAAAAACGTTTATCCTTAGGTGGAGGTGTGGGGTTTGGTCCTCACTCTCAAGATGTCTAACAATGGTACTAACAATTAACCACTCACATCTGCTGTTAAAAAAAAGGTCCAGAGCTATCTTTCAGTATTTATGTTTAATAAAACTAGATATAGATATAGGTATGGATAGTATATGGATTTATTATTTGCAAACTAGCTAATCTTTAAAATATGGGTGAATGTTGTCATGCCTATATGGGTCTAGTAAGTGATGCAGGTCCAGTCCATCTTAACAGGACATTGATGTGTGTTATTTAACTTCTAATAATTTGGTTAAATAAAAAAATTTAGCATGCGCGTACACATATATATATATGTACGTATGTATAGAGGTGGGTTCAATGGAAGACCATTGTGCATTTGGAATTCAACATGGTGCATAAACAATCCAAAATGCATTAAGAAGATTATTCGAGGGCATTATAGGTATATTTCTTTTACATTAATTTAGTAGATTTTAAAAAATTAGATTTAATTCTAGAAAGTCCTATAATTACTCTACTTGCCGATTTTGATGAGATTTATCAATTAAATAAAAGTGATATTTTACTTGCCCCTATGTACACGGATGCATCAATCAGATGATGGATCCGAAAAGTGATATTACTTACATCAATGTCACATTGTTATTTTTAACGAATGTGTCATATCCAATGGTTGTGATTGGTAGATATTGGTTTCCTGTGGTTTCCTAAAGCGTATTGGTTTTTCATTGAAGTCACTCCTATATATTTATTTATATAGGTACGTACGTATGCGTGTATGTATGTATGTAATAAAAGAAGTATATGAAAATAGTATTCTAATAAAATTCTTGAACGGGCCTTGAAAGCGATACTGGCCCTTTACCGGCCAATTTCTAGTCAGAGGCTCACCGCTCAGAGCTCGGTCTTTTATTCTTTAGCTTTTGAAGGAAAATAAAAAGGACTGTTGGGCTTGAAGATTATGGGCTCAGGCCTAAAATGATATATTAAACAATAGCATATAAAATAAAAATAAATGTCCGTGCCAATTGGTTATATAACCAACGTGTAATCTGTAATTTAAAATCATGTGTAAAAACTAATTCCTATAAATCAATTGTTGAGGTTGATTTAAAACTTATTTTATTAGTTAACGTTAAATTATAAAAATTTCTTTTGGTAAATCTGTTAAATTTATTAATCATCTTTGTTAAAATTTAACCAAAATATGATATGCCATAAAACATATGAGCATTTTGATACCAATTCTTTGAACTATATTTAGCCAAATATTAATTAATTTAGCTTTGAGCTCATCTTGTGAATGACTCAAATTTGACTCGAGCTCAACTCGAAAACCTCAATAATGTCTATAAACAATATATTTTTTTTATAACATCAACTTACTTTTAACCCATCCTTTCCGCATATTGCTCGAACTTAATAAAAATTCAACTCGATAAAACTAGAGTTTGAGTTACTCAGTAAACTAAAACTGCTAAATATACTTGATAAGAACTCGAAATCGGCCATAAAAATTAATAAGCTCGAGCTATCCTTCTGAAATTAATTGAGTTTAAAGAAACGGCACAACTCAAGAGCAAATTGCTTGATAAAAGTTTGGTTTGCTTGTAGAACTAGTTGCTTTTATGATATATAAATTCTTATATTATTCTAAAGAAAAAGCAATTAACAATTTACCTTAGTCGATCGGAGAGTAAATTACAAAGCAGTTATGATTTCTCTAAGCCATACAACAGATTTTTCAGAAGTAAAATTGTCAATTAAAACAACCTAATTTTATCAAATATGCATTTAAAGTATTGAATAACTTTTAATATTTGAAAAACATATGAAATTTCTAAAAAAGAAAAATCTTAATTTTGAATAACGTAAGTGGGACGTGTTGGTTTAGTCTCTCACTTTATTTATTTTTGTTTCAAAAAGTTTTGTTTTTTGTATGATGTTGCAGAGAAATCTAAGAACTAAAAAGAAAATAACCTAAAGACATTTTAAAAGAGATGATTTAATATTTTTAATTGATCAAAAATTAAATAAATAAACAAAATAAAAGTAATAAACTTATTCCTGAATGTTATAAAACCATTGATGATGTCTCATCAACAACAGACTTCTTACATCAACATCAGTTACATGTGCGTTCGTTCATTAAACGTTTTAAAGGATTAGGTACTAATCCATAGCCCAGTGCCCCAGTGGACTTTAGTACGCTAGTGGACTATTTGGGTTGGGCCTAAACGATGAAGGTAAACCGAATAAATTTCTTTCTTTTTGTGATTCACATAGTTAACCAAATACAAAAATTAGATGTGAAATATCATAATTTGAAAACAGTGAGATTTTCATTAGCCTTCTTCAGTTGTGTGTGCAAGAACGGATCCATGAATTTTTGTTATCGGTGTCACTTTTTCAGAGTAAGTTAATACTAAGATTTTTGAATTTCTAAAATGAATCGGGTTACCGAAACGTGTTGTCAATTCAAAATTAACAAATAACAAGATTATTCTACTTAAAAACGTACATAGTACAATACCATTGAAACTAAAAACCAATAAATATCGTAAGTCTTAAAATTTTACAGTTGTTGCATTTGATTCGTTATCTATTGAAGTCTTAAAGTTTTACAATTGTTGTCTTTGTAGGTGTCACTAAAAAAAAATCTTAGGTGCCACTCGAGTTTTCAAACATATCTACCTCAGTATTTTGAAAATTTATCGGTGTCAAGTGACACCCCACTTTACATACTAGGTCCGCTTCTGTGTGTGTGTGTGTCTCTGTGTGTGTGTGTGTGTGTGTGTGTGTGTGTATGTATGTATGTATGTATGTATGTATCTGTGTGTGTATCCAACATATCAGCCTATAATATTGTGAATGATCATTCACATATTTTTTTTTCATACACATTTATAAGATAACATTATAATTTTTTTATCAAAATGAGCAACGTTAAAATTCAAAAAATAAATATTTTGAAAGATAAAAAAAAAGATTATGTGAATGGTGTGATTATCATTCACTTGGATGATTATTCACATAAATGTGCATCAATATTCACATAACTTTTAAGGTTTCAGAAAGTGAATGTATATGGTATTCATATTTTTTTTATAGTTTAAATATGGTTATGAAAAAAAATAAAAAAAAAAAGTCTTTTAAGGATGATACTTTCGGATGCATTTGATTTTTTTAAAAAAAAAAAAAAGTCTTTGAACATGATTGTATATATGAGTTTGCATTTAGTATGTTTTAGTTTGACGATCTTTCTGTACATAAACCTTTTAAACTCAAATTTTATGGGCCACGTGCTTTGAAACTCCATTATTTTGTGATGATTAGGTTCAATATGGCCCCAACTCTGATACATGTTCGTCCCATAGTTTTTGATAGCCCTGAGTAATAGATATAAAAGCGACCGTTTAAATACAAGTTTATAAAACAATAAAACTATCCATTTATACGATGAAGATTGCTTTTGTCAAACATTTGTTCTTTTATACCATGCACTTAAAACATTTTTGTTCTAACCCTCAAAACTTAGATAGAGAAAATCATACTATGCTACTAATCTTTATACAACCAATTCATTATTGACATTTATAAACGATTCATGCACATGTTTTTTTTTATTTTAGTCAACATTATGTAAACTACAACTTTCTTCTATTCTAAGATATGAACATCGAGGAAAGATATGGGGTGAAACAAAACGGCAAATCGAGAATTTCTACTTGATATTTGTAATATTAGTTGAACAAAAATTCAAGTATCTTATCCACAAATAAATTAACTTGAACACTATAATCATATAGCACCTGGAATGTATATTTGTAACTGTACCTAATTTCAACCCAAATTGAATATCTAAACCATATATTTGCTAGCAAACATTATATTCTCGATTGAATATTTATGTTATTAACAATAACGACAACTAACAAACAATGGTAGTCATAAATGTAATGAACTTAACCTCATTTTATTTTATAGAACCTGATTCGCTCAGCTTTCATTGCCTCCTTGTTGGAATCCATTGTCAATTATAGCAAATCCCCAAGTTACAAATTTTCACCGATCGACTATGTTGAAGAATGAAGTAAAGATTGAAATTGTTGATACATTGATTAAAATGTCTAGCTCACTCTCTAATCTCCGATTTTTCTTTGCCGCCACAAGTCGAATGTTGCCCGTTCTTTTAGCATCGGGTGAGAGTCATTGTTGGATAGATTTTCAAACATAAAGAAAGTGAGCTAGACATACATATATAATTTTTTTTTGAGGCACTACAGAATTCTGGGCCCTGTGCAATGACCCAATAGATGTTGTTGAAAAGAAACATTAAGGTTTATGCTATATAAACACTTTTTATGGAATAGATTTCACATTTGTCAAGTTCTAAAATATATAACCATTATTTTAATATATTAAAGTTGAAATAGAACATAGAGTGGGTTCAAATAGCCAAATCAATTTATCAAGAAGGTAAATATCAAATCAATAATAGATGAGGCGTGTGATCCCTTTATTTTCTAGGTCACCGTAATGGTTTTAAATACGAAGGTGATTTGTAAAACAAAAATTTTCCATACACAAAATCTTATATAAAATGACTATGCTATTTATTATTATTATTTATCGTAAAAGTATTTAAAAGTCATTTTTAACGACATTATGATATTTTATAAGAGATTGTTGTGCTTAAAAATGTTTTTATAGGGCTTTCCGTGAAATCAATTTCACATGATCTTAATTCTTAATTTCACTGCAACATCAATCGCGGAGAGACAATACAATACACCAGACAAACTTAAAACATGGTCCACCCACCCATCCACTCGCTTTTAATTTTCTTCACAAGTCAAACTCATGTACCCTTTTTTTTTTTTTTTAAATATATATGGATAAGTGTTTTAAAAAATATACTTTTTTCTATAATAATAACAGCGTCATTTACGTTTTCATCCGCCAAAAAGTTGATAAAATGTATTTCGGAGTTTGATAAAGGATATACGTAAAAGATAATAAATATATTTTAATTTTTATACCGTTATAATAATCATTCACTTTTCTTTAACTTCCATACCACTAGTTTTTTTAAACCGTTTAATTTTTACCATTTTAAAATTTACATTTTCTTTCTCTAACTTTTAGTATTATTATTAGGAACAATAGAAAAGACTGTGTTTAAATGTATTCTAGTAGATTTTGTTAAATCATATATAATTTTACCATTTTAAAATTTACATTTTCTTTCTCTAACTTTTAGTATTATTATTAGGAACAATAGAAAAGACTGTGTTTAAATGTATTCTAGTAGATTTTGTTAAATCATATATAATTTTTAATATCATCGATGAATTGTTAAACTGATTTTATGAATGAGATAAATATTAAAAAGTTTATGAATGATACTTCAAATTAGAAATACACTTTAATTTTTACACGTTTGAAAAAAATAACCAATTCAATCAATAAAGTAGATTAAAAAAATTAAAAAAACTAATTTAGATATAGCTAAAAGACAATGAGCACTTGTTGTTGCTTTAGATATAGAATGATATATCTCGTTTGACACACTCTTGACACGTCATAATTTATGTGTTTAATACTTATCTAACCCATGTATTATGTGAATATTTTTAATAAAAATATTTAAAAAAAATTTATATTAAATTTTTATAAAAAATGTATGTGAATATTTTATGTATTATTTTTATATTAAATTTATATAAACTCAAAGTTTTAATAAAACTTATTTACACATAAAATATGTTTAACCAAAATTGTTATAAAATATGTTTTTACTAGACTACTTTGTAATTCTTAAACATGTATTACATTGATATTTTTATTTAAAATTATTACATAAAATGTGTACAAACTAAATTAAAATATATAAAAAACGTACTTTTAATAAAAATACAAGAACTATATGTTTATTTGTGAGTCAATGCAATTAACTTATAACTTCTTATCATTTGATGCAATTTACTTTAAAGTCTTTATCTGTTTATTCATTTTGCCTACACCATTGTAGGTAAACTTATTATTACTGGTTGAAGTACCCGCGCGTTGCGGCGGCAAAGCGATCTTATACATGTAATGTATTTTTACAGAATTTAGAATTCATATTTGAATAACATTATACAAATTATGTAATAAAAAAAATTATTCCTTAATCACCATGTACAACCATGTATATCGTATTAGTAGTTAAGTTACTCATTTGAATCAGAAGATGTGAGTCTCGCAAAATTATTAGCATAGCTCTTTTCTACAAGTGGCATATTTTTGTATAGGAAGCACATAACAATTGATATCATGCATCTTTTGACTACACATCTTGCAATCCACAAACCAAATTTGCTGGCACTGCCACATCTATCATCTTTGGATATGACAGCTTCAAATCTGTTAAGAAATTTGGTTAGATATGGAAATATTCATCATGAAATAAGCATTGAACACCGCCACCTACTTACTTTCCATGATGCTTTTGAATGTCTCCTGAAAAAAAAATGCAGGATTAGCATGCAGAAAACAAAACAAAATCTCCACAAAATAGATCTTTTAAAGTTTTTTAAAGTTTCTATTTTATCGAATACACATACTTTGTATACATGGGATTTCAATTTTCATCAAGTAAATGATCAACAAATTATACAATCTGATCATATGTTCGACGACAGATGAGTAGTATGTATGCTACACATATTTAAGTCGTAAGGCTTCTTGAACACAACAAGATCCTTTTTCTTGGTCGTATCTCAATTCTCACGAATGACGTCCACAGTGACGTACATGAATTATATGAAAATTTTGAATGTTACATGGCGTGAGAAAAGAGCATCAGGGTACCTGGTCTTTTGTGAGGTAAAGGTTATAGAGCATTTTCTCTCCCACAGTGGTTGTAATAAGGATCTATTTTCTTGTATGTAAATATTGACAAAATGGAATTTTGTCTACCAACCGTGAAGCCTTTGTAATCATGAGCAAGATAAATGAATGTCTCCTTCGGCAATGTAAAGATCTAGACAGATCACAACAAAAGTATTGAGTTCCATGTTAATGAAAACCAGTAACAAAACGCATTCCCATTCATTCACCTTCAAGTAACCTGTCCCTTTCTCATTGCTTGTCTACATGCCACAATATAAATTCTTAGTGTATGCCAAAGCCAGTTTCTTATCCATCTAGTGAATAAGAATCTTGAAAGTTAGACCCTGCAATGTCCAATCAGCAAACTCTGACAAAAATGTCAATAATAACAATATACTAAAGCAAAAAGACTATCAATTAATCATGCATTAAACTAAAATTCAGAGACAAAAATTACTGTAAATCTGACCAAAACTCAGGATTTCAACATCATACAATAAGAAGTAAAAACTTCAATAATTTCAGTTAACCAAAACCATGTTCACGTTTTCATCAAATATAATAATATATGGTGGTCACAATACACGCAAAGATAATAATGGATTAATAACAGTTTTTGCGTTGAAAGAAACCACACAAACCAGAATTGCATATCAAATGAGGATTATGAGATAATAATGGATTAATAATAGTTTTTTCGTTCACCACCATATCACTTGCACAGATCCTTATGGTTTTGATGGCAACTTCGAGAATCTGGCTACACTAACTATAATCTACAGAACTTTGTCTAACCATTAAAATATAAGTTCATATATTCAATAATACCTTTAACATATAATTGGATTGAATAAAGGACTAAAAAGCATTTCAAATAAACCAAGTAAAATCATGCCATCTAAATAAGATTAAACATCTAATCCAAACAATTTAAGGAATTTATTGATCAAGATGCTCTACCATAAATGTAAATGCTAATCAAGAGCTAAAAGCTTAAATAGCAAGGTATAAAAAATAAACAGCACCCTCTAGATATGAAGTAAATACATTTGCTTTAACATGTAAAGGCAATGGCGCAATGATGCCTTTACCTATCAGAATCAATGTTGTGGACAACAATGCAATGCTACCAAAATGAAAATAGAAAGAGAACAAAGTCATACACCAATTGTAAGAGAAGATACTACGATGTTTGAAACAAGTAAAATAGTAATTGGTTGTTGCTTGTAATGTACCTTGGTACTCACCTTTTATTGTCGCTAATGCATCAGTAGCAACCACCACATTATAATTAACATGAGAAAGGACATTGAAAAGATAAAAAAGGAAACCTGATGACATTAATCCCTACCTAATAAAAGCGTAATTATCTGAATGGCGGAGGAAGAGTTAGACGAAATCGACCGAATTCCTCAACTAAAGCATAATTATCTGAATGGCGTCATGGTGAGGGAGCATTGTGACTTATTAGCTGAGATAGATGCAGAGGTTTGATATGATGAACCATGGAGTCAAGTGATCACACACTGAAATAACACCATTTGTTACCAATAAATCACTGATCCTTTTTGTGATTCTGTGATTCTCTGTTGTTATTAATGTTACTTTATATGAGACATATTGAATAAATGCATGATTTTTCACAGTCAAACATCAAAAGTTTCAGACAATACTTGAGATTATGCCTTGGGAAAATCCTTGATTGGTAACATGAAATTCAACCGGTTTGATCGTAAATCACCAAGTTGACAAAGTGTTTCGTCAACTTGGTGATTTACGACGCACAATTAATACACATACATCGTGAATACAACCGTTTATTTGAAAAGTTAAAATCTGAAACACATATGACGCACGAAAATAAAGGTTTTACATTTATGCTAACGAGTTTTTATAACCTACACGTTGCAACGGTCTTTAATCATTATTATTTTAATTAAATTACGATATCAAATCTGAAACATGAAATCTTATCTAAGAAATTCTATAAATAAAGTTAAATAAGAAAAAAAACAACGTAAAGAAACATAACCTTAAAAATATGCATTGAATCAAATTGATGTATAACCTATTTAAAATGATAAACATGTAACTTTTTTATTTGTTTTATATCTAACTTCAACTTTGTAAATCCTGATGACATTAATCCCTACCCAATAAAGCAATTGACAAATTCCAAACTACGTTCTAATTCTCATACTTGACATTTTTCATAATGTCTATGTATGGATGATACCATGTAATTCCTCTTTCTTAAAGAAGTGCATACAGATGGGAATAACATAAATAAATTGGTAAGTTTTAACAGCAATAAGTCCATGCCTACTCGTATTCTTGGATTGCAAAGTTTGAGATAAACCTAGTTACTTCGTCAATAACAACATTTGAAGTTAAATTACCCAGTCCCCACGCCCTCCCCCTTTTACCTCTTAAAACACACTATATTACGAGTATAACATTAATCAATGTAATCTTCAAAAGTAGACATTTACAAAATGCACAAGAAAGACCATATACTTTGCGACTCAAATTTCGACAATACAGATGCAACAAAACCTAAAATCGCTCATACTTGTAACATGTAGCGAAGTATATGCCCCGAAATGACATTTTAGAAACTAATCTTCCCCTCTCAGCAAATATCATAATAATTATATCTGCTTGATTAAAAAGACATAATAAGCCAAAAGGGTTCTGTTGAATTTGATTGGTATTAAAAGAGCAGTACATCTAGCCAAATTAACATCACAAATACTTATAAACAGACAATGCGTGAAATTACTAAACAGATGAACATGAGTTGTTGACCTTGAAAATCTTAAAATTAGATAGGAGAAAATACAGGTTGGACATTGTGTAAGCAAAATGTAATTGAAACATTTCATCAAACACTTGATGTTCATGATATCAAGTAAAGAAAGATGGCAAAAAAATGTTGATTGTGTGGATAGCAATCATATTAACTATAATTGAAGTTAAATAAGATAAACTAAACATGACTAAACACTAAAACATGATGGTTCCGGTCAGTGGCGGACCCAGAAATTTTTTTTATGGGGGTCGGAATTTAATAGCTACGATAGTGTAAGTGTTGGAAAAAAGTGTAAATTTTTCAAAGAAAAAAAAATGCATTTTCCATGTTTTTGGACCAAATATCATTATATATAATTGTGAAATATATAATTAATATTTTGTGAGCTTGTATTCTCCTTGAAGAGAGGATTCCAACTATATAAAGAACGTCCACAACGGAGCTAAGATGAATGAGATATCGTTGCTCAAAGATTGATGTTTGGAATGAATAAAACTCCTTTTAGTGGGAGAACTTGAGTCCCACATAGGAACGAAGATGGAAACCAAAGTGGGTTTATAAGGAGAAGTGTTTAAAGCCATGACAAGATTGTTTGTGGTTTTACTCCAATGCCTACCCGCGCGCAGGGGGGTGCAAATCTTGGACCCGGAAGGCTAAATAAAATCCACTGAACTCGTGTACGCCCAGCACCTGCGGACACGAATGCAGCTCCGAAAATCAGGGCTCGTGCTAGACAGTCTTTTTACTCTGAGTGAGAGCTGAGGGGTCGAACTTTAAAAATCATGGGGGTCAAATTTTTTTTAGCTAAATACGTAACTCGCAAAATCAAAAATTTATCGGGGTCGGTTGACCCCTATACCGTACCCTTGGGTCCGCCCCTGGTTCCGGTGCAACCCAATTGTACGTGATCCTTCTCTAGTGTGCTTCCTTCATGACTTTGTCAAATAAGTTAACCAAAGAAACTCTGAGAATCCCAAAACCTCAACCGAAGAAAGACTGAAAGTGGTTTGAAGAAAGCAAATAAGGTATGACGATTGAAGCATATGAACAATTAAAACCTGGAAGTGGTTTTCATAACCGACAAGCACATTGATTCTGGAACTTCTTTAGGTCGATGATGAATGATTGTGGAAGAACAACAGGGAGGAGTTGATCGAACCTGATCGAACATGAAATTGGGTTTTATAACCGGTGAATGGTGAACAAAGAAATACAGGAATTGGACGATGAAACTTGAAGTAGAAGAATAGGAGAATCGTTAGCAGCAAGCAATGGGAGAAGGCAGGAGCGGTTGTGAAACAACCTGATTGGTGATGTACTTAAAAAAAACTGTAATACAAGCATTATAAAGTAGTAATAGATTATTATTGATGTTGAGTTGTAATTTGTACAACGAATTTTATTTTTATTTTTACAAATCTATGTTCATTCATTTAATGCAATTAATGTATCTCATTTTTTGGTATATATAACATTTCATTTTCAATAAAAAAAAAGTAATTATAAATTTTAATATGTTTAATATATTTTCAATTAAATAACTAAAAATCTATTTAAACACGTACATATTATTTTACACTACATAAAGAAATTACAATGAGTTAATTATGTTAATAGTTAATATATAATTTAAAAAAATATAAATACTTTTAAAATTCTTAATCTAAGTTAATTATTTAATGTTAACAATTCACACTACATGATACTATATTCTAATATTTTTATATTTAAACGAAAATATGTAACATAAATTAATATATTACTTAAGTAACGAAACATATAAATAAAAATAGGGAGAATTTCATTAATACCCCTCCAAAACTTCATAATATCATATATACCCAACCTAAAATTGTAATATCATATATATCCCTCCAAAACATCATAATATCATATATACCCAATTTTAATTATTAATATCACATATATCCATCTTAAACATCACTAATATCATATATACCCAAATTCATTAATTTAATTATTTTTAAAACATTTAAAACTCATAATTAATATTGCTTATTAATTAATGACCATTATACCCTTACTCATTTCTTCATTCAACTACCAAACTTCAAAATATCATATTTATCCAACTTAAATTAAAATATCATATCATTTTTAATAATTTTATATAATTTATTTTAGTAAACTTTACTAAATAAATTCTTCAAACTAAAAATAATTAATATTAAAAATAAATATAAAAAATTGTAACATGTTTTTGCTCGTTTTTAATCAAATCGTATCGTCTTATTATATTTTCTTATTTGTTTTTTTTCCTACAGTAATTTATATATACAATTAACTAAATACATATTATGTTCTTTCAACAATTAGTTTCATTGATAACTGGCGTTCCAAAATCTATACAGATCGGAAGGGGAAGATCTATACGAACATGGTATCCCAAAAAAATAATCAGTACATAACTAAAAATAAAATCAGATTATCACTTTGTATATCTTGAATACATGGTTTTTTGGTGGAATATCTAGAGTGGTTATGTACTTTACGTCTATATGATTTGCATAATGTTTTATATTCGTGAGTCCTAATCATCATTGTAGGTTACAAATGTAAATCCATAAATCGTTTACTTGCTCTGTTCCATAATAAGCGTTCACCTTTATAATTTCTCCTACCCATGAAAATTGCAATGTTTTCCATTTGGGACGTTTCATAATACTTGTATAGTTTCAAGCTAAAGTAACCTTTTTGCCTCCATTATCTTGATTTAAATAATTGTTGAAAGAATATAATATGTAATCAGTTAATTGTATATAGATTACTGTAAAAAAAACAAATAAGAAAATATAATAAGACGATACGATTTAATTAAAAATGAGCAAAAACATGATACAATTTTTTTATTTATTTTTAATGTTAATTTGTTTTAGCTTGAAGAATTTATTTAGTAAAGTTTACTAAAATAAATTATATAAAATTATTAAAAGTGATATAATATTTTAATTTAAGTTGGATAAATATGATATTTTGAAGTTTAGTAGTTGAATGAAGAAACGAGTAAGGGTATAATGGTCATTAATTAATAAGAAATATTAATTATGAGTTTTAAATGCTTTAAAAATAATTAAATTAATGAATTTGGGTATATATGATATTAGTGATGTTTAAGAGGGATATATGTGATATTAATAATTAAAATTGGGTATATATGATATTATGATGTTTAGGAGGGATATATATGATATTAAAATTTTAGGTTGGGTATATATGATATTATGAAGTTTTGAAGGGGTATATATGAAATTCTCCCATAAAAATATATTAGGATTCATTCAAAATAAAAGTATATATACGTTGAATTAATCATTTTTGAAATATTAAAAAAAAAAAAAAAAGTTTAAACAATCTTTGTGGAAACCAACAAGTCATTGTTTGGTGATGGTTTACACTTCTCCCTAGTCATCCCATGTTTAGTTTAACTTCAATCCAATCAATCGGCAGTGACTTCCACGTGTTTATCAAATTACCATTTATACCCTTCATCTCAAATCTGCTGATTCCGCTCCTCCTTTACTTTAGCTACACACACCACACCAACAAACCCTGAAGCTCATGATTTCGAAAATCGCAGCACCACCAATGCCACCGACATTCCTCCTCCTCCTCCTTCTCCGTGTCATATCCGCCGCTGAAGTCCTACCGGAATTCCAGGAAGCACCAGCTTTTCGAAATGGGAAAGAATGCAATCACACTACAATCCACATAGCAATGACCCTAGATTCCTCCTACCTCCGTGGCTCAATCGCCGGTGTCTTCTCCGTCGTCCAACACGCCACCTGCCCCGAAAACATCATCTTCCATTTCCTCACCACACATCGCCTGGCCTCCACCCTCCGCCACATCATCACCACCACCTTCCCTTACCTTAACTTCCACCTCCACCACTTCAACACCCATCTCGTAAATAACAAAATCTCCACCTCCATCCGCCCCGCACTCGACCAACCTCTCAACTACGCCCGTATCTACCTCTCCCACCTCCTCCCCATCACCGTCCACCGCATCATCTACTTTGACTCCGACATCATTGTCGTCGACGACGTCGTCAATCTATGGGAAATCAACCTTAATTCACACGTCCTTGGCGCACCCGAGTACTGCCACGCCAACTTCACCCACTACTTCACACCCAAATTCTGGTCAAACGCATACTTCTCCGGCGTCTTCAAACATCGTCATGCAATGCCTTGCTACTTCAACACCGGCGTAATGGTGATTGATTTATTGAAATGGAGGAGGTATAAGATAACTGAAAAGCTCGAGAAATGGATGGAGATACAGAAGAAACATCGGATTTACGAACTGGGTTCTTTGCCTCCGTTCTTGCTTGTGTTCGCCGGAGACGTTGAGGGAGTGGAGCACCGGTGGAACCAACATGGGCTGGGCGGAGATAACGTGGAAGGGTTGTGCCGGGATCTGCACCTGGGACCGGTGAGTTTGCTTCATTGGAGTGGGAAAGGAAAGCCGTGGTTGAGGTTAGATTCGATGCGGCCGTGTCCATTGGATCAACTATGGGCCCCATACGATCTCTTTAAACACAGGCCGTTGATTTCCGACAGCTGACATAAAACCTGGTGCTTCATTCAAAGGACGAAAGTACTGTAATAATTAATGAAGGAGGATAAAAATTAAAAAGTGAAAAAGTGACGTGTGATGGTAATTGCCGGATTTCATGGAGATTTTGTGACAGTGGGTTGGGTGTGTATAGTTAGTTATATTGTTATTTAATTATTATCACACTTTCTGTTTACTAAACAGTGAATATTTGAATACTGCTACTTTTTAATTTATTTGGTTATTTAACCGCAGATTCTTCCTCTTTTGAATATTCATTGATTTAAAAATAAGTTTAGAATATTGACCATAAAAAAAATGTATTTATTCTGACATTTGGATTTTTATGTGAGGGAATCTGAAACTAGAAATAGGCTGTGTTTGAAACATAATTATTTAAGGAGTACAAAATAGATTCTAAAATAATGTATTTAATTTTTTTTATCAGCAGCTTATCTGTTATAAATGAAAAAAATAAAATATAAAAAACAAAAGTTTATTCAAACACCATCATTCACATTTTCTGTTAATAGAAAACAAAACCTCCTTTGCTGTGTAATCCTAAAAAGAATGGCCTCCTTCCTTGGAAAGAGCATAGCGACGAAGAATGCGTTTGAGGAAATAATGTGTGATTCATGTTAGCAAATATGGTAACATAATATGTATAATGCTGCTGCACAATGCTATTGTCTCACAGTGAAGACGTTGCACGTTACTTCTGAAAATGTATATATAGAAAGAATTCAAATTGTAAAACAATAAATTATTCTAAGTTTGTTGAGAAAATTATTAATCTTTAACAATATGGTAAAAAAATTACCAATTACATTCGACATACTTTCAGAATTCTTGTAGTCAACTATGTGGAAGGGCAAACTATATTGCAAATTAACAAATTGAAGAACCAAATTATACCACAACAATTATTATTTAGGTTTGAAAGTTCTATCCAACATTGATTATATGTTGTTGTGGTGTTTAAGTATTCATATTGGCTTTATAGTTTATATGATGGCGGTGTACACACTCAACAATGATTGCAATGATGGTGCTTATAATCTTTTTAGTTTTTGTCCCAGCTATGGAAATATGTTAATCGACTTAACCCATGAAACAACTTAGTAGGGATGAGTTCAGTTTCGGAACTGGACCGAACCCCAAAACCAAAATTGCCAAAATGTTAGAGTCAAGAACCAGACCGACGCTAATCGGTTCTAGTTTTTCGGTTCCATACCTGAATGATCCGAAAATATTATAAAATTATAAGTTTTGTCAACATTTCTCAAACATAAATATCATATACTTTTCAAAAACCAAAACAAAAACAACTCTAACATCAATTAACATATTTTCCTTTATCTTTCTTGTATTTCTTCTTGTATTGCATCTTTTATGTCTATATAGAATAAAAAACGATGGTTAGTATCTAATCATTTTAATTTATGGTTTGTAACAAATCAAATAAGAAATATTATGAAAATTGACAGTTTTTAACCAACGCTATGTATCATCTTTTAAGATGTTGTCAATGTCATCTAGGCATGACAAAAAATCCCATCCCCGACGGGGAACCAGTAACTCGACCTCGATATGACCGGAGATGGGGATGGGGAATCTCCGATTTAAAATAATGGGGATGAGGCGGGGATGGGAGACACTTTAGTCCCCAACCTCGAACCCGAGCCCAATTATAAATTATGTTTTAATATAAATTATTATATATATATATATATATATATATTTAACTTTACAATATAAATTATTCATTACATTTTATATAATATATTAAATATCATTGTATATGACTTTTCTATAGTTTAAAATACTATTGTTATTTTTCATTTTATTGGTTTTATAAATGTGTTGCATCTATTTCTTTGTTTTAGTTTTTATTATAATCTATACGTTATATATGTAAATATCTCAAATATGTTTGAATTAATTTTATTTAATGTTTATATACATATATTTTCTACTAAATTACAATTTATAGTTTAGACTTAAATAATCTTTAGGAACTTGAAAAACCCGATTCCCCGACAGGGGATTCCCGATCCTCGATTGGGACGGGGATGGGAATAGAAACTCATTTCCCAACGGGGATGGGGGAGAAGATTATGAAGCGGGGATGGGGATGAGAACTGAGATCCCCGCCCCGCCCCATTGTCATCCCTAATGTCATCTATAATTGGTTTAAACAAAATAGTCAAGACTAGAATATGATAATTACACTCTAGAAAGTATTGCAATCCATCAAGCTATCAACATATTTCAATAAAAATAATAAACATAACTCAAGTGTATTCCATGGCCATAGACATTTTAAATTCATGGTCTAGCAAAGATTGAAGAAAATAGATAATCTATGACTATAGAACTTCATATCCATGACCAATATTTTTTTTTAGGTAAACCGCAATTGAAAAAAGTAAATAATCAATGGGTATGGAAACTTTTTAAATCCATAAAGTTATAGAGTTTCACAACCACATAATCCATCTTTATAAATCAAGACTAGAAGTTATGATGAAAAAAAATAATCAAGATTAGAATTTGATAATCAGGACTAGAACATTATGAACATATAACAATTACTTGTTTAAGTATATTTCCATAAGGGAAGAAACCTAATTTTCTATCAATGGCTTAGAAAAATCTTGTTGGTTTTGAGTAATCTTGACAAATACTTGTTTGAGTAAAGGACAATTTTGGTCCTTGTGGTTTGATGGTTTACTCGGATTCAGTCCTTTAACCATAATAAGGTCAAATTTCATCCCTATTTTGCTAATTTTGTGCTCTTTTAGTCCCTCGTCCGTTAAACTTAACGACACAACCGTTAAATTTGTAAAAATAACATTTTTACCCTTTTATTGAGACGTTTTTAGTCCCTATGGTTTTATTATTTACCCATTTATAGTCCAACATTTATTTTATTTTATTTTATCTTTATAATACTCTTATATTATTTATAGATATACTTAATTCATTATAAACACACTTATTTTATTTATAAATATAGTTATGTTTTAATATTTTATTTACATTTACTATTGTTCGTATTTTATTTAAAATTTAACTTTTATTTTAATTTAAATATATATTTCTTTACTAATTTATTTAAAGTTCATCTTCTTTATTAATTTTAATTTTTATAATATTATTGTTGACATTTATATAGGTAATTTTGTTAGTTGTGTTTAAGTAAATATAATATCGTCGATATTTTTCCTTTCCAAAGTCACTATTTCTTCAAGTATCTTCCAACCTATCAATTATCAACACATAAATTATATTATATGTGTTGGATATATATATATATATATATATATATATATATATATATATATATATATATATTATATAATTAAGACTCTAAGGGCATGAAATCACGCAAATTCGAACACTCTAAGTGCATGAAATCACGCACCACATATATGCAAAATTATGTAAGTGTGCGTTCACATCATTTTTTAGGAGCTAGAAGATGTGAATGTATGTGAAATTTACATATAATCTTCATAATGTTAATTAAAACATGTTTATGAAATAAAAAATTAAAAAAAAAGTTTTTTAAAGGTGGTAGCTTCTGGTGCGCTGTATAAGTAGTGGTACTCCCTCGAACCATATTCTATATATATATATATATATGTGTGTGTGTGTGTGTGTGTGTGTATATATATATAAAATATTTTCAAGTATCTTCCAATGTCATTATTTCTTCAAGTATATTCACATATGCATATAATTTATGTGTCGATAATTGATTAGGTTGGAAAATATTTGAAGAAAAAGTGACTTTGGAGAGAAAAAATATCGACGATATTATATCTACTTAAACAAAACTAACAAAATTACATATATAAATGTCAACAATAATATTATAAAAATTAAAATTAATAAAGAAGATGAACTTTAAATAAATTAGTAAAGCAAATATATAATTTTAATTAAAATAAAAGTTAAATTTTAAATAAAATACGAAGAATAGTAAATGTAAATAAAATATGAAAATATAAGTATATTTATAAATAAAATAAGTGTGTTTATAATAAATTAAGTATATCTATAAATAATATAATTATAAAGATAAAATAAAATAAAATAAATGTTGGACTATAATTGGGTAAATAATAAAACCACAGGGACTAAAAGCGTCTCAATGAAAAGGGTAAAAATGTCATTCTTACAAATTTAACGGTTGTGTCGTTAAGTTTAACGGACGAGGGACTAAAAGGGCACAAAATTAGCAAAATAGGGATGAAATTTGACCTTAATATGGTTAAGGGACTGAATCCGGGTAAACCATCAAACCACAAGGACCAAAAATGTCCTTTACTTGTTTATTTGAATGATTTGATGAAGCGTAGATTTGATGAAGCAGTAAACAGGGGTTTACGGTTTCAATGGGTGAGGACCGAGTTATCCTATTTGATGGATGCAACAAAGATTTCCTATTAATTTTATATAATCTATCTATTCTATTATATGAGTAACTAGATGCCACATGACATCTACATAGAGCGCCAATTGGCTTAACATGGGATTGCCACGTGACCCTAACAATTTCCTATTAATTTGCTTCTAAAATTTATTTTTTCCAATCTATCGATAATAAATAATTTAAATAATATCTAATCAAATCTAATTTTATCTAATATAAAACTCAAATTTGAATTTGAATGATAACTTTTCTATTTATATATTTCTATTTATATCTATTGTATTATATAAACAGATATTATAAATTTGATAAATAATATTTAAAAATTATCCTACAAGATTAATGAAATTAAATTTTTAAATGTATACCCATATTATACATGGATTTATAAACTAGTATAGTTATAAAGCAAACAAAAATTTATTCTTGAAAACCGAATTATCCAAAACTTAAACTGTTTTCGTTTTTCTGTCAATTTAAATGCTATGTTAAAAACTGAAGTAATCAAACCGAGTAAAGCAAAAATCAAATCAATGGTTTGAATAACACCCTCAGATCTTATCGAACTCGGCCTGCCAAGCGAAACATCATCCAAAGATTTTTATTTTTTGGATTTACAACGTTGTCAAAGAAAAGATAAAGCCATGTCAAATTCTTGGATTATTGAGGATTTGAGGCAAAAATATATTAAGAGGATGCCTACGTGGCTACATGTAAAGATAAACACGTAGTCGTAGATAATTTGAAGTATTAAGGCTGAGCTTGAATCGCCTGGCCCAACACGCGACAGCCGATCGATAGTAACTCCACATATCATTTGTGGTGGTTATTATCCACACTCTATCTTATTCCTTCTTCTCCACTAATAATACCTGAAAATTCCCCCAAAAACACTAATTTGGTTCATCCATCTCCCCCAACCTTAATCATGTGCGTTGCAGAACAACAGTTTCAATCAAGATCCAGCTGAAAACGGAGTAAGAATATATAAATGTAAATACGTACGTACAATTGGCAACTGATATGGCAACTTTAGCATCAGGAGTAGGATTAGGAGGTGGTTCTGTTAAGCTTCACTCCCTCAATTCATTGCCACCAACGCCGCTCTTAGGCAGAAGGTTAAAGCTCAAGCCTTTACAACAGCCCACTTCACATGGGTCAAAAGTCACAATCTTGAGGCCTAATTTACACTCAACTGTTGTTGCTGGATTTGAATTGGTTGATTTTGTTCATAATGTTTTTGTGGGTGTTGGAGTTGGTCTTCCTTGTACAGTGATGGAGTGTGGTGATATGATTTACAGAAGCACCTTACCTAGATCAAATGCTTTAACACTTACAATTCCTGGTGCTGTTTTGGCTTTGGGTACCCTTTCTTACCTTTGGGCTACACCTGGTGTGGCCCCTGGGTTTTGGGATATGTTTGTTCTTGCTTTTGTTGAAAGATTATTCAGACCTACTTATAAGAAGGTAACTTGTTTGTTTTACAGATAAAAAATGTTATTAGTTTCAATTGTTGATTTAGTAATTGGTGTTTGCGTTGTTTTATGATCATGATGATGATGGCAGGATGATTTTGTGTTGGGAAAGAAGTTGGGTGAGGGAGCTTTTGGTGTTGTTTATAGAGCTTCCTCGGTTAAGATGCCCTCTTCAAAGGTATGCCCACCATCTGTTTGTAGAAATGCCTCAGTGAATCTCATATTTGTTTTTATTAAGAAAAAGAATGAAGCCTTAATACACCTTAAATAAGCCTTGAGCAATTCTGCACGAAGATATATGGATAAAGCCTAAAAAACTCGTTAAATGAGCATTTCCCGTGAGTTAACTACTGTAAATGACTTGAGCTCACTGTGCATAACCTTCTGTTCAATCTGGTAGAAAATGAGCATGCAGTGCTCCAAACCAAGAAATATTCTGTCCAAAAATTAACCAAATCAATTTACAAAGGCTAAGGTACCAAATGCTAAGCATCATTTTGACATTGACATGTAAATCATTCTTTTATGCCATTAAAACAACCACAATGTAATATTTAGGTTAGAACCAAGATCATTGGTGATTATTGATTCCTTGGGCTAGGCATGGGTTCAGTTTATGGGTTTGTCGGTTTCCTCTTTTTGATATTTTTTTGGGCTAAACCGAAAACAGAACCAAATCGAATTGGAAGTCACCAAAAACAAACCCAATATAATTTTTGGTGGTTACTAAATATAGTTTTCTGATGGTTTCTAAAAGGAAGGCGATTTAGTACTTAAAAAGGCTACAGAATATGGTGCTGTGGAGATATGGATGAATGAACGTGTGAGAAGGGCTTGTGCAAATAGTTGTGCCGATTTTATTTACGGCTTTCTTGAGGTATGCTTTAGTAGAGTCTATGCGTAGAAAGTTTTTAACTTGCTTACATTTCTTTATTTAGGATACATAACCCAAATTATTAATGATGATTATTGATTCCGACTGAATATTTTTAGAGTTCTTCAAAGAAAGGCGCCGAGTATTGGCTCATCTGGCGGTTCGAAGGGGAATCCACACTTGCAGAATTGATTCAGAGTAAAGAGTTTCCCTATAATGTTGGTAACTTATCTCAGATTGATTTTTGATTTCTTGATATGCAATAAGAGTCTAGCGGATGTTAATCTCCGCTAACACTTATAATGCTTATTTTTCTCAATGGATGGATTCGGATGCCTCTTTTCTCAAAATATTGTTTTACGTACTTAACTTGGAATTTCGAGTACATATTTCATGCTAAACTATTTTCAGGTTGAATCGATGATTCTTGAAGAGGTGCAAGACTTGCCAAAGGGATTAGAAAGAGAGAATAGAATCATTCAAACGGTCCTCAGACAACTCTTGTTTGCGTTAGATGGTCTCCACTCAACAGGAATTGTTCACAGAGATATTAAACCACAAAATATAATTTTCTCTGAAGGTGAATACGACATGCTTTTTATATTTGAACATCCTAAAATCCGCCCATTTCCTACTCCAGATAGTGCGTATTGACTCGTTTCAAAATAGGGTCTCGCACATTCAAGATCATTGATCTGGGAGCTGCAGCAGATTTACGAGTAGGGATCAATTATATCCCAAAAGAGTTTCTTTTAGATCCACGGTATTGAAGATTACATCTAATATGTTTTCACTGTTTAAAGTTTTCGTTTTCTGATGATGGGTCAGTCCCATTTATAACGATTCGAAGAATAAAGTGGATTGGAAATTTCAGGTATTCGGCACCTGAGCAATATATCATGAGCACACAAACTCCATCGGCGCCATCGGCTCCCGTTGCAGCTGCTCTGTCACCCGTTCTATGGCAGGTACAAGACCCTCCATGGATGGTACCTGCTTATTTTTATTTACTTGGAAGTTAAAGTTATTAATTTGATAATGTAAATCCATGAACAGTTGAACCTCCCAGATCGTTTTGACATATACAGCACCGGTCTCATACTCTTACAAATGGTACGTAACTGCAAGTTGAGCAATTGCGTTTTGGATCGTTTTCAGTTTCATTGTAGAACAAGCGTTTATGATTCACGTATCTTTTTTGCTTTAGGCATTCCCTTCGTTCCGCTCAGACAGTGGTCTGATACAGTTCAACCGTCAACTAAAGAGATGTGATTACGACCTCGTTGCATGGAGGAAAAACGTCGAGCCTCGTGCAAATGCCGACCTCCGAAGAGGATTCGAGCTGTTAGATTTAGATGGTGGAATCGGATGGGAACTCCTGACTTCTATGGTCAGGTACAAAGCACGACAAAGAGTCAGTGCGAAAGCCGCTTTAGCCCATCCATATTTCGACAAAGAAGGTCTTCTCGCATTGTCAATCATGCAGAATTTAAGGCTGCAGTTTTTCCGAGCCACACAGCAGGATTATAGTGAAGCTGCCAAATGGGTTATTGAGCTCATGGCCCGATCAGGAACAAAGAAAGATGGTGGGTTCACCGAAGCCGAGCTTCAGGAACTCAGAGTAGGTCTTTCAAGCAGGATCATATGTCCATCTCTTATTGGTACACAGGCTTACGAGTTTTTTCATTTGTAGGAAATCCGACCAAAGAAGTCAAGCGCACAACGAAATGTTCTTGCCTCGGTCCTTCGGTTCCAGAGGAAGATCTTGAAAACGCTGAACGAGAGCATGGACGAGCTTAACCAACGAAGGAAGAGCATGTGGTGGAGTAGATGGATTCCGAGAGAGGAATGAAGGCAGAAGAGGAATGTATGCATGTATATATATAATTACGTCATCCGTACAACCATACGATATCTGTAAATTTGCGTAGCCATCGTATTTAATTACCAAACACGATGTCGATTTGAGACGATACTTATGAATGGAAAGGGGTTAAATTGTATCTCCATGAGTAAGCCCTTGTTTGTTTAGTGCTGAATGGAATCATTAAGAGGTGGTTTAACCTATGAACGAGCCTTTTAATGATTCCGTTAAGAAGTAAACAAACAACCACTAAGTATGTTGCTTTAATTTCACCCTGATCATTCTTAATCATATACAACCAGTATTTGAGGAGAATAATTTCTCAGTAATTAACATCATTATCCAGCACATTTCAATTGCTAGCTGTTGTTGAGGGTGTACTTGTATTTATAAATAACAATAATTAACAAAATTATATCGGGATTAGCATGAATTAATTGAGTAATTAATACGAGATCATGGTTATAAGTAGCAGAGTAATACACCTGTAATTAACTCATAGTTTTGGATGCAGCATTCGAGTAGTACTTCCTCCAAGTCAAATGAGCTTGCAAATTAATAAACGAAAATTATACAGTTGTTACTTTTTTTTTCTTTTAAGAAGTCAAATATATCGAAAGCTGAATATAAAAACAAACATATTGCTGACGTGTTTTGAATATATTTTAAGTGTGTATCTTAAGAACAATTGAGCAGTGAAATCAATGAAATAATTGAGTTTCTTAAGAACATTTGGGCAATGGAATTGATTGAGGTTCTTGAAGAACATCGATTGAGTTTCTCATGGATCTACGGAATCGATGGAGATTTTGCACAAATCCCACTTACAACAGACTTTTTTGGAAAATGCGTTGAAATTAACATTAAAACTGGAGTGTTTTGTAACCAATGGGATGTTTGGTTGCTTAATGGGGGTGTTTAATGGTTAAATCAGAGATGTTTGGTTGTTGGTAAGTAATCTGCCAAACAGATTTACAGGTTATTTATGATTATTGAAAGTAAAAAGATACAAAAGTTGATAATGATAAAACTTCGATTATTAACGACCAAAATAGAAAAATGACACAGTTTTAGGGGACTAAAACGTAAATTAAGAATAGAAGAAGGAGGAATATAAAAATAATAGGGAGGATCGGTAGATAACTAGATATTCGGTAATGTCGAGTATGGGAGGGACAATAGCAGCTTCGGTCACAAGGCCTTCACGTGCAACCCTGACCTCCTTGATCGCTTCATACATGCAGCCTTTATTTTATTTTTTTATTTTATCCTTTTTAAACATTGAATATAATAATCAATTAAGAGCTTTATAAAATCTTTAGCACTTTAGCTTATGGTTTCTTAAAAACTTTAAGTACTTTTTATCTATAAATTGATTTGGGTGATTTTTTTTTCTAAAAACTTATTAAAATCATAAGCTCCTGTAAGTTACTTCTGTAGTTTAAGCTTATAAAAAATAAAAGGAAATTACCAAAATAACAATATATAATAATGATTCTATTTTGGTTTATTTATTTATATGTGTTTATATGTTTTTTTTATATTTATCAACTCCAACTTATTTACCAAACAAGTCTATTTATAAAAGAAAATTTATGTGAAAAACCAACATATTTTTTATATTTTTTGATTGAGTTTTTGTACCAATAACGTTTCCATAAAAGTCTTGCAACTTGAAAATTTTTTATGAATTGTGTTTTCTTATGAGATCTTTTTGGGAGTTTTCTATAAGAATTTGTTACCTTAAAGAACTTTTATGAATACATTTTTTGTGTAATGATTTTCATAAAAATATTTTAAGTTAAGAGACTTTTATAAAACGTTTTTGGTGCAATGAAATTACTCAATAATATTGAAAGTATGTTGGTTTTCTAGATAATCTTTCCATTAATAAAAGCTCCAACCACCACAAGGCACAAGCGCCAACTCCAGTTCCAGTTTCAATTAATTTTTGCCGAATATACCATTATTCTTAAAATGAATTTAGAGTTTTAGAACTTTTTTAATGCTTAAAATTATTTTTCCCATTTGATTGAACATACGAGCATCACTTGTCCCATCAAAGCCATACTCTACTGTAATTAAATTAGACATATATACTAGCTTTATATTATTGGTGTCCAATAATCAAAAACTTAATCAAAACCAAAAGATAAATCGTTAAGTTACGTTTGATATCGACCCGATATAATTTATTAGTTTTATTATCTAACTTCAGATTTTGCATGTTTATATGCAATTAGTACATGTTTGTGAATAATATCAAATACATAAAATTGAATTAAAACAAGAAGCTCCCAATGATGAAAATAAATTTGGGAATCGTCATTAAAAAGAATGCTATAAGATAAAAACGGTATTCGATCTTTCATCAAAAACAATTCATGAATTTATAGTTTACATTATGAGAAGACTCACTCTAATGAATTAAGCAAGATTGGGAGCTAGCTTTCTTCCTATTTTGTACTTCTTGCTTAGAATTAGAATAGTTAAGAGATTTATTCATGTAACTGGTTCTAGTCAACTGCAAGTGTACCGTTTATTGGTATTCACCTAGAATGTGAGTAAGATATTGGTGTTATATCGTGTCACATTATCCGCCTCAAATAAGCTTTGCCATATATCGTATAAGAACTCTTTGAGCAAGGTTCGAGAAGTTGAGTTAGAAGGATTTTCTACCCAATCCAAACCGGCCGCTATAATGTAAACTATAGATCGAGTGGCATGGTTATTTAGTTATTATCATGCATACTTGCAAGAGATTATAAATGTGATCTTATATATTTTCCATACATCAACTATAAACATACTTTTTTATATATTTTAAATTCTAATTGATTCAAACTTTATTTTGTTCTACGAACAACCATTTAATGCATTTTCTTTCATAATCTTTCTGCACACACACACACACACATATATATATATATATGTGTGTGTGTGTGTGTGCAGGACAACTCAAAAAAACAATACACTAAAATTATAAAGTTCACGTTCAATGAGTATTAATATTAGGAATTTTTGCATAAAAAACTCCGAAGTTGTCTGTTTTTTTAGAGAAAAACCTCCAACCATTTTTCTTGGCTAAAAAAACCCTTAAATCATTAAAATATCACGATTCAAACATGTTAACGTTTATAATCGATTCTCATGCTTGTATGACACACACGTGGCGTCTACATATATGGCAAGCCTGACTTATGTGGCGTCTACATGACATTACATGTATAAATTTTAAACCAAAATTTGTATAAAAAAACCTTGAAGTTGATAATTTTTTTCGATTAAAACACTTAACCATTTTTTCCCTCACCTCTAATCGGCGGCTAAAATCGTCTCTTCCCTTATCCTCTACATTCGACAACTCGACTTTGATGACTCAGAGATCTCGTTTTGAGGAAGATGATTTGTGTTCATCTTCAACTATGGGTTTGTGAAGCTTAGATCCACGTTTGTTCTCGCCACCTTCCATCTCCGTCACCTTCGCCTCCATTTGACAATCGCTGGTTTTCTAAAGTTTCAAATTTGAGATGGGCTTGATTCGATATTCTCCAAAATAGTTTTCGCTTTCAAATAATATTTTAGATCCATGTTTGTTCATGTGTTTGTGTTTTGATTTTGAGTTTTTTTGGATTTCCTTGCCCTTCATCTTTGTTAGGGATCTACACATGAGTTTGTGTATAAAGTTGTATTTTCGATTTGGTTTAGGGTTCTTCAAATTTGTTAATGAGTAATTTGTTTTTCTGAAAATCGTTTATGGATTATGTATTTGATTTGGTATCTGGAAATTGAGGTAATATAGATTTTGATTTGTTTTATGACATTGATTATATGTGAAGAGGAATATTTGAGTTCTACGGGTTTTTTATGTTAGGGTTCATCATTGCTTCAAATTTGTGTTCTATCAACATATGAAATATGTTAGGGTTTTATAGATTTGATGAAATCGATTATTTAAATGTGAAATGTAACCGAGTTTATGAATTAGTTTGTAAATTTCCTTTAATTAGTATTATATAGAGCTAGCTTAGTAATAATATTAAAGAACAAGTACAATAAGAGTATAAGACACATGTAAAGAACACATGAAGCACACATCTCAAAAATTGCCAGCTTCAAAATCTGTGATTAAAGATGATGAAATTGTTAATTGCGTTACTATAGTATATAGGGTTTTAGGTAAATGTTGAGGAACACGAGAAACGCGTACAAGTGGTAGGCTGGTAGTGACCCATTTTAAGTTTGCTAATTAATTAAGCAACTTTTAATCAAAGTATAGTAATTAATAAATGAGAATAGTATTAGTAATTAACCTTAAACTAAACTCAGAAATACTAATTAACGTACGCGTGTAGTTTACACTTATGTTTTCTTTACTTATGTGCTCACTTCGTATCAGTTGGTTGCTAGTCATATACATATATTAAGCAGCTAGCACCTTAATCAGAAAACGAGGACAATAGACGCGTTGGTGATAATTCACAATTAGATAATTTTTGTTTAATTTACGAAAAACATTGGAAAACCTCCATGCACCACCACAAATTCATCACGATTCCCGTGTGATGCATCAAATTCCCCGCGTGATGCATTGAATTCACGCGTGATGCATCGACTTTCTGTGTGATGCATCACCTGATCCAATGGCTATATAGTGGTTCCCGGGTTTTCCGATGCATATAGGTTTTCCATCGAACCACGTACATACATACATACATATATACATACATACATATATATATACATACATACATATATATATACATATATACATATATATATACATATATACATATATATATATATATATATATATATATATATATATATATATATATATATATATATATATATATATATATATATAGAGGGAGATTCAATTGAGAACTTTTATGCATCGAGGTACAAAAGAACCCATATCAACCATTAGATCAAAAAATTGTATGGATTAGATTAATGGCAAAAGGGTAAATAGTTGGACAATTTTATGCAACTTGTGCATTATAGGAACAAACAAGGAAGTACATTTTGGGGAATGTGCATACCTCATTAAATCTAATATTTCAACAAATAATCAAATAATAAATGCCAAATAAATTCAATTGATACATTTCCAAATTTAACAAAAATTACACAAATTCAAAAAAAAAGATGATGGATATCGATGCATTTCATCGTTAATCTTGTTTATCTATGCATCATGTTAAAAAAAGACGCATTTAACCAAAAAAAATACAAAAATTCATTTATGCATCGTGTTCAACTTGTTCATCATTCTTTTATGCATCGTGTTTGTCGTTCATATTCTTCATTGAGCTATGCATCATGTTAAACTTGTTCATCATTCATCTATGCATCGTCATTGTTCATCGTCCATTTATGCATCATCATTTTTCGTTGTTCATCGTTCATCATCCATCTATGCATTGTCATTGTTCGTCATTCATCTATGCATTATCATTATTCATCGTTCATCATCCATCTATGCATCATGTTCTTCATAATTATCATCGGTTACCTCTCTTGTTCATGTTCATCATCATCGTTGTTCATCGTTATTCTTCGTCTTCAAATCATCATCACTAAGAAAATGATGAATAACATGATTAGAGTTAGAGAGAGAGAGAGAGAGAGAGAGAAATGAGGAGGAAGGAATGTAGTTAATATGAGATTTTAATTCAAAGTGTAACTCCTAATTATCATTTAATGATTTTTAGAAATAAATTAATTATCATGTCTTTAGTTTTCCCTAAATGTCATTTGTGCACCCTTGGTGGATTATCCGATGCACAAAAGTGCCTCGAGGTGCCCCGATGCATAAAAGTTCTCAATTGAACCTCAATCTATATATATATATATATATATATATATATATATATATATATATATATATATATATATATATATATATATATATATATATATATATATATATATATATATATATATATATATATATATATATATATAGAATATGGTTCGTGTGAGTACCTAAAAAATGCAGAGTACCGTGAGTACCTGTGAACACACGGGTTTAAGATGTGAACATGCTCCGAAAAAAGTTTTTTTTTTTTAAATTTTTTTCATATTCATTTAGATACAAATAATATAAGCATATTTGTAAAAGGATTACACGCATTCACACTTCGTAGCCTCTTAAAAGTCATGTGAACGTGGAAAAATTCATGTGAACATGCTTAGCTGTGAACATACGTTCACAACAGTGCAGTTCATGTGAACTTGCACGTTTCACATAGTTATAGTGTGTGTTTATGTGTGATTTTTTGCAAGTAGTCTTATATTATTAATTTAAACATGATTATGAAAAAAAATTTCAAAAAAAATAATTTTAAGCGAGGTACCTCCGGTACTCCGCAAAACTAGTGGTACTCATTTGAACCCAAATCTATATATATATATATATATATATATATATATATATATATATATATATATATATATATATATATATATATATATATATATATATATATATATATATATATATATATATATATATATAGGGATGGGATCCATTGTGAACAAGTTATTCGTTGTGCACGTTGTGAAAAATAAAAAAAATACATATAATCATTCATATATATCAACAAGTGTTTGTAATATGATTCAAAAGGTTCATAGAAGTGTCTATTTAAGATTCAGAACATTCAAAAGGTTCATAGTACGTAGTTTTTATAACAAGATGCACAAGATGCATAGGATGCAACAAGATTCATAAGATTCGACAAATTCATAGGATTCAATAAGATCCAAATGATCCAATAGTATTAATAGGTTAATAGAAGAGTCCAGTACTATTTTCAACAAGATTCATAAGATTCAGAAGCTATTTTATGGTTGTTCACAACGAATAAAGTGTTCACAAAAGATCCTTAGTCTATATATATATATATATAAAAATTAGAGTGTAGGAATTATTTGGTTAACATGAATGGACAAATAGGGGGTAAACGCAAATAGACGTTACTAGGTAATTGATTTGGCTTTTTGAGAGTTTGTAGGGTTTGCTTAAGTAAAAAGTGTTAAATTGGTCCTAACCTCGAAATAAGGCTTCAATTCCCTAATTTCATGGCGCTTGTATTTATATAAATTTTTGGCACGGTATTTGGGAACTCACGTGAGGGTTAATTAAGTTTGACTGCTATTTTGATTCACACAATGCGCGCTATTTTACTGAATATATATGTATGTTGTTCGCCAAAGTGCCCCACACCCGGCCACACACTTCACTCCATCTTACTCAATATTCAATTATATATATATCAACCTTTGTATGAATATATATGTTCTTGGCTAATTTCCTGCAACTTCTTATCCTTAATTTATTAATTATTTTTTACACCGAAATTATAAATTATTAAACGCACCCTAGTTAATTTGAAGTTTATTTTAATTAAACTTGCCAAAGGGTCTTTTCTAGCGCTATATATATATATATATTCTTCTTACACAAATGCTGAGTTCCATGCATATAGGATGAATTAAGATTCAAGTTTGATATATGCACTTAATTGACACCTCTTTTAGTGGGCTGCTAGCTAGCCGGCATATATTGCTTGCTCATGGTTCTTGAGAAAGGATCGTAAAGGATCAAAAGTCCCCTCCAACTAGGGTTGTCAGATTTCTTAACCACTAGCTATCCAAACGTGTACATATATAGTTTGACTATCATCAGTTCTTTAGCTAATTAAAACAACCCGAATCATATAAATATTCCCATGTCCTTGGCTTTCTCTTTATCTCTCTTACAATATGTGTATATATAGATGTGGGTTTGTGAATGAAATAAATGTATGTGTATGTCGTTTGTGGAAGTGATGAATTATACATATATTTTTAAAACAACATGAAAATTAAAAAACTTGTGATTAATTAATTAATTTTTAAAAAAAAAAATTATTTTATACTTATAAACATTTAAATAATCGTTATGTGATATCAATTATGTGAGTAAATATAATATTTATTTATACATAAAAATAAAAATAAAAAAACATATGAAAAAAGATCCTAGGAGAATTGAAGAGGAATTAATTAAGCAAATAACAATGAAGCTCATGAAAAACAAGGAAGGAAGAAACTCATAAATTATGGAATGATGCTACTATACCTGATTAAGGTCATACCCGACCCACTATGTCTGTAGTTGATGCTTACACAGTTACACCGTACCCACCCGCTATATAATATATATACTATATGTGTATAATATCATATTATACATTAAATTAATTAATCTGTTTCATCTTCATGCCCCCCACTTACGCCCTATATAAACTAACCCCATCCATCATCTTCTACCATAATTTTATTTACTCCAATATCTCATATTACAATTAACACAACAGAAACACCGGCCTACGTTATCTACCTTCTTTCTCTCTACCTCCACGATCACTTTCATTTTCCGGTTAAGATCCGTTCTCCGTCAGCTTCAAGCTAGTCTCGACTGTACGTGCTGTGCTAATCGGATAAATTAATTAATTAAGAGAAAGATCAAGAGAGATATGAAGATGATGGGAAGCTCCAAGAGAAGGTTTTCAAGCAAAGGACTTGGTGGAGTCCTTAAAGAACACAAAGCAAGGCTTTACATAATCAAGAGATGCGTCGTGATGCTTCTTTGCTACCATGATTAATTAATTCTTTCGCTCGCTCGATCCCTAGCTAATTACTTCAACGTACGTACGAGATATGATCGATCATATTGATCTGTGTAAATAGAAATTTAAATGGGTTAAGTTGCAAGTGCTCCTCGCTCGCTCAACAATTTTGTATATGTTGGCTATTAACTAGCTTCAATATATGTTTGATTAATTAATTACTACTTCTTTCTTTCTATCTCTTTTTTCCCATATGATATATATTGGGAACTAGATTATATCAACTTTATCTCTACATTTTATCTATGAAAAATGATTCTTTTTTTACATCTCTCTCTCTCTCTCTCTCCCACTTTCAATTGGGCTTATTTAATACCTCATGAATTATATCTCTATTAATAAAGTTTTAGTAAACCTTATTCTATGGGTTAATTAATTAGTAATTACTTGATCGAGTTCCAACCATGCGACTCGTACAAAGACATACGATAAGAGCATTCGAGATTCCACATTCGTTCATTATTAGATGTGACGATATATATTATAGTTATTAGAAATGTCTCAAGTGATCACAAAATGGTATATATATTGATTGTTTTGATTTTTAGATGTGATTTCTTGATGTTCTTCTTAATTATTGAAATCATTCTTTTCTAAAATCAAGTAATTAAGAACTGTCTTCAAGTTGGGGAAAGTGAAAATGGTTACATAATTAAATTTTGTGGGGGAAATTTATGAAGCTAAGAGGGAAGCTAATTTATGACTATTAAAATAATGAGTGCGAGTGTTAAGCTGCATATTGGATTTTAATTCCTAGCTAGTTACTTGGTGAACTAGTTAAGTAATAAGACTAATGGATAAGTGAACTAGTTAAGTAATTTGTGGATAAATTTTGATTAAATTAATGATACGAGAGATAAACATATTTTTTCATAATTATAATATATATATATATATATATATAGATAAATATAGTTGATATAAGATTTACATTCAAATTTAAATTTAATTCTGATATTTGATTTGTAATGATTAACTAAATAGTAAGAGACGTTACATGATAATAATGAGAAACTGTCACAAGAGATCACAAAATTTCAATTATTAAACATAAAACAGATTTCACATATGGTTTAAAAAATATACTCAATATATTGCAATAATGAATATGGTTCGTGTGAGTACCTGAAAAATGCAGAGTACCGTGAGTACCTGTGAACACACGGGTTTTAGATGTGAACATGCTTCGAAAAAAAGTTTTTTTTTTTAAATTTTTTTTCATATTAATTTAGATACAAATAATATAAGCCTATTCGTAAAAGAATTACACACATTCACACTTTCTAGCCTCTTAAAAGTCATGTGAACATGCTTAGCTGTGAACATACATTCACAATAGTGCATTTCATGTGAACTTGCACGTTTCACATAGTTATAGTGTGTGTTTAGGTGTGATTTTTAGCAAGTAGTCTTATATTATTAATTTAAACATGATTATGAAAAAAAATTCAAAAAAAATTGTTTTAAGCGAGGTACCTCCGGTACTCCGCAAAACTAGTGGTACTCATTTGAACCCAAATCTTGCAATAATAATATTAATTTTTTAACAATTCATATTAATCTGTCACATTTTATTATAAAATTATAGAAAAATCCATCTAAGTTTATTTATTTTATATAATCACTTCATCCATGAAAAGTGAACCTTTATTAGGACGAGGAGAGTCGAAAAAAAACACCATGTTGCAGGAAAAATTTTGCATCATTTTCTAGCGGTACCTCTAGGAAATACCAACTCACCGCCACTCCTTCATCTTTCTAAAATGACACCGCATGCGGAATCTTGATCTCACAGTTGGCACAGGAATGGAATTCGAAGAAATTTGAATTTAAATTTTAGTTATTGATTTGGTTGATAGTTAAAGTTAAAAATAGTTTTTAGTATTTGTTAGAGATTCTAGATTGGAATCTATGTACAAGTTGAAAGAAATGTCAAATTCCTATAAACAAGGAATTTGATGGAAAGTATATAAAATTTAATTAACACTTTATATTAGTTATTAAAAATTCTAAACAAACTAAATTAAAATTCCATCGAATTCCATATACGAAGCAAGATAATTAACCCATGATCTGGGTTTAAATTTACAAGATTTTTTTTTTTTTTTTGGGTTTTAAGAAAGATAATTAATTTGAGGCCATAATTCAAGGAAGAGAGTAGGAAGATGATAAGGGTATGATTAAGCTTAAAAGAAAACATGATGTTTGAACTAAATATCTTAAAGGCTATTATGAATTATGAATGCACATTATGGATTTTAGGATTAATGATATAAAGTGGTCTAGTTGGTGCCACCTTTTTACACTCATTTGGTCAAACCAATTGAAACATTTTCCAATCCTTTCTCACTTTGCATTATGTATAAATTGACTAACATTTTTATATTTACTTTTTATATACGCTAGTTCTAAAACATAAAAGGAAAAAAACATTAGGTATACATTAATACTATAAATTTCACAATTACAGTGGATTTTTAAATGATAAATTTAGGTACTAAGGTACAATTGTTACATAGGTTTGTTGAGTTCTTTAAGTTTAATATTATTTTTGAATTCTACGATTCGAGAAACATCTTGAAAAGATCAAAATGCAATAAAGTTCACGTAATAGTCATATAATAAAATGAATTACTAGCTTATATATCCGTGGTATATATACTTGACATTATATTTCAAAAAGAATAAACAATCATAGTTAGAAAAATCCTAAAAAAGACTAATAATCTAATTGGATGCAATTTAAATTCTATTATTTGTCATTGTTGTGAAATCATATAAGAACTTTGGATTCTGGTTTGATGTAATATACCAAAGGAAGTTTTGAAAAAGAATGTTCAATTAAATGATGTTCATTTTTCAAGAGATTAAACATCTGAAATCTAAAATTAAGAGATCACTTCAAAATATGAAGTTATAAGATTCTTAATTTGATTTCAAAGTAGCAACTCTTTCCTTTTGAAAATTAAGAGAGAATTTCAAATCGGGACTTAGTAACTTTGAATGCAAACAAACAATTTAAAATTAAGTTTAGATCTAAAGTTTCGATTTCAAACTTATTAAAGAAGGTATTAATACAAACTAAGGGAACTTTAGTGTGACTTAAGCTCGTTTAATTCTTTTTCTCTACATATATGCTAAATCATTCCGGAAATATATAAAGAAAATTCAACTCAAATTCATCACTTTTGGCATGTAATAATTCGGTCAACAACCCAAATCTGGAAAAATAGGACTTGAACCTTTTTTAAGTTTAAGTTCAAAACCAAAGTTGCATTGGAAATTTTTATGCAACTTCAAGTCTAAAAACTACATCGAAGAGATATAGGTGTCATTTGTTTTTTAAGAGGCTAAATGTCTGAAGTCTGAAAACCACGTCTGAAATTAAGAGGAAGTCTTAAGATCTGAAATTAAGAGGCTCTTAATTTAGTTCAGACAACTCTCAAACTCTTAATTTTAAGAGGTAAATTCAGAAGTTGCAACCTCTGAAGTCTGAAACTAAACAAACAATCTGAATTCATTATTCATCTGAATATTAGACTTAAGAGCTTTTTAAGAGGTTCTGAATCAAAAACAAACAACACCATAATCTTTTATGTGCGGAATGTATTTGAGACCCATAATTAATTTGCTGCATCTACAACCATATATTGCATTTGGGTATTGCATTTGTAATACTTGTTTTAAGTTAGGTCATCACACACATGCATATACGTGTGACGTCTTAACTCAAAACATCAATTATAATTATAAAGTAACTTCTTCAAAAAAAAATTAAATTTACACTTGTAAAATATATCCAGTTAGACTGATATTTCGCCAAATTCAGTGGTTCATGATGTATCAGCAAACCATGGGTCTCAAACACATATCTTATCAAATGCATATTTATCATCATACATATACATATTTAGATTCAATTAAGTACCAATTATTATTTATACCTCAGAATCTATCACTCTTAACAATATTTTTTTTTGAAATTATTTTTCATAAACATGTTTTATTTGAGATAATTGTGCAAAAAACCCTGAACTTATCGGTTTTTTGTGATTAAAACCCCAAACCTTTGTTGCATATAAAACCCCGAACTAATTAAAAATCAGTAAATCAAGGTTTTATCAATGGGTAACCGGTGGAAACCGGTTATTAATCATAGTGGACCAGTAAATAACCTACGTGAAATAAATTTTAATTATTGAAACCGGTTGCCAAGTATTACACATCATTTAAACCTTCGTTGATGATGTAATCCCGTTCAAAATTTACAATTAAAAGTTATCAACGGGGGTTTAAATGATATGTAATACTTGGCAACAGGTTTCAACAATTAAAATTAATTCAACATAAGTTATTTACCAGTTCACGTTGGATTAATAACCGGTTTCAACCAGTTATACATTGATAAAACCTTGATTTACTGATTTTTAGTTAGTTCGAGATTTTTTATGCAACGAAAAATGGTTTTGGGTAAATTTCACATAAATGCATCATGAATCACATAAATGTAAATTTATGTATTCACATACATCACGTAATTGTACGTGCACAAATTTTAGAGTGGTTCTCATGTTCTCACAAAATAGAGGGGTTCTCATATGAACTCATATATATATATATATATATATATATATATATATATATATATATATATATATATATATATGAGAGGGTTCAATGGAGAACCTCCATACATCGAAGAATCTTGAAGAACCTTCATGCACCACCACAAATGCATCACAATTCCTCTGTGATGCATCATTATTTCCACGTGATGCATCAAATTTCCGCGTGATGCATCGATTTCTACGTGATGCATTTTGATTTTCTAGCGATGCATTGTGGTTCTCCAAGATTCTTCGATGCATAGAGGTTCTCCATTGAACCCACCCCTATATATATATATATATATATATATATATATATATATATATATATATATATATATATATATATATATATATATATATATATATATATATATATATATATATATTGAAGGAGTAAAGTATTCTGCTATATGATTTTGTTGTCTTCAACCAAATGGCCAAGAAATCTGAGTTGTTTCCAACCAAACTGGCAAATTAAGCTCATTAACCCACTAATAATTGAACATAATGTATCCAAACAAGACCTTGATTAAATTAAATTTTGATATATTACGGTCAAAACCAATGTGTATGGCCATTTGCATTATTGTCCTCCTACCAGCATACCACGTGTAATTAACCGGTTATGGTCGAATATAAAGATTTGACTTGTTATTTTAATCATTTTATCTTTCAAAATTAATGCACATATCTCTTTTAATTTTATGGAGGAAACTAAATTCACAAAAGTAAAACATTTCTTGGTTTTTAAATATTGAACCCATGCGCTCGTTGATTAATTAGTTCATATCCGTATTAGTGGGTGTTTGGTTTTGCGTTATTAAAGAGATTATTAGATTATTATATTATAATAACGAAAATAATTAGTTTAAAGTGTTCGGATTGCATACGTTAATAAGTGATTATTTGCAATTGGAGTTGTTAATCTACCTCACTTTTTCATAAGTTAAAAATGTAGTTTATTTGATTAATAAGTGATTATTTGGTCATTTTACAAGTTAAAACACAAATCCAAACACTTTGAAAACTGCTTAATAAGTGTTTTGGATTTTATTTCCAAAGTCTACATTTCCGGCAGCACTTTTTATTACTACTATTATCTGGATTATTAGTTTCCAAAACGCTACAGCACTTTTTCAAACGCAAATTCAAACAGCCCCTTAATGTCTTACAACAAATTAATGAAACTACGTGCATGCACCGTTGTAGGAATTTTTTTTCCTTGAAGATCAATGAGGGGTGTTGAATTAATAAGAAAAAAGATATTTTTTATTGAAATTATCGTTTATAATGTTGGATTATGAAAAATTCTGATTGTATGGAGTTGTGCCATGGATAGATTGTATGGAGGTTAATTTAAAAGTGTGGAGTTTTCTATATATGAAAGGCATGAGGATAAATTAATGAGAGGAAGTGAAATCAGTCGATCTTTTTATGTAGCAAACTATTAAAAGGTGATCGATAAGTTAAAAGGGATCAATGGGAGATCGAGTGAGCTTAGCGGACTTAACTCTTCTACGAGTTCCATTTAATAAAAGTGTTGTTATGTAAGTGAGAGGTTACAGGTTCAACTTCCGTCGGAGACAAGTTAAAAATCAGGTAGAAAAAGTAAGTTTTGGGGTAAAGGTGTAGTAGGAATAGGATGGTTTGTTGTTTAAAAAAAGAAAAAGAAAAGAAAGACGAGTTGGCAAGCAGAACCATGAGTGTGATGAGTTGAACAAAATAGTCAAATTTTGAGTGTTGAGTTTGAAACAAAAAAATTCTCCGGAGTATGGACTTGAAGTGATTGAAGCTTAATTATAACTTAATTAGTGTTTATTAGCCTATAATTAATATATTATGATTCATGAGGTATGATATTGTAATAAATGTCAACATAATGTAGTCAACTTTTTGAAGTTGAAATCTAAAACGCCCAAGAGATCACTGATCTCTCGAAACTGATTTAAAAAAAAAAAAAAAAAAAAGCGCATCATGACTTGTTAGTTGACAAAATAGTCAATTGAGTTTGAAAATAAAACTGAAATTCTATTTAATTAATATGGTAGTGATTTTAGTTCAAAAGTTAATTGTTAGGATATGATATTTGAATAAATAATAAAGTAATATTCAATGCAAAATAGTCAAATCTTAAGTCTGAAATTGATTTTCTACTTAATATGGGGGTGATTATTTTCATTTAAATAATAAATAAAGAAGTTACATGTTAATTAAATATAGTCAACTTTGGAAATAAAATCCAAAACACACAAAATGTGTTTCAAATTAATCTATAAAATCCGATAAGTAAACCCTTGGCGTCATGATCGACTTGTTAATTAGTTGACAAAATAATCAATCTTTTGGGATTGAAATTGATATGGGTGTTGATTTTAGTTCATAAGTAAGAGTTAATATATGATATCAGAGATTTGCATGATATTCAAATAATGAATAAAGTTACATATGTCAACATGTAATACTCAACTTTTGAGGTTGAAATCTAAAGCAAATTAATCAAACTTACTTTAAATTGTTTAAAAAATCGTATCACATAATATCATCATCATTCACACTTCATGCATCTTTAATTATAGGAAATTAATAAACCTCAATCAATCATACAACAATTAATCTTCTTATATCTAATTTAGATGACTTTATCCCATCTTTTTTTAAACAAAATTAATTAAATGCTAAGTTAAATGTGTGTGTATAGATTTAGGTTTAATTAAGTACCACATATTACACAGCGCATCAGAAGGTATCACACTTAAAAATACCTTTTTTTGAAAATTTTCATATATATATATATATATATATATATATATATATATATATATACAGGTTCTATGGCGCACCTGTATGCATTGTACACTTTGGGAACCTGTATGCACCGTTAGATCTTGAATTTTAATGGTTCAGATTGTAGTGACAAAAGAGTAATTAACTTGAAAATGGGTGCACGGGTGCATAACTTCTCGCGCGCGGAAGGACAAAATCGGAAAATGATTTAGTTCAGAAAATATTCTATCCGAATCTAAACAAACATGATGCATCTTCATCCAATTTATTGGATTCGTCTTCAAACACGATGCATCTTCATCCAATTCAATTTCAAACATGATGCATTTCGACCATATTCATCCTCGTCTTTGTTCCATCATTATGCATCACCAAAATCGTGATGCATTTCGGCCATATTCATCCTCGTTTTTGTTCCATCATTATGAATCACCAAAATCGTGATGCATTTCGACATTTAAACGTGGATTTATGGGAAGGTGGTTGATCATTTTATTTAGTTTCCTAAATAAATGATAAATATTAAATTAAATTTATAATTTAACAATATATTATTAAGCAATCTCAAAATGCCCTTAATGCACCCTTTGTAAACAAGCAATGCATTTTTGGTTCCCATTTGGTTCCCGATGCATATGGTGCCCCATAGAACCTCAATCTATATATATATATATATATATATATATATATATATATATATATATATATATATATATATATATATATATATATATATATATATATATATAGGGGAGTTCAATGGAAAACCACCATGCACCTGAAAACCTGTGAAAACCGCACTGTACCACCACAAATGCATCAAATTCCCCGCGTGATGCATCATCTTATTTACGATCATGCCACCGCGTTTTTCACGAAATGCACCAAATCGGACGGTTTGCATAGGTTTCCATAGTTTTCAGGTGCATAGTGGTATTCCATTGAACCCACCCCTATATATATATATATATATATATAGAGAGAGAGAGAGAGAGAGAGAGAGAGAGAGAGAGAGAGAAGAGGTTGGATTCTATGGGAAACCATGTGTATCGAGAACCAAAAAAGAATCAATCATAGCCCTTAGATTAAATCCATCATTGGTGCATCACGTGATGTACATGTATGGGTATTTTGGGAAAATAATTCAATATTAATTTTATATTTGATTGAATATTTCATTCATTAATTACACGTTAAATGCTAATCACACATTTTCAAAATTAAACAAATTCAAATGTAAAAAATAGATTAAATATATTCAAATAATACATGTCATTATGATACATCTCTGATTCATCTTCCATATTCATATGTATCTTCATCGTTATCGTTTTAACGTGATTCATTGGTTCAAACATGATTCTTCTCTAATTCACCTTTCATATTCATGTGCATCTTCATATTTCATTCATCTTCTTCTTGGATTCGTCTTCACGTTGGATTCATCTTCTTATCATGGAATTATTTTCAAATCTCGAATGTATCGTTCATATTGTTTATCTGCGTTCATATTGTTTCATCTTCATTCATAACTATCATCATCATGTTCATCATTTATCATTCGGAACCCAATCCTATATACACAGACATATAGACACACTGTATATAAGCTACAAAACTCAATGAGATATCATCATGTATAAAATAATTAAAAAATAATGCATTAAGTAATAATTACTCATTTTTTCGATGATAAGTTTAATTGAACATTTAAGGTATGGAATTATGGATCAAACATGCAATGTCATCATAGTATCGCTTTTTGTTATGGATATATCATGTAGGGGTGTTATTCGGACGGGTTAAACGGGTTTCGGTTTATTCGGTTCGGGTTATTCGGGTATGAGGGTATATGTTAACTATCCGAACCCGAACCAAATAAGAGAACGGGTTAACCGGTTTTGGGTTAAATGGGTATCGGGTTATTCGGTTTGAGTTAAATGGGTTAATCGGTTTTAGTATAAAAATAGAATCTTCTATAAAATGGTTTAAAAGAGTTAAATAGGTTGGGTAAAATGGGTAGAACGGGTTAAGCGGGTTAAAAAGTTTAAAATTATGTAATTAAATATTTAAATTCTATATATGGGGAACCGTGGAAGAGTCGAAAAGAGACGTGTTTTTGGTTTGTAAAAAATAAAAACCTACGTCTTTACTAAAGTAGACGCAAGATGCCAAGATGGGATGATATATTATTATTATTAATTTTTTAATTATTGATATATGGGTTATTCGGGTTATTTGGGTAACCCGAATTTTTTACTTCTCACCCGATACCCGAACCGAAAACCTTATTCGGTTACCATTTAACCCGATTAATAAACCCGAAAACCGAATAACCCGACCCATTTAACCCGAATAAGGTTCGGTTCGGGTGAGTTATTCGGGTTCGGTTATTTTGCACACCCCTAATATCATGAGTTACCTAATTTTAGAGAGAGAGAGAGAGAGAGAGAGAGAGAGAGAGAGAGATTCCTAATAACAAAGTAATTATTATATTATTCGTACAATTAATTTGTCATTTCCTAACGGTAACTTTATTAATTACCATATTTTATTTTACATATTAACTATTAAGTGAATTATAAGTGTAATAATTCACACAATGATCTAGCATATATATATACGACAAATGCAAACCATTCACTCAATTAAACAATAATATCATAGATATTTTGTTGATAACAAAATAATTAAATTGTTGCAATTAATAATAAAAACGTAGATAGATGAGATGGATGACGTATAGTAGGTAGTCCTTAACTATATAACCAAACAATACATGAATTAATTAAATATTAATAATAGAGATAATCCATTTACACCGTTGTCATGAAAATAATATCTCAACAAAATGTTGATGATCATGCAGTGATACTCCTCTACTATCACCGCTAGCTAGCTACAATATATCACTAGTCAATAATTATATTATCAGTATCCTCAACCGATTTTAATTTATCACCTACCTACCTTTTTTAATTATTTAATCCTAAGTCAATAATTAAATATTGAAAACAATTCCGAAATAATCCCAAGTCAATATTACTTGACTCACCCTCAACTAACATGTTAACCCGTATTTGCATTCATCATTTAATTATATAAGATTAACTATTTAATTATTGTAAACTCCATCTACTTTCTTTATACGTATTAGGATAACGTCTTAGTTAGTAATATTTTATTAATATTTTTTTCTAAAAATATTTATTAAGAAGCTGCATCTTTTAGAACCCTAAGATGAGGAAGGCAATGAACTCAAATCAATATATTAATTTTGTTAATCTTATAGAATTGACTTATTGGTTGAGCATTGAGATTAGATTTGGAGTTTGACTTCTACAAATTTCAATTCTTTGGTTACTTGTCTTTCAAAAAAATAAATATTAAATTTGTTTAAAAAAATTGTAACCTGGCTGAATTAAATGAACTAATAAAATTGATACAATATAGACAAATTTAAAGAATACAAAGTGACCTCTACTAAGTTAACTAAGACCATGTTTGTTCACCTCTCAATGGAATGTTAAGAGGTTATTTTATCTTTGAATAACCTCTTAATAATTTCATTAAAAATTAAACAAACAACCCCTAAATATAAGTTTTCTTTGTCTGAATGAAACTTGGTTAAGTTTTGTTGCAATAAATAAAATATTGGACAAGTTTTATCTACCATAAATAAACATTGATGATATACTGCTCATGCTCCTACTACTATTATTGTTGTCGCCGTCGTTGTCACCATCTGCCCTATACACCACCACCACCAACCTTACCAACAAGTTAAATAGCAATTTTTTTTAAAATCACACATTATTAGAATTAGGGTGTGTAAAATGGAAAAAATGAAAGCAAAATGAACCGAAAAACCTATAATATCAAAACCAAAAATCAAACCGTTTGGAACCAGTTTTGATTCGGTTCTTTCCAGTTCTTCGACTTTATTGTTTATTATCAACTTATAAATTGAAATATACAAAACCGAACCAATTCGGACACAAGCGAATCTAAACCAAAACCTGAACCGTATTAATTAGTATCTTTTGGTTAAGTTTGGTACAATTATTAGTATTTAGGTTCGATTCGATTTTTACACAACCCTAATAAGAAGAGATGATATTATTTAATATCCGAATCTTAATTTTAATAAAATTAGGTTAACACTTTACACAAAAGTTTACAGTAAAATACATGTTAAAAATAAAATTTGTACACACACATATAGAGTTATACTTATTCTTTTTCTGGGACAAAGGTTGATTTGAGCGTAAATTAAATATTTACCGAAAAAGGAGCAACGTGCACACGTGCATAAGGGTGAATTTTCCAAAAAGTAAACAGAGAACCGAAGAACGGTGTGTACTTTTTGTCGGCCACACTTGCGAAGTTGCGATTGGATACGGTGCATCTTTGATGGGCAAGCATCCAACGTGCGGTCAGCCCCACAACGGGCCCAACCCAAACCCGGCCCACATTCTATCCTTTTACTCACCTTTTTATCCACCGTCAGTCCGTCACCAACCACCCATTAGTTATTAAACAAACAATTTCGTACGGAATGCTTCGATAGTTTGATCAGTAATATTGGCTCACAACATTTTCTACGTAATAAATGAATTTAATAAATATTTTTATGTTTGGTTCTTAATAAAAATATGAATAATATAAGGAATAATTACAAAACTAGCAATTTTACGAATCATTTATTAAGTTTTACCTAAATAAATTGGTCCAATCAATCTAACCACATTTTCTATTATCAGTTTTACGTTTTAGCCACCAATTACGTTAATATATGGATAGAAAATTTGCTATCCTATAATTATCCCATATAATATAACTATATAAGCCGTCCAAATTAACTTTTAAACGTTACACTATAGTGACTGATATAATTATAGTACTGAAAATACACAAATAAAAATATAACTAAACAACAAAACAATGGTCGGAAATAGTAATAACAAATAAACGGATAATATGATAATAATTACTACCTTTATATGATTTTTAGAAGTTTATCACAACCTTCTTGACCCAATCAAGTTTTTTTTTTGAACGGCAAACTAACTTACTTCTACTTCTAAACTACCTATTTGCTCCAAATGAGCACTTCAAAACTTACTTTCACCACCTAAATTCAAACTTGCCTCCAACAGGAGTCGAACCCGTGACCTCTCACTTCCATATCACCCCACATACCAAATATTTATCTATTTACTTTATGCTTCTCCTATTAATAGTTATCATTATTTATTGTCATTTTTATTCTTTTATGAACATGGACTATTTAACGACTCTTTATATTTTTAATTCTTTATCTACAATATAATAATGACCAACTTAGCCAATTCTTTGGAATGGTCAAAGATTAGACAACGAATTGATAGTTGATATATACAACACCACAACCCCCTCCTCCTTCTAGAGAGAGAGGTAGAGAGAAGAATGAAAGAGATATCAGAAAGGGCGTGTGAAAACGCAGGATGAGTTACTGGTTACACAGTCCGATAAATAGTGGTGATGTAATGCATATAGAATTTCGGTTTTCGTAAAGACGGGGATTTAATCCGTTTTCATAAATTTTTTATGTAAGCTTTCATCCTTCTCTTAATACAAACTTTCATCACGTATTGATTTTATCAAGAATTGAACTACAATCAATCGAGTAAAATGGAAAAGGGTAATTTGGATGCCGTTAATGCGTTGGTTGACAAATATACCAAATCCGTGCGGGGGCCTAAAGCCGATTTGGTCCAGAACTGAAAATGCATTAGTTGTTATGGATTGGGCTTGTTTGTTTTATCTAAAGTCGATTGGATTAAATACAAATATATTGGGCTACCTTCTTAACCAATTTTTGGTGGGCTCAATGTTTGACTAGTATATAGGCTGCTAGGATATGCGTATTGTAATTTGTAAAGCATAATCCACTCAAGCAGAACAAATAAATTTTCAAAACTCCTGTCTACTTAAAAGGTAACATATAAAATTATTTATAAAAAATATTAAATATTGATTTTTCCTTCCGTTGAAATATAAAATATCAGCTGAGCAATTGCTGACCAAACATGAGCTCTGGCCAATCTTGATATCAATGTGCTAAACTTAACATCAACTTGTCAATCTTCACAGAAGTTTTTACTAATCTTGATAGCATTTAACATTCACTTGTAAGGATTATTATTTTTATTTAAACTTAAGGTTAATTTTTTTTTTAATTTAGTGTTTGTTATTGTTAATTTCACTATAAGTGTTTACATTTACTGTTTTTGACATTTCATCAAAGTACAATACATAAATCTATAAACAATAAAAATTGTAGGATGTACCAATTTTTTCGTAGGGCACTAGAAATAACACTAAAACTGATATAATCTTTTTTATAAAATATATCTGAATGATTATATAGGTTCAATAAATTCACATAGTGGATTGTACATCACATGTATTGTGGTTCCCTAAAGTTATCTGATAAAAAATTGGTTCTCCACTAAACCCCCTATATATATATATATATATATATATATATATATATATATATATATATATATATATATATATATATATATATATATATATATATATATTCAAGATCTATGGAAAACCATCTTTGACTGGAAAACTGGAAAACCATATTAATTGCACATGTTCATTACGGTAAAATGTTAAATTTAATGCACAACTACAATATACATATGTTCAAATGTGCATTATTATTGACTAGTTCACATAATTTACATGTTCATTATGATAAAATGTTCCATTTCATGCAAAATAACAATATGCACATGTTCAAATGTGCAATATGCACGAACATGTGTATATTACGCATTTTTGCATGAAATTAAACATTTTGTCTTAACAAACATGTAGATGATATGAATTAGCTAATCATAATGCAAATTTGAACATATTTATATTATAATTTTACATGAAATTTAACATTTTATCATAATGAACATGTGCATTTGATATGGTTTTCCAGTTTTCCAGTCTAATATAGTTTTCCATTGATCTCGACCATATATATATATATATATATATATATATATATATATATATATATATATATATATATATATATATATATATATATATATATATATTGAGGTTCTATTGAGAACTTTTGTGCATCGGACTATATACCAAGTGTGCACAAAGGGCATTTAGAGGATATTAAATGTATGAAAATTATTTTTGAATATAAATGTTTTTAAGATAATTAATAGCTAAATTTGTTATGAAAATCACCATTAACTTCTTTCCTAAAACCACACACACACACACACACACACACTCTCTCTCTCTCTCTCTCTCTCTCTCTCTCCCCCCTCTCTCTTAGCCGGTTAGCCCCCTCTTGATTTTGAAAGAGATGAACAATATACATGATTTATGTTTGTATGAATGATTCATGTTTGTATTTTGATTTTGGAAGAGATGAACGATATGCATGATTTATTTTTGGAAGAGATGAATGATATGCATGAAGAGATGAACGATATGCATGTATTTTGATGTATTTTGAATTTGTATTATTGTTGTTAATTTTGGAAGTGTAATAATTAAATAAGGATTGCATAATTCCTTTTTTACCCCTCCACGAATTTCATTATGTGCACTTGATGCATAAAACTTTTTATTTAATTACCCTTTTGTCATTTGATCTAACCCACACATTCTTTTCATCCAAGGGCCAGTGGAGAATCTTTTGTGCCTCGATGCACAAAAGTTCTCAATGGAACCTCCCTATATATATATATATATATATATATATATATATATATATATATATATATATATATATATATATATATATATATATAGAATATGGTTCGAGAGAGTACCACCCAAATGCAGCGCACCAGAAGGTACCACCTTTATAAAAACTTTTTTAAATTTTTTTTTTCATAAACATGTTTTAATTAACATTATGAAGATCGTATGTAAATTTCACATACATTCACATATCCTAGCTCCTAAAAAATGATGTGAACACACACTTACATAATTTTGAAGACATGTGAACATGCATTTATGTGATGTGTGTTTTCATGCACTTAGAGTGTTCAGATTTGCGTGAAATTCACATATGATCTGTGTAATGTTAATTAGAACATGTAAATGAAAAAAAATTTCAAAAAAATTACTTTTAAGGGTGGTACCTTCTGGTGCGCTGCATTAGAGGTGGTACTCACTTGAACCTAAATCTATATATATATATATATAGATTTGGGTTCAAATGAGTACCACTAGTTTTGCGGAGTACCGGAGGTACCTCGCTTAAAATCATTTTTTTTGAAATTTTTTTTCATAATCATGTTTAAATTAATAATATAAGACTACTTGAAGAAAATCACACATAAACACACACTAGAACTATGTGAAACGTGTGTGTTCACATGTGTGTTCACATGATATGTACTGTTGTGAATGTGTGTTCACAACTAAGCATGTTCACATGAATTTTTTCACGTTCACATGACTTTTTAGATGATAGAAAGTGTAAATGTATATAATTTTTTACGAATAGCCTTATATTATTTGTATCTAAATGAATATGAAAAAAAATTCAAAAAAAAAAACTTTTTTCCGGAGCAAGTTCACATCTGAAGCCCGTGTGTTCACAGGTACTCACGGTACTCTGCATTTTTTAGGTACTCACACGAACCATATTCTATATATATATATATATATATATAGATTGAGGTTCTATGGGGCACCATATGCATCGGGAACCAAATGAGAACCAAAAATGCATTGCTTGTTTACAAAGGGTGCATTAAGGGCATTTTGGGATTGCTTAATAATATATTGTTTAATTATAAAATTTGATTTAATATTTATCATTTATAAATAAAATGATCAACCACCTTCCCATAAATTCACGTTTAAATTTCGAAATGCATCACGATTTTGGTGATGCATAATGATGGAACAAAAACGAGGATGAATATGGCCGAAATGCATCACGATTTTGGTGATGCATAATGATGGAACAAAGACGAGGATGAATATGGTCGAAATAGATCATGTTTGAAATTGAATTGGATGAAGATGCATCGTGTTTGAAGACGAATCCAATAAATTGGATGAAGATGCATCATGTTTGTTTAGATTCGGATAGAATATTTTCTGAATTAAAGCATCTTCCGATTTTGCCCTTCCGTGCGCGATAAGTTATGCACCCGTGCACACATTTTCAAGTTAATTACCCTTTTGCCACTACAATCTGAACCATTAAAATTTAAGATCTAACGGTGCATACAGGTTCCCAAAGTGTACAATGCATACAGGTGCCCCATAGAACCTGACCCTATATATATATATATATATATATATATATATATATATATATATATATATTTTGATGCATATGTGCGGAAAGATCCATTAATTTTAATTTTATTTTTTAGAGTTTGAGACCCTGTAGTAGTGGTCTGGTCATACGCATGGCAACTTTGGTCCCCCATTACTTATTTGTCATGAATTATAACTTTAAAATATATTACTTTTTTATTCCAAGATATGATTAGAACCATACCACCACCACCACTCATCTGTATAAAACGATCGAACGAATCCAGGGTTTACAATGACATCACTCACACGTTATGATGACGTACGTATATATAATGTTCCTAAAACCGTAGTAATATATTAAACTAAACTGGCCGGAGGTCGAGTGCTTATATACGAGTTAAGCTAGCTTGAATTCGACTTGAATATAGCAATCTTGTCATTCTTAGCCTAGCTCGATCCCCAAATTAAGCTTGAAAACATATAATGTTTATCAGCCATGTAAACGTTTCGAACTTTTTATCAAATGACTCAACCGATCTTTAGTTATATCAACTAAGACTTTTATGAAATTCGAGATTGTGGCAAATACCAAAAAGTAACTCAAATCATGACTATCATGAAATTCAAGCTATATTCAAGTGTTTAATTTCTCAACATTTTGAAAGCTCGTCAAACTCAAATTTTTCCTAAGTGTGAGACTAGCTCAAACTCAACTCATTTAAAGTGATATATCATGCATTCTAAACTTGTGCCTAAAGAAAATCTAATAGACAATTAATTAGCATTCTAAATATAGACAATTATCCTGATGTATATAATATGGGGTGAGTTCAATGGAAAACCTATATGAATCGGAAAACTCGGGAACCACTTTATAGTCATTGGATCAGGTAATGCATCATGCAGAAAGTCAATGCACTACGCGGGAATTTGATGAATCACGCGGGAATTGTGATGCATTTGTGGTGGTGCATGGAGGTTTTTCAAGATTTTCCGATGCATGTTAGTTTTCCATCGAACTCCCTCTATATAATATCATCTAAATTAAGTTTCCATAAAGTATTTACATTAACCTTGCTAGCTTGTTAAAATAATGAGAGACTTTTATATATACATAAAAAAACATAAAAAAAGAAAGGAATTAAGCATGCTCAAGATGCAATTATTCAATATATTCTTTAGAGCATATATATTTTGATCACATATGATATTAGTATTAGACGATTATATATATATATATGAATTTGACCCTAAATAAAAGAGTACTGCAAAGGAATAATAATGGAAACTTAAACACAATGTATATTTCAAACAAAAACAAACGAAACTCGATCTTGAAGGTATAAGCCATGAAATTAGGCAATCGGTTATGGTATAATTAGATGTTTTTGGTTGCATATATATGATTGAAGAGAGAGAGCTACGATTGATGTCGATTCTCAAAGAAATTAAATCAGGCCAGCCTATGTGTTCTTTGCCTCTTAACATAACTAGTCCCGATCGAAGAATCATCATTTTCGTCTGTTTTCTCAATCACTGCCTTGAGTGCTTCTTCAATCATGCTGATCCAATTATTGACCATTTGTTCATTATCATCACTACCACTCGACGAATGATATACATCTTCTCCCGTTACAAACAGAACATTCTTCACACGTCTTCCTAAAGTTGTGATCTCCGCTTTTAGGGTTCGTAGTCGAAGCATTTTCAAAGTCTTGATTAGGTCTGGCAATAGATCCGAACGGTCCTCGCAACATAACGATGCTCTGATCACGATCCTACCTTCTTCATCAGATGTGTTATGTATGGTGAGCTCGTTTATCTCAGTGGGGACGGGACATTGTTCGGCTATGACCAAAGTTTGACGCTTGAGCTCCTTAACATGTTGTATCACTTCAGCAAGTAATGAAGCCTTGTCCGTCTAACAAATGTTACACCAACCATATATGTATATTAACAAATAACAAACAAACTTTTGTTAAACCAAGCATCCAACCTTAGAAATCTTGAAGTTCTACTCCATGTACGTAATATATATGAAAATAAGCAATCAATTAAACAGTAATAAAAACACTTATCCCGGCATATTGCAACTTTTTGTTTAAAGTAAAAATGTTAGACCATTTTGAAAATCACTAGTATGAACAAATGTATATAAATAATGTGTATATATGTGCGACTATAAAAAAGAAATGTTGGGTCGCTTTTTATGCCGATATATTGACTATGACTTTGTTTATTTACCTTTAATCATTAAGATGTTATTATTTCTTTCTATAACTTCTTAATAATTTTAATAAAAAAGTAAACACATCAATTTAAGTAAGAATCCTTTATCATACACACACACACAGAGAGAGAGAGAGAGAGAGAGAGAGAGAGAGAGAGAGAGAGAGAGAGAAGAGAGGAGAGAGAGAGAGAGAGGAGAGAGAGAGAGGAGAGAGAAAGAGGAGAGAGAGAGAGAGAGAAGAGAGAGAGAAGAGAGAGAAGAGAGAGAGAGAAAGAGAGTGAGTGAGTAGAGTGGAGGAGAGAGAGAGAGAGAGTGAGAGAGAGAGAGAGAGAGAGAGAGAGAGAGAGAGAGTGAGTGAGTGAGTGAGTGAGTGAGTGAGTGAGTGAGTGTGTGTGTGTGTGTGTGTGTAGGATAGGGAAATTAAAATTTTGGTAATAAATATATGCTATATATCTTCATATAACAATTACTCTTGAAGGATTTGAATTTATTAAATCAATCAATTAATGAGCAATGTTGAAGGTTTCAAGCTCGTTTGTCTCCGAAGTGTCGAGACCATGAGTGATCGAGGGGTTGTTTGTTTATGTTGATTAATGCAATAGATAATGTCTTATTTGAGCAGCCATATCAACATGTTTGTTTGTGACTTATTTGATTAAGCAGATCGAAACTCTCAGTCAGACCATTGATTAAGTAAGAAATCAATGCTTTTCACATTCAGTTCTCGATCATTTGTTCCTCAAATATCATATCCCTCCCTAATGACCTAAACTACCCATCGCTACTCACTGGTTCTCACCTCCAATGCCACCACCTCTTTTTTTTTTTTTTTTTTTTCATGGGTTTTCAAATGGCAATTAAAACTGTGATTAGCTAGCTAGGTAAGGGTTTTAAGAGGAATGGAGGATAAAGTTAGGATTTTGTGAAGAAATTGAATAGTCGTTCTAAGTGAATTGACTTAGAATCCTGTTTTTCTGGTAGGGAGAATAAAGAGATATGAAGAGAAAGATCGTTTTCAATGGGGAGAGAAGAGATCAATAGATCATTGATGCCGTATCGACTGGCATTCTCTCCATCATTTGATTTGTGTATATTTATTTAGGTTTTCTTTTCCACTAGCTTCTATTTTTAGAAAATGAATAATGTTGCAGGTTCTGTTGAACTACTCAAAAAATCTTTCTTTTTTCTGATTTTCGCATCTCTCTCCTATGGTGTATATTTATTTACATGGGTTTTTGAGAAAATGAGTAGTGTTAGAGGTTTGGTTATTATGGTAAATTGAAAAGAAATTATTTTTCGAATAACACTTTATTTTAAGAAAATAGTTGCTGCTGGTACATTTACAGTTATTTTTGTTTTCAAAAGTTTTATTAAATAAAAAGATAATTCGGTAATTTTATTTTATTCGAAGAATTTATTCGACACATAAAAAAAACAAACATAGCTTTTATCCAGACGGTCAACTTAATTCAAACAGATAACTTAATATAGACAAAACTTTTTGAGTGTCCTATTTAAAATCACGTTGTATAGTTTCATTTTGTAGTTTTTTCTGTTTACATTTTTTTTGAAAAATATTTAAAAAAGTCCCTAACAACTATTTGGATGTAGAAAATATTGGTGTATATATTTAGTTTAATTGTACGTTTAGATTGGTTTTTATGTTATACAATGTGTCTAGCGCTTAACTCTAATGAATTAACTTTGCAAACGATCGAGGAAAATACTGCATATATAATCCATTTATTTTTCTGACAATAACTTTCTAATTTTAAGAATTTTTTCTATGTTCATATGATCATATTTTAAAAGATTTATAAGATATTAAAAAACTTTAGGACTTTCTTAAGATATTGTAATTGCGATATTATTTGTATATTCAATTAGTTAATTATTTGTGGACATTATTATATGAAAACTTTTACATCATGGATTAGCGGTCCAACAATGGTGAAAGTTGTGATAAGTCTAGCTAGCTATGTATTATAGATATATTAGTGAATTGTAGAAGTTAATTTGAACAATGAAAATTTTGGACATTTATCGATCATCCCATGTTTTCATTTAATAGTGTTAATTAAGTTATATATGTTGTAGAAACTAGAAACCAGTCAGCTTTTAGTGAACTTAATTTCTAATTAATTAAAGAAAAACAAGAGATCGATCCATCGAGAAAAGGACTTACTTTGGTGGTGTTGGGAAGTAAGCTGCGAAGCTTCGTAAGATGATTATTGATTCGTTCTCTCCGTCTTCGTTCAGCCTCGCTGTGGCTTTTAGACGCGGCTGCAGCTTTAGCATCCACCATCTCTTGAGCACTCATCTTATTATCAGCCTGGATCCCGTATGGCCGGTCGGATTCGTTAATCTCAACCCCCTGAAACCGTTGGCATGAAGATGTAGTAGTACTATTACCTTGATCATATGCAAACTGAAAACCATCAACCACCCGCTTAAACAACCCACTGTGGGACGAGGAAGATGAAGATGAAGATGAAGGAAAGAGAAAGGGATGGTGGTCTCCGGCAGGGCATGGAAGAAGACGGTTGAAGGTGGTGGTGTGGTGGTCGAATGGTGGAGGTAGACTTTGCCATGAAGATGGATGATGATGCATGGTGGTTCGAAGGATCGATCGATCGAGTTGTGATGTTGATGGAAGTGGAAGTGGAAGTGGAAGTGAACGTGCGCGCAGGTAGTGTTCTTAGATGAGCAATCGTTAATATATATATATATATATATATATATATAACCCAAGGTTTGAGTATATATGGATTGCATGTGTTTATAAAGAAGAAAGTGTGAAAACAAAGAGAATTTGGATGATAGTGAGGGCAGGAGGGTTGATAAAATAAAAGTACATACTAGAAGCAATTTTTTCCCTGTCCTTTTTTTATTTTTATAATCAGAAAATATTGATTAGAAATATAAAAATTAAATTAAAAAATAAATATATTGAATAATTTTATTATAGCATAATTCAATAAAAAAAAATTAGAATAAAAAGAAGCCCCATCAGAAATATAATAATAAGAGTCTCTTAATTTCAGATGTTAAGGCGTTCTCTTAATTTCATATGTTAATATCTCTTCTTAATTTCAGACGTGATTTTCAGAATTCAGAAATTTAAACTCTTAAATAACACTCACATGTTTGGTCTCAAAATTACCCATTTTCTTGCATTCCAAATAAATGGGCCCAACCAAAACAGATTTCCACAATTCCACATGATGGCCCAACACTAATCTTATTTATTTACAACCTATAAATATTAGTGAGTGGCTTGGTATTCAAAATTAAAATGAACTTCATTCTTTACATTTTTACCGCCAAAAGAACTTATTAAGAAAGTTTTCATCACTTTATATTATTAAAGTATCATTTTAATTTTATAAGATAAAGTTATCCAAGCTTACAAATAAAAAAGTAATACTTTAAAAACTTAAATATGTATTATAATTATTATTTTTTTTTTTTGACAATTTACCAAAACATCAAATCATAAGTTAAAATTAAAATAATAAAAATCTAAAACATATAGACGTAATTCTTTGACTTTTATCAATAAGTAATGAAGGGGGTAATTGAAGCTTGTTTGATTAATTTTAAAAGACTAATAATTGAATTGACCATATGATTATAACTTTATATGCTTAGTCACAAAATCTTTTAAATTCATTCACTTCAATGAAAGGATGTAATCCTTTAATTACTTAATTAATTTTGTAATTTAATTACAATGAAAGATAAATCCATTGACTTGTACGCTAATTGGTGACCTTTTGGTTGGGCTCCTGATAAATTTGTATTTGGAAAAAAAAAATACAATGAAAAATATAACAAAGTTGAAAAAATAAATGAATGCAATAAAGTTTTAATGGTTAAAATAAAACGTTTTCAATAATGAAAGGGTTGAATTTAACATAATTTGAACACGAGTGGCAGTACTAATTGCACGCCCCAAAACCCTTGAAGAGTGAATACCCACCCTGGTAATAATTTTGTCTGGGTGTTAAAAAAGTGAGATGAAAAAGGGATTTTCTTGGAAATTTAAAGACAAAAGAATTAAAATATAAAAAATACTCTGTTGCGTTTGGTTCGTGAATTTCCTGAGATTTACTGAGATTTGCATTTAAAATACTGTGTTTGGTTCACAGATTTCAGTAAGGATTTAAAATCCTAAGATTTCAAAATTCCCTTCCTTCTTTGTAATTAAAAAACACAACCTCCTCCCTAAAATTTTAAATCCCAGTTAGTTTGCATTATTTAGATTAGCAAATTTTTTCTATGAGATAATGCAGATTATTTGACAAAATCATGTCAAATGCAAATGCTGCATAATGCAAATTCCAGAGAAAAAAAAAATTGTGAACCAAACGCCCCTAGCATTTTTTGTATAGATCGTTTATTGTGACAATCTTTACTTACGCAAATTTTGTTCATTAGTTATTCATTAATCGCTATTGAAAAATAATATAATATTTAATGTGACAATATTTTTTTTATAACATGTATTTATACTGGATATTGTAAATTTGAAATGATCTCAAGAATACCATAAACAATATTAATCTAATAATTAAAGTTGTGATAAATAAATAAAAAAAAATTATATAATTTCTTCGGTGGGTAGGAAAAGGGTTGCATGAGCAAAAAATGAGATGAGAAACTTGAGGTCAAAAGCACTAAGTAGTAAAGTAGTAATGAAAACTCCACCATAATCATGATTTACAAGCATGAAGCATGTGCATGCATGCCCTCTAAATAAATAATGCAAAACGTCATTTTATATTGAAAAACTAAATCATTGTCTATACTAAGTAAACGACACGAGATAACTCGTGAGTTATTCGGGATCGACTCGTAAAAAACTCAAAATCGAATCGATCGAGCTCGAGCTCGAGCTATTCGAGTATTAAAATAGTCTATTTGATAGGCTCGCTATTTTATCGAGTCTAAGTTTACATGTTTACATTTTTACCTTTCAACTTCGTAATATTATATTTTATCACTATTATATAAATCAAACTGTATAATCCTAAACCTAAAATTACATTATTATATTTTTATCATTCTTTCTTGTTGTTGAAAATAAAATTAGATTGAATATTTTGTATTTATATTTCGATTTATTTTATCCTGAATTTAATCGAGCCGAACTCGGTAGTATCAAGTAGTTTATCAAGTCAAGCTCGAGTTTCAAAACTAAGACTCGATCGAACTCGAGTCAAGTTTCGAGCTCGAGCTTGGTAATACTCGATTTGACTCGGTTCGATTACACCCCTAGCAACCCCTCTATAATGAGGGCATACACAACCAATGTTGCCAAGATCGAGATCTTACCTAGAATTGTTTTCGTCTCTGCAAGATCGGGATCGTAGAATCGGATTGGGATCGTAAGATCCTACCACAAATCATTAATTTTTAATTTTTTTCTAGGTACTGTAATGTGTGATTTTATATTATAAATTAGTTATACAACACTTCTAGAAAAAGAAAAATATTTATACAACAAACAGGGAAACAACGTACATTCATAATTAAAATATTTATGGTCATCCAAAAAAAATTCAACCAATCATACATCCTATAATTTGACTAGCTATCCTAATGGATAAAATGATTAGATCTAGATAAAAGTTTGGATTGAATCGGTAAACGATTCCATGGTAACCTGGTTAAAAGAGTCCGAACCAAGTAAAAGATAAGATCGGATCGGTGATCGATCCTACGAACGATCTCGCTATCCTACGTCCGATCTTGTTATAAAACGATCCTACACCGATCCTGCTCGAAATCACTTGGTAGGATCGTAGGATCGATCGATCGATCCTACGATCTTAACAACCATGTACACAACCCCCACTCTTGGCAAAAGTGACATTAAACACAGTGTGAAATGACAAAAGAATGACAAATGTGATGTGATGCTGATGTGACGACAATAAAGAGGTGGCAAAAGTGACACCACTTTTTTTCACCTAAGAACATCAAAATAGGTGTTAAAAGCTTGTATACGTTTGGTAAAATAAGAGTTTTTAAGTCAAATAAGCTACCTAATTTGATTGGAGTGTGATGTATATAATTTGCGTTGCATTTCTCCTTCTTGGAGACTTTGTCTTGGACTTTTATTTTTTTGGTATTTTTGTGTCTGTTTCATAAAATTTGATTTGCATGAATAAATCATAATGTATGAAAACATGTTTCTAGAAAAAAAAAAAACCCCAAACCAATTATATTCTGTTCGATGTTTTCTATCACCTTGTCAAACCGATACATCATTTTAAAGAAGTTCAAATTAAGATTAAATTTAACTTCTTTTTTTTTTAAACGTCAAACTAACTTAGTTTCATCATCTAAATACAAATTTGCTTCCAACGGGAGTCGAACCCGTGAGGTCGTGACCTCACACTTAGGTGGTGTTTGGATTGAATGAATTTAATGTAGGAATAGTGTGCCCGATACCAATTATAAAATATAAGAAATGTATTAGGAATTACAATTCAAGAAATGAAATTACAATACACGGAAATAAATAAAATACGGAAATAAAAAATTACAAGTAAAGTAAATAACGGTACTGAAAATAAATTACAATACGGAAAAGAAGGCTGAGTCTCGTGTTAGACACGATTTCCTTAAAACAGATTCGAAGTCTGTTTCCCAAGGTACAGCAGCCAAAGCAGCGTGTACTGCCGGAGGTAACCAACTTGCCTGAAAAAATCACGTGAATTGAAGGTGATCTTCGTTCTTGGAAGCAGCAACGTCTTGCCGTTAAAGTGCAAAATCTTTCAAATATCTCAAGTGCTTAAAAACCGTATTTGGTGAGTTGAATCTCCTATTATTTTATAGGAAATTTGGAGATGAAACAACAAAATTAATCATCTTTATAATTACAAAAACCGTTTTGTAATACTCCATTATTACAAGGTTTATTGTCAATTAATCATGAGTAATTATGTGTTGAAACCAAATAGAAACAGCTCATTAAATCAGTCAGCCGCTGATTTAATTATCAGTTCTGAACAGGTTAGCCGAAGCCTCAATCTGACCCAAACAGCTTGAGTCTCACGCTGCTGACCAGCTTGAGAAAGCCTGTTCAAGGACATCTAAAATCTAAATAAACAAACGGACACTAAGTTTTGGTTTTTTATTAAAAGCAAAACAAATAATTATCATTCAACTTGATGGATCCAAACCAAAAAAGACAATCAAATTAAATGCAAGGACTATCGTACATCTATTTTCAAGTACGAAAGCAATTCAAAACAAAAATAATGAACCTTCAAAATAGGAACCAGCCTTTAGGATTAACAACCAAATCATTCCAATTAAATTCTCTTTAATTTGAATCAATTTACTTCCTTCATCAGTGGCCACCATTAGGTTAATATACTTTAAAAATAAAGCAAATTAATCTTGATTCTAAAAAATATAAATAATTAATTAATATTCATGCTGAGACGATGGATCACTGTTTGTGAAGACGATGTTTAAACGATGGATAACTGTTTAGTTCGATGCAGAGAGGCAGCAAAAGTAATACGTAAATTGTGTTCTACGAGTTACATCTTAACATTCTACAATTGTCTCCTACGAATTACATCTTAAGAAAACGAGTTATTACATCATCATCTGAAACATTATCAGATAATTTTTTTTTCTAAAATAAAAATGCAACTAATAATCTAAATGGTTTATTATAAAAAAAATCAACATGTTTTCACGTTTTTTGCATTTTCGTCTCTCAATGTTATTTTTTTCCATAAAAAACCGTAAGTTTTTTTTTTATTTGTGGTTTAGTGAAATTTAGACATTAGACCCCGGTTATAATTTGTGAACCGGGTTTTAAAAATTAAAAAACCGGTTTCTAATGTCCAAATTTCACTAAACCAAAAATAAAAATTAACTTGAGGACTTTTATGGAAAAAAATAACATGTAGGGAAGAAAACGCAAAAATCATGCAAACATGTTGGTTTCTTTCATAATAAACTCTAATCTAAATATTAAAACAATAAACAACAAATAATAAACACGTAAGTTACAATGTAACAAACAATAGAAGCATAAAACATAATTTTCCAAATATCTAAAACAACGAACAATAAACAAGTAAAGTAACAAGGTAACAAACAAAAAAATAAACATATAAACATCATGTGCAGCATGTAGTCATATAAAAAATAGAAAAGGACAAAAGACAGAGTTTACTCAGATCAAGCTAGTGCTAGTCGGTTCCAATTCTCAATCCAAAGAGAACGAGAGAGGGTGAGACAGGGGCGGGGCGGACTGAATCACCATTGTTCCTTCAATTCCGCCTCCTTCTTTCTTTAGGTTATGGCTGCTGCATATATATGCTCATTCACTTCTGCTTCTGTTCGTTTGCATAAATGAGACGAAGGAGGATTGGGGATTTAGGGGCTAATTGGCGGATGGGTTCAATTCCATATCCACCGTTCAATTTTACCCTATATCGTCCAAGATTCAACTCTCCAAGCCCAAGTAACAATCACTACTACAAAAAGAATAATGGACCCCGGTCAAAAATGATAATAAACCCCGGTTGTAGCACCGGGGTTGATAAGGGGGGAGGTCGATTCCGAATGTAAAGGACCCCGGTCGTTCAACCGGGGTATATATGTATATATAGACCCCTGTTTCATTCAAAATAACCGGGGTTCCAAGGCTTATATGGAACTAAAAAATACAAATAGACCCTGGTTGTTTTGTAAGGAACCGGGTTTCAAATGTTTTTTTATTTTAATTTTTTTAACAATTTCCGGCACCTATATATATATATATATATATATATATATATATAGTACTGCAGAACTCACACACCCATCTATTGTCCACAATGGGACTCGAACCCACAACCTTGGGGTCCCCTCTAACACATTGATACCACTAGGCCAAAGACCTTTTCTAATGAATTGATTAAGACAATAAGGTATAAATGTTTTACTTAAAGTAAAGGACCCCGGTCATTTTGTTAAACAACCGGGTAAATGTTGGATTATACACCCCGGTTTTTTTAAAACCAACCGGGGTGTATAGGCAAAAGTAAAGGACCCCGGTCATTTTGTTAAACAACCGGGTAAATGATGGATTATGCACCCCGGTTTTTTTAAAAACAACCGGGGTGTATAAGAAAAAGTAAAGGACCCCGGTCATTTTGTTAAACAACCGGGTAAATGTTGGATTATCTACCCCGGTTTTTATAAAAACAACCGGGGTGTATAAGAAAAAGTAAAGGACCCCGGTCATTTTGTTAAAAAACCGGATAAATGTTGGATTATATACCCCGGTTTTTATAAAAACAACCAGGGTGTATAAGAAAAAGTAAAGGACCCCGGTTACCTTGTTAAACAACCGGGGTGTATTAGCTAACACCCTAACGAACTTCAAAAGAACCCTGTTTTTTTAGTTGTTTTTCTATCAATCGGGGTGAATATGGGGGGTCCATTATGCTTTTTGTAGTAGTGAATGAATCGGCTCAAGCCCAATAAATGAATGCCCAATACACAGGTAATTTTAAATATTTGTTAAATATGTAACAAACTATTTGGTTTTTGTATATTTTTTAGATTTTTTAACAAATTTTATTTTATATGAAAAATTTATAAAAACTAACGAGTACACATCGAACTTTAAAAAATCTTCGTGTGAAAATTTTCGACTACATTGCATGTAAATTTAAAAATCACATGTACACATTGTCACATTGACTCCGCCCCTGCAAGGGGTTCAAATGGAGGAATATTTTAGATTTCAACCTTTAGTCATTAAGAGAAATATTCGAGTATAGAGGTCATTAGGGAATGCGGAAGAACCTTGTAGATCGATGGATTGCAATGATAAGTGTTACCAGTTATTTTATTTGGCATAGGAGAAACAAATTTGTATTTTTATCTACGTTTCTAAAAAAAAACTATATTTCAATACAAAAAAAAAAAAAATAAATCGTATTCTTTTTAAATACATCTCTTTCTAAAAGTGGTAAAACCATCTTTTGTCTTTATCCCAACTTTAAACTTATAATTAAAGGTTTGCATAACACTCATTATCTTTAAACTAATATTATTGTGTCTCGTTCATTTTTTATCTACATCACATTTCATTAATTATACCCATTTTTAAGAGTGGTAAAACCTATATGAGGCTTGGTGAGTTGGTGGTTATGAATTTACATGTAACAGCTTTTAACTTTTAACTTATATTTATTGTTTAATTATAACTTTAAACTTACATAAAATCATGTGTAAACATAAATATAACATTGTAACAAGTATTTTACCTATGTTTTAACATAATTTTTTTTTTTCACAATAATGCATTATCTGTGTATGCATTAATTTTTATTAAAAAGAATATCTTATGCACTACACTGATATTATACTAGTTTACTGTGTGTTTTTTTCAGGGCCGACCATGAGCAAGGTTAAAACGGGCAGCCGCCCATGGCCCATCAATCATAGCGGCTCATTTTCAAAAAATTTATTATATATACTTATGTCTATTAACAGTTAAACAAGGTTATTGACTTGCCAAAAATTTTAGTTTAGATTATATAATTATAAGTTTTTTGTTTTTTATTTATCATTTTTACTTGAATTTTGTTTATTTTGAAAATACATATATATTTATAAGGCTCCTTTTTAAATTTTTGCCCAAGACCTCGAAAATGATCGAACCGGCCCTGTTTTTTTTACGTGACTTTAGTTTGCATCTTGCAAATTATAGTCATACTTTTGTTCGTTGATGATTCAATTGTATTGTTAATTAGTTTTTATTTTGAATAAAAGTTTTGGTTGTATTCCAAAAAAAATTAAGTTTATATTTGAAATACGATAATAGCTACAGTCGTGACAACTAACAACTAACAACCCCACGACCGTCCCATTCATAAAGTGTTTGCAATGACAACAACCATACATTATGACGATTTTATTATTCATAATGTTGTTTGTTTCTCAAAAATTTGAAAAAATGACTTTCGTTTCAATGCATACATCAGGACCGGTCTTGAGTATTTTCATGTACAAAGTCAGATAAAAGAAAATGTCTTTTTAAAAAAGCAACATACATTTTCTAATGAATTTGACCAAGATAGAAAATAATGTTTTTTAACAATAAAATATACTATTTTTAAAGGGTTTTTTCTCATTTATTAGGTTGAAAGTTAAAAAAAAATACATATGTAAACCTAATATATTACTTAACGGACTGAATAATAGTCCCTTCTTGATATAGAATTTTCATAACTAAAAAAACCTAAGACATATATAACCGTTGTTTTCAATAAGAATATATATTAAAAACAAAGTTCACCTTTTGTTTTCAACAAGTTATTAAACATTCGCGCGTTGCTGCAGAGTCTAAAATATTAATTATAAATATAAATATATAAATATATATATATTCAAACAATTCAAACAACGAAACACAACTGAACCAGGATCGAAGTGTGAAATTCGAAATCTGATATAATTGGGTTTCTAGATTTTGCAATGCTAAAATTACAAATAATGACTTATTAAAATTGGATCGAAACCAGAATTAATTAATTAATTATTCATAACTATAATTTGAAAAATAGATATTGATTTGGTTTTATCGTCAATTTAAATTGTTAAGTTTAAGATCAAATCAAATATATTTGTAACGGTAATGTCTCTAATACATCATTAGGGTTTGTCAACATTATAATAGTATTGTTCAATGTTATACATGATCATATTGAATAAAAAAAAATCTACATATTAAATAGTTACATTTTAATTATAAAACAATTTCATTAGAATTTTGTATTATGCATTTAAATAATAAATTCACTTTCATACAATTAAACATAACATAATAGTTTCAAAAGACAACTCCAAACATAAGTATAACTAGTGTAATACCCGTGCGGTGCACAGGATTATATTTTATCGATAGCCAAGTTGTATGAATTAATATGTAATGTTTATTTATTTTTTATTGAAGTAACCATTAAAAAGTTTGTAAACGTTACAAAACCCTTTAACCGGTCATGTTTTATCGATTTAACCTTAGACAAATTTAATTATAAACATATGAAAATATAATCTACATAGTTCCATTTGATATAAATATATAAGACATATATTGTGCACCAAGAATATAGTTTTTTAATATATCATCTTCTAGGAACAACCAACTCACTTTATAGTTCAAAAACAACCCTTCTGTGGCCCCAAAACAATAGGCAGCAAAAGAGCTGCAGTTACATATATCAAGGCTCTTTTATGTAGAAAATCCAGAAAGGAAAACACATACAAAAAACTTGATCCATTAACCATGATCAAGTCTCAAATTCACAGACCCAAAACAATTTGGTTATCCTATTAACCATAAATCATGCTCAATATCAAATACAATGTAAATTATAAGACCATGTTGCGGCCATTCCAATGATCAAATATGGACTGACAAATGGCTTTGCATCAAGTAAAATGCAATGCAATACGCAAAAATTGGAGTTTTTCAAGCTTTGCATAAAATTCAAAAGGATTCAACATATGAAAGACGAAATCTGAGTTGATGATTGACCCTTTACAAATCATATTAAGCATTGGAAGTACGAGGGCTCCAAAATTGTGAATCATCACTTTAAAGGAGCACATGTAAGCGACCAGTATGACAAAGAAAAGTTAATGTCAACTGAATTTATGTATGAACAATAAAACTATGAACTTGGTATCAAATTAAAAGAACCTGATCAAACATAGAAGCTTGGCTAGGCCTTCCTTGTTTTAATCAACTTTTGCACTACGAAAGGTCACCTACACTCAAAGTTTGACATTTGAGTGTTTCATTTCATGTATCTGGTTCCAATGAAAATGGAACAATCTAAATGGAACTTAGCACACGTAGCTACACAACTACTTTGTTGTGAGATTGTCATCTTGTATGACTAAGATCATTTCACTTAAATATATTTCAGATAATTTTACATTGATGTTCTAGTAATGATTAGTGTCGTTCTTGAGCATGGTACAAATGAGTTCCACATTCTGTTAGTGTAGGTGCTAGCTCGGTCTATATGTTCAATATTTGTTTAATTATTTAAATCAAATCACCTTTTTCAGTTAACCCAAGTTTAATTATGAAATATTATGATTATAACCATTTGGATAAAAAATAAGACATCATAACGAACCTTAAACTCGTTATCAAGCAAAATGGAGTTGAGTTTCCGCTTCAATTTCTTATAATAAAGCTACAAGAAGTTCAGATACAAACTTCCCTACAACGCTTTCAAAATTTTTAAGAAACACAGATCTAGCTAGTGTCTGTCTGGTTAGAAGATTTAGTTTTATACATGTACATGATAAAATCCAAAAAAATCATGAACATAAACCAAAATCAAAGAAACTGAAAAGGGTTTGAAAAGTTACCATAAAAGAGATGTTATGACGACGAAGTGCATAAAGGAAAATACCACTCTTCATCATACATCTTCTTCGTGTCTCTCGTACATCTATGATTTCTCTTATGTCACTTCACAATAAATTGTGAAAAACCAAAGCCAACCCATCTGCCCCAAAAATATATGTTTTTGTTACAAGTATACCAACAATTAAAGAGACATCATGATAAAAATTGATGCACTGCGTATAAAATTCAATTAGGAACTCAAGTGATCACATGGTTTTCGTTCTTTGTCACTAATGATATCTTCAGTGTCTTCCTGTATCAATGTCTTCATTTGAGAATCTAGAAATTAGCATTTGTTATTCATTTTAGAAAAGAAAAAAAATCAAAGATGAGTAAAAAAAGCGCATCACATTTCGTTTTATTATACACAACATGTAGAAACAATAAAATAGACCATTGCCAATGACTATAAACATGAGTGAAAGGGGAATGATTGGATTTAGAAAGACAATCACAGGTGGTTAGTAAATGATTCGGGATCCATTTAATGCAATAATGCTAGTAAAGCTTGCTTTGAAACAAATAAGTTAGACTGAATGTGATTATAAGTTGGTTGGTCCAACAGTCCATGTTAAACTCCTCCAATACTTACTGGCGGGTGGCAACAAATAACTATTTAATAAGAATGCATAGAATGTGGTAACTCTTGTGTTTATGTGATTTGCCAACAACAAAACATACATAAGTGACATAATATCCCCCCCACACCCCAACATGAGAAATTGTAAAGTTGCTCAAAAGGGATTGTAGATTGTTTATGTACTTTGATGGTACTAATTTACTAAATTGGATGCACGCATCTCTTATTCACAACATTCATGGCTTTGATGTATAGAAAGATTATACCATGAGCTTGGAATTATCCAGATTTTATTTCCCCAGAAGTTGAGTAATTTACATGGATGCGACAATCTTGGTAGCTCAACTTTGTAAATCACATTTACGTGGTAAATCTGTCCATGATAGAAAGTTGACACAACAACTAAATATAAGTGATGCATGTTATTATGACATGTAAAACTCGTGTGGTGCTCGGGCCTCTTATCTTTTTAGTATGACAAATGAAACATATGTATAAAGTAGTTTTGAAAATTCATATAAGACGGATGCTTCAGAAATCAAACAATTTACATGGATGCAACCTCTTTCATAGATAAACTTTCTAAATCAAATTTACCAAGTAAATGTGCCCATGAGGCAATCAACAAATGACTACCATGAATCAGAAAACCCAAAAATATTTAAATAATTTTACAAAGCACATACCATGGATAATCACGTACTGCGACAATTGAAGTTGTCCCTAACGGAGAGCTGTCGATCCCGTAGTTTTCATATGTAGCCCAGTAGTAGTATGAACAACTTAAATTGGAGAAACTGCAGTAAACAATTTATATAAACATAAGAACGAACTTGTCAAACCATCTACGCATTAGAATAGGAGTATATGTAGAAGAAGGCAGGCTGGCAGGGAAGTGGAAAATAAGACCAACGCTTAAAATGAATGAATATGAAGGTGATAAAGTTTTTGATCTTCATGTCAATTGAATCCCTGAGAAGAGAAACCCATGGTCTGTTTTTCCATCTCCAATGATCAGCATCAAATAATAAGAATGAAGGACGAAGAAATAATTAATCTAGCATGCATTGACATATTGCTCGGGACTTTTCTGTGTTACTTAATAAATATGAATACTATACAAAACATTAGCAAATAAACTGGAAACTAATTGCTCATTAATCAAGCAGATTTATACAGACAAATAAAAAGAATTTTGCATCTGACAGAATTGAGCCAAAGTAGAATTAAATCGGCAGAGATAAAGACAGAATTAATCTTAAATATGCGTATAGAGGAAGAGAATTTACTTACAGAGAAGAACAATTTTGATCCACTCGAGTACTCCATGATTTCCTCCTTTTTAGCCATGTACACATGATCTCCTTTTATCCATGTTGCTAAATAATACCCTGTAAAGTACTGTAATAGTCATTCATTGATTGGGATTCCTTTCTGTATCCGAGGTGGGCTCTTTCACCAGCCACTCTTAAAGTTACGCGAGTGAAATGACATTTTTTAAATGCTATATTCACGTTTTAAATATGTATCCAAAGATCATAACAATTTTAAACTACTTTTTTTTGTCATAAATTTAATATCATACTCCCTCCGTCCAATTTAAATGTCCTTATTTCTATTTTAAGTTGTCCCATAATAAATGTCCACTTCCAAAAATGAATTATAATAATGTATTAAATTATTCCAATATAACCTTATGTTTATAATGTAGTTATCTTTTTCAAAAATTGATTAAATAAATAATGGTAAGGTTGTCATTTAAGTATAAAGTAGAACAATAATTACCCACTTTTCTTAAATTGTATGTTTTTGTCCAATGGACATTTAAAATGGAACGGAGGGAGTAATAAACAACATAACTAATATAATAAAATCGTATATATTTTAACGGAAAAGCAAATTACCCATGACTCTGTTGTCGAACTCCAATATAAGCAGCCAGACTGCCATATGAATAAATGCAATTCCTTAGCATAAGATTAGAAAGCCACCACTTAAAATAATCACAACAACCAACTTTCAGTTTTTTAGACACAAAACAAAGGCATGAGCTATAATATGATATAAAAGACATGAACTAATGAACACTAGCAAGAACTAATCAATTATAATGAAAAGCTAGAAGTGAGAGAGTTACAACATGTGTGTCATTTGTTAGTGCACGTATATGAATGTTAAAGACCATTGATGTCAAGTGCAAAAACAATTAATAATTTGCATATACGAATTTGATAGAATCTATGTTGCATATATGAATTTGAATAGAATCTATGTTGTATTTTTTCAGGTTGACACTAGGAATGCCACATAATATGCAGCTTTTATAATAAATCATATGCCACATTCCTAAATGCTATAAAAAAAAAAAAAGAATTGTCATCAAAAAGAAAGAATTGAATACTCGAGCTCATAAATTTACCATCCTAAAATGTGTTAAACATGTTTTAACTTTCTGTGTCCGGGAGAAGGTTCACTTGTGTGTCTGTAAATACTAAATAGCCCTGAAAGATTAGAGATCGGACAAACACCTTTGGTGATTTCACCTAACCATCAGTCCCAAACCTCTCATTAAGAGAGTTTGAATTTTACGAAACCAGATGTGAAAATTAGGAACCTTAAACAAATATAAAATGTACATAACAATGGTTAGAGAACATATATTCAAGAAACCCCCTAAAACATATGTATGTAAAACCTATAGTTATTACAAGAAAATTCAAATAAATGTCATAAAACACAAAATTGATCTGAAACACAAAAAAAATGAACCTCAGATGGAATTAGCGTTTACTTATTTACCAAGATTCTTAACTCTGTTTTAGGTAACCGTTGTTTCTCAAGCATTATTTAGATTTGGGTGGCATCAAAATATCAATCATGTCTTAAAAATCCTAGAAATGAAGTTTTTAACAAAATCAATCTAAAGTTCATATTACAAATAACCAATTTGTAAGAACCCAAACTAATAGGTCCAGCGGATTGAAATACAGAAGTTTTCATGTATATATATCAATTGCGAAAATTGAAGAACTTTCCACTTGGAAACTGGAAAGTGATAAGAATAATTACCAGGCATGGCGAGTGAGGAGTGTCTAAGCACAAAAAGTTTCTCCCTCATCCAGTCACAACTCCATCATCAAAACCCATGGAGAAACCTTATCTCATTCATGTGTAATATAAAGAGGAATTTAGACAACAAAACCTTTGAAAATTATACTTACATTATGAGAATGAGATGTCATTAGTGTTAATTAGGATAACGAAGACTGGAACAGGTGAAGAAGCAGAAGCTTAATACCTCAAAGGGTACTTTAGCTAACACGTTCAAGAAAATCTTTCTTTTTTGCTTATAGTGATGAATAACAGACGGAAGTGACCCCAAGAGTAGCTAGGCAACCATTAATTTCAACACAATCATGATCTGCTAATAATAATTACATACATCATATAAGAAACCACTATGAATCAAATTGTTAGATAGAAGAATTCAAAGAACTTAGAAAAAATTGATGGAGAAGGTGAGATTCACTAACTTTAGCGATCATGCATTGTACATTGATATGTTCGCCCTTTCAGTTGTTTGTCTTTCTCCAATTCCTAAGATGCAATTCACATTTGAAGACAAAAATGAGAAAACAAATAATAAAAAACTGAACATGTTTTGTTGTGATTTTGTGAACAGAAAAACCAAATTGAATAACTTTAGGACCGAAAGATTGGTGTAATCCCATACTTCTCTTCTAGCCACATTTTAGATTGGTACCTTCATGGTTGATGAAATTAATTCCTTTAACTTTAGAAGCATGCATTTTCGAAGAAACTCTATTAGGTAAAGAAAAACATAAGATATAATAAGTCCAATAAATAGTATTATTAAAGAAAAATTTATCTATAATATTGTTTTCTGTTGTATTTAATATTTAACAATTAAGCATGCATGTTTCACCATAAGTATACATATTCAAAAATTTTCCATCGCTCTAGTTAAAATTCAAGAAATATAAAGGCAAAGAATTGATGACCCTACTACCCCCTTGGAAATGATGGTTGTCATACCTGGTTGGACTTTTTGCTTTGTAAACTCCCTTGCATCATAATCCAGAATGGAATAGCAAATCTAACTATTATACCATGTGGAAGTGTAAAAGAAAATGCATGAAAACCAAACTGGAACCAGAAATAGAATATATAGATTACAATGAACTTAAATGAATCTCCATCAAATTTATTGTTACAAGCTGAATCTTACCAATAGTAATTAAACAAAATAATACATTACACTATAAATGGAATATAAAAACCAATAGTAAGCTTTCAAATATGAACTACTGTACCAAAAACAGATATGCTCATTTGTAGATATTGAAATCAAATGTTCTACTACGTGAAAACCGATTCTCAAGCAAATACAAATATGAACTACTGTACCAAAAACATTATCCAATTAAAACAAACTTTTGTCTAAATTCGTAGGCTTTTGAATTTGAGATATTAATACGGAAAGGAACATGCAAGAGTTTGTTGTTGCATTCATGATGTTAAGTTTGATAGTGTTGGTAATCTTTAAAAGGCCGGAAAAAAGAGATTTTATAGGATTTTTTTAGGCTTCACATAGTTACCTCAAAGCTACTTCAACCACAAATATTAGAGCCCTGGGTATCAACTTCTATTCCTCAACACATAAACAATAAAGCTTTTGGTACAAGATCAATTCAAACCAAAAAGTTAAGAAATCCATGGTACATGAATCAACTCTTCATGTACATAAATCAATTTCAAAATAAAATTGAAGAAATTGAATAGACTAAGAATTATCGGACAAGGAATACCGTGAGTGAAGCGCGTATACACGAAAAATCCCTCTTTCGTCGTCCTGCTCCCTCCATCCCATGACTTCAACGACAATGGGTTATATAATGTAACAAACCAGCTTTTGATCAGTTATGTAATAATGGATTGTGAGATAATAATATAATTTTTGTTATATTATTTGTATTTGTAAATAATGATTAAGAATGAAAAATTTATTAAGTAAATATAATTTTAAATTATATTTATAATTTAATTGTGTAAAATAAAAGATGATTATAATAAAGAGATGTAAAATACAAAAGTTTAGTGGGTTAAATAACAAATGAGATCAAAATTATATATAAAAGCCTAGAATAATGATCATTTAAGATCATTTAAACACAATTAACTTCTCTCTCTACTCTCTCTCTACACATATTCGGCAATTTCACAAATTTGTCAAGGAATTCAAGATTTGTTCAATTAATTCAAGAATTAAGACAAGGAGGAGTTACAACAACATTAATCCACAAGAAACTACAAAGATTGAGGTAAAGATTTACTTAAATTTCTATCTTTTAGAAGCTTGGTTCGGTTTTGGTAAAAACCGAAACCAAAGAAATTAAATTATGAAATTATTGTTGCATGTATAAGAATTTTGTAGATTATGATAAATTAATGATAATAAATGTAACAGAAACAAAAATCGGTGATTAGATTGTCCAAAATAAGAAGAAATCGGAATTTTTGTTAAAATATGTGTTCTTGAGAAAATTATGAGTTTTTGGATTATCTTGGTCAAATTAAGATGTTTTTGATCAAAGAAATTATATAAAAACATTCAAATAATGATATTACAACATTATAATACATTGCATGTCGATATAAATGAGTTTTAGTGAAATTTGACAAAAATCCGTATGAAGAACACCAAGAACACCAAGAACAGTTTCTGGAAAAAATAACAAGTGTGGGATCCGAATTCGGATGACCCGAATTCGGATGATGTCCCACTTCGGACCCTGAATTCGGATGAGGCCACTTCGGTTCCCATACTTCGGAAAATAAAAATTATTGTTTGTTAAGTGATGGTCCGAACTCGGATGACCCGAGTTCGGATGGTACCAATTCGGATGATTTCATTTCGGATGATATCAATTTCGGATAATGAAACGAATCCGGATGTGTGCTTGGTCCGAATTGGGATGCCCATTTCGGATGAATCTGAATCCGGATGATTAATTGGTCCGAATTAGAATGGCTATTTCAGATTGGTCCGAATCCGGGTGCCAGATCCGGATTGGTCCGAATCCGGATGGTCCGAATCCGGATGATCCGAAATTGGATATCCTATTTTGATATTTTTACAAAATTAAAGAAAAATGAATCAAATGATTAACAGAGTTATCAGTTATCAGAATCAGATAAAATAAAGATTATGAAAAAGACATGAAATTGATATGATTTGACAATGATAATTCTGGACAGGTTCAGTTGATATCTGAACATTGACACAAAGAATTTCAAAACTAAAATGATGATGATAAAGATGATGAAATTGACATGATATTATCATGAATGATTTTGATCAGGTTCAGTATATTCTGAACAAAGATTTAAAGACTTAAAGACTTGAAAGCGGGTCTCTGATTTGAAAAGAATTGACAGATTACAGATTGACAAAATCCTGAGATAACTCAGGTGGCAGATTCATATATCTGTTTGACCAAGACCCAGACCTGTGAGTTATAGATATTCAGATTGAACATGCATAGATCCGGTTGAGATATATTGTTGCTGATAGATTTATTGACATTCACTTTATCAGCTGGATTGAGACCTGTGCACACCATGGATGGGTGTTGCCCAGTGGATCATGATAGCTATTTGATTATCTTATCATATTGCATTTAATATTGCTTCAGACTTTGCCTTATGATTCATTGCTATCATGACTTCTAAGACATATGCTTCCATTATTGATCAGACCTTTGATAGATTGATTCAGCTTGACTAGTCCTTATGGTCTATTGTTCTAGACCCGGCTATTTCACCAGTTCTTTTGAATTGGTTATGACCTCCGATGTTCCGCCATATTGACTTACTGGTAGCTAGCCCAGTATGTGGCTGATCCCCACGATTTAAGCGTGAGTGTGGCTTGAACATCATCCGATCTTATGATACTATATCTCAATCATGAGGGCTGTAGCGGCAGCCAAGACATATCACGCTAAGACTAATGACTCCGCTTGACACGCATGTTGATATTGAAAATCTATAAACTCACTAAGCTTTGCTTACAGATGTTGCATTAATATTTTACAGGAAAAGCCAAAGGAAAATCACCTGCAGGACCTAGTACTTAGGTCATTCAAGATCCAAGTTTTGAAGATTTTCTAGACCACTACTCAACAAATCTTTCTGGTACTGATTGGAAGACAACAATTGTGGTGGTTCTGGGTAGATTTGATGTAATGTGTGATATTATGATTAGATTAGATGTTACCCTTTTATAACTTTATTTTGAAATATGTAAACTTAATCCTAATCTTGTATGTACATGTAATTTTATTATTCCGCAATTTAATTACCCTATCTTAGTATGATTGATATCGTGTTGCATGAATTGGGACCTAGACTTTGAGGACTGCCCCGTAAGGGAAGGTCTTCACATATAATCAGGCTTGACATATTGTTGATGTTCGCCGACTAATCAATCCTTTGTTCTCACCCTATCCATCGAATGACTTGTCATCACCTAGCAACCAAAACCACAATTGAATAAGGAATCATAAGATTAAAAACTCACATGACACTCAAATGGCAAGTTTACTATCATCCATCTCTTCGTCTTGAAACCACCTTCGCACTTGACTTTTCAACTTCTGTGCCCTACCAAGAATTAGAACTAATGGGTTAAAAATATGCTTGACATGCTTGTACTTCTACCATTAAAAAAGTCTACGTTAATTAGTAGAAATAAAAGTGTTCCATGAAAAAACATGGTTAGAGGAATATGACCAAACACTTTGCGTGCATAAGCAATGGAACTCCTTTTTCAGTTAAGGGTTTCACAAAGAGCATGAGCAACACCATACTCTCAATCTATATACGCCACAATCAAATCAAAAAAAAAGAGACAATTAAAATTCAGAGAAATTGTTTAGTTCTTTGCATTCTGATTTGAGTTGTTGTTTTCTTTGGGAAATTAGAATAAGTTGGGAGTCGAAGAAGCAACCATGGTTTCGAATTTGGGTGTTTTGTCAACGTAGTAGAAAGAAGAAGTGTTGAAGTTTGATTTATGAACTTACAATAAATGGTGGTGGAGACCATCGACGTGATGATGAAGCAGATGGCGGTGGCAGTCAAATGAGCAATTATGGCGTTGATACCAGAGCAGTAATGGCGGTGATGCGATGAAGCACACTCTCAATCTCGATCTCGCAGAAACTACATTGAAGAAACCTGCCCTAGTCCACTTTTGATCTCAGATGGTACCGCATCCTTGATGGCATCGTAGTCGACGTAAACTCTCATCGTCTCTATTTTGTCTCTCTGTTTCTCTTCTTTTGTATGCTACCAAATGAGTTCAACTGAAGAGCACCGGTTGGAACCGAAGAACGGTTGCACAAACGTGGGTTGTACATGTGCTGTAAATGTTTGTAATTTATGCATGAACAGAAGTACATCAATTAACACGGTTCTGATTTTGTTTCATCAGAATGGATGGCCAAGATTACCCCAAGAGGAGAACACTCTCTCTCCTTCTTGGGTAATATATAGGGGGAATTACAATCATAATTTTAAGTGTGTAAGAAAATATTGTAATAATAAATATTAAAAAAAGACTAAATGAATATTTATTAAAATAAAAAGGCTAAATAAAAGATAACACTAAAATAAGTGTATGTTATGAAAAATTTAAATTTAATATTAAAAAAAGGAAAAAACGTCATTGGATAGTTACATTTGATAAATGTATGTATACAAATTATCAAACACCCGTACGTTGCTGCGGGTTCTAAAATATGAAGACAATCAAATAGGACTCTAAAATTCATAACACTTTTAACTTTCTTGGATTTTGATTTGGCTCCAATTTGGTTGTGATTATGGAGAAGATAATGAAGTCTGAAGAGTAGTCGGCCGGTCATTTGTAAAACATTTCTTAAATGGGATAGTGAATTAGTGATGAACCATTTTGAAGATTAAGTTTGTATTTAAATGTATTTATTTTCTAAAAATTTATTAAAATGTAACCTATGTAATCGATTCGAAATTTTCTAAAAATTTATTAAAACAAAATTATTTTCTAAAATTTATTAAAACAAATAAAACTGTAAAACAAAATTTTAGAAAATTAAAGGAGAAAGTTATTTTAATAAAATTTATGTACAAATAAAATTTATTAAAAAAATTATTTTCTAAAATTAAGTTTGCTGTTAATATTAATAAAATAAAATATTACATTTTAAGATAACAGCATACACACCACCAGCCGGTTTTTAACCGATCCGGATCGGATAAATTTTTTGCCCAAAACTTAGTTTTATTAACAACCGGTTCGGATTTTAACCGGTTTTGGACCCAATAAAATGTAACATTTGTAACCGGTTTCGGATATAAAAAAATCGGTTTTTTCAAAAAATGGTTATAAAAAAATCTGAGTTGTTTTACTTTTTTATTTTAGACTTTCACTTTGAATTTGACCGTTTTTTATCGTCTATTTGATAAATCTTTCATTTGGGCTTTTATTTTTAATAAAATCGAGCTTTTCAAATTATTTTATAAATTATACATTATAATTTATACATTTACAACTTATAAATTATAAACTTATAACTATAATTAAGATTATAAAACTCCAAACAATTATAGTTTACTTCAATCAAATATGTTTTATAAAATATTTGATTATAAATACATAAAAAGTTTATAATTGAAAAATCAATGCATAAAAAATCGGTTTTTAACCGGTTTTTAATCAGGTTTTTTAACCGGATAATTATTCGTAAAAAATCTGGTCTACCCAAGAAAACTAAATTCGATTATAAAAAAAATTAGTTTGATATAATCAGTTTCGAATCAAAATCGAATAACGAGAGTTTTTTGCACCTCTATATGCACCTAAAAGTAAAACTCAAGAAAAGCCTCAAACTCCAATATCCAATTCAAAAGCCCATGATCTAAGATCGATAGGCCCTGTCGTCTTTAATCAGTATCTGGAATAATTCCTTAAAGCCCATCATGCCCAATGCCAATGGTTAGAACATAGAAGCTAGACGATAAGTTTGTAACCTCTAAAGACTAAGGAGTTGTAAGTTGTAACATCATAATGGAAAACGAAACCTGTATCAAATGGATATTACGTTATAAATTTATACCTTAACCGTACATGAGATTTTCACCTCATACGGCTCCTCGTTCAATTCTTTCGAAGTTATTGGATCCTTTTCCGCGTTCGAGAATCCCCTCCCTTCTTCCACTCCGTCTCGAAGAGTAACTAGGACCAATTGAATCACGTTTTCATGTTTCAATTGAACACTTTCCGTTTTTGATTATTCTCAAAGGAGAAGATTATTCTCTTTACCAAACATATGCGGATCCAATCACGATCTTATAATAAGAACAAGAGATCTTTCTCGATCAATCCCCTTGCCCCTCATTCTTCGAGAATCAGAAAGATCCTTTTCAAGTTTGAATTTGTTCATTTGGAATCTGAGCTCTTCTACTTCATTTTTATATTGTCCCATATTATCCGTTTTGATCCGAATAAATTTATTTGTTTTCTATTATTTTCTGATGCACGATAGGAATATCAACTTTACTAGAAATATGTGAGGTGAATTTTTCTTAAACATTAACGATGGATTTTTACATCCTTTAAATTTTAAACTGTTACTTTTTTTTTTTCCTAAAACATATTTTATTACAATACAATGATCAAGTAAATATTACTTTTTTTAAACAGTAATGTTTATTTTTACTATTAAGTTTTATGAAAACATTAATAGTTAAGGTTTTCAAAACTTTACCATGAAGGTTTTTATACAACGCATCAGAAAGTATCACTCTTAAAAATATTTTTTTGAAATTTTTTTATAAATTTATTAATTAACATTACACAAATTATATATAAATTTCACGCACATTCATACATTCTAAGTGCATGAAATCATGCATCATATAAATGCACGTTCGCATATGTGCAAATTTATGTAAGTGTATGTTCATATCATTTTTTAAAAGCTAGGAGATGTGAATATATGTGAAATTTACATATTATCTTCATAATGTTAATTAAAACATGTTTATGGAAAAAAAAGTTACAAAGTTTTTTTAAAGGTGGCACCTTTGGTACGCTATATATTGAGTGGAACTCTCTCGGACAATATATATATATACATATATATATACATATACATATATATATATATATATACACACACACACACACACACACACACACACACACACACACACACACACATATATACATATAGGGTTGGGTTCCGGTAAGAACCCTTGTTACCGTGAGAACGTGAGAACCACTCCAAAATGCACAAATTTGTACATCAAATGCACAAATTTTAAAATTAAAAGTTTTACTTAAAATCATTATTAGTCTTAAATATTAATAAATATAATAATTTAACACTAAAATTACATTCAAAACTTACATTCATTAAATTATAAACTAAATGCACAAATTTGAACATCAAATTCACAAATTTTCTTAAATGCACAATTCGTAAATAAAATGGATAAATTATAGCATGAGATGCGTAAATTTTTACATGAAATGCATAAATATATCGAAAACATTTAATTTTAGTATCAAATGCACAATTTTATACAGTAGATGCACAATTTTTAGAGTGGTTCTCACGTTCTCACGATAATGAGGGGTTCTCATGTGAACCCAATCCTATACATACATAAATACATATATATATATATAGGGAAAACTGCACAAAATAGCAACTTACTGTACATAAAGTTTTTATTACAGCAACCTACCAAATAATTCGTCCAAAATGGCATCCTACCATCTTAACTTTTTTTATTAAAGCATTGAACTCTAAAAAAATTATTCCATAATAGCAACCGTTGATGACTGGGTGTGGTTGGGTGCTGACTAGGCATCCACGTAAGCTGCCATGTCAGCACCGGGTTTGCGCAAAATAGCAATGTACCGCTAAAATAGCAACATATCATAAAATAGCAACGTACTCCTAAAATAGCAACATATCATAAAATAGCAATGTTTTAATTTTATATATTTTTAGTCTTAAATATTAAACGAACGTCATTTTTTTATAGGAAAAATTAAAATTTTGATCGGTTGATCATTTTTCTCCGTTCGAAATAATTACAAAACGAAATTTCTGTCGTTTTTTACATTCGAAAAAAATTGAAAACCAATATAATGCATCATTATTTTTATATAAATGGTTCTTTTTTTTCGTTTGAACAAATTAAAAATCATGATGGTTCATTGATTTTTCCCGTTTAAAAAATTTTAAAATTCTAATGGATAGTTGTTTTTTTTCGTTTCAAAAAATTAAAATTACAAATGACAAAATATTTCAGTTTTCTATATATTCGAATGGAAAAAAGAAAATAAATTGGTTTTATACTTCGAACGAAAAAAATGATGAACACATTGAATTTTTAATTTTTTACCGATTGAAAAAAATTTACGAACATTGTTTGGTTAATTAACTTAAATTTAAGTTTAAGATTATAAAAATATTTAGGATTAAAATATTTTCGGTTTTTTGTTAAAAATATATAAAATCAATACATTGCTGTTTTGTGATATCTTGCAATTTTAGGAGTACATTGTTATTTTACGCAGTACGTTGCTATTTTACGCGTACATTGCTATTTTGCGCAAACCCGGTGCTGACATGGCAGCTTACGTGGATGCCTAGTCAGCACCCAACCACACCCAGTCATCAATGGTTGCTATTATGGAATGATTTTCTATAGTTCAATGCTTTAATAAAAGAAGTTAAGATGGTAGGATGCTATTTTGGACGAAAATTTTGGTAGGTTGCTGTAATAAAAACTTTATGTACAGTAGGTTGCTATTTTGTGCAGTTTTCCCATATATATATATATATATATATATATATATATATATATATATATATATATATATATATATATATATATATATATATATATAGTTGGTTGCTGATAATTTATTTTATGGTTGGTAATGAGTTATGTAAAACAACATGTTTGTCGGATGTCATCCTTAATTGAAAGATCAAAGATGGCCGAGGGATGTTCATTTGATGTTTCACAAAATAATGGATGTGTCAAGTCATGCCCCAGACACACACACAGGTAGGGGTGTTCAAAAAAATCCGAATCCGAGCATCCGAAACAAAAATCTGAAAATCCGATACGAAACTATCCGAAATTTAATATTCGGATTCGGATAGTAAAATTCAAGATTTTCGGATATTCGGATAATCCGATATCCGAAAATCCAAAAAAAAAAATACTTTTTCTTTGAATTTTTTTATATCTTTAGTATTGATTATTTACATAATATTGAGTGTTTATTATTATTCTAATGTATATTTTTGAGTTTTATCTTAGTATTATAGATTTATTAACTAATATTTTTATAAATTTTAGTTTTTTAATATTTTTTTAGTCGTTTTGATTAAAATAATTCCGGATACATTTAGTTTGTTATATATTTATTTTTAATATCTCTTTGGATATATGAATTTGTATTTTAGATATTTAAATATTTGATTTAATTCTTCAAAAAAATTAAAAAATATGAGTTTTCGGATATTCGGATAATCCGATATCCGAATCCGAAATTTCGGATTTGGATTCGGATAGCAAAATTCACTATCCGAAATTTCGGATATCCGGTTTCGAACACCCCTACACAGGGAAGAGATCTTTGTAGAGCTTAATGGAATCCCAATAAAACAATCTTAACCATTAGATTAAAAAAATTAATGGTTTTATAACCAATTTTTTGCGGAGTACCATAGGTACTTTGCTTAAGACCAAATTTTTTGAATTTTTTTTTCATAATTATGTTTAAATTAACAATATATGACTACTTGTAAAAAATCACACATAAAACACACTATAAATATGTGGAACGTGCATGTTCACATGAACGGTATTGTTGTGAAGGTATGTTCATTCTAAACATGTTCACGTTAAATTTTTCAAATTCACGTGACTTTTAACAATCTAGAATGTGTGGATGTGTGTAATTTTTCATAAATAGCGTTAGAATTATTTGTATATGCGTGAATATAAAAAAATAAAAAAAGAACTTTTTTTGCAGCATGTTCAAATCCGAATATCGTGTGTTCAGAGGTACGCACAATACTTTTTATTTTTAGGTACTCACACGAACCATATTCAATATACACACATACCGGTTCACAGAATTTATGAAAACCAAGATTATACAATTTTTATAACCACAGAATTTTAAAACATATTCTTGTGACTGATAATTCACAGAATATATATATATATATATATATATATATATATATATATATATATATATAGAGGGGGTTCAATGGAAAACCACCATTCACCTGAAAACTTGTGAAAACCGCAATGCACCACCACAAACGCATCAAATTCGCCGCGTGATGCATCAAAATCCCGCGTGATGCATCAAATTTCCCGCGTGATGCACCAAAATCTCGCGTGATGCATCACCTTATTTACGATCATGCCACCGCGTTTTTATGAAATGCACCAAATCGGACGGTATGCGTAGGTTTCCATAGTTTTCAGGTGCATAGTGGTTTTCCATTGAACTCACCCCTATATATATATATATATATATATATATATCTGTATGTGTGTGTGTAAACCAAGATTATAAAATTTTTATTAAAAGAATCATACATTTATACATTGAAGTTCGAAAAATAAATCTTGTGAATGGTTGAAAAAAAATCATGTAAATAATCGTTTACATAATTTTTATAGAGGTAAAATTGATGAATATATCTGAAATTTTTATATCATGTGGCTAACACTAATTTACATATCATGATTGAGAATAAAAAAAATTAATTTTATTTAAAGTCAGTAGATGAATTTTGAATGATATTTTTTTTTGAGTAAAGGACAATTTTGGTCCTTGTGGTTTGATGGTTTACCCGGATTCAGTCCCTTAACCATAATAAGGTCAAATTTCATCCCTATTTTGCTAATTTTGTGTCATTTTAGTCCCTCGTCCGTTAAACTTAACGATACAACCGTTAAATTTGTAAGAATACCATTTTTACCCTTTTCATTGAGACGCTTTTAGTCCCTATGGTTTTATTATTTACCCATTTATAGTCCAACATTTATTTTATTTTATTTTATTTTTATAATTATATTATTCATAGATATACTTAATTTATTATAAACACACTTATTTTATTTATAAATATACTTATATTTTAATATTTTATTTACATTTACTATAGTTCGTATTTTATTTAAAATTTAACTTTTATTTTAATTAAAATTATATATTTTCTTTACTAATTTATTTATAGTTCATCTACTTTATTAATTTTAATTTTTATAATATTATTGTTGACATTTATATATGTAATTTTGTTAGTTGTGTTTAAGTAGATATAATATCGTCGATATTTTTCATCACCAAAGTCACTATTTCTTCAAATATCTTCCAAGCTAATCAATTATCGACACATAAATTATATACATATGTGAATATACTTGAAGAAATAATGACAATGAAAGATACTTGAAAATATTATTTATATATATATATATATATATATATATATATATATATATATATATATATATATATATATAGACACACACACATATATATATATATAATATGGTTCGAGGGAGTACCGCTACTTATATAATTTATGTGTTGATAATTGATTAGGTTGGAAGATACTTGAAAAAATAGTGACTTTGGAGAAGAAATATATCGACGATATTATATTTACTTAAACACAACTAACAAAATTACATATATAAATGTCAACAATAATATTATAAAAATTAAAATTAATAAAGAAGATAAACTTTAAATAAATTAGTAAAGAAATATATATTTAAATTAAAATAAAAGTTAAATTTTAAATAAAATACGAATAATAGTAAATGTAAATAAAATATTAAAACATAACTATATTTATAAATATAATAAGTGTGTTTATAATGAATTAAGTATATCTATAAATAATATAAGAGTATTATAAAGATAAAATAAAATAAAATAAATGTTGGACTATAAGTGGGTAAATAATAATACCATAGGGACTAAAAACGTCTCAATAAAAAGGGTAAAAATGTCATTCTTACAAATTTAACGGTTGTGTCGTTAAGTTTAACGGACGAGGGACTAAAAGGGCACAAAATTAGCAAAATAGGGATGAAATTTGACCTTTTTATGGTTAAGGGACTGAATCCGGGTAAACCATCAAACCACAAGGACCAAAAATGTCCTTTACTCTTTTTTTTTTTTTTTTATCCATTTAGCCCCACCTTTTACTTGAAACAAGAACCAACTATCCTTATTACTTCTAAGAGATTGCAACTCTTCCAAACCGTTCCTAGACCCTTTTCCATTGGTTCGATACTTTTTGATCCATTTAGCCCCACCTTGAGAATTTTAATACTTCGTCAATAATACAATTAGTAATTTGATTTATATATATTTTTTTGAGCAGCAGATGTTAATAGTTAGTTATTAGCACCAATGTTGGTGAGTATCAAATTACACACCTCCACCTAATGAGAAATGTCTTTGGCACGGCTCGTACTCGAGACCTCAACCAAGGGGAACACCTCCCACTTTTGGTGGTAGACACCTGATCTAAGTCAAGTTGTTAGTAATTTGATTTATATAAATTAAAAATATTAAATAAACTTATATATGAAAAAAGAAAAAAGAAAAAAAAAAAACAGAGAGATAAAGATGACAGCTGGGCTTGGAATCTTGTCCTTGGGGTACTTGTGTGTTTGAAAGGTATATATCTATATCCTCATGTATATCTTTTGACGTGAAATGTGATTATTTATGTCAGAATTTAGCAATTTTTAGTAAACAATATTGCTTCTGTTACCAAATACTTCAATTATACATGAGACTGTGAGAGGAAGAAATTAAATTCCACGTTACGCCTATTCTAATGGATATTCATCTTACAACAATGGTCCCTATTGTTTAGGGTATTTGCAGTTTTCGTCCCTTCAACTTTTTTTTACACCACAAGTATAAAAAATGCAAACATTTCACACAAATAGTCATTGCCGTTAATTTGAGCCGTTATGATTATTTTTTGTTTTCCTAATTTCTAATTATTTCCTTATTGAAGATAGTTTTCCATAAATATGACACATTACTTGATTACAAAAAGCTAAACCTCAAAATCAAATAACTAAACTCAACCAAAATCAAACAGGTGCAACAACTGCAGGACGAACACATCAATGATGCAATTTGGAGAAAGGGGGAGAGGGGAGGGCAATACAAATCTGGGTGATTTCATCTGGCTTTGATGAAATTGTTAGATTCATCTCTTTCTCCATCTCAATTCCATTTGTCACTATACAACACTAAGTAGTATATCCTTCATTCGCTTCAACCTATCGTTGATCAGCTCCTGCTCATCATCCATCGTCGATCAGCTCCGTCTCCACCTACACCGTCGATCAGCTCCTACTCTGACTAATCCGGTTTCACCATCGATACTGGTTTTGATCTTTCTTCATGGATGTGCGCATCCCACCACCACCAACGTCTTACTCCATCAATCTACAAGTAAGTTCAGATTTAAGATCTTTTTCTCTCGTTTATTCTCAATCTTAGATTTGCACTCTCGAGGGGTTTAGGTTTTGTTTTTTCAGATTTGGGCTTTTTTTGTTTAAATCTTTGAAACAGATTTTGTTTAGGATTTCGTTGTTTAGATTTGTATGGAACATATTTCATTTTTTCAGATTTGTTAGTCCTCAGTTCTAGATTGTTGGGTTTCAATGTTTTTTGTTTTAGATTTTGATGGTTTTTATTTCATTGAGCTTTAGATTCATGACATTTTGATGGTTTGATATGGTTTTTAAACAATCTCAGACTGTTTTATGATGGCGAGTGGGTTTTCGTGGTGGCCTGAGATGGTGAAATGGATGTTAGAGGTGGTAGCCGATGGTGATGTACAGTGAAATGTGACGGTGAATATTGACGGAGATAAACATTTATGTGTGTGTGTCCATATATATACATATATGTGTGTGTGTATTGAACACATTATATTCTATGTATAATATTATTATTGTTGTACCAATTAATTTATATTTATATACAATGTATGAAATGTATAGGAAACATATTATCTGATTATTAGTTTCCAAAACGCTACAACAATTTTTCAAACGCAAATCCAAACACCCTCTAACGGAGTAGTCTAACGACCCAAATAAAAGGCAGAGACCATTTATGTGAAAGATTTGCAATCTTGAAACCTATAATATAAAAAAAAACTCTTAGGGATGAAACTGTAAATACTTCAAAACCACATGGACCATTTCTGTAATTTACTCTCAGTTTCTAATGTTCCATTCAATTTTGGGTTTAAAACTGTTACATTACCTGAGAAATTCATGATTTCTTTAATTTCATTCCCTTATAAATTTATGAATTCAAAACTATAAGTCTATAATGCATATAATATATATTTCGACTGGAAATGCAAAAATGCCCCACCTGCTATTATATTTATTAGCGTTTAAATGTGAACAACACAAAAGCAAAGCATAGCTACGTTGGTTGGTAAAAGAATCCAACAAAACCATAGATTTGATGAAGATTCTTGTTTCCTAATTAGCATTTAACTTATGGTTAGGACTTAGACAGTGTTTGTTACGTCGTAATGGGAAATGGAATGTAATGAATCATTACGAAGGATTGAAAAAAAGTATTTGTTTACCCCGTAGTAATGAAATGGATTACTATGTAATGAATGTAATTTCTTCACCTTTCTTGAGGGCGGGTGCTTTTTTTTTTTTTTCATACACTCAAGGAATAAAATGAAATTTTAAAAATTTTCCTTCAATTTTATTTCATTCATTTTAATATTACTACCTACCTACCAAACAACGTATAGTTATAACTCATTCCATTTCAATGATATAAACAAACACGACACGAAACCGTAAAGATTTATTCAATTACATTGTTCATTCCATTCATTTGTCAGTTTATATTAATGCTAATCAAACGGACCCTTAGCTGTAAGGATAACTAAACAACGCGGTGGTTGATAGATTTTGTGACCGATTAAGAAATTCATACGTCCATAAATAGTTTAAAAAGTTTTAACAATATTTGCTAAATCTTGAACTAAAATCCCCTCACATTTAAAATATATATAGATCGTGACCACTAAAAAAAACAATGATGTATTGAAGCTTGAAGGAGGTGAGATGTACGTTGCTTTACTTGAAAGAACAACCCAATTTTGATAATGGAATATATGATCGATACTAACTTAAAAGTGCAAACGATCCGTAAAAGAAACAATTCAAAAACTTTTACGTGAATTGTTGTTCAATGTACATTTCGTTTTCCATGTTTACATAATAATGGTTAATGAATCATTTGTGGGATGGTGGTATTCTTATAATTTGTCTTTTGTCATGATCGAGATTGAGTCGATCAACATATATTTTATAAGTATTGTGAATTCTGTAAAAGATAGTTGTCATATATGGTTGGAGTGGGAGCATTAGAGAATTCGATATTTGTTTATAAAAATACAGTGATGATTTGGTCGTGTTCACAGACTATTTCCATGTTTCGGATCATTGGGCATTTTGTTATGCACAATGTCGTATGAGTACTACCAGTTACACCAACGGGGTGTATCACGAATTGAAAAGGTATTTGAACTCGTGTTATTAAGGATTATAATTAAATTTTTCATTTTAGAAAACACGGACAAACTTTAAAAATGTTTGAATTTGAGACTTTTCTTTGTAGTATGTTTGAAAACATAAATCCGAACTACATCTTCTATCTCACATGCCGGGTCTCACATGTTGTTAGAAGTTGGAACATAGAGAACCAATTCATACAAGTAGAAGAAAAAGAAGAAGCTTTGGTGCAAAGAAAATATATAAATTGGGTACAAAAGTAAATTTGAGAACAACATTAGAAAACCATGGGTAGGGTACAGATAGAATTGATCTTGGGAATCGCTTGGATGAACTCGTGATCGTGTATATTCACTTTTCTATAACAATTATTTGCCCTAATTGGATATCCAAATATTTCTTAACAACCTTAATTAACATCAACAAAGCTGTTAAGCTTTCTTAATGTAATTAACACACCAAGAAATAAATCCTCTACTAGGGGTGCAACCTCTAGGACCCCGCAAGGGGGACCATTCCCCATGACCCCCCCCCCCCCCTCTCTTAACGTTCGATTCTTAACTTTGGCTAAACTTATATGGGTATGCATTTTGCCCCTCTTAAATTCGTTCTAGTTCCAACCAAAGCCAATAAACTTGATCAAGTAATTACACTAAAATAACAACAAACAACAACAAGAAGCTAATAAATTATTTGTTTCACACTTGTATCTCATTTTTTATTCATCTTAAGTTCATTATATGATTTGTATGTTAATTTATAAAATCTCTTTTATAATATAGAATTATGGTTTTTGTTACTATGGTTTATATAGAATGAGGACTAAAACCATAATTTCAGATAACCACAGGGACCATTTGTGTAATTTAGTCAATCTATAGCTATCCGAAACTACGTCGTATATGAACGATAAGAATCCAATAAATGTAGTATAATTTTTGATGATTAAGTTACTTTATTCAATTAAGTGCATGACAACAAATTAGCATAATTGTGTAGGGGCATTGCCATTGATTTGTTTATCAGGTGTAAACTTTAAAGATGCTTTGTCAATTAATGGGTAATTGGAGACAAATTAATTATTTGATTGTTGAAGTTTCAGTTATGAATTTTTAATGTTTGGATAGTATACTTTTCTTCTAAACTAGTCAAGACGGCCCGTGCGATACACCGGGCTAAATGATTTTTTCATTAAAATATTATGTAAAGATTAGAGACATGTTATTGTTATGGTGTTACTAAATTAAGTAAATAATGATTTTTTGTAGCTACTTCTTTTACTAAATAAATTAAATCAATGATTCAATATTAGACATAATTTAAATGTAATAAAAGATTGCTACCTACTCGGTAACTCATGTTAGTTTTATGTTATCAACTAAAATAAACTAACTAATAAATTAATTTATTTTGATCTAAGTAATTATCATTATAAGTCATTACAATGAATTTATTGTTATGAACTCAATTTATCAAAATAAATTAAAATAGAATAATTTATTTTGATTAAACAAAATGGTCATTCTAGTTTATTATATGGAGTTTATTAATATATGGCTTCACTTATCAAATTAAATAAATTAAATAAATTAAATAATAAAATAATATATTTTATTCTAAATTATTGAATATTGTAATTTATTAAATGTAGTTAAATTACTACAAACATGAAATCATTTATGCTCAAGACTGCCATTGATTCATGTGCATTTGATATTTATGCATTGAAAAAATATGAGACAAAAATACATGTGATTATTAAAACAATATTTTAGTATTGCGTTGGTAATAATATTATATAGTTGTATATACCCTAAAACAAAATCATGTCATATAAAGGTGAATTTTAACAACCACTATACTTGTTGTGTTTTTTTTTTTCATCATCCTGCAAGTTTAAAATATTATTTCTCATAACAAAATAAGATTGACTCAGAAATACATGTTAGCATAAAAAAGTTATCCATAATTCATTTTCTAAAACAACTGAAAATGACAAATACATATAAGAAAGTGTGTAAATGATTTAAATGAGTTAAAAAACAATAACAAATATATACCTGAGAAGTAGAGAAATGGTAGATAAATTTTGTAATGAAAAGATGGATGATATCGACCATGACTATGTCAATGTTCGTTCTACACGCATGCTTCTTCATCATGCAATGATAAAAAATGTTAGAAACGTAAGAATATATGATATTTCTTGAAATTGATCATGCATGAGAGATAAAAACAAAAATGATAATGTCAAATTTTTTTAATTTTAGAGTGCGTAGATATTATAGATAAAATGTAACAATCACTATGACATTTATGTGCAATAGGTTACGTTTGAAAATTATGAGAGAACTTCAAAAGAATTAAGCAATCAATGTCATTTACGTGTAATTATAATTTGTACATGATGCATGTATTAGTTACTTGAACCTACTAAAATTCAAGATTTATGCATTAATGTATTGTTTTCACATTTTATGATATAAAAATATATTAAATTTAACTACAAATAAAATTTATATAGACCGAGTTATTTTATGAATAATTTTTAAAATTATTGATTATATTAATTTTTTTTAGTTTAATTTGTTAATTTACTTGTTTTTTAAAGGGTATTTGATGAATTATATATTTTCATAAAGAGTTCTTTAAAAAATTAAAAATTATATCTTAAAACTTTTCTACAATGTGTAACTATATTTAAAAAAATTATTTTATGTGTTAATTTAAATATATATTAATTACAAATAATATATTTAATCATAAAATTCTATATTATATATTTTGTTTGGATTAATTTGTTGATTAAATTCTTTTTAAAGGCTACTTAAGGAATCATATATTTTCATAAAAGTTTTTAAAAATTAAAAAAAATGTTTCTTAAAATTTAGGTACAACGTGTAAGTATGTAAAAAATTTTAATACATTAATTAAATTTATGTTATTACATGAGAATTATGCTACACGTCTCAACTTATCAAACTAAATTAAAAATAAACTAATTTTTTAATCTAAAATATATAATAATTATATTTTATCATATAGAATTATCAATATACGACTCAACTTATCAAATTAAATAAATTAAATAATAAAATTATGCATTATATATAAAATATGATCATCGTAATATATTACATGAAATTAATTACTACAGACATGAAATCATTACCATTATTATGATTCTATAAAGGTTAATATATTTGTTAGAAATTTTAAATCTACAAAGAGTGATATTTCATATATTTTTTTCAATATACTATTTGCAAATAAAATTCTTTGTTTCTTGTCATTTAAATGATATTTATGAATTACGTTTTTTTATAAGATAACTTGGTTGTTAAAGATATTCAATTTAAATAAATAAATTAAAATGTAACACAATATTTATTTTTCCTTTTTGTTAACTTATTTAGGTATAAAATAATAAAAGATGTATATTACATATTAATTTAATGAAATAAATGATTATTATATTCTTAGTATATCATCTTATCTTTGTGGTGTTTTAAAATTAAATTAAATAAATAAATGATGTATATCATATGTAAATAAATGTTAGTTGTCACATGTTGCGATATTACTAAATTAAATAAATAAATGTCTTTCATGACTATTTTTTGGTATTAAACAAATTAAATCAGTGACTTGGTATTAAATATTCCTATGATTTACTCGAAAACGCATATTATTTTTTTGTATTAACTAATAAATTTAATTATTTTGATCCAAATAAATTATCAGTATAACTTATTACATGGAATTTATTGTTATATGACGAAACTTATCAAATCGAATTGAAATAAAATACACTATTATGATTTAAATAATTATCATTGTAGTTCATTATATGGAAATTAGTAACATATGCTGCAACTTATCGAATTAATTAAAGTAAATAATAAAATAATATATTTTGATATAAAATATGATCATTGTAATTTATTATATTGAATTGGAATACTTTGTACATAAAATCATTTATGGCATGGGTCTTTATTGAAATGGACTCAACTTATCAAATTAAATAAATTAAATAATAAACAATATAGTTTAATTTAAGGAAGAATTTCGTATATATTCTTGTAAACTTTCAATATTACGCATATATCCTTGCAAAATTCCTTATTACATATATATCCTTCTAAATCTTTAAATCTCACATATATATCCAAATGACTATTTTAAATTTATTTTATCATTTAAAAAAATTGTAAATACCTAAACTACCATCTTAAATCTCAACAAAAATAAATTAGAAAAATAAAAAAATATCATTTTCTAATTTAATTCAATAATAAATTAATTAAAAATGATATTTAATATTTTTTTTAAATGATGTAATTAAATTTAAAATAGTCATTTGGATATATATATATATATATGTGAGATTTAAAGGTTTAGAAGGATATCTATGTAATAAGGAAGTTTGAAAGGATATATGCGTAATATTGAAAGTTTACAAGGATATATATGAAATTCTTCCTTAATTTAATAATGATCATTGCAATATTTTAAATGGAATCAAACTGAACTCATTTATGACATGAATATTTATTTATGTGGACTCAACTTACACACACACACGTACATATAGATATAGATAACATAAGATGATCTTTATAAAGTTAATGACAGGAGCTTCAAATAACATAGACTTTAATGATATGGACTCTTGGTAATTAAATCTTCCTTAATGATCAATTATAATGATTAAAAATTTGAATTGAAACAATTTGTGTTCCATAGCGAATTTTTTTAGATTATCATATTAGGTACATGATGAAACTTAACTATCATTATTGAACAAAATATTTTTATATAAATGTTATAGAATCTATATCAATAAAACTATTTAAAGAATACTTTTATCATAATAATGATATCAAAATTCAATTGAAGATTCATAATAGAATAATTATATTCAAAAGCTTTCAATTTATAATTATGTCATTATAAACTTTTAATTACGTAAATAAATTGTTTTAAAAATTTTAATTAGATTTTAGGTTATCTCAATAGATGTAATATCAAAATAGTTTACTTCAAAAATAAATAAATAATAGTATTTGTCATATAAGCTATTTAATCTGTCAACATTTAATATATTTACTCAAATAGTCTAGAAGAAAACATAAAATATACAAGTAAAAAATATAGTTTTAAAAAGATTATTAAGATGAATTATTATTTATATAAGGAATCAGTGATATAAAAACATGGTTTTCAATATTTAAACTAAAATTAATTAAAAATCAATGAGTAAATAATAAACTTTCGATTTATAATACAGGAGAGGACACGTGGCAATTTATAAATCCAACTAAAATCCGAAACAAAATTAAATTGAATACGAAATTACCAAAGTGACTCCTATATACATCTAATATATGTGGTTGCCAAAAAACAAATTCTATTACAATAGCTCTCAACTTTCACAAAACAAACAATTACTTATACTACGAAATTAAAAATAAGTCATGTACCACAACGACTAATTAATACATTTTTTTATTATATATCTTTCCGCTCAGATGAAACCCAATTAAATTTAAATTATGGGTGCTTGTCGAGCGAGAAGTTTTCCGACTTGATATTGTCACCATCGGTGAATTCCAACAACATCAAATTAGCATATAGAGATGAGTTTCGTGATCCCGCTTACGCTTTACTCTTGAATCTTACACTTTCACAACCATTTGCTGTGAAATCATTGCTACCACATTAGGCCTCGTTGGCCGTCATGAACCAAAATTCTTAGCATTATCGTAAAAATTTCCATCCACCAAGCACTCACAAATTGTTTGTAACATGAAATGATGGAAGAATGTGAATGAACAAATGTAACTTTGTTATTTATAGATAAATGTTTGACATTAATTGATAAGAAATAATAACCTTAGGATAGATGGAGGGGTTTTACTATTAATGTAAAATTAATTAATTTTAAGCAACATTAAACCAATATTTAGTATCACATTAAAGCAATTCTTCAAGTTGGGAAAAATGGATAGTCTATTATTATTAACCTATTTTTTTGAAAACTAAAACAATATTTAGTTTGATATTAAAACAATTAAGTAATTATTTAGTATATAGGAGAAGTGAAAACATTAAAAACAATTATGGCATAAATATTTATGACATGGACTCAACTTTTATATATATATATAGATAGATATCTTATATTTATTAAGGTTTTATGTAAAAATTTACATATCTATAATAAAAAGGTTGTTAAGATCAAGATCTTATCTAAAATCGTTTTTGTTTTTGTAATGATGGATCATAGGATTGGGATCCTAAATCCTAGAAAATCATTAGTTTTTCTCCCTAGGTATTTGAAAAATATTATATATTTGTGATTGATCTTACAATCCTAACAGTAATCTTACGATACCATTAACGATCCTAAGAGATTTTGGGGGAAATCGACCAAAATGTAATATAGTTTCGGTCATTGATATTCCGATCCTAACAACGATCTTACTTCCGGTCCTATGCCATTTACGATTTTACATTAATCCGGATTGATTTTGAAAGGTAGGATCATAGGATCGTACGATTAGGATCGCGATCCTAATAAATTTGAATGATAGCAAAACTAAAATAAATATTGTATGCACCCATTGTTTTTAACTTAGTTTTGAGACTTTACATGAGAATGTGTTTTACTTGTTAATTCGCTACAACAAAATTGATCATTCTATAACGGTAACGGTTGTTGGGATATATGCATACGTCCTAAGTACTTTTGTTATGTTCTTACAAACTACGGACAAAATTGATCATTCTATAACGTTATCCGAAATTTTTGATACGGATTCGAATAGCAATTATCACTATCCTAAATTTCGAATATCCAAATTGAACACGTCCAGAAAATCCATTCATCCTTCAAAAAGGATAAATTATATAAAGGGTTTATTATGAAAAAAAAACGAACATGTTTTTCACGTTTTTTGCGTTTTCGTCCTTCCATTTTATTTTTTTCCATAAAAAACCTCAAGTTATTCTTTTCTTATTGGTTTAGTGAAATTTGGACATTAGAACCCGGTTTTTCAAGTTTTTAAAACCCGGTTCAGAATTTATAACCAATGTCTAATGTCCAAAATTTCACTAAACCAATAAGAAAAGAATAACTTGAGGTTTTTTATGGAAAAAAATAACATGGAGGAACGAAAACACAAAAAACGTGAAAACATGTTGGATTTTTTAATAATAAACCCTTATATAAAATCAAATCGAAAAAAAAAAAAAAGCAAATACCTCAAGAGGAGAACTTCCCAAACAAAACAGACAAAGAATTTGCCAATTTTATAATCTTGTTCCTAAATGTTCTATAGGCAACAAATACGAAGTAAAGCTTGACCAAAACCCAAATCATGATTTAGTTGCATCTTGAGATATATTGTAACCAAAATTCGTTGATATAATCAACCATGAAATCTGTTAATCTACAAACATGCTAAACAAGAACTTGAACCTAGAAAGGGTGCAACATCGAAAGTCAATAAAACCCCAAGTTTGAAACCCGATAACATAAGAACATGAGGAGATAGAAGAGAGAAAGTAGGATAAGGCTAATAGCTAGAAGAAAGAGGAGTGAAAAATATGAATAAAAAGTGTATAAGTTATTAAAAAAAAGGTTTAGACCTCTTTTGTCTGATCCGGTCAGACAAAAGAGGATGAAAGTTGTTTGTTTTTTCAATCCCAATCAGACGTCTGATGTCTGATCTTCCTCTATTCAAAATAGATTTGAAAAATGTATTTTGTCTAAATCTATTATCTAAAACTATAAGTTGATAAATTGTATGTAAAAAGACATTTTCTTAATTTAAAAAACAAACAATATAATCTAAATAGATTTTAGACTTTTTTTAACATCTTATTAAACAGACGGTAAAAAGTTTTTAGACATCTAAAATCTAAAAAAACAAACGGACCCTTAGATCCAATTTTATATTTGTCTCGTCTAACCACTAAACTATTTTTTGTATCAATTTAGGTACTAAACTTTAATTTATTGTTTTACTGTGAAGAATATAAGTAAAACTAAATGTTAAATTGGTACAAATATAATATTTTAGTGGCCAAATGTGTGTGTGTTTCGGTGGTTAAAACAATAAGAAAAAAATGTGGTGTCTAAATATGTACATAAAAAACAAATTTAGTGGCTAAATTGATTTAAAAAAATAGTTTAGTAATTAAAATAAATAAATCTAAAAGCTAGACGGTTAAAATAGTAATTTAACCCTAAAAATATATATATGTACCTCACACTAACAAGTAAAAAATGGTGCGTTTAAAATTTTAAATTATAAATGAAGCATTTTTTTAATTTTGAACGACTAATATATAAAAATAAACAAATGGGGATTTCAATGAATATGCTAATGAAAAGTGAAATATAAATAATAATAATGATAGGGTCACGTGAAAGGTCCAAGCAGAAAGCCGACAACAGCCAAAAAGCAGCTTAAATTATTTCTCATTTTCTTGCTTTGTTTTGTGTTGAATTTATTAAAAAATATATAACGACAAAATTACATCACATGCTCAAGATCCTCTTCGCACCCCCTCCCCTTTCTTTTCCCACAAACAATTAATTCATCTTCCTACTTCACTATAAATAAATTCAAATTTTAACAGTAACCCAATTTAAAAAATATATTTATATATATATATAACATCAAATTAAATTACCACACAAAATCGGACGTAATTTAATTTTAACGTGTAGTAGATCAGATCAGTCAAGATTTAGAGCACCCAGTCTTGGAAAACCCCAGTTGTGATCTTCCGATGTCGAATTCGAACAAAAACCCTTGTTGCATCAGGTTTCCGATCACCGAAAATCCACCCGTCGACGTCACTGGCTGCAATGCTAAGCATTTTACGTCCTCCGCCGTGTCAATGAAGTAGTTCCCTACCGGCGGAGAAAACAGAGAGTTGCCAACGAGTTTAAAACGCAGTTTTGGTAGCCTTAGTCTCTGAATGCCTGACACGTTGAAACAAAGATCAAAGTTTGGTGGCGATCCTTCCGGGATTGGGAGATTCACGCGCCGTCTGAACGCCGCCAGGACATGGCGGTAAGCGGTGTCAGGTAAGAAAGAGAGTGTGGTGCCTGAGTCAATGATGGTTCCGCCGTTTCCCTGCTCATCAATGTCCCAAACCGAAGGACTTACACGTAATTTCACATAATCGACGAAAACATGTTGGATCCCAATGTAGTAAAATGTGGAGGATAATGGGTTTGTTTTCAATGGGGTATACCGCATTCTTGAATTTCCGGCGCCGGTGCCGATCAAGAGGTAGCTAGTCGGCGGCGGAGAGATGGTGTAGTCTTTAAGGCAGTAAGAGAATTTGTTACCGAACCGGCGGCCGAGTTGGTTAACAAAGGAGATGGACCCACGGCCCAGGCCCATTACTCCTTGGGCTCCATGAAAACTTGGTCCGGAAACACTCGGTCCGGATATCTTAAACCCGCATCCGAACGCTAAATTGTCATGCTGTAGTAATTTGCCGGTGCTGGAGTTGAACGACGTCGTCTCCAAGGCGAAAAACCCGTTGGTGATAGACCCATCGGCATAGGAGTACTCGTAGCGGCAGGGAGAGTGGAGGCGCGTGTGATTACACGCGACTCTGGGACGAGGGTGAGGTACGAGTCGACACGCAGGGTCGAAGCAGTGGTGGAGGCAGTAAGAGGAGGAATGGCGAGCAAGGAATGAAGAATGCGGTGGACGAGTGAGGGAGCAGTCATGACGGCAGGCGGAGCAAGTTACCCAGATGAGATCAGAGCCGGTGTCAGCAATGAGAAGGAGGGGTTGGGGCGGTGTGCCAAGGTGGAGGGTGACGAAATATTGACCGGCGCCGGCGTATGCGCCAGAGGTGACAGGGAGGTTGGGTTTGCGGTGGAGGGCAGAGAGGAGAGCTGAAAGGCGGGCAGAGTCGGAAGAGAAGGCTTGGGAAGGGGATTGGAGAGGATTAATGTGAAGGAGAGGGAGCTTGAGGAAGTGGTGGTGGTCGGAAATAATGGTGGCGGATGGAGTAAATGTAAGGAGGAGGAGGAGGATAGTAATAAAAAGGAGGATGGTCATGGTATGTGTAGTTGGGTTTGATGGGGAAGAAAGATGATGGATGATAAGTGTAAAGATGGGCTCTGGCAATTGGCTGAAATTTTGAGACGACGTATTTAATATGGATATGTTGTTATTATTATTTATTTCTTTTCTTTTTTCTTTATTTCTTTTTTTTTTTTGCTTTTTCTGTGTGTGCGTTCTCGTAATTTGTAAATTCAGAAAATAATAATGTCTAAAATATTAAAATAATCGTCTGCATCTGCACCTGTACCTGCATGCATTCATGTCCATGTCCAATTCCCCCTAGATGTAACCGTTTGGTTTAACAAAAGAAGAACAATTTTAATGGGTTTATTTTGTTTTTTTTTTTTTTCGGATTACAATTTTCGTCTCTGTGCTTGTACACAAATTATAGTTATCGTCATTTTAACGATTAAATTACAATTACAGTACTTATGACAATTTATTATGCCCTTTCTCCAATAATTTTTTTTAAAATGACGATTTTGTCATTTCATTTTTATTTCACTTTTGGTCCTTCATCAAATTGTTTCTTTTCATTTCATCTTATTAATAGCTTATTCTTTACTATTTATTTAATATATTTTATAATTATTTATCATATTCTCTAATTATTACTATTACAATTAAATTGAAGTAATAGGTTATTCAATATATTTATATTATTATAACTAGTATTAGTATTAGTATTTATTATGATTCAAGTATTTACATGACTAAGTAGTAATACATGAAATAACTTGTATATGACTTAATTTAATATGTTGTATTATTTTGTTATAAATACTATTATTATCGTTCACACATATTGAATATATACACACTATTTTGTTTATTACTTTTCGTTTATCTATTGTCTTTACTATGGCCCTGTTTGTTTTTCATTAAGATGCTCTTAAAATGGTCTGAAGTCTAAACTTCAGATCTAGAATAATTTTAGATTGTTTGTTTAGTTTCAGATTTAAGAGGCTCTAACCTCTAAATTTACCTCTTAATTTTAAGAGGTAAGAATAGGTCTGAAAACAAATTAAGAGGTCTCTTTTTTATTTTTAGTTTATAAACACAATCTAAAACTATTTATCATATTAATTATAATAATTTCAGTTATCTTTTTTGAGGTCTTGATTAAAATTAAAGTTCGGTTAATTTTAATAAAAAAAATAGTTATCATATTAATTATTACCCCGTATAATTTAATTTTGTTTATATAGTTTAATGAATTATGATATATAATTAATTATATATAATATTTTAAAGTAATATTTTTTTGGTATTCTATATTATAAAACAAACAATCTTGAGATCATCTCTTAATTTCAGATTTCAGATCTTAAGACCACCTCTTAATTTCAGATGTGGTTTTCAGACTTCAGACATTTAACCTCTTAAAAAACAAATAGCACCTATATATTACTTCATATAAATACTTATATATTTAATAATTTTTTATTCAAATTAATTTAAATATTTTGTTTTTATATAAACCCTATATGTTCATTGTAATTATAACTTAACAAAATATATATATCTAACGTGTTATCTATTCTAATTTAATTATACCATAAAGTCAATGGTCAGATAAACCATGTATATATAACTTAACGAAATCTATAATTGTTGTAATTATAACTTAACGAAATAGATAATTATTTCATAAAGTTAAAAAATTAATTTAATTTATACATATAAATATGTCAAGTTTACATACATATAAAAATTTTTGTTTAATAAAAAGTTATATATTTAATTTTATATATATATATATATATATATATATATATATATATATATATATATATATATATATATATATATAGGGATGAGTTCAATGGAAAACCTATATGCATCGGAAAACCCAGAAACCACTTTATAGCCATTGGATCAGGTGATGCACCACGCAGAAAGCCGATGCATCACGCGGGAATGCGGTGCATCACGTGGGAATCTGGTGCATCACGCAGGGAATTTGATGCATCACGCGGGAATTGTGATGCATTTGTGGTGGTGCATGGAGGTTTTTCAAAGTTTTCCGATGCATGTTGGTTTTCCGTTGAACTCACCTCTATATATATATATATATACTAAAAGAATCAAACGTTATTAACTTAACAAAGTAAATAAGTTAAAGATAACTAAGTATTTATATGAATTAATATTTAATATTTAAAAACATATAAATAAATTAAATGTGTAAATAATTATAATTTTTTAAAAATGAAAACTAATAAAAAATAATTTAAAATTTTAAAAATAAATGTATATATAGTATTAATTGTAATAATAATAATACAACTTATTATTATACAAATCCATACACACACACACACACACATATATATATATATATATATATATATATATATATATATATATATAAAAGTTATTTTAGTAAAATTATTGATTTTATTAATTTTAAAAGTTTTAATTAAAAATAACTTATATATATATGTATTTGTGTGTGTATACATATAAGTTAGTTTAGTTATATTATTTTATAGATTAAATGTATAAATATTTGAATATATGTTTGAAATTAAATATTATTAATAAGAACCAACTAGCAAGATGCTAGCAATCAGAAGCAGAAGCAATCCTTACAACAATGAAAGAGGAAAAGAGCATCATAAAGGCCATAATAAAAACTTACAATCCGCCTTACATTTTAGCCAAGAAAATAAATTAGCTTGAAACCGTCTCTAATCATTGAAGCCGACATTCTCACGCCGTTGAAAATCAAATCATTCGGGCCTTCCAAATAAACCATAGTATCCCTCCTATTTTGGTTTCAAAGAATTTTCTCCTTCTCACAGAATTGCCTTGATCCAAAATCAAATCCAAAAAACCTTTCAGATTTTGTTGCTTGATACCTGTAATACTACACCAAGAGAGAAACCAACTCCAAATCTCCTTTGTATATGAACACGAATAGAATAAATGTTCCTCCGATTCAACTTCCAACGAACAAAACGGACACGTCATTTCCGGAAGAATAATTCCCCTGGAAACTAAATTTACCCAAGTTGGAAGTCTTCTTAACAACAATTTTCAGACGAAGCAATTAATCCTAAACGACAACCAATTGTTCCAGAAACATTTGTTATTTTCTCCTTCATAGTTAGATTTGTCAATTAAAACTCTAAGCGATTTTACTGAGAAAACTCTAGAGAGATCTCCTTCCCATTTTCAATCATCTTTCCCAAAAACAAGCTTAACGTCCCCAAGAAAGATGTCTAATTCTGAAACTAAAAGCCTAATCCTTCTTCTGTTATATTAATGTTCCAGTCCCACAAAAAACAAACCTCTCCACTGATGGATCTCGAATGAACAGTACAATCTTTGTTTGATTCATACTCAACCAAATCAGGAAAAAGACAACAAAGTGGGGCAAATCCCCACCATTTATCTTTCCAAATTTTTGTGTTTCTACCGTCTCTAATATCGCGGGAAAAAAGATCATCACAGTGTAAGTGCAGAGAGTGAAGAGACAAACTTGCTTTCACAATGTTCAGCCAGGTTCCTGGAATTCTCTTGTCAGCCAAATTAACAGCAACCTCTCCATTGATTGAATGGATTGCTAGTATTACCTTCTACCACAACGCCTCCTTTTCTTGTCGAAATATCCACCACCATTTGACTAACAAAGCCAAGTTCACTCACTACTACATTTTGAAGCTAAGGTAACACTTTTGATGCAACACATTTAAAAACTGTTGCTTTTTTATTTAAGTTCGCTCTAAAGCAACACATTGACAAAAAGTGTTGCATATAATGATTTAATGCAACATTTTTCTAAAGTGTTGCAATTTTTACTAAAAATTGCAAAATTTGTTTAAAGTGTTGCATATTTCAATAAAATATGCAACACATTTTTAGAGTGTTGCATTTGTAATGAAAAAAAGCAACACATTTTTAGAGTGTTGCATTTATAATGAAAAAAATGCAACACATTTTAGAGTGTTGCATCTATAATGAAAAAAAATGCAACACATTTTAGAGTGTTGCATCTATAATGAAAAAATGCAACACATTTTTAAAAAAACATTTTTTTGACTATTGCATTTATAATGAAAAAAATATGACGTGTTTTTAAGTGTTAATACAATTTTTCTTGTTTTGTAATTTTGATTAAAAAATACACATATGTTACGTTATAATAAAATTAAAACTAAAGGTATTTTTCTAGTTTTATTTTTTAAAAATAAAAATAAAACAATGTACTAAAATAAAAGTAATATCTAACCTTGGTGGATTTGGGATTGACTAATTAGGGTAGGTTTCACTAAATCTAAATGTATTTATCTAGCAGGTAATTTTCTTTGAAAAAAAATAAATACAGTTTTATCAGATATTTGAACCAAGCGTGCCCTAATCTTCAGCCATCGCCCACTCCCCAATTTCAAGTCTTTGGTCTCTGGTTTGCCTCTGCTGCGACTCTGGTTCACTTCGGAACCGGCACCGGATCCGGCTCCATCTCCATCTCCGACCACGCCTTCATTTCTAGCTACTCCGACTGTGCTGTCTATTCCAACTCCGACTACGCCCCATTCACCGTCGCTAATCAATTTCTGAAGATCAATTAATCTGAAAATCGAGCGATCTCTATTCCAACTCCGACTGCGGTCTGGTGCACTTCATTATTCCGATTAATCTGAATATTGAGCAATCTCTATTTTCAGGTAAAACTCTTCCCATAACTTCTCTCTATTTTATAGATGTGGATTTGCCTGGTGTAATCTAGGATGTTCTTGGTTGTTTATTCATGGTTCTATTCAGGAATTGGTTCTTATTTGGATGCTAGGAATTAGATTGGATCCCTGGTTCGTTCAAAATTGTAGTCATCAGGTTATGTTTTTTGACGCTGTAAGATTCTGGATTTTTAAAACTGTTTTGTGATTTATGGTGTTATGATTGCTCTCTGTTGGTTGCTTATCCTAGTCTTGTTGGTTCTTGCTTATGGGGCATATTAAAAGAAGATCAAACATGCATCAGATGATTGTATAATGTAGCTCGATGCATTTATGAGCCCCTTCTAGATATGGAGAAAAATAAATCAGTTGAGATTAATACCTTCCCACAATATATTATTCCTTTTGGGTCTGCCTTCATAGCATGTATTTTATTTAACTAGCTTCAAAAGATCAGAGGGATCCATTGGTTTTGGTGTTTTGAGTCTGTGGGATATCTTGTTGATATAATTTTGTTCTTTAAGTTTTACCTTGAATATTAATTGTGTGATTCTGAAACTGGCATTCAAAATTGTTATGAAGCTGTGAAAAATATTCAACCTTCTAGAGACCAAGTCTCGGGGTCCAATTCACTGCTCACACACACTTGGTAATCATATGTTACATATGTTACAATCTAATGACTTTATTGTTTTCAAAGAGAATCTTTGAGTTCCATAACAACGTTCATACGAATCATAATACTTTCTTTTCAGGATTATGTGTTTTCAACGTGTTCTGTTCTTTTTTGATGTCTGAAATTCTTGTTACCCGCCTGCATGTCCAACATAATACACCGCTTCTTGGACAGTTTAATAGGATCAATATTTAATCTAATGAAGAAGAATCTGTTCTATTGAGTTTCGTAGTCATTACTATGAATATTTGTAATACTTTGTTTTTAGGATTTTATGCTCGCAACTTGTTCCATCCTTTTGATGTATGAATTTTGTATTACGCTTCTACGTGTGCAGTCTAATATGATCTGATTGCAGCAATAACATTTTAACTTTTTATTTGTCTAGCAGTTAGAAGTAAAATCTCAAGCCATATAATTTTCTAGATTTCTAAAGGGGTTATTAATGTTAAGCTATGCAATTCTATGATGGATATAGTCAAATTCTTTTGGTATCTACTATGATATAAAGATCCTTCTATTGAATAATGAAGTTATTGGTAGGAGCCTTATGCTTTTAACTTATTTAATCTGTTGGATCTTTATGGTCTTGGGGATTTTTTAAATTTCAGTCAAAATTAGATAACTTTCTTAAATTTCCATCTAAGCCTCTTTTGTTCATATTAGTTGTCAATAACGAGAATTATTCATTTATAGGCGATTGTGAAGGTGAAGAGAAATGATGTACCTGCAATTGTAACACTTTAACAAGTGAAAATACAAATGAAAGTTTATTGCTATTTTATGCAAGAATTACACTTTAACAAGTGAAAATACAAATTAGCAGCAAGAGGTGTAATGTTTATATAGAAATGGTGTTTTAAGAAGATTTTTGATGTGTTGTGAAAATTTCATCGAAAACCGGTTTAATTTGAAAGTTCTTTACCATAATATGCAATTTTAGCATAATCGATTGCTATTTTGGGCATATTCTGCAAAATCCAGGAAATTACTAAACTTTTTATAACTTCAGGGCTTCATATGCCTGTGTTTGATAAGTTTTGTACCACATTTGACAAGTGCGGACCTAAACTACTTTGCTATTATTGCTAATATTGAGTTATTAGCTCAAATTCAAGTTACAACTTCTTCATTCCATCTCCAAACTTCAATTCAAGAGTTCCTATAGATTAATGTTTTGGCAAATTTTTAGAAATACAAATCGTATATTATGTTTAGGAATTACATGTTTTTTTCTGTGATGTTCTTATTCTTAGGATAAATATTGTGCAGATGTGTGGTCGGATGGGCTTCCAAAAATACTTTTCTATGCATTTTTAAGTGAGTTCGTCATCAACAATATTTCGACAATTTATGGATCTCCACAAGATGTGTGTTGTAAAACTTCACTTTATTTTAATTGTAAAATGTAAGAATTACATCTAATTTAGATACATGTCTGGTTTTATGAATTACATCTATATTTTATCGAGATAACCATTACTTAGTTGTTTAAACACCAAGTAGTCAAATTTTAAATTCTTGTACAGAATGTGTCAAGCATGATAAATTACTTTTTAGAATAATTGCTTGTTAATTTAACATCGATTACATTAGGCATACACAGTTTGAGAATAATTGCTTGTTACTTTAACTTTTATTATGGTTCTAGCATATTTGACAACATGAGATATTTTGTGTTATTAAATCCATAGTCTGGGATCTTTTGTGTTAAACATCCACAGTCTTAAGTATTTGTGTTATTAAATCAATAGTTGCTTAGTTTTGTATCTTTGGTCCACTATTTGTCGCTGTCGCCGCTTTGCGCGGGTACAATACTATATATATAGATTGAGACCCCGAGACTTGGGCTGTGTATTTAAGCAAAAACTGGACAAATTTCAGCAGCATAATTAAAGAGTTTAGGGCTTAGTGTTGCTGGAAAATTGAGCAATTAATTTGGTATGCATAAAGTTGTGTTCATGTTAGATGTGTGTGCTTAATTCGTAACATTACTTTGCTATTTACCCCCTGTTTCCTCTGTTTTGTGTGCTGAATATGCATGTAAATTGTTAACGCTAAGAAGGACAGACATGACTACAACACATTTAGGGGGGTTTAGGACACGAACTAGCAAGGGTTGTGAAGGGGCTGCACATGGGGTCTGAGATTCAGGTCTAAGGGGGCTGTCATGGGGTCAGAAAATCCATACACTTCAGCACAATTGGTGTTGTTTTAGCAGGACCAAAATGCAGCTGCTGTTATGGATGCTTTCGATAATGCAATTCCATCGTTTAAGCCTTGACTCACACATATTATGGACTCATAAACTTGCATATAAATTCCTAAAACATTTCCTAATGATTCAACACACATTTAGCCATTAAAAATTGACATTAAAGCTTGCTATAAACCTGGGACTTAATTGAAATATATGATTATATATTCTAACTAACTGATATTGCTATGAAGTGAAACGTGTTTAAGGACACCAAAACGTGTTTCAATTGTTTTTTGCTGTTTTTAAACTATTTTTTACTGCAATGTTTATTTAACTGCACTATAATACTGCAGGTTAGTTACTTTCAAATTAGTCCTTAAACATCACCCATTGATTCTATATGCACATAGTCCTTAAAACCATCATAAAACTTGGATTATACTAGGCACGAAATGGCAAAATGTGAGCTGTGAACTGGTGGACAGCAACCTGCTTTTGGTTAATTGATCATAATTAAGTGGCCATTGGCCAAAGTTAATTGGTCTTAAGGTCTACAAAATACTGTGCCTTGGTCCATGTTCAAAGTCCTTTAGATGTAAGCTTATATAAAGTAATTGCACAGGATCGTATAATCAAAGTCCTTTGTTGTTCGATATGTATTATTAATCCTTTCCTTTTTTTATTAGCATTAGTAATTGACTCGCTGAAATTTTATTCTAATGAATACACCTGATTGACATTGGTTCTGCAGGAGATTCAACAAATTTCTATTCTTGGTTTATGAAAGGATTCGAGCACTGATGTAACACTCTCTATTCTCAGGTAATTCTAAACTTTAAATATGGTTAAAATACTTAAATAGAGTTTTCAAAATTGATGAAGTTAACAAAAGTCTCATATTTGGCTTTTAAAAGTCAAATAATGAATAAACGAGACTTTAATATACCAAATCACGAAATAGCAATAAATGATGAAATATTTATATAAGTTTGATGTTTTTAAAGGATTTAGGATGTGTTGCAAAAAGAATCATCGAAATCCGACATCACATGAAAGTTCATTGCTATTTTAATCAAACTTTTGGTACTTTAATGCCTAAAAGTATGAAATGTCAATGAATGATGAAATATGTTTATATATTTGGTCTTTCCTAAGGATTTTAGACTTGTTACAAAAGGTACCGTTAAAATTGGACGTCAAACGAAAGTTTTTTGTTATTTAATGCAAAGAATTGTAGTTTAACGAGTAAAAATACAAATTTAATGTGAGAAGTGTAATATTTTTATAGATATGCTGTTTTTAGAAAGTTTTTAAGGTGTTGTGAAAATTTCATCAAAAACTGACTTAATTTGAAAGTTTGTTGCCATATTATGCAGTTTTAGGAAAGTTGATTGCTATTTTGGGCAGATTTTTTGAGAAAGTGATCGACCGAAGGAGGGTTGTGCATGATAAGCGTTGATTTCGTATGGAAGAAATTACAAGAAGAGGAATTGAATATACATTTCCAAGATTGTAATTAACTTTTTTGTTGTATCGCTTATACATTTGATGAACCTTATTTTAGTTCTAGACGTTTATGTACTTGAAATACTTTTTGATCGATATGTTATGAAATGATATTATTTTGTTAAATTGAATTGTAAGTAGAAAAACTAACACGAAGCAATTAAATAAATATTTGTATTAGCATTAAATTTAAAAAATAATGAATGTGTTCCTTTTGTCTAGAATATATTGCATTTATGTAATTTAAAACAATAATATAGTGTTGCAATAGATTGATAATGGTGTTGCATTTAATTAATGACAACATTTGATAAGTGTTGCAATTTATAAGTAAAGTGTTGCTATAAGTTGGTAACAACAAATTAAAAGTGTTGTTTTAGAGTATAAAAAGTGTTGCATTTATAAAATAGTGGCAACACATTAAAAAATGTTGCTTTAGAATATAAAAAGTGTTGCATTTAAAAAGTGTTGCATTTATAAAATAATGGCAACACTTTTGAAATGTGTTGCATTATCTAGTGAAAGTGTCGCTTTAGACCTAAGGTGACGTTGGCTAAGGTGGCACTACATAAAGTGTCGCATTAGGCCTATAGCAACACTTTTCAGGCCTAACACAACACTTTTCCCATGTTGCTTTAGGTTCATTTTGTTGTAGTGACTGCTTTTTATAGAACCCTATACCCAAGCCCCCATATTTCTTAGGAGCAATGTTTTTTTTTTCAATTGACCCACACAATCTTTGAGTTCCCAGAAATAGAAGTGCCCCATATACAAACGCCTTCTGAGTTTGTCAATCATATCAATAACTTTCACAGGGGCCTTAAAACAAAGACATGAAATACATAGGCAAGCTTCCTAAAATGGATTTACATAAAGTGATTCTCCCCCCAAAAGAGATATTCTTTGCCTTCCACATCGATAATTTAGCTGAAATTTTGTCAATTGTAGGTTTCCATGACTTCATCAAACCCATTTTAGCTCCAATAGTTACACCAAGATATGAAAATGGAAATTTCGCCTCCCCACAATTTGCATACGAGGCGAACTGAGAAACTTCTCTATCATTGACTCCAATTCCGTATACCTTGCTTTTGAAGTAATTAACTTTAAGACCCAATGCTAAGTGAAAGCAATTTAGAATCCTTTTGAGATTCAAAATGTTTGAAGACTCTCATTTGCCAATAAAAAGAACATCATCAACATATAATAAATGAGACAGCACAGACCTTCGTTTGGAAGCTTAATACCATAAACATGTTTTTATTGACAGCTTCGGTCATCGCAATATGGAGGCCTTCCATGGCTAAAATGAACAGAAAATGAGAGAGGGGAGGATCCCTTTGCTTTAAGCCACGCGAGATAACAAATTCTTTTGATGGAGACCCATTAATTAAAATTGACGCCCTTGCCGATTTAAGACATCCTTTTATCCATTTCCTCCATTTAGGATCAAATTCATTTGTTCCATATTTGAATCAAGATACCTCCAGCTCACTGAATCAAACGCCATTTCAAAATCCACTTTGAATAACAACAATTTATTTTTCCGTTTCTTACCCCAACTGCAAACTTCATTCAAGATCCGTGGCCCGTCAAGAATTTGTCTTCCTTCGATATATGCGATTGCTCACAAGTCACAACTGGCCACTTTTCCCACCACCTTTTTCAGCCTTTCGGCAAACATTTTAGCAATAATCTTATTATACTATATAGTTTATTATAAATTAAAATGATCATCTCATATAAATTTTTTGATAACTTATTAGGTGGTAAATAAGAAAATGGCGACAACAAAAAGAGTGATGTATATAAAATGATATTTAAAAAAGAAAAGTATAATATATCATCATTGAATTTGAAATGACACAAACCATCACTACTAATAAAAACCACTACACTTGCCCCATCACCACAACTATCAATTCGAAACTTTCGAACTCATCAAACCAAAACTCTGACGCCCAGGGGTAAATGGGTACAGCAATCTATGTTTCGTGAGTAAATTTCAGAAAGCTAATATGGTTTGCTCAGAAATATAAAATAGTTCATAGTTTTTAAAATTGCTTTAACAGTTTAGAATACTTTTCTTGCAAAAATAATTTTTTAATTTCTTGAATTTTTCTAAAGACTAGATTACATAAATGATCCATGTGGTTAATGTGAAACTATGGTTTTTATCCCTGAAAAGCTTTTATTACAATAAAAGTTCTTAAAATTGAATAGTTGTAATATTTTGGTATCTGAAATTAACCGCAGTGAAGTTGAGCCAATGACATTTTGTTCCTTTGTATTTCAGGGACAATTTATGTAATTTTCTAAACTTTTATTGTTTTTCTTCCTATTATACTTTATTTTATGTATATTTTTTAGATTTCTTATTTTTTTAATAAAGGACTTCAAAGTTAAAAAATGGATAATATTGAAAAAACCTAATTTACTTTTTCATTTTGTAAATTAAGTTTTTAAACTTTTTTTTTTTCAATTGTATAAGTTCTTAAACTATGATTGTCTTATTCAAAAGTATATATTTTGACCAGCTACTGGATTAGCCGGTAAAACATAACTGATAAAACAAAAAGTTTAGGAATTTAATCTCTAAAATATAAAAAAAAATTTGGATTTATTCCAACACTAATCAAGTTAAAATACTAAGATTACCTGTTGGTAAAACAAGTTAAATATACATTTTTGATTAAGGCAAAACAAGTCAAATATACATTTTTTTCAATTGAAGCAACCCAATGATTTCGTTATATCACGACTGTTAATAGTTAATAATAACATACGACAAAGTAAAACATTTTCATTTTTTATATAAAAATTAAGAAATTCAAATGCATTGAATCATGGGTTTGTTTGTTTCATATACCATCAAAAATCAAGAAATTTGTCCAATTTTGAGAATTGGGCCATGATTCTTCAAATTAGTTGGTCGGTGATTGAAGATTAGTTTATGTAAAATCGTCATTGTCTCTAAATTGGCCCTACAAATTGTTAAAAATGATGATTTCCCACCTTACTTTTAATTTTTGCATACGAAGCACCGATTATGTTTCCCAAAAACATTTGATCCCTAAGTGCATGAAATCACGCATTACATATATGCACGTTTACATATATTCAAATTTATGTAAGTGTACGTTCAGATCATTTTTTAGGAGCTATGAGATGAGAATGTATGTGAAATTTACGTACGATGTTTATAACGTTAATTAAAACATGTTTATGAAAAAAAATTTCAAAAAAGTTTTTTTAAATGTGGTCTATTCTGGTGCTTTGTATAAGAGGTGGTACTCTCTCGAACCATATTTTATATATATATATATATATATATATATATATATATATATATATATATATATATATATATATATATATATATATGTGTGTGTGTGTGTGTGTGTGTGTGTGTGTGTGTGTGTGTAGAAGGGTTCGGTAGTATTTTCAACAAGATTCAAAAGCTATTTTATGGTTGTTCACAATGTTCATAACGATAAAGTGTTCATAAAAGATCTTTAGTCTATATACACACACACATGCATGCATACATACATACATGTGTATGTGTAGTAAAGGAGAACACAAAACGTCACATGGAGTCACCACGTTCCACCTAAAAAGATAAATACATATTATTATTTTTAAAATAAAATAAAATAAAAGATAAATATAATTTATTATGTCTAATATTTATAAACATTAATAATTAATTAATTCTATCCATTATTTGACATTTGTTAATTTTTAGCTGATCTGAATCTGAACTTCAAAAAAATCTTCAATTATATAATTTATCTATAAACTTCAAATAAAATATTAAAATAAATAAGATTATAGTTTAAATAAAAAATACAATATATAAAATTAAAACTAAATTAATATTGATCTCTCTCTCTCTCACACACACACACACACAAATTTAGAAATAAAAATATTAAAAGATGTTAAAAAAATTGTTATTCATGTATATTTACAAAGATAGCATATAAAAGGAAAATTACTACGATTTCTAAAATAAAATATAAATATAATTCATAATTTTCTAATATCTATAAATAAAAAAGATTAATAAGTATAAAATATAAATACAATATATTATTTTTTATATCTTAAAATATCAATAAATAAATAAGACTTAAATCTACATCCAAGTTATACTTTATATATACTTATATATCTCTACATCTAATTAAAAAAAAATATTTATCGTTTATAAACTTATTAATATATATTAAAATTAAATACGAATAATACAAAAAAATATTTAAAAAATCAATACCGTATTAATAAAATCATATTTCATGTCATTTTATTTAATGCAATATATATAAATTTATGTTTTACGTAAAACTAAAATTTCAAAATATATCGAGTATATATATATATATATATATATATATATATATATATATATATATATATATATATATAGAAATAAAAATTTATAAAATATGCTAAAAAGTAACTACCGTCCATGAATATTAAAAAGATAGATAAATAATGACAAATAATTGTAATTTTATTTTATTTTTTATACAAATTAACATTACATGGTTTAATTACATATAATTTATCAAACCAACTATTATTAAAAATTATTCACGTAATACGTGGCTTCACAGACTAGTAACATATATATAATTAGGATACTATAATCTATCTATTATATATATAAACAAGAACACATAATGTAACGAGCGCCTCCATGTTTAATTACAAAAGATAAATACAACTTATTTTATTAAAAATAAAATAATAATAAACAATTAACTCATCTACTACTTTCCATCATCTAATTACTTGTGAAAATTATCATTATGATGTTTGTGAATTTATTAGCTAATCTACTTTTAAAAAATATTAAATTAAATAAAATTATTATAAATCTTATCTTAGATAAAATTTAAATTTACATCTAAATTATAATAAAAAATATACTTATCTATATATTGACATAAATATAATTATCTACATATTCATATTTATCTATATTGACATAAATATTAAATTATATAATCTATACTTTAGATTGATATAAATTGAAAATATGCGAATATATAATAAAACCTTAAAATAAATAAGATTATTATAAATCTAATTTAAATAAAATTTAAGGCTACATTCAAATTATAATCATTTACTTACTTATCTACATATCTAACTAAAAAAAGATATTGTGTGTTTATAAATTTATTGAAATATAGATTATAAACATTAATGTAACACCCCGACTTTCAAGCAGGTACGTAAAATAATCATATTGACTAATTATTATATTGATTATTGTGTTGTCCTTAATGGATTATATGTGTCGAGACCGACCATACGTGGCACTGGATAATAATTTAAGAGGATTATTAATAATTATGGATTCATGAAATTATTTTATGACGGCTTTTAGTAATATTGTATTTTTTCATTTAAGGAATAATATTTTTTTAATATCCTATATTAAAATTTTATAATATATTTATATATTTTTAATGATATATAACTTAAGATGTTTTATTTTATTAATATCATATGAAGTTTATAGATAGATTATATAATTTAAGATGTTTATTAAGTTTCGATTTAGATTAATTAAAAATTAAAAAATGATAAAAATATCAAATTGATAATCATGGCAGATAATATTATTGGATCATGTTAAATAGTGGATAGAGATAATATTTAGTAATGTTTATATATATATATATATATATATATATATATATATATATATATATATATATATATATATATATATATATATTAAAACTAATGAATTGTATTTATCTGTTATTTTATTTTAAATATAATAAAATGTATATATGTTTTTAGCTATTTATTTTATTTTAAAAAAAATAAAATTTATTTATCTTTTTAGGTGAAACATGATAATGCAATGTAACAATTTTTATTCTTCTTTATTATATGTAGATTGGTATAATCTAAAATTTTAATTTTACATAAAATATAATCTTCACATATTTTATTGCAGTATGTATAAGTTTTTTATAGGGAGATAATGCCATGTGACAATTTGTATTTTATATTAATATTGTATTTATTTTAGTTTTTAAATGTATGAATTCATACCTATTAAATTTGTTAAAAAAATTTAATACTTATTTTGTAAAATTTGTATTAATTTTAATATATTTTAATAAATTAATAAGCACATAAGATTTTTCATTAAATTGATAGATAAGTGTAGATGATTTAAGATTTTTTTTAAATAAACACATAGATAAACAGAGATAAAATAAAATTTAAAATTTAACATTAAATGATGATAAAATAAGAAAATAAAAAATAGGGTGCATCGAGAACATGTCACGTGACAAATAGCATTCTTCCATATTGTATAAAATCGGTAAAATTGAATTTTATTTTACACACTTATAAGTGTGATCAAGATATATTGTTTTAAGTGTTAAAGACAAAACTAACCAAAATGTCACCCCTATTTGCTCAAACAACTGCTAGGTAATCAAATTTAGTTATTATTTAAAATTTAAAAAAATAAAACACATGTCACATTTAATAGGTTCCTGACTTCCTGTCTAAAAAATTTACTTTCCTTAAATACCTCTTCCTACTTGAGTTTATTTATCAAATTGTTTTACCTTTTCATTTATTTAGCAAATACTAGTGTTTTCTTAAAACTCATCTAAAACTAAGTTTTTTTCATGACCATAGTAGATCTAAAATTTATTTACTAAATTGTTGCATATTTTGATTTATTTACCAAATAATAGCGCTATCTATTTTCTTTTCTCTCTTTTTATCTTTATCTTTTAAGCCCAAACACAAATTAAATAGGCATAAAATTTTTCTTTCTTAAGTTAAATTTGGTATACTTAAATTCTTTAATATAAAAATAAAAAAGATAACGACCATCTTAGAAATTTTTAATTAGTTAAAATATTTAAGTTGCAATGTTAATGAAAATAACTATAATTCGTTAGATTTTTTATTAAGTTGGTTGTTATTTTTATTAAGCAGGTTTAAATAAAAAATATAGTTTAAAAATACTTCAAAATAAAATTATTCACTGATTTCTAATAAAAACAAGTTAATGACAATTGTCTATTTTTAAAATTGTTTGTAGTTCAATATAAATATTTTAATTTGTTATTAAGTAAAAGAGTATAATTGTACGTCATTTAAGGGAAAAAAAAAATTAGACAAAGAGACTATTTCTGCAAATAAACAATGCAACTAAGAACCGTTTATACAAAATTAAAATCACAATTAATGACTGAATCCAAAATTTTATGCAAACAACAGGGACCACTTTTATAATTTACTCGACTTTTTGATAAATATAACCAAATTTAGAAAAAAAAAATAAATGAATTTTGGTTTTAAGTTTATTTAAAATAAATTAATTAATTTTTGATCATAAAATAGGGATTTGAAAAAAATAAACTGATCTAGCTATAAAAAAAACTAGTGTAATACCCGTGCGGTGCACAGGACAAATGTTATGTATGAAAAATGTAATTACAAATTATAAAGACATCGAATACAAACATTTAAATAAGACAATATGCATAATCATGTAAATAAAGTAAATTACTATTAACAATACATTATACATCAAAATAACAAAACATTACAGAAATATGAAACCAGTAAATACTAATAACATATCAACCACACAATAATCTTTTAATACTGTTTGCTTCTCGCATCACCGGGTCAAACACGATCTTTGTTAAATCCGTAGAAATCAACACATTCACTGCCAATTATCCTAAATACAAAAGAAAAGTTGTGTAACATGAAAATACATACAAATATTGAAATAAAAGTATCACATTTAACATGATGTAATTTAGATATTAGAACCGTAAAGTTGTGATGCATTATACGATCAACAAACAAACAACATAGACATGCGTAGTAAATAATACAATCGTACCAATCATCAAACGTTAACTCGACCTTTGTTGCACGATACATTTAATTGATGGTACCAAAGGATATAAACGAATCATTCGCTCGATATCAATAGTAACATGTAAAATTGTTGTCTTCTAACTAAAAAGTATATACCACGCAGAACGTAAAAAAATTAAATGATGTGAATCTTGGATACTCATAACAGGTTCCTTCAATTTTAAAATCATGCAAATGGAATACATTACTCACAAAAGACCTCCACGTGTATATAGGTGCATCAAATCATATGGGATAAGTGCTCTCTCTCTCTCTCTCTCTCTCTCTCTCTCTCTCTCTCTCTCTCTCTCTCTCTCTCTCTCTCTCTCTCTGTGTGTGTGTGTGTGTGTGTGTGTGACACAAACAATGTAAGTTTTCTCAATTTAAATAATCAAATTATATTATTAGAACCTACAGTTAATATGATTACCTATGTAAGATTTAGCATTTACATTTTTATTACGATTTCCATTTTTTGAACAGCGGTGATGTTTATACATGCATGAGGCTGAGTAAGTGATGAAAAAACATATATCCTTCAAACATCAATTGTAAGAAAAAAGGTAACAATTATTCAAGACGAAAAAAAATAGAATAAACATTTTAGCGAAAATTATAACATTAGGATCATTATACTGGAAATTAAGACATGTGTACAATAAGACAATGTATCAAGGAGGTACGAATTAATATAAATACAGATGAACCCAAAATAAATGATAACATAACAAACAATATAACATCTGATATAGTCAACAATATATGACACAAGAAAAAAATATAAAAAATGATAATAAAAAAACTATATACGTCAATTAGAACGTAACCATAATACATAAATAAGAAAATACATTGAAAAAAGTGATTTATCAATAATTAAAAAGTCGTACGAAAAATGAAATATTAGTTGGTTCTCACATTCTACACGAAAGTTAGGTTCTAAAGAGAGAATCTAGATTATATACGTGTTTGTGTGTATGTATGTATATGTATATATTCTAAGTAACATATATCGACTCTTTGACACATTTCTTTATTCTAAGTAACATTAAATGAGTGATTTGTAAATACACATACACACACGTTTAAGTTAAAAAAGCATCACGTACTCAAAAGCAAGTGCATCCGAAAATACAAACTTTAAAAAAAATAATTATTTTTCCAATCATGTTTAAATGAACGACAATATGTGAAGTTCAGATTAATTCACAAAGTTATGGGCAAAAAACAATATGTAAATGATCATTTATATTTATGTATATGATCATCCATGTGAATCAATCTTTCACGCATATCATTCACGTGATTTTTTAAACACTTTATAAGAACCGTTTAGAATTTAAAATGAAAATGAAAATGATTAATAACATAAGTGACAATCAATTGTAGGAATAAAAAAAACTGGACCATAGTTAGCCAATTAATTATAAAATGTATAAGGATATATACTAAGAATAAAGTAAATCAACATGTTGAATGGGTGGGTGCACAACCCGAGTCGCTGGGTATTAATATGAAATGGATATCAAATATCATGGCCATGCATATACCAAAAGCATACGCGGACCTTAGTTTGGCCCGGATCCAATTACAATAAACCGGATACGCTATATAAGCCTTTTTTTTTGTGAGATTGCCCTAAACTCACAGCCACTATCTTCTCTCATCTCAAACCCTTGTGCTCCGCCTCCACCGATTCAGCCATGCGTATTTCACAACCTCCTTACGGCTGACGGTGTTTGTACGGCGATCGAGCCACCGCTTGGTGATGCGATGATATTGTTGGTACGCCAATAAAGTCTAAGGTGATTCACCTTCGGTGCCATGACGATGGTATCCACCGATGTCTAGCCGACGACATTCGTTTTTTCTTTTCTCGGCGATGATGACATCGGACCGTCGATGGATAGCCTTAGTTATTACGGCGTTGGTCACACAGTGATGAGGATGCCATCGATTTGTCTGATGACAACGATGATGCCGTCGCTTGTGTTGTTGAGCGCGTATGATTTGAGGAAATAACCATGTATGTCACATAAAAAGTTTCAGATCTGATGGTTTATTTAGTAGAGATGAAGTTCGTTTAACCAGAGTTGTAATAATTTAAATCAATTTATATGCATCTCTTGTGGTTCTTGTTGTAAATGAGTTGGTATATATACAACGCCAACATTGGCGATGGATCTGAAATTTTTATGAGATTAATTTGTTAGTTTATATAATAATTTCATATTTACATGTCTCAGTATATTATTTGCTCTCCGGAGGCATTAACACTGTCGATGATGGACAACAAACAGAGCCAATTTTTACCAAGCCGTATAGGTTTTACTTTTATCAAGTATAGAATAGAATGCAGACATTATGTTACATGTTTAATATATATATTATAATCGGCAATGATCAGTATATCATTCATACAATTGAGGACATCAAATGTCCTTTAAAATGTAGCCGATGTAATGCATAATTGAAAACCTAAGCAGTCCATCTATTTTGAAATAATGTTAGATCTTACAATAACTTTTACAGTTCTTTTATATTTTGTGATGGCTAAAGTCGAGTAGAAATCTGTATTACGTATATACATTAGATCGGATATGTATTAACAATGTTGTGGGTGATATTTTGTTTGGTACATTATATCCAGATATGTTGTTTCTACTTGAAATGATTGTTTTTTGTTCGGACAAAGCTATAAAATTAGTAAATTCAGGTTAATGAGTTTTTTAATTTGCTGTTATTTTTACAAAATTTCGTTTTGTTATATAAACAAATTTATTTGTTGCTTTTAATGTTCTGTTAAACATTGCTTTGTAAACTATTGATTTACTTTTATGATTATGACTCGAAAACATCATATCAACTTTAGTATTGTGTTTTGATAACTTGCAAAATTTTAAAACCTAAAGCATCTGTTTAACTGGTATGTATGTTTCATATTTATGAAATACATCTCTACACAATAAACCAATGATTTCTAACATGAATGTTTTTTTTATTTCACGTAATAAATTTCATGTATGTGGTAGCATATATTTTTTTGGATGTATTTTGATTAGTTTATATGTTTTAATTTAAATATGGCATGTAATAAGCTCTTTGTATTATAATTTCTGTAATGGTCGTCAACAACCATCAACTACCTCTCTGGCTACTGATGACACACATCATGTGGACTCATGGTGCTATGTAAGTTTCTGATCCAACTCATTTACTTCAGTTATTTTATATGAATTTTTATGTGATTATTCAATATACTATGGTCTTGACCGTACTATTTAATAGTACTGGAATCCTGACCTGCTTAAATAGATGTTATATTTACATCATGGCTTAAAACCATATTTGCAATTATCTATAACTAATTTCTATGCATGTAAGATGTTAGTACATCGGACTGGGATAATAAATCCTTATAGTTTGTTGTATATGAACTATTATAATAACATAAATCTCAAACTGAATAGTTATTGCATGAATTATAATTATACGGTTATACCCACCTAATCAAGTTACTATGTAGAAACTTAAACTCAAACCATTTTAAACAGTATTTCAGAACAATATCAATATATTTAATATGACTTCTAAAACATTAAAAAAATATTGTTGTTCACATGAAAGTAAAAAAGTTACCCAACTAATAGAGATCTAAGGTATTGAATCTATTCTAGAATATGATACTAAACAACTTACACCAAGATTTTGGACTTTATAATAAGAATTTTATGCAAACATATTTTGTTTTGTTAAAATTTTATTGAACGTTGTTAAAAGAATGCTCTTGGTATCTAAGACAACTGTAAAACCATTGATAACAAATATAAATACTAATAAAACGGAATGAATGAATTGAATTGAACAAAGAACCATTTTGCATACACATACCTTTGATAACGATATTTTGTGCAACAATTTCTTAAATATTCAGTTGTGTTGGATCTGCAAGAACATAAGATGATACTAATGATATATTAGTAGTTTTAAAATGGTTCACAAAAGAATCATAATAAAACAATGTGATTGAATCATGGCAAGTCTCCATGTTTTCCTAAGATTAAGACATTTTACTGCCCAGTGTAGTAATATGTAAAATTTGGTTATTTTATCATATTTACAGTGTTTTATTTTGTTTATTTTTTTTTGCATGTTTATTAGTATATGTTATGAATATAGATTTTTTTTGTTGCATAATCTGTATAATATATAATATTTGGTTAGTGAAAAAAATTATGAATCATTTTATTAAATATAATAGAAAACGTAATAATTTTTCATAATAAATTAACAATGAAGTACCAAACATGTTTGAAAACAAATTTGAATATCTGTTTTATTTATGTGAAGTTTGTTTTTTTGAAGTTATTATAATTTTTCTAGCTTCTATGGATTTTTAAAACTGCTTGTTTATGTATTGAAACCTTTAAAATTTTAAGAATTTATTTAGCCTATAAGTTAAAATCTGGATGTATTAACATTGGCATAAAATGTTATAAATGTGTTATTTGCTTGTTAATTACGGTTTATTAGTTTTCTAAATATTTTTATTATTAAATTTGTGGCTACAAATTATGTAACGGGCTTCAGCTTTTTTTATTATGTTTGTCTTATTTATTTCGTTGAAACCTTTGAGTTGAATTAAATTTGTTTATGTAATAATTTTATGTAACTTCTAGTAAAATTGGTTTAAAAATGTTGTTCATGTTTTGTTTGCTACTAAATGCCTTTTGCCAAAAAAGTTTGAAAGTCTTTAGTTTTCTAAAGGTTTTCTTTATTTAATCTGTTGTCACAGATTATGAAAGAGTTGATAAAGTTGTTAGTTACAAAAAAAAAAAAAAAAAAGATGACATGATTCGGACGGAATATAAAAAACATTTACCGGAGATGCTTGTATTCCATTTTACTCATCTTGTCGTTTGTGTTGATGCTTCAGCTTGAGACTTCTTGGGTTCAGGCTGCTAGAAAAGAAAAAAAAATTCTGAATGAAGAGCTATATATTTGATTATTATCCAATTACGTATGTTGTTTTTGGAGTATGTTTGTATGAACACAGTATTCAAATACTATGCAATTACATGGCAATCGTTTTTGCTACAGAAACAAATAGGGGATACGTTGTTACCTATCTTCGAACGAAGCAACAAATTGAATTTCTGAAATGTTTTGTTTTTGGATGTAGCGGATGTTTGTATCTTTGCGGTGTAACAATTGTTTAACAATGAATACCTTAAATACTGAGTCACATCATGGGAGGAAGTTAAAACATGTGCATAAAATGTGGAGATCATGGAGTAAATAATTAAACTGCCATTATTACAAGACATAAAACCGTAAGGAATGAGAGGGAACAGTTGAGCAAGACAGTTTATATAGTGCATTGGATGGATGTACAATGTGCTTAAACAGAAGTAACTGAATTAATAGGGTCAAGATTGAATCTGGCAAGATTGGACGGATGAGATCGAAGGAGAGAATCACACTCTCTCTCCTTCTTGGGTAATATATAGGGGGAATTGAATTTAGCGTTATTTAAAAAATATTTAAAACTTTAGATTTTTTAAATAATAAATTAAATTTTATGTGTCAAAATGTATAAAACCCATTATTTATTTTTGAGTTAATTACAAAAATGGTCCTTGTGGTTTGTATCAAAGTTTGGATTTGGTCCCTGAACTTTCAATTTTGCAAAATTGGTCATTATTATCAAGTTTACTTTCAAGATTGGTCCCTTATCCATTAACTTTAATTTAAATACCCATTTTGCCCTTGCTTATATTTACACTTTTGATTTTATAATTACAAATCATTACCAACCTTTTATTTTAATAAAACAAATCATTAGAAAAATAAAAATATTAGTATTAATTAATTGGAAACAAATACAACAAAAAAAGTATTATTTTTTCCAGTTTTTATTTTTAGTTATAGTTATTTTTATGTTTTATATATATATATATATATATATATATATATATATATATATATATATATATATATATATATATATATATATATATATATATATATATATTATTTTATATATCTTTTAATCGGTTTGCGTCATTTTGTTTATATTATATATAGTTTTAATAAATTTTATAATTTTAATATGCATTTGCAATTCTATAATTTTTTGTTTTTCGTTCCGAAAAATAAATTATTATTTGGTTTGCGTAGTTATATATATATTAAGTTAAATTGAAAATCTAAATGATTTGTTATTCTATCCGTTAAAGAAAAATTAAAAAATGAAATAATTCGTCATTTTTTTAATTTAAAAACTTTATAGATTGATTGATTGTTTTTTCAGAGCGAAAACATTTAAAATTAAATCAGTTGACGTCATTTTCAATGGTTAAATTTAATATCGAAATTTTTCGTTGTTTTTTCCGAGCGAAAATATTTAAAACTAAACTGGTTGACCATTTTTTCGTTTGGTTAAATTAAAAATTGAAATTTTTAATTGTTTTAACTGATAAAAAAAACATTAAAACTAGATTTAGTGGTTGTTTTTTCTATTTAATGACTAGCAGTTCCGATTTCCAATTTAATGAAAAGGAAAATGATCAACCAATTTAATTCAAAATGTTTTCGTTCAAACAAATGGTATATTTATATATATATACCATAAAAAATATATAGTATAAAGTATAAAATTATGCGAAACGAAATTAAAATTATATATATATATATATATATATATATATATATATATATATATATATATATATATATATATATAAGTGTAGATATTATTTATTGTATTTGTTTTTTTGTTTCTAATTGATTAATGATATTAATACTTTTATTATATTTTATATCCATTTGTTTTATATAAAAAAAAAAAAGAGTTGTTAATAAATTGAAACTAAAAGGCTCAAAAGCATAAATATAAGCAAGGGCAAAATGGGTATTTAAATTAAAGTTAATGGATAAGGGACCAATCTTGAAAGTAAACCTTGATGATAATGACCAATTTTGCAAAATTAAAAGTTCAGGGACCAAATTCAAAATTTGATACAAACCACAGGGACCATTTTTGTAATTAACTCTTTATTTTTTGTATTTTAAACATTGAGTAAATTACAGAAATGGTCACTGTGGTTTGAATAAAACTTTGGATACGGTCCCTGTGGTTTCAATTTTGCATAAACAGTCCTTATTTTCACTGTTTACTTGCGAAAATGGTCTCTCTGCCGTTAACTTTAACAATCAAATGGTTAAATCTTTTATAATGACCATTTTACCCTTTTCATTGATAACATTTTGGTCCCTCAAGTTTGTAGTTCATTTTAGTTTAGGTCCCTGAAGTAAATTTTTTTATTTAACTCTTTTATTATTATTATTATTATTATTATTATTATTATTATTATTATTATTATTATTATTATTATTAACTTAACTTTTTACGTACTAATTATTTTTTGTTAAGTTTTCTATATTTTAATATATATTTTTAATTTAGATTACAAACTTATTTATTTCTTTTATGATAAACAATAGTATCAAATTAGAATCCATTTCTTTTTTAGCTTTTTCGAATGAAAAAATACAAACATTTTATATTGTTGTCTTTCAAACCAAAAAATTTTGAACCTTAAACTTTTATTTGTTTTTACAAATGAAAAAAAGTTACTAACCACTCATGTTTTAAGTTTTTTCATTTTCTAAACGTAAAAAAACTACGAAAACCAATCCGTTTTTTATTTTTTTTCTGCACCAAAAGATTCAACTCATTCTGATTTTTTGTTTTGGAAAACGAAATAAATACAAACAATTCTGTTATTAGTTTTTGCGAACGAAAAAACTACGAATAATTGTGATTTTCAGATTTTTCCAAACAAAAAAAATCATTTTATTGTTCTAGTTTTTCGAACCAAACAATTACATTTTTTTTTCTCCAAACCAAAAACTATTAACCATTACTCTTTTTAAAGTTTTATCAATAAAATGAATAGTGTGTAGCCTTTTTGTTTGGAAAAACTAAAAAAAAAATGAAATGGTTTGTAATTTTTACGATTGGAAAAAGTTAAAAACGTAATGATTAGAATAACATAAAAGTCGAACAAAAAAATATACCCATTTTGATTTTTAGCTCTTTCCAAACGTAAAAAATACGATTTTCAAAAAATAAAATAATCTATTTTTTTGTTCGATTTTTATGTTAGTCTAATCATTACGTTTTTAACTTTTTCCAATTGTCAAAAACTACAAACCATTCCATTTTTTTAGTTTTTTTGAACAAAAAGGTTACACACTATTTTATTTTTTGAAAAAACTTTAAAATGAGTAATGGTTTGTAGTTTTTCGTTCGGAGAAAAAAAAAAGTAAAAGGTAATGACCAGGTTCGAAAAACTAGAAAAATTAAATGATTTTTTTTTTGTTTGGAAAAACTGAAAATCAGAATTATTCGTAGTTTTTTCGTTCACAAAAACTAATAACAGAATTGTTTGTATTTATTTTCGTTTTCCAAAACAAAAAATCAGAATGAGTTGAATTTTTTGGTTCAGAAAAAAATAAAAAACGGATTGGTTTTTGTAGCTTTTTACGTTTAGAAAATGAAAAAACTTAAAACATGAGTGGTTAGTAACTTTTTTTCGTTTGTAAAAACAAATAAAAGTTTAAGGTTCAAAAATTTTTGGCTTAGAAGAAAACAATATAACATGTTTGTATTTTTTTTTCATTCGAAAAAGCTAAAAAAATGGTATCTAATTTGATACTATTGGTTATAATAAAAGAAATAAATAAGTTTGTAATTTAAATTAAAAAATATATTAAAATATAGGAAACTTAATAAACAAATAAATTAATCTGTAAAAAGTTAAATTAATAATAATAATAATAATAATAATAATAATAATAATAATAATAATAATAATAATAAGGGTTTATTATGAAAAAAAAACCAACATGTTTTAACGTTTTTTGTGTTTTCGTCCCTCCATGTTATTTTTTTCAATAAAAAACCTCAAGTTAATTTTTTATTTTTGGTTTAGTGAAAATTTGATATTAGAACCCGGTTTTTCAGTTTTTAAAACCCCCGTTCACAAATTATAACCGGGGTCTAATGTCTAAATTTCATAAAACGAAAAGAAAAAATTAACTTGAGATTTTTATGGAAAAAAATAACATAGATGGACGAAAACGCATAAAACGTGAAAACATGTTGGTTTTTTTAATAATTAACCATAATAATAATAATAATAGATATTAATAGTTATTATTATAAGTATGATAATAATAATAATAATAATAGAGTTAAATAAAATTATTTACTTGAGAGACCAAAACTAAAATGAACTACAAACTTGAGGGACCAAAATGTTATCAATGAAAATGGTAAAATGGTCATTATAAAATATTTAACCATTTGATTGTTAAAGTTAACGGCAGAGGGACCATTTTCGCAAGTAAACAGTAAAAATAAGGACCGTTTATGCAAAATTGAAACCACAGGGACCGTATCCAAAGTTTTATGCAAACTACATGGACTATTTTTGTAATTTACTCTTAAATATTTGATGCAGCGTAGCAAATAGAAAACCAAAGATAATCCGTTGATTCCACGAATACCCGGAAGATCTTAACCAAACTCACGTTGATTCACAGGAATACCGTGAATTTGACCTTCAAAATTGGTTCACACAAGAACACAAATTTGGGAGAGAAAACTGAACTTTCATAAAAATTGGAAGTGATCATCCAAGTTCACACATTACAATACTAAAAAGAAGCAGAAAAACATAAACGGGCCAAAATGATAATGGGCCAAACACACGGGCCAAAAAACTAAAGTCCAAACTGAAAGAAAAATTGAAAAATGCAAATTAAGTAGTCTTCGGGGCCTTTTTGGGCGAAAAGCAGGGCCCACACCGCCTACGGCTGTTTGCTAGCACGTCGGGCCTGTCCATACGGTCGTTTTGATATATTATAAGCCCAAATCGGATACCCGAGGCCTAAGTTATGGCCATTTTAGTGAGCCAGTGTGGTCATGGGCCTCCAAGTATTCTAAGGCCCGGTCTTCTGTATCAATATTTATGTGTCAAATATTTTAAATAATAATAAAAGGAAAGTAGATATGTTAAATTTCTTGCAAAGAAACAAAAAGTTGAAGGGTTCAATAGGTTGTTGACACTTGTCATTTTTATCAAAATTTTAAAATTTACATATTGAGCAACAATTGAGCATTTACGTAACCAGTTTAGGTAACGTATGAGTATTTTGAAAAATACTTTTTTTTTTGTTGCAAAAATGAAGTAATAATGAGTCCATTTTGACTATTTTTGTCATTAACCCTTATTTCATCATTGTACGAATGCAATGAAATGCATGTCTTGTATATATGCATTTGGTATATAGCTAGTTAATTATATAAAAGCGTGCATGCATGAAGAACATGATGTAAATAAACACGAGTAGCATGTAGCCATTAATTATATTTATTAGAGACAAATTAAATAAATATATAAAAGATATGCATGCATGTTCATCATCCTCATGCTTGCTAATTAAACAATCTTACAACTATTCCTCCTCAGCTCCTAGCTAGAGAAAATAATCAAATTCCTCTTATATACATACATCAAACGAAAAATATGCTTCATTGCAGTTCTTGGAAATAAGCTAGAGGGATAAAGAGAACCAAATAGACCCGTACGTACGTTGTGTTCTCGAGTGTGGAAAAGAAAATAAGATAGAGGAAAGTAAAAGAAAGAAAATTGATATTTTCTTCTCATTGGTTTCTCCCCACTTATGGAAGGAAAATTTTAGAGCAAAAAACGCTACAATTTCGTTTCTTTTCCATTTCTTTCCATTCTAAAAAACCAAAAATAACACAAACTAATTTTATTTTTCTTGATTTTTTTCCATTTCTTTCCATCCTTTTATTTTCATTTTTTCCCACTCTTAAAAAAGAGTCAAGAACACACTGTTTAATCTTGTACCGAAATTCATTAAAATGACTTGAAATAAAGTTAACATCCATTCAAAACAAACAGCGAGCTTTCCAAAAACCACTAAGGCATATATATATCCACCTACATGCATGTAACATTTTACCAAATTGATCGATGTCAATTAACATTTAACATTTTTATTTAATTTAAAAAGGACAATCTATGTCTCAAGTGACACTTGAATCCATATTTAAGATCATATATATATGATATGACCACCATGCATAAACAGCAAGAAAATTAAAGTCGACAAACAAAACACCTAATAAAACCAGGCCACTGCACCACAAGAACAATCATTTCTTTCGAAACTCTTCACGCATGTACGACTCTCGGATGTACGAGTCTGCTGTTTTCTCAAACCCAACAAGAAAATGGTTGCCCTCTTGTCCTTTTGCTGTTTTCTTCTTTTTCCAATTACTTATAACCTGCATGCATGTGCACAGATCGAACACGTACGTACGTATACATGCAGTATACAATATCAAATTAATCCAGATCTAATTTGAAACAACAGGCGTTCGGGATTTTAATTTTTAGCTATACTTGGTAGACATATCAAGTAACTTAGCCTATATATACATATACATATACATATATATATATATAGGGGTGGGTTCAATGGAGAACCTTATATATGCATCGAAGAACCTTGAAGAACCACAATGCATCGCTAGAAAAACTGAAATGCATCACGTAGAAATCGATGCATCACGCGGGAATTTGATACATCAAGTGGAAATAATGTAAAAATCGATGCATCACTCGAGAATTTGATGCATCACGTGGAAATAATGATGCATTAATTACAGGAGAATTGTGATGCATTTGTGGTGGTGCATAAAAGTTCTTCGATGCATGACCTCTATATATATATATCCAAATTAAGGTATAAAAACTTCATCTTCATATAATTAAGAGTAGGTATAGGGATGTATATATGTATATATATACCCATGAAAGAAGCTTGACGATCCCCAAGCTGCATATCACCGAAACAGAGACCAACGGAAAAAGGTCGTCATTCATTTTGCATTGAGCCATAGGAGCTGAGCATGCACTTGATGCGAGTAAAGGTTATATGTATTATGACAGCAGGGTTAATTAGGGTTTTATTTATAGATGGCTCGATCAAGCATATATTCTGGTTCTGGTTGCGTGGATTAATGGACAAAATCGTTTATGGATCGCTTGGAGAATATAAATCACTTCTCGGAAATATGCATGCCAAATTTTGGTTATTGGTCTCAGTTTTACTTTTTGCATGGGGGCTACTACCCTATTACCGCACTACTACATCTATCAAGACAATATTTTAAAATGTTAAAAGTTTATAAAGGATTAACGGGCTTGCTCTGGTGGCCACCAAGTTTCCATAAGGGGCTGGGAGCGTTGTTACCCGGGTTTGATCCTCACTAGAGGCGGATTTTGGGGTTTTCCCTTCAGGTGAACTAATCTAACTATGAAGATTTTAATATGACTAGGAGATTGTGGTGGGGATCAAACCGGAATATGTCGGCACTTGGACCTAGGCGATAACCACGACACCGGCCGTTCAAAATAAAAAGTTTATAAGGATTATAGGGGGATTGATTGTACCCAACACTTTTTTTTTTTGTATAGCATAACAATCATTTTTTTATATAACATAACAATCATGTAAGATATAAACATGTGCCACGTATGACAAACAATTATTATATACAAATCACAATCCTTTTATAAATGGTGTAAATTTGACCCGTGATATGAGCTTTTAATTTGGAAGTTGAAGCTTAATTTTATAAATATAACAAAGAGTAAATTACAGAAATGGTTCCTGTATTTAACATAAAACTTTGAATACGGTCCCTGTAGTTTCAATTTTGCATAAACGGTCATTATCTTCACTGTTTACTTGTAAAATTGGTTCCTTTACTGTAAACTTTAACAATCAAATGGTTAAATCTTTTATAACGATCATTTACCCTTTTCTTTAATAACATTGTGGTCCTTCAAGTTTGTAGTTCATTTTAGTTTTGGTCTCTCAAGTAAATTTTTTTAGAGTTAATTACAAAAATGGTCCCTGTGGTTTGTTCTAAAATTTGGATTTGGTCCCTAAACTTTCAATTTTGCAAAAACGGTCCTTATTTTCATAGTTTGTTTGCAATTTTGGTCCCTCAACCTATTAACTTTTCTAATATGACCAATTTACCCTTATGTTGATGCAAACTATAGGGAACATTTCTATAATTAGTTTTTAACTCTTTTTAATCTTAATTAAATAAATTATTTTTTAGTGTTACTTAACTTTAATAAACTATAAAAAATAGAAAAGAATTATTTTATTATTTATGTTGGTTCATAAATGTTTTAAATATTTTTAGTCTTAATTAATTTTAATATACTATAATCAAAGTGTAAACCAATCAAAATTTATAATCGAAAATGTCATTTATGTTTAGAAATTATTTTTTAAAGGTTTCATAAATAATAAATTTTTTCTTTATAATTATTTATACTGGTTCATACATTTATAATTAAAAATATTTATGTTGATCAAACCACAAAGACCATTTATGTAATTCACTCTACTTTATTTTTAGTGTTAATTAACTTTAATAAATTATTAAAGAAATTAGTTATGAGCTAACAGTTTAATTAAAGTTAAAATTATTAAAGAACTTAAATAAATAAAAAATTAACGTTTAATTTGACCGAGTTAAAAAAACCTTCCAAATGGTCTAAGACAATCAAATTTTTTATTTAACGTATCAATTATTTTATCGTTTTAATTTTTAACTACACCAAAACGATTTAAAAATTTAGGTCCATATAACATCTTTGAGATTCATGATTAACAACTTTTATCATCAAACTTGGTTTGTCAGACCTTTACATAAAAATCAAGAAATATAAATAGGTTTTTAATTTTTTTTCATCTTTCAATTTGACTTTTCATTTAATCCGATTAAATCGACACCTTAAAAATTGAAACCATTTAGATTTATCACTTTACCATTATCACCTTGCTTTGATATAAATGTGAACAGATTATAAAATAGAATCTTTGGCCGATTTTATTTAAGAAGAAAGTAAAATATTTGACCAACAAACATATTTTTATTATAAATTTATGAACTAACATAAATAATTATAGAGTCAAATATTTTTATAATATTTTATACACGAAACTTCTAGAAAATAGTTTCTAAACATAAATGATTTTTTCGATTATAAATTTTGATTGGTTTACACTTTGATTATAATAAATTAAAATTAATTAAGACTAAAAATATCTAAATCATTTATGAACCAACATGAATAAAAAAATAATTCTTTTATTTTTTTATAGTTTATTAAATTTAAGTAACACTAAAAAATAATTTATTTAATTAAGAATAAAAAAGAGTTAAATAATTAATTGTAGAAATGGTCCCTATAATTTGCATCAAAATAAGGGTAATTTGGTCATATTAGAAAAGTTGATTGGTTGAGGGACCAAAATTGCAAACAAACTATGAAAATAAGGACCGTTTTCGCAAAATTGAAAGTTCAGGGACCAAATCCAAATTTTAGGACAAACCACAGGGACCATTTTTGTAATTAACTCATTTTTTTATTTAACTCTTCTATTATTATTATTTTATTATTATTATTATTATTATTATTATTATTTTTATTATAACCATTATTTATTATTATTATTATTATTCTTTATTATTATTAATTTAACTTTTTACATATTAATTTATTTGTTTATTAAGTTTTTTTTACTTTAATATATTTTTTAATTTAAATTACAAACTTATTTATTTCTTTTATTATAAACAATTATATCAAAGTAGAATCCATTTTATTTTTTAGTTTTTCCGAATGAAAAGAATACAAACATTTTATATTGTAGTTTTCCAAACTAAAAAATTTTGAATCTTAAACTTTTATTAGTTTTTTCAAACGAAAAAAAAGTTACAAAACATTCTTATTTTAAGTTTTTTCATTTTCTAGTAAAAAATTATGAAAACCAATCCGTTTTTTATTTTTTATTTTTTGCACCAAAAAATTCAACCCATTCTGATTTTTTGTTTTGAGAAACGAAAAGAAATACAAATCATTATGTTGTTAGTTTTTGCAAACGAAAAAAACTACGAATAATTCAGATTTTCAGTTTTTGCAAACAAAAAAAATCATTCTATTTTTCTAGTTTTTCGAACGAAATCATTCCCTTTTATTTTTTTTCTCCGAACGATAAAACTACGAACTAGTACGTTATTAATTTTTTTCCTAATTACGAAATAGTGTATAGTCTTTTTGTTCGAAAAAACTAAAAACATGGAATGACTTGTATTTTTTACGATATGAAAGGTAAACTAAAAATTAATGGTTCGAAGTTTTTTGTTCGGAAAAACTAAAAAATAAAATGGTTTGTCGTTTTTCATTAAAAAAAACTAAATAATGGAATGATTCGTATTTTTTTGATTTTCAGAATATTCTAACCACTACGTTTTTACTGTTTTCCCATCATAAAAAATACAAGCCATTTCATTTTTTTAATTTTTCCGAACAAAAAGACTACACACTAATATCGTATTTAGGAAAAAATTTAAAAACGTAATAGCTCGTAGCTTTTTCGTTCGGAGAAAAAAATAAAAGGGAATGACACCTGAATGGTTTCGTCCGAAAAACTAAAAAAATAGAATGATTTTTTTTGTTTTGAAAACAAAAAATCAGAATTATTTGTAGGTTTTTCGTTTGCAAAAAAACTAATAATAGAATGGTTTGTATTTCTTTTCGTTTCCTAAAACAAAAAAACTAGATGGGTTAAATTTTTTGGTGCAAACAAAATAAAAAAACTGATTGGTTTTCATAATTTTTTACGTTTAGTAAATGAAAAAACTTAAAAAAAGAATGGTTTGCATCTTTTTCGTTTGAAAAAACTAATAAAAGTTTAGGTTGCGTTTAGTTAACGAAAACTAGTCATTTTTCAATTTCGGTTTTCAAGTTATAGTTTTTAGAAAAAAACAAGGGTTTCTATGAAAAGTGAAAACTTGTTTAGTTGATGAAGTTTTAGTTTTAAGAAAAATAAGATGGGTGATTATAAAATAAAAAAAATAGGATAGGTGATGGAAAAGTAAGAGAGAGAAAGAGAGTTTTAGTTTTAAATTTTTTTGGTTTGGAAAACTACAATATAAAATGTTTTATTTTTTTCATTGGAAAAACTAAAAAAAATGGATTCTACTTAGATACAATTGTTTATAATAAAAGAAATAAATAAGTTTGTAATTTAAATTAAAAAATATATTAAAATAAAAAACTTAATAAACAAATAAATTAACATGTAAAAAGTTAAATTAGTAACAAATAAGAATAATAATAATAGTTATAATAATAATAATAATAATAATAATAATAATAATAATAATAATAATAATAATAATAATAATAATAATAATAGAGTTAAATAAAAAAATTTACTTGAGGGACCAAAACTAAAATTAAATTCAAACTTGAAGGACCAAAATGTTATTAAATAAAATGGTAAAATGGTCGTCTTTGCAAAATTGACCAATTTTGCAAGTAAACAGTGAAGATAATGATCGTCTTTGCAAAATTGAAATTACAGGAACCGTATCCAAAGTTTTATGTAAACGACAGGGACCATTTCTGTAATTTACTTTATAACAAAACATTAATGTTAGCATAAATTACAAATTTCGTCCATGTGGTTTATAAAGATTATGGATTAAGTCTTTTAATCTTAAAAATTACATGCAGTTGAGATTCTGTTACGAATTTGGTCATTTTACAAATAAAATGATCGTTTTACCATTCGTATGTTTAATATTTATTATTAATCTTATTTTGTTATTATTTATATTATTATTTAATAGTAAACTAATTTAAAAATTAAAATCCCAGTAAAATTAAATTAATATAATTGACAGAAAAATAAATAATAACCCTACTAAAAACTGGAGTATCAGCGACGGATTTTTCCGTCGCAAATCCGTCGCTGATGTGTTTCAGCGATGGATTTGCGACGGATTGATTGTCGGAAAAAACCTTGTCGCTAATTTTAATTTAGCGACGGATCAACGACGGAATACAATTAACGACGGATCAATGACAGAATAATGAAGACAATACAACGACGTCGCAAATCTGTTGTAGATCCGTCTCTAATCTATCGCTAATTGTCTGTCATAAATCCGTCACTAAATTTATGTCGCAAATCTGTCACTGATCTGTCACAATAAAGTTGTTGCAAATCCGTTCCGTCACTAATCTGTCGCTAATTGTCTTTCATAAATCCGTCACTAAATTTATGTCGCAAATCTGTCACTGATCTGTCACAATAAAATTGTCGCAAATCCGTTGTATAAGTCTGTCGATAATATGTCGTTGTTCCGTCGCTAAAAGGTTGTCGCAAATCCATCGCTGAATTCCGTCGATAAACCGTCGCTAATCTGTCGCTAAGCTGATGTCACAAATTCGTTGCTGAAATCCGTTGATAATCTGTCGCTGATATGTCGCTAAGTTGCTGTCACAAATCTGTCGCTGAAATCTGTCGATAATCTGTCGCTGATATGTCATTTATTATCCGTCGCTAATCTGTTGCAGATCCGTCAATAATCGGTCGCTAAAGTTCCGTAGCAAATTCCGTCACAAGATCCGTCGCTGATACTCATTTTTCTAGTAGTGTAAAATGCATGTTTATAAAGATATATGAATAATAATTATTATTATTAACTAAAAACTAAAAAGATAATGTTTTGATCTTAGATTTTGTAATTTAAAAAACTAAATCTTTTTTTTTTGAATCATTAAATTGTTTGTATTGAATACCTTTTTTAATAATTTTACATTAAATTATTTTTATTGAGAACTAAAACATCTATAAACACATGTAAATTATTATTCTTATCATTATTGATAATTAAAACTAAAAACATAATATTTTTTAACTTTAGGTTTTGTTTGAATCTTTATACAAAAATTAAATGTTTTATTGAACGATAAATACATTTGAATTTTTTGAAAATTTTTGACATTTTTTAAAACTTTTTTTCATAAAAATTAAATTTGACCTAAAAGTTCTCTAGATGTTTATAATTTTTAGAATATTCAAAACTTTTATAAAAATGTTTTTAAACAAAAACTGAAAATGTTTACATTTATTTTATATTTAAAAAGGTTTACTTTCTCTTTTAATATTAAAAATACATCTATCTATACTATATACTAGTTTATAAACCCATATTATGATACTATATACTAGTTTATAAACCCATGTATAATATGGGTATAAAATTAAAATTTTAATTTCATTAATCTTGTAGGATAATTTTTAAATATATTTTATCAAATTTATAATATCTATTTATGTAATATAATAAATATAATTATATAAAAAAGTTATTATTCAAATTCAAAATTAAGTTTTATATTAGATAAGATTTAGATTTGATTAGATATAATTTTTAAATTATTTATTATATGGATTGATTATAAATTTAATAATATAAGATCCAAATAGCGGTAGGAGGTGATGCCACGTGGCAATAGCAAATGACGGCACGTGGCAAAATAGTCAATCTTATAATAGTATTTATAGATAGATAGATTTGAAAAAACGAATTTTAAAAACAAATTAATAGGAAATTGTTAGGTACATGTGTCAATCTCATGTTTAGCCAATTAGCGGTAGGAGGTGATGCCATGCGGCATCTAGTTACTCATATAATAGAATAGATAGATTATAAGAAAACCACTTGGAGTTTCTGGACCATTGGATAGAAAGAAATCAATGGTCCAGATTAATGACAACTCATAATCATTTATGAAATGTCTTTTATACCCTTAATTAAAATCAATAATCATATCTATGACATTTTTTAAATTCATTTTCCAAATTTACTACCTTAACTTAATTACATTAAATTTTGATTTTAATGTTTTCATTAATGAATTAATATTAAATTAATATTTACCTAAAATAAATATGTGTCATTATTATCCTTAATGATCATAATTAAATTCAAATGTAAAAATTTGGATTTAAATGTGAAAGTGTAGTAAATAAAGTTAAAATTTTTTGTTAATTATTTTGCTAACAAGATTTAAAATTTAATTAAATATATCCAAGTAATACGTGGGTTATAAACTAGTTATTTTTAATTGTTAATTAAGAATAGTAACTATTCATATATCTTTATTTTGTTGTTTATTTATATGCCTTTTACGTCAAAATAGAAGTGCATTATTTCATGGATGTTTATTAATTTTAATTGTTTAAAGTTTTAAGTAATTAAACATTTAAACTTCATACATGATATATATTAATTATTTTAATAATAAAAAATAAGTATATTGTTGCATAAATATATGTTCTATCAAAAAAAAAAAAACGACAAACCATGAATTTATACGATTCAAACGTTCGGTTCTCTATCAAAAGCCTCCAAACTCAGAATCATTTCAACATTTTGACTAACTTCATCCTTTAATGGTTCTTTAAGAATGCCGATGATAATTTTTTGAACTAAAGTTATAGGTGTGTTGTACGTTACCTAATGTAGCAAAACAACGAGGATAGTGGCGGCGACAACAACGTGACGGAGGAAGCCAATGGTGGTGAAATGTTGGCAGATTGGGATGTAATCAGAAAGGGAGTTTAAATGACGGTTTTGTAGGTAATTTGGAAATAGAGAAATAAGATTATCACATGCTACATATAAAGAGATCGAGAAAGTCAAAGCAGAAGATCTTTTCATGGGAGTACAACAACTTACTAGTCATTGGTTTAAAAATCGAAAGCTATTAATAAATGTCACTTGGGATTGATGGTGTATTCAGGGGGCTTTTATCTTTTTCCGATTGTTTATCAGTTTCTCTTTTGTGAGATGAGTTTTATATAAGATTTTATTGCATCTTAGTTTTCATAGGCCCTTATATTGAATTTCTCATGAAATCATCTAAATAAGAAAAAGAGACATTATTAATATGCGCCCCTATATACTTTTGGTGGTACTTATATCATGCCACCAGAACAAGAAACTACTAAACAATTAATTAATCTTTTTGGCCATTTTGATTTATAAAAAAACACCACACTACTTGTTGGTACTAGTTTTAATGAACAAATGATTTACTCAAATTGTGATAACAAGTTGCGTTAATATGCTTGACAAAAAGCAGAATGATGACGATTAATTGATGATTTAATCACTTCAAACTAAAGCTCGAGGATAAAATCAAATACCACAAAATTTTAATGCAATAACTATATAACTCACTAATCATGATCAGTATAAAACATAAAGATAAAAACTAAATCGATATTTATCATCATTAAACTACGAGAGGAAAGAGTACAAATTCATATGAAATATGAAGAAATCGAGCCCCCAAATCGTATCCAAATGTTTCAAAATCTCTTAATCTAATTGAAATGTATGAGATCTATACTGGATATATGTTGAAGTACACTAATATTAACTAATCTATACTAAAAATAACCTAAAGTGGAAGAAAACGAGACCAAATCATTAAAATAAGTTGTCCAATGTCGAGCGGTTGCCAGTTTTTGGTTGTTGAAAAAGTAGACCTATAGCTGTGGGATTTGTCCTACGACGATAGGTGGTACTTGGTGGTCCCATGTACCACTCACATGACTAAGCTCTCCAAGGCCGTGGGTATCTATGCTTATGGCCGTAGAAACGATACTTGAGCTGATGCTGTGAGTTTTGGGCTTATGCCTTATGGCCATGGATTAACTTTTAAAGGTTTATGGCAATAGACATTAAAAAGCACATTGCTTAGGATTTTGTGGGCTTCCTGCTTCTTAAGGTCATGGAAGAAGATAAATTTTTTTTAATGTTTATATTTGTCTCGGTCTTCACCATCTGTCTCCTTTACAGTCCTTTGGTCTGTTTAGCAACTTTTGAACTCTGAAACACAAATTTGAACATGTTCACAATATTTTTCATGAGTTTTAATGTAAAAACCACATAAAATGAAAGAAAATTGAACCATAAAATATCTATATGTAGCAACGTATAGTACACTAATCATCAAGTTAATGGACTGGCATGAACATGACAAATGTAGAGGAAGTGGCCCATCCTTAAATGGGCTAAGAGCCCTTTCCTTTGTCATTGAAAAGAAACACGAGAGAGGAATTAAGCATTTATTTAAAAAAAAAAAAACACTTTGCTTAAAACTTAAAAGATTTGTCAAATGCTTTTGTTACAAAGGTTTGCGAAGAAGGTCTTCAAAGTCTTTCATGTCCAATCCATAATAAAAGGTTTGCCCATGTTAGAAACGGACGTCTTTCACAAAGTTATGGTCTAACTTTTTCAATCAATGAAGAATTACAAAGCCCATATATATCATCAACAAGTCAACAACCTTTGAATAGTTGATGATTTTTATCCATGTGATATTTTAGGCCGTCCGTCGTTATTAATAATTTGATTTGACTTGGAATAAATTTTAGATGGGTGAGCATAATAACCAAAAAACCAAGCCGAAACCAAATTAACCGATAAAACTGGCCCGTAATAACTTAACCGTTACCAATGCCGATGGTTCTGTTTGTGAATTTTGGTTAATCGATTATGGCGGTCCGGTTTTGGTTTTTGCAAATAATAACCACACCAATATAACTAAACCAAACCATCCCATCTTATTAGATTAATTATAGTTATTGTTATTTTTTTTATATAATAGTAGTTCTCTAGTCTTTTATTATTATTCTTAATTATACTTTAATAATTAAAAAATTTTATTTATTCAATTATTTTTTTAGTTTTATAAAAGTGTGAATGCAATATATTTACAATCTATTATTATATATTTGTTATAATATATTAATTTTGGCGTTGAAACATTGACTACATCTATGATTTTTTATGCATGAGCTTTTTTAAATGTTCTTTTAGATTATTTTTAAAGCGAAAAAATGATTTTGGACATTGGGCTTAACCATTAACCAAATTCGTTTATTTCGACCCACTAGCTCTTAACCGTTAATTGAAATCAAACATTTAAGAAATTTAGGGTGCGTTTAGTTACTGACAATTTTCAAAATTTTCATATTGCTTTTCAAAAAAAAAAAAAATGAAAACTTGTTTATTAATAACAATTTCTTAAATTTTCATTTTACTTTTTAAAATACCACTTTTTATACGCTCTATATTTACGTTTAATACTTTATTTAACTATTTTACTTTTCTATCACATATCATATTCTTTTTATTTTATAATCATCGATCTCATTTTCCTTAAAACTAAAATTTTATCATCTAAATAAGTTTTTATTTTTATAGAAACCATTGTTTTTTTTTCTTGAAACTGAAATTGAAGAATGACTAAATTTCATTTACTAAACACAACCTAATTAACCGATTGGTTCGGTTTTAAGCATTAAGCGTCCCAAACCGTTTCATGCTCATCTTTAATTTTTTAGAGGCCTGTTTAATTAACATTCATAAAACATTTTATTAATATATATAATTTTTCTCATAACATTTATTCTATGTTGTGCCCCTATGTTTTCGTTACACATTACTAATTAACAAATAAAAGATATTTTTTTTTGAAAGACGAGTAATTAACCTCAATGTGTTAAAATTTGTAAGAGTGAACTCAAGTCGACCTCCTTTAAATAACCCCAAGTCCAACCCATTTAAGTCACACGTATATGAGTTTTAGTGCTAATTAAAAGATATTAATGAAGAAAACATTGATAAAACGACGTAGAAAAAAAACACATAATAAATGATATAGCAACTTTTTTTTTTGAACGGCTGGTGTGGTGGTTATCGCCTAGGCACAAGTTTTTTTTTTTTTTTTTCGAACGGCAAACTATCCTACTCCTACTCCTAAACTACTCCTTTACCTCCAGACTTACTTACTCCACCTAAGTTTCAACTTGCCTCTGACGGGGATCGAACCCGTGACCTCTCACTTACAACTCCACCCTCTTACCGCCAGGCCAAAGGCCTTTTGATGCCTAGGCACAAGTGCCGACAGATACCGGTTCGATCCCCACCACAATCTCCTAGTTAGATTAAAATCTCCTTAGTTAGATTAGTTCACCTGAAGGGAAAAACTTCAAAATCCGCCTCAAGTGAGGAACGAACCCGGTAACAACCCTCCCCAAGCCCCATATGGAAAATTGGTGGCCCCTAGGGCAAGCCCTGATGGTTAAATGATAGGGCAACTGCGTACTAGCCGATATACATGCATAACTAATGTCATTATGTAATAAATATCAAGGCAAAAATACCATGAATTTGTTATATATCCTCGATCTTCTAGATACTGTGTATAAAATATATATATGGACAGATTTTTGAGAGAGCTAGAGAAAAAAAAATGAACAAATGACAATCATTGTTTGATGCATTGAGTCAAAGAGTTATGAGAACTTAGTCCCACAATGGACATAAAAGAACACTAATGCTAATAATTAATGGTGCCTTTCAATGGGATTTAATAACCGTCCTTCACTTAGCTCTCATACAGTTGGCAGATCTCTATATCTACTAACTTAATTAATGTCGTCTTTACTCTTGCTAGCCCATATCAATACCAAACATCCTATTAGATCTATGTCACGAGTTCTTGAACCAATTGATACGATCGAGCTTAAGTTCAAAGCATCGATCGACCTATAAATTATGCAGTACGAAAAACACATGCAAACATCATTTCGTCGCTTGTGAAAGGATTGCTTTCAATACCCCTATATATAAATTAACCAGTCCAGTAAAAAGTTTCAAACACTTTTAAAAGAATCAAAACTTAAGAGTACGTATACTAAATATATCTTCTTAATTTGGATTATCTGTAAACCTGCAAGCCAGTAGTAATTAATTGCTTCATTGGGTCTATATATGATAATAAGTTGTTATGCATGATACTTTCCTTCATTATTATTATACACTCCATGCAAATTATAGTTGAAGTTCTATAATATTCTATTTTTCACCAAAAAAGAAAAAAAAAGAACCCACATTAATATAAGCCTAATTGATAGAGTTAAACAATAAGAGCATTAATCAGACATGCATCATATAAGAAGAGATGGTAAAAGTAATCAAAATGTTAAGTCTCTGCAGGCACATATTCATTAATGGGAGTTACATAATTAGCATTATTTTGATTGTAATCAAGGGCATTAAAATCAACTCTGCCTGGTTTTGTTTTGATTGTAATCAAGGGCATTAAAATATTGGGTATATATTTTCTCATTAGCAAGCTACATGTTCCTCCGCATGAACAAATGAAAAAATCTGTTTAATTAAGCATTAATTCCAAGTTCAAATTCTCACTATAATATAATAAGTGTGTCTTGATAAAAGCATATAATTTTATTGTTTAATTAAAGTTAAGCAATCTAAATATTTGCAGGATGTTCGTTTGAGCATGGCGAAAAACAAACTCTTCCAAAATTATAATCTAGACATCTTTAAGGTGTTTTTTAGCTTTGAATGTGCTATTCGTCGTCTGATATTTTTTAACTTTAAGGTTCAAGTATAAGGCATTTGATGTTTGTATACAATAAATTAAGTCCTAATTTTCATTTACAGTTTCTTAAATATAAACACAAGAGACACCAATTAAGGAATGTGATGAAGATCAAAGGAAAACAGGATGGAGATATATATTTATCACAGGTGTAATGGCCATTGGATAGATTATGTTACCCTAGCAACTAACAAAGCAAGATCAATAATCAATTTTCGAGCATAGATAAAAAAAAGATTCTAAATGTATTAATTAGAGCTTGACGAATTGTCCAGGGATGAAGTGTGTAGTTTACTCTAAAATAAGAAAAAAACTTGCACACAAAGTATTACTTCTGGGCTTTACTAAATTCAATTTATACCCTCTATCCATATCATGCAATAAAAACCTATCCTTCTCACCCTAGGTCGAACTCAATACGCAAAAGGTAAGAACCATATCTTTCTTGCTCTCTCTAGATATCTAAGTATGGATTATATGTTTCCTTCAAGAAACAACAAGAACTTCTTGGCTACTAATACTTCAGACAAGTTAATTAATCATGATGATGTTAATTTAAGCCAAGAAGAAGAGCCACCTGTGTTCTTGCAGTTCCCTTCACCTTTCCTTGAGGACATGGATTCCAGTACTACAACACTCCCAAACCTCCACAATCAAAACCTCTCCACCGACATATGCTCAACTACCAATGGAACGACGTCCACCTTCAGCTCCCTGAACAAACACTTGAAACTCATCAATGCTACAACCAAACCTTTTCCTTCAAAGTTGAAATGTGTAAGGAAGAAAAGAATTGCTGGTAAGAAAGACAGGCATAGCAAAATTCATACCGCTCAAGGCCTTAGAGACCGGAGGATGAGATTGTCTGTTCATACAGCTCGCAAGTTTTTTGATCTTAATGATATGTTAGGGTTTGACAAAGCTAGTAAAACCATTGAGTGGCTCTTTAACAAGTCCAAGAAGGCAATAGAAGAAGTTACTGAAAGCCTTCAATCAGACGATGCTGCTACTCAAACAGTCTGTGGAGAACATATTGAGACTGAATCACCACCTTTCTCTGCTGTCTGTGAAACCGAATCAATGATGAGGATTGCAGCTGCAGAAGACAAAGATAAAAACTTGGAGATCCAGGGTGATGATCAGATCAATGATAAGAGCACAAGAAAGCCGATGGAATACTATCCATTGGTGAGTGATTCAAGCGAGAGAACAAGAGAGAGAATGATGCGCAAGCATCTGGAGAAACAGGAAAAGTTATTTGAAGCAGATCCTAATGGTGATTTCGGTCAATCACAATTAGGGTATATGGAAAATCCTGATAATCATACCATTGAAGAATCATCATGTTATCCTCTTGAATATTCCAACACCTATCACTTTCTTAAACACCTTCACTTGGATAGTACGGTGAGAAACCCTGATACTTATTTGGGGAATATGGCTACCACCATCCCATCCACAAATTGCTCCATAATTGATTACAACAAAACTATTGCTGAACCATCAGCTGGATGGTTGAATTCAAGAAACACGTTCTTGGGGTTCCTTGGAGGTTGGGATTCCGGGAATTCCAATATGGAATCCAACAACGGAATTGTGCGAAACGTTGCACCATTTGCAGGTAATATTATTGGAGAGAACCTTAGCCCAGGTATAAATTCGACCTCCAATCTTGTTAATTTCCATCCTCAAAACCAAGGCCGTCAGTAATCACTAATATGAAGCACCCTTGGATCATCTAGGAAGTGTGATCAGTCTATATATTTATTGTTTTTAATTTACCTTCATATTAATTTCTTTCTTTTTTATTGAAGGTTGTTCTAGATTGATATATATCAAATAAATGAAGGCACCATGTATTAAATTTTCTGGGCTTTATTGTGTATTTCATTATATAGGCAAAATAATACCTTCAGTCTCTTTTCTTGTCAAAAATAAATGATGTCTTACAGTCAACATCTGATTAGCAAAAACTAGGCTTAATTTATTAGTTTTTTAATTGGATCATAAATCTAATGCTTAGAGTAGATTAACCGTTGCAAGTAATTAATCCCTAGTACGTTCTTTTCCAATTTAACTTCTGGCCAGGTAGCTGAAGTGATTTACAGATATCAACAATGCTAGCTAGCTTGACAACTTATTTTCTGGAAAGTAATAGAACCAGATCAGTGAATTGCATAAGTGTAACAACGGATCATGGAAAAAATTTCATCTTGATATCAAGTCACCTTGCATATACGTTGACTGTGTGTGATTCTACTGGTGTATATCTGTTCAGCAACGCAGATATATATATATATATATATATATATATATATATATATATATATATATGTATAAAAGCCGGCCTGTTGACATCTTTCATGAACTATTTTTTTAAAAAAAATACACTGATCTGAAACTTATCTTGATATAATTATATTAACCTATTCAATCATCGTCAATCTCAGAAATGGCCGGGTACTTTGTTTCTATGCATGGTCAAAAAACGCAAGGAATCGAATAAACCTAAGCTGCAAAGTTTTTGATAAATTTTTTTAGTCTGGGTCTTCGGCAAAGACCCAAATTCAAAATTAACACTTTTGGTTGACCTAGCTTATACTTGAATAAAAACAGATCCTTTTGAACAACACTTTTAAAAAACTGATTTTATTGTTTTTTGGGTTACGTGCGGTAGGTTAAATGTATAAACCTGAAACTAGCTGTAATTAAGGATCGATGGTAGACAATTTTGGTCATTTTCAACCTTCAATCGAGTTGCCCATATAGCAGATCAAGCACCCATGAACATGCTTCTGAGATGTGGCTCACTATATTTTTTGTTTTGGGAGGCATTTGTTCAAAATGCTAACAGGAAAATAACAGCCATCGTGACTCTGATGGACGAACTATTGGAGTAAGACAACCTAACCATGCATCGATGGTGCTTTCTAGTTGGGTTCTCTTGTTCCTTTGAGTATCAATTTTGGATTCAATCAACACCAGGTATATTATTATGTATTCTAGCTAATATGAAATAAAAAAAAATCTATTAGATATAGTTAATTTGATTTAGATACTTGGGGACTAATCAGAAAAAAAAAATGAAAGAAGGACTTAATTGTATTTTCTAAAGTTTTTTTTGCATAATTTTCTTTTTAATTAACAACATAACCCCTAATCTTAACACTAATTACATAAATAAATAAAGTTTAGGCTTATATTCCAACACAATCATCACATCTGTGCACATATTTAATAGAAAGAATCATAGTTGATATATTCATAAAAGTGATTAAGGTAAATATTAAAGTAGTTTTTAATATCTTTTGATAATTGATCAAAGTAGCTAAAGTTGGATTTCGTGTACGTCATACCATGCATGTTTAAGGGAGTTTGGTATATTGATCACTTGGATCCCTTTTGATGAATATAATCAAATTTCTTTGAGCTGGCTGAAGAAGACGACTCTCCAATCACGAGGGTGGTCATGCATGACCACATGAATTGGAGGTCTTTCTTACAATGACGTCTTACAACCATGAGCCTGACTACAAATGAAACTAATTATGAGGTTAGCTTCATGGCATGAAGACCTGACCGAGTTGTGAAGGCTCATGACTGCGAGCTGAATTAACCACAAAAGTGGCCTTAGCAGAATTAATACTTGATTGATTGTACGTGATATTGTAAATTATTTTTGTTCCTAATAGTAATATGCAATTAAGTATAATGCATTCATTGAGGAGTTTTTGAAAAAGGAAATGTAGACTATAGAAGATATTATTTATGGTTGAGCTTCATGTGTAATAAAAGTTATTTTCTATTTGCACTTAAATATTGTTGCTTCATATATGATTTTACAATGTTTTACCATTTGATGTATTTTGATTTGAAGCTTATATTCTTTCACACTACATATATGCATGATTCATCGCTTTTAAATCGCAAGATTTTTATATAACTGTTATAAAGCCAAAGGTAAGCCATAAATGTATTTAAAGATGCTAAAGATACTTGCGTATTTTCAATGTCCAATCGTAGTTGGGTCACTCCAAACACTATTTATTGATTAACTATGACTTTGTGTCAATTGTTAATCATGTTGTTACAGATGATCTGTCCTAATAACTATAACTTTTGGTATTGCAAATAAAATCAAACATCTCCCTCTCTACCCACAGTCATGAAGAAGACCGGTCACCATGAACGTTTTTGATGCAGTTGTGATTCACAAATGATATATATATTAATTTTTTAAGATAAGAAAACGTAATTATAATTTAGGCTAATCTTGAATGACAACATTAATCATAGAAGATTCGTCGGTGCCATTTATATATGAATTGTGAACCACGGGTTAATCAATGAGAATCATTAGTAGTGTTGGGAATAATAGGTTATTAGATGTGATCGAATCGTTATTGATACGATGGTCTCATGGACGATAAGTTAATGAACATGAATGTTCGTTGTTATATTGAATCACAGTGGTGTCATAAATTATTGGGATGAGGAAGCTTTCCAAAACAAAAAAGTAAGGGATGTTGGATATTGGTATTTGTGTCAATTTATAAAAAACTATGGCCCGCGAACTTCCCTTTAAAAAGATTGCAAATAAGACACCCATCAAAATCCAACAATTGATTCATGAAAAAAATAGTTGTGTTATAATTATTTATTGTTGTTTTAACTTATTAATTTTTACACAACAGTATATAAACACATTTGTTTGTGAATTTAATTAGTCGGTGTTAAAAAAGTAATAGACAATATCATAATTAATTACTCATTATAGCATGTTTTAAATATTAATTAATCAATTATATATATACATGATTCTCGCCATGAATACACTAGCTAGTCAAAAAGAGTGTACATTATGATTGGGTCGTACCAACCAGCTGAGTTATTTTAGGCTAGTGAAACTCATCGATCATCAAATACCAAACTCAAATTTGATTTAGATAAGGGAAATACTAGAAAAACTAGCTTGTTTGGGTTGGATGTATGCTGCGCGCCTAGCTAGTTTAGCTCGTCGCTCGATCGATAATCAACCATACACTATAAAAAAAATGTCAATTGTACACGTTATTTTTACACGCTTTTAGCAAGTGCGTAAAAAAGTGTTATGTTTATTCGCACTTATAAGAATGTAAAAATTAGTTACAATTACAAGTGTGGAGTTTTTATACTCAAATATGTGTTAAAAAGTTTGCAAATATAAATGTGGACAAACTAATAATTTGTCCACGCTTAAAAGTATGAAAATTAATTTGTCACATTTAATTTGTCCGCATAAGAGGAAGCGTGGCAAAATTGAGTGTGATAAATTTATCTCTACACTTTCAAGTGTGAAAAAATTAAAATTTGTCCACACATATACATGTGAATTTTTTTCTTCATGATTTTAAATGTGGTAGTTAGGATGATTTAGTATATATTTTCATGCTTATTACTGCAATAATTTTAAACACATTTATAAGTGTAGACAATTTACTAAATTTTTACACGCTTTTAAAAAAGCGTGTAAAAATATTGTGAACAAATGACATATTTGTTGTAGTGATATATATATATATATATATATATATATATATATATATATATATATATATATATATATATATATATATATATATATATATATATATATATATATATATATATATATATATATATATATATATATATATATATATATATATATATATATATATATATATATATATATATATATAAGGGGGTTCAATGGAAAACCACTATGCACCTGAAAACTTGTGAAAACCGCACTGCACCACCACAAATACATCAAATTCCCCGCGTGATGCATCACCTTATTTACGATCATGTCACCTTGTTTTTTATGAAATGCACCCAATCGGACGGTATGCGTAGGTTTCCATAGTTTTCAGGTGCATAGTGGTTTTCCATTGAACCCACCCCTATATATATATATATACATATATATATATATATATATATATATATATATATATATATATATATATATATATATATATATACATATAGAGGGGTTTCAATGGAAAACCACCATGCACCTGAAAACTTGTGAAAACCGCACTTCACCACCACAAATGCATCAAATTCCTCGCGCGATGCATCAAAATCCTGCGCGATGCATCAAAGTTTCCGCGTGATGCATCAAAATCCTGCGTGATGCATCACCTTACTTACCATCATGCCACCGCGTTTTTCATGAAATGCACCAAATTGGACGGTTTGCGTAGGTTTCCATAGTTTTCAGGTGCATAGTGGTTTTCCATTGAACCCACCCCTATATATATATATATATATATATATATATATATATATATATATATATATATATATATATATATATATATATATATATATATAGGGGTGGGTTCAATGGAAAACCCATATGCATCGGAAAACCTGGGAACCACTTTATAACCATTGGACTAGGTGATGCATCACGCGAGAAATTGATGCATCACGCGGGAATTTGGTGCATCACGCAGGAATTTGGTGCATCACGCGAGAATTGTGATGCATTTGTGGTGGTGCATGGAGGTTTTCCAAAGTTTTCCGATGCATGTTGGTTTTCCATTGAACCCCACTCTATATATACATATATAATGTAAGTAGTAGGTAGGTACGTACGAGACCAATCTAATTAATCTAGGTTTTCATCAAATCATAACGTACCACATATGATACAGGCTTTGGTAGCTCTATGTATGTTGTACGTACGTACGTGGGTAAATTTAAGTTGTAGATTAGAAACCTGTGGTGGTCAAACTGTGATAACCTATAATTCAAGGGCCCAGTTAAATAAAACAATGACACCGGAGGTCTAAATGCAATTAAACGCGCACACACACACCTAGCCCTAGCTTAGCTTAGCTACCTACTTTAATTTATCAAAGTGAAGTGAAAGAGACAATGTACCTACTATACACACACACATATATATAGGTCTGTAGAAGTAGAACGGTCCTTATTACTTATTTTCAGTCAAACAAGCATGACTACCTTGACACCTTTAAATTAAAATTTACCAGTTTTGTCTCTAGATCACCATCAACTCTACTTGTCACACATGATAGCTACACAATTTACATAAAAACGTACTGGTTTATATATATATATTCTATTATTATAACTATCGTTTTCTACCTGACCCTTTAACAAATGATAAATTAATTGTTAAGCATACATATATATAGAAGCATGCATGTGAAAAACAAACAACATAAAATAATAAAGATTGATGTGTGATATGTTCGATCGACGTTATCGTCTATAATTAATATGCATGCATGATGCAGCCATCAATCATACGATTGGCTGATTGTACGTATAGTAGAAGAAGTCTCGGAATAAACACGTCCTTATTATTTATCAGTAAAGGTCAAGATCCATATATTCAGACCACTTGATTCGATGTCACCATACTAGCGATGATAAATTATATATCATCAATATTTCCTCCCTCTAGTATATATCTTAATAGTTTTAAATAAAAATGAACCATAAGGTTAAAACCTAATTAAATGCCACAAGCGATCGAGATGTTTTCACTTTGATAACAACGAGGAACAATATTATAGGAATTAGTTAATTACCGGAGTCGATCATATAAAACGTATACTTTATTATATCATTTTTTAACAGTACCAAACAATAGATCATTTGTAAAACATGAATTGAAACATCGAAAGATCAGAGTCAAGATATCATTGGTGTGTGGTTTATGTGTATATGTATGGTGGTGCTTATTTGACTTTTAAACAAGACGCCTTTAAATCTTTTAGGGTAGTGGGGAATGTTGGATTGTGATCTTTCAAATATCAGAAATGAATATATATGAATTACATTGAATGCAAATTTGACATATATAATATGCTAATGAAATGAAATATTTTAAAAACGAGAATAAGATTAATTTTAATACAAAACTCGAGTCTTTTCAAATGATACACATAGCCTCTTTTTCTTTCTGTGTCTAGGCCAGAAAACCAAAAATATATAGCTACTCGATCTGGTACCACGTGAAATACCAACATGCTTCTTCTTTCTCTCTCATCACTCACATATGGCCGGTCCAACTGATAAAACAATGCATCTGTACGAAAGCATCAAGTGCAGGTTCATAACCCTTTCCCTCCTCCTCTTAACAGCTTTAATTAGTTTACTATTCTTGAAGCTCTTCATCTAAAAAGGAAACCTTATATGTTCACTAAGAATATATAGTACTGTAAACTAGTAGCCTCTCTCTCTCTCTCTAGATCTACAAACAATATGGAACATGCGAGAAAAGATGAGTGTTTCTCAATTGATCCAAACATGGAGGCCAGTTGGACTTCAAGTCATGAAGAAGACCCACCTTTCCTTTTGGGCTTCCCTTCACCTTTTCTTGATGAGATATCTGCTGTGCCAACACTAGCTCATAAACACCATCCCAGCTCCTCAAACAAACCCTTAAACACCACCGCACCTCCTCCTAATTCTGAATCCAAACGTCTAAAGAAAAACAGTGTTGGTAAGAAAGACAGACACAGCAAGATACATACAGCTCAAGGTCTTAGAGACAGGAGAATGAGGTTGTCACTTCATATTGCTCGAAAGTTCTTCGATCTACAAGATTTGCTAGGGTTTGACAAAGCCAGTAAAACTATTGAGTGGCTTTTTTGCAAGTCCAATAAAGCCATCAAAGAGGTCGCTAAAAACTTTAATCCACCACACGCCAACCAAAGCATGAGTGAAGAGATGGATTCTTTTTTGTCCGAGTGTGAAGTGGGATTGAACAACGAGATCGAAGAAACTACCAACAAACGAGAGAACACAAAGATCACGAACGAATCGAGGAAGCGAGTTCAGAATAGTTCTTTAGCGAGGGACCAGGCGAGAGCAAGAGCGAGGAAGAGAACAAGAGAGAGACTGATGATCAAGGAACTTAATAGATCAAACTATTTGCTAGGAGTAAACCCTACAGATGAAATCTACAACTTAGGGTTAGGTTACTCAGGAAGCCCTAGTAATCACAACATAGAGGAATTGTGGTACACTTCTAGTCCATCTGACCCCATCCTCCAAGAATCATCCAGTCCCGCTCGTGAACATTCCAGCACTCATCACTTGCTTCGAGAACTACACATGGCCAACATTAATATCGATAGTTTTGACTATTATTCAGGGAATATTGCTGGTGCATCAAAGCATGATACCGCATTGATTAACCACAACCCTCCAGCAGGTTGGCTAAATTCCAGCAACGGATTCATAGGTATTCAAGGAGAATGGGACGTGGACAAATTTATAAACAATGGAATTGTGCCAAGCACTGCTACTCTGACAGGTGATATTTATGACCAAAACCCTAGCTCATTTTTCATGTCAAGCACCACCAACATTCTGCATTCCTAATCTCAAAATCAATGGCAAGTAAGATCGACAAATACCCTGCAGTAATTAAGAAAATTCGCCTGTATGCTAGTATGTTATATGTATATACCGTCCTACCACCGGCCCAGCTCGTCTGGCTTTCTTAGTTATTTTTAGGACTCCGCTCAATTGGGAATTTTAATTAGTTCAAGTTTATCAAAATAAATTTTCTACGCAAATCAACCATGTGACAGAACCAGACTGTTTATAGTCTCAGTCATATTGATCATTTGTCTTTTCATTAAATGTGTTAGCAAACTACACCAAACTTTGTGTAGCATGCATTAAAATGTGTGGACATTGTTTTCGATTGCTTATCAAATGTATACTCGGAGGTAACATATGTGGACTTTAGGCGTCGTTTTGTGTCCTTTGCAGTTTAATCCCACAATCCTGGTCATGTTTTTACCTCTATTGAGTGCGGATCGCAAGTTATGCATTGGTCTTGGAAGTAATTTCAAGGGTTAGGGTTGCATCTTCATTTTGGTAACTTCAATGTTCTTTGAAAGGCAACCTAGATGCGCTACACAACCCCTCATGCATATATATAATAATCATCAGAACTAAATAGATAATTACACAGAAACAAGTGCATGATATGTTGAATGATATGATTCCAATGGAGTTTTATACATGATCATAAGTTACGTCAGAAAATGTTGAATTAAACTTCTTTCAATATATATAAGAACGATATTTGATGAAATTTTGTTATATATATAGATGGATCTAGAGAAAATCATAACTAGCTTAATAAAATCAGAGTTAACTACGCATACTGGATAAATAAACTGACAATTATAGGAGTACTGGATAATTTGTTTACAAAAAGATAACATCATATATCGATATGTAATTATCGCTCAAATTTACTGGTAAAGATTAATTTTGTTGGTGCAATCAGGATAACCTAAAAGGAAACGATTAATAACAATGGTTTTGCCAACTTAATTTTTTTACTGAAAATAATAGTTGTAACTTTAATCTTGCCTTTAACCATAATTTTTTACTGAAAATAATAGAATTTGGATGAACCTGTTTCCATTTCATGAGATTCGATTAATTAAAATTGTTTGTCATTTTTATTCAATACAAAATGTTAATTTGCCTTGTTATTAATTAGGATCTATCTTGTTAGATAGAAATGTAGGGGTGACGATTCTGTCACGTTCAAGCAAATGGGTCAAACATTTTGACTATCGATCAAAAGACAAAAATTTAACATAATTTTGTTTTTTTTAAATAAAAAAACCTATATTCAAGCTTAGTTTTTTTTTTTTTTATCATGGGTCATTTTGATTGTTTCGTCCGTTTGACCCGTTGGGTCAAAATCACCCTCGATAGAATGGAATTAATTAATATCAAAATAATGTAAATAATAAATAATATAATGACATGTTTGTTATCTTAATTACGTGGTTATTAATTAGCATAATGTATCTTTATGAAATATATAAATCATATACGTACACATTAATTGATAATCTGTATAATAATATTTTACTTTTTACATTATTGGATAAAACTAATTGAACATCATTAATATATTAACATAATAATGATCGAATTATTAAAAACTACAAATAATATTTTAAACGAATTTTTATAATTTGTGAAGTAATTTAATTAATTAAAGTTCCAGTACATCTTCATGGCTCATGAAATTCTGAAAAGATAATTTACTTTCATCACTCTTATAAGTGAATAAAATAAATAAATAATAACACAAAATATATGCATACTTTTTTATTTTATGTCTTCTACTTTTTATTGTTTCCATTTGATGGTTATATTTATTTTTATTTCCATTTCGTAATATTTTTTATTTTCATTAAGTACTCATACTATTATTTTCAATAAATATATTATGAACCCGTAAAGTAAAAAACTTTTATGTGACTAATTTAATCTTTTTGCGAATGTTATAGAAATTAAAGGTTTGCAAGCCTTGGAACTAATATATGTACAATCTGTTTGACTCCGGGTTTCTTTTTCATAATTTCCCAATCATATTTTAATTAAGTTCTATATATAATTTTCTTTAGTAAAACAGTTCATTAATTATTAATTGCAGTGTTCCAGTTATTATTGTTTAAAAGGTATATATCAACAAAAAAAATATCATATAATTATTTACTGATTGTATATGGTTAACAAGTTAAATAAGTATATATTAAAAAAAAAAAAGCATAAATACTTAATGAAGACAAAATAAGTATAATTACTGAATTAAAACAAAAGGTAAAACATGACTATAAATGAAAAACAAAAATAAATACAACGCACAAACAAAAATAAAAAATATAAGGTGATTTATTTTATTCTATAAAATGATTCCTAGTGGTACTTATCATATTCAAATTATATCATTTTCAACTGATATCACGTCTAGAAGATAGAAATTAAATTTATAATATATTTGTGATAAAATGAAGACATGTCTTATCAGTTTGATACATATTATGTTTAGGAACCCTTTTATAGTTTTATAGAAGAAAACAAATCACCTTAGGTTTTTTATTCCAAATCATAAAAATATGTCAACATGAACATAGTAATCGGTTGATATCGATTTCAGGTAACCTAACTACTTAAATGAAACATTTTTAAAAGTTTGGCTATTAAATGTGCACAAAAAAAGTACACAACATAAATATGTACAAACTTAAAAGTATATAGCTATTTGATGTCAAGCATGGTGACAGTCGTGCCGGTTAATTTCCAGGTCACCCAACTACCTAATTAAAACATTTTTAAAAGTTCGACTACCAAATGTGCACAAAAAATACACTACATAAATGTATACAAACTCAAAACTATATAATCATTTGATGTTAAAAGAAATACACATTCGTTTTTTAATAAATTAAATATGCTAAAACCTATTCTTAAGGAATGATGATGAAATGACTCCGCTAGGGTCTCCCTATACAAACTCATCCCACACTCCTTCACATCCCAATACACCTTACCAATCCCAGCACACCTTGCCCATCCCACCCACCCACCCCTACCTACCTACCACACTACCCCTACATATTTACATTTTGCCCACCTTTTAGCGCGCATACCTTATTCTTGTACACCTACCTGCTTTATCCATATCATTTGATACATTTGCAAATAAACTACAAACAATTGAATTTGAAATCCTGCAAACCAAACACATGATATGATTCAAATGCTGTCATTTTCAAATTCTGTCATATTTAATACTGGTATTATTCTGTCATATTATTCTAAAACCTATGTTTAAGGAATGATGATGAAATGACTCCGCTAGGGTCTAGAAAAGAAATAATGAAAAACGTGTGGTTAGCATATTATTTTTCCTGGTATTTACATTTTATCAAAAAAATATAGGACATTTTTGGTTCGTGAATTTTCTGAGATTCACTAAGATTTGCGATTAAAATCCCAAAATTATAATAATTCTCTTCATTATTTGTTATTTAAAAATTCAATCTTCCACATAGGATTTTAAATCACAGTTACTTTGTATTCTTTAAATTAACAAATTTTTCATAGCAGATAATGTAGATTCGTTGTCAAAATCCTGGTAAATGAAAATACTGCATAATTCAAATCCTAGTGAAAAAAAATCTGTGAACCAAACATCCCCTCACATTATGCAGCATAATTCACTTATCAGGATTTTGTCAAAAAATTTACATTATTCTTTAAAAGTAATGTTCTATCTAATTCAAGACAACTGTGATTTAAAATCCCAAAGAAAATGCTAGGTTTATAAATAACAAAGAAGGATAAGAATTAAACAATTTTGAGATAAATCCTTCCTAAAATCTACAAACCAAGCACAAGAATTTAAATGCAAATCACAATGAATCCCATGAAATTTACGAACCAAACGCCTCCTAAGTCTTTTCCTTTAATTTTTCTTGAAATTTATTAAATTAATGAGTCAATAAAATAGCAACAATATCATTATCAACGACATATTACATTAGAACATTTCATATATAGCCACAGAAGCTAGATGATTTCACCAAGTCTTTTCCCTTTCCTTGAATTGAAATTCAAGGTACAATTAATACTAATACATTTTAATATCATATTTCTTCTATCTCACTAATTTTTTCGATAAAATTTCTTACCGTTCATAAAAATGTTATTAGTATCCTCTATAATCTAGTATTTCATTTGTTTTTTTTATTATAATTAAGGTGAGATATTATATAAATTTTCTCAAAATAAATGAGAGATTTAAATTTGGAAATATATCACATATGAGGTTTTTTTAAAATAATTTAAATATTTTCAAGATAAGTATAAGAAAAAAGGTAGCTGCTTACCCTCTTGTCCCTGCCAATCAGTCTCACAGCCAACTTGGACTTCCACTATTGACATTTTAATGTTAATCTCCACGAAATATTAAATCGCATAAAAAATTATCTTTATCACACATATAATCAAATCATCTTTATCACACTTAAAAAACATTCTCAATTAAATGATTGAATATTTTTTTATTTATGAAAAAACATAAAAATGATGTGTTGTCTTCGACTAAACAGACTGGTCAAAAAATGAATTAGTTTGGATTATCACAAAAATAAAATATTAAATTAGTTAGTTGAGAATCAAAAGCAGAATATTTTGTTTTGTAACATTTAGTGTTTTTAATTATTATTCTAATGTACATATACTTCTTAGTTTTATCTTAATTTTTTAGATTTATTGACTAACTAGTTTATGGACCCACGTATTACGTGGATAAATTTTAATAAATAATATGTTATTTAAAATTTATGTGAACGTACAAATTAAGCATATAAATATTAAATATTATTAAAAATACAATAATAGTATTGTTATTTGTCATACATTTAATAGTTACTTTCTTAAGGATTTTTAAAATATTTTATTTTTAAATTTATATGTATTCAATCAATATAATTTAAAGTTTCAATTTTACAAAAATATGATTTTAATGGAATTGTATTATTTTTACTTTTTACTTATGCAATATTGTTTGTAAAATATTTATTTTAATAAATTATAAACACCGTAATAATTTTTTAATTAGACATATAGATATGTATATATAATGTGTAATTTGGATGTATTTGTATTATATTCATAATAATAACTAAAAATGTTAGATGATGAGAAATGTAATAAATATAAATAATAATAAATGTTAGATAGTGTTAATAATTTATTAATATTTATAGGTTTTAAAAATAATAAATTGTATTTATCTTTTATTTTATATTTGTATTTATCTTAAATTATATATATATATTTGTATTTGTATTTTATTATTTATTTTTATTTATCTTGTGGAATGTAATAAATATTGAATAATGATAAATGTTAGATAGAGTTAATGATTTAAAGATTTTAAAAATAATAAATTGTATGTATCTTTTATTTTATATTTGTATTTATCTTAAATTTTATATATATATATATATATATATATATATATATATATTTGTATTTGTATTTTATTTTTTTATTTTATGCTTGTCTTTATCTTTTCAAATAAAAAATGTGGAGATGACATGTGTTATTTATGTGTTTTCCTTTATTACATAGATAAGTTATATATTTTAGTTTTTTTAGTCGTTTTGAGTAAAATAATTCTGGATACATTTATTAGTTTGTGATATGTTTATCTTTAACATGTATTAATTTGTATTTTAGATATTTAAATATTTGACTTATTTTTCTAAAAAAATTAAAAAAAAAATGAATTTTCGGATAATCTAATACCCGAATTCGAAATTTCGGATTCGGATGGCAAAAATCACTGTCCGAACCAGTTTTGGACCCCCCCTGCATATGGTTATGATATTGAATGGTAAATCAAATTACAAATATCTAATTAATAGCATACAGAAAAATGTATAATGTGACATCTATAATTCTGTATAACATAAATGTCCTTAATTATATATTAAGGCTTTGTCTATCCCTCCCTTGGTAACCCTTAATATGAAGGCAGCATTTGATTGATTAGCTGTTCATATATATATAAGATCAAGTCAGGCTCTTCATGTGAGCCTTATTTCTAGCTGAACAGGTCAGGTCAATAAACTCTCAAGGCTACCTAGCTAGCTCCTAGGATGCCAATTAAGCGAGGACTCGAGATCGGTACCTAAGGCCACCAATTAATAGTATTAGTATATATATGCTAGATATAGATATATTCTTATCTGGTTCTGGTAATTCAGATCGAATTTAAGTTCAAAAAGATAAATGCACTGATTTTTATGAGTTGCAGGAACTACTATTATTACCTCAATGGACCACTATAATAACAAGCTAGTTAAAGAGCGAAGGTGGTGCAGGGATTAAAAACTTGGCAGTTGGATTAACATCCAATATATATATTCAATTTTATTTTATATATATATATGGGCCGGCAGTATATATATACATAATACATATAAAGAATGGAAAAGTAATCTACTTTTGGTTGTGCATATTGAAAGTATGGACTTCCAACCTGGTAAAACCAGGATATATCTATTTATTAATAAAGTTATGGTTCCAAAATCCAAATCTATATAATCCTTTACTAGTATATATCTATATATCTGTCTCGTGAAAAGGATTTAAGAAAACTCATTACTGCGGTTGTCAGGAACTAGAAAAAAATTCAGTAAAATCCTAGCAACCTTTAGACATTCTGAGACAGTTGATTATATAGATCATTGATCAGTTAACTATTTAATCATGCATCCAACCATACTCGAGTGGAATTTGAAGCTCGTTCTGTGTAGAAATTTATGCAACTAGCCTTTTAAAATTTGATTAAAATCACCTAAAGTATGGAACCAATTGAACATAAACCTGACTTATGGTGCATGGTTTGCCAGAATATATAGCCAAATGCAATGCTTAATTTGATTTTAACTTCATAAGCAACTTGAAAGCATATATAGCAAGAGTATTTTTTTTTTGTTAAATTAACTAGAATCGTTAAAATTGAGAGCCAAATTGATGCTCAGGCCAGAATGCATGGAAGGTGCACAATCAGTTTCTAGAATCTCCATAACCTTTGTCTCATCCTAAATCCTAATTTAAAATGCTTGAAATTGATAGACAAATGTAAAACTCAATTACCTCCGCTCCCGATATTCAGCCACGCACCAAATACCAATTGAAATTTGAAAGTTTCATCCGCATTAACAAAGTTGACTGGCAGAATAAAATTAACAAAATTGCCCATCGGAAATGAAGCAGGAGGTGTTCTATGGATTCACACATCTTGTCTGCACCAACAACACATTCACATCATTTCCAAAGGATTATATTAATTAATTTTCAAATTTGATTTACTATTTTCTTAATTTACTTAAGTTCAATAAATTGTAAATCAATGTTATTCTCATTATTTATCACGATAAGTTCATTCTCATTTGCTCTTATGTGTATATATGTATACGTATGTATGTCTAGTATATATGTATGTAAAGTCTTTCTTCTCTATTAGTTTTCCATGAGAAACTTAATTGGAACCCTTTGATGAAATGTGTTTATTCTGGGTACTCCATGATGTGTTGGCACTTGTGAAATTTTTTATGTAACCATTTGGTATCTTAACTTAAAAAGGATTTAATATATCAAAAGTGATTGTAACAACTCCTGTAGTTTGCCTATAGTCTTCCATAAATATAAATGTAAGGAATTAAAGTGGGTGCGTAAAATTCTAAGCCACAAATGAAATCCAAACAAATAAATGAGAATCATGAAAAATTTTATCATCAAATTCAAGAATAAGAGGCACTCTATAAATGGGATCGCCTCCAGGTGTGTAGCCCAGTTGGAAAGAGCATTGGTAAATTTGACTCTACCAAACAAATGTTGAGGTTTCGAGCTAGAGGAGCTGCAAAGCTGCTCTTTTGAAACAATTGGACTCCTCAGTGTTGTCTTACTACTGGTTTAGCTTGATTGATCACCTCTCATGTGATAGGCTGGGTCGGTCTGGCGTGGGCCGGTTGGGTTGCCCGTCCATCAACCTTTTGACGCGACCTATAAATAGGAACAGTGACTACATTTGCATGCTCTCTAATGTCCTCTAAAGACTTGGACCGTTATTGTGACTATCCAACATGACCAAACCCAGATATCGATCATCAGACCAATGCCAAAACCAAAACTAAAATTAAATTCAGCTACAATTGAAACAACTACAATAGTTTGATTAAATGCTAAAGCAATAATTCTCTTTGCCTTGTGAGATAGAGTTTTAAGGGTGAATTAAAATTTAATTTACAGTATATAGTAAGTTGATTGGTTGAAATATGTAATGATGTTTAAGGTAATGAAATATTGTATATTTAAATTCATATTTAAATAGATAGGAATTAATGATAAATAGATTTTGATGAAATTAAATAAATTTTTATTTATTAACTTTGTAATCCAAATCCCAAACAAGCTATAAGTAAATTCTATGTCCTTCAAAATCCATTTCGTGAGCTAAACAGACCCTTGTCAAGATAGGATGGAAAAGCATGAGGCCTTAACAAGATATTTTAAAACAGAAGGTCAAGGTGTAAATAGCAATGGATGGAGATAAAAGTTCTAGTTTTTTCCATGGGATCATTACTGGGAAGAAACAAAAGTATAGAAAACCATGGAAGCTCTTTAGTGTTGTTTTAATTTAATTCATTCACCAGTTAATTTGATTTTTGTTGGAACTAAAACGAGTATAGAGATGCGGAATGCACACTTGAATCAGCAAATGTTGATGATGATGCTTCTGGTGCTGATGATGCATTGTGTAGCTTGCTGATGATTAAGTTGATGGCGTTTTTAACGGCATGTCATTTATACTGTTGGTTAACTTGATATTATCCACTTAGAAATCTTATGAAACGTCTTATATATACAAATGACTTTCATCAATCTAGGACTAACGTAACACATTTTCTTGTGTATTTCCCGAAACAATATTTGAAAAAGCGGATTAGGGTACGTCACATAATTTTTTACGGAAAGGGTCTCGCACACAATCTAGAACATCCAACATCTATGATTCCAATTTTGTACCCAAGATTTGTAACATCTTCTAAAAGTAGATGGGTTTCTCATCCTCAGCAAGTCATGGCTCATTTATTCTGTCATTTCTCCTCCATATCTGAGACATATATAGGTCGAAGCTCAAGCTTCAAATGTCTTTCAAATCGAGACCAAAACAGTTTTTTTCTTAAAAAATCATTTGACAATGAGGTAAATTTGGTGGTTTGGAGAATGTGAAACCGTTTGGCTTGAAATACTGTTGGGATTTCTTACTCTAAATTTACTCTAAATACACAGGATTTACTTGCAAAATATAATCTTTATTTTACAATCTTTAGAAATCACACATACAAATGATTACATTGGGCCTATTTATAATAATCTAAAGGGTGCGTCGAATAGTCACAACCCTTCGTGGTACCCTTTCTGAAAAGTCACAACCTTTATGAAAAGGTGCAACCCTTCAAGTATTCCTAAATACTAAATAGGTCCTTCTACTTACTATAATTTACAATTCATACATCATACTTTACATAATTACATAATTATCATACTAATATAACATATGATCGGGATTAATCCATCATTCACCCCCTTAATCACGATCTTCTTGTTTTACAGCAATGTAGGTTCGTCTTCGCTTAGATAGACGAGATGTGCTTCTTGCTTCTTGTCTTTCTCTTTCCATTTTGAACATTCATATGCAAAATGACCAAATTCTCCACATTCATAACATCTCATTTTGGTTTTGCTTCGTTCTTGATTCGTACCTCTTTCACGTTCTTTTCTTTCTTTATTGAAATTTCTTCCTCGACCTTTTCCATGGTGTTGAACTCTTGTATTTGCCATTAGAAGGTTTCCTTGGTGATATTCTTGTGATTCATCTTGACTTTTGAGGCGTTCTTCAAAAGTTATTATTCTTCCGGTTGCTTCTTCAAATGACATGCTATTAACATCCGAGTAATGTTCAATTGATGCTACGATCGGTAGAAACTTCTTTGGGACTGAGTTCAGTAGCTTTCTTACGAGTACTTTGTCTTTAATATTTGAACCAAGACTTTTGATCTTACCTCTTATGCTTCCTAATCTTCCTGCAAAGTTGCTCACTGTCTCGTTATTCTTCATTTTTAAAGTTTCCAATTCGCTCCTTAAAGTTTGTAGGCGTGCTTGTTGAACTCGGTTTTCTCCCATGTATCGTACTTTGATAGACTCCCATACTTCTTTCGCACTTGCATACTGTGAAACTTGCATTAAAATATCTTGTGGCAAAGTTGTTAGTATCATTGCTTTTGTTGTGTGCATCTTTCTTTCATCTATATCTTCTGTGGCTTCTAAAGTCTCCCAAAGATCATATGCCTTAAGTATTGTTTCCATTATGATTGCCCAGGTAGTATAATTTGTTTCATCTAGTTTCGGGCATTGAAGTGTTACATTTTGCTCACGTATTTGTGTAGATGCTTCTCCTCTTGCCATAGTTTTGTATTTTATGATTTTAATGCTTACTTACTTACTTTCTTGTGATCACTGAATGTGACCAACCTTACTTCTTACTTTCGTACTTCTGATCGTTTGATCAGTTTCTTACTTGTTTTGAAACACTATGGTTTCTCTTACTGTGAAACACGAAGGTTTCTGAAAATACTATGATTTTCACGTACTTGCTTACTGGGAAAACTCTAGGTTTCTGAAAAACACAACGGCTTTTCTCTTACTTACTGGGAAACTCTAGGTTTGTGAAAACACGGTGGTTTTCTCTTACTTCTTACTGGAAATGCTAGGATTTCTTTGAAAAAACTCTAAGGTCTTTCACTTACTTACTTACTGTGAAACTAGGTTGTTTTCTTACTTACTTAGAAACACTAAGGTTTGTTACAACACTAAGTTTCTGATTTTAGACAAAACTGGCCGGTCACGGTTGTCTAACGTACTTGTACTGAACTTACTCCAAATATGGTGTTACACGGATTTTTGTAACTCCTTGGTTTCTTACTTACTTTCTTACTTACTTTTATTATTATTACTTTTTATACTAACCACAATTATTATTTTAAACAATTCAATAATTCTACGTTTTTTAACGAAAAATTGTAACAGGCTAATATTAAATTTTTAATCTATTTTCTTAAATAAATTAAAAATTTACTGTCTAAAATAATAATGAAAATAATAATAATAATAATAAAATTAAAAGATGAAAAGAAAAATAAAACCTGGTTGGGCTTTTTCCTTTTTCTTACTGCTTTGGGCTAATTTCTGTTTGGGCTTTTCCTACTTCTTTCTGTTTGGCTCTCTTAACAACAAGTAATTTTTGGGCCTCTCCAACTTATTTCTTTGGGCTTATTTTCCAGTACCAAAATAATGTCTCTGTCGATGCTATGCTTTTTCCCTTACAGACTTCTTCTAAAGTTCTCAATCGGTGCGATGCTTTCTCTTTTAGCCGATGTCTTCGAATCGGTATAACCCCTTCTCTTAAACCGGTGCAATCCTTTCTTAATCGCTGTATCTCCTCCCCTTTCTGTGAATCGATGCAACCGCTCTTGCTAATCGTTGTAACCCTCTGAAATCGGTGTAAAACTTGTTGTGGGTTCTTTCCATGGGTACACTCCTACGGTGGTGGCACTATTTCCGTGGATTTTTCTGCGGTGGCTTCTTCAAAATCAGGTTATATCTTTCTGATTTTGGCTTTTCTATCTGTGCTATCCGATTTCTAGGGCTTGCTATTTCTCTGTTGGAATTGCGATGAGCTTACTGCTTACTTGTTTGCTTCGGTTCTGTGTGGGATTTTTCTTACTATGCCTTTCTTACTTGCTGGTTTCGAATCTGATTTATTGTGATGATCCAAAGTGATGACCGACTTACTGGTCTGATGAACTTACTGCTTTCTTCCAATTCTGTTCAAAATTTTGAAAAACAGAATTCGTACTTGGTGAATTGATGTCGGTTTGGTGGTAGAACACTGTGTTCGGCCGCCCCGTATCAACTTCTTACTCTTACTGACGATGTTTGTGAAACAATCGTCCCTGGTGAATTTCTAAGACTGTTGCGTACTCCTGTTCCTTACGGTATATGATGAGGATCGAATTAACCTTCGCTCTGATACCAATTGTTGGGATTTCTTACTCTAAATTTACTCTAAATACACAGGATTTACTTGCAAAATATAATCTTTATTTTACAATCTTTAGAAATCACACATACAAATGATTACATTGGGCCTATTTATAATAATCTAAAGGGTGCGTCGAATAGTCACAACCCTTCGTGGTACCCTTTCTGAAAAGTCACAACCTTTATGAAAAGGTGCAACCCTTCAAGTATTCCTAAATACTAAATAGGTCCTTCTACTTACTATAATTTACAATTCATACATCATACTTTACATAATTACATAATTATCATACTAATATAACATATGATCGGGATTAATCCATCAAATACTTCAGGTTAAGGCTTCTGTTGGATAATGGCTTGAAATTCAAAATTGTAAGTCGTAGTTTCTTTTTTCTTTATTTGGGCTTTATTATGTAGTTATTTTACAGTTATAATGAATTGGTACAATAAGGCTTCTGTTGAATAATCCCGGCCCATTTGTGAGAGTTATTTATATTGATTTTGGTATTAATGATTTCTAAATTGTCCTTATTTTCATTTAGATTTGGAAATTGCGTCACAAATTGGTACCAGAGCCAAGTTCGATTCATGGGTTTTCAATTGGTCATTGCCGTTGTTGAATTATTAGTCCAATATTGGTGTTCTTTTGAATAAGAATTGACCATCAATGGTGATTATTGTGTCAATTGATTTCACTCTTCTAGGTATATATAGATTCAAGTTTTGATCAACTGAAGGTCGATCAATCGATTTGTTTTTCTTAGTGATAAATCATTTTCAGTTGCACGGAATCGGTCGTTTTAATCTCTTAGCAGATTTGATTTTAGTTTTGGGTTGGTAAATTTCATTCTTGGTCAATTTATATAATGTAAAGACGACATTTGTGATGTCGTTATGGTTAGTTCAAGAATGTGATGAGTCCATTTCGTGTATTGATACTTTGATGATTGTATTTGGTCGATCAAATTTAATTAGATTTTGATTTAAGAAATTGTCTTTGTTTGGTTTGATTTCTTATCTTTTGGGATCTTGGGTTTTGTTTTGGTGTGACAATCACTTTTAGAGTTTCGATCGTGTCGATATGTTGGTTTCTCAATTTAGATTTGTGATCGGCATTTGCATTTGGTGTCCTAGTTTGCTCAAGTTGTGGTTTTGGGTTTTAGGTTTTGTTGATCGTTTCGTTTTTCGAATGCAAAGAGAATTGTAGATCTCGGGATTTATGATGTTTAGATTTGATGTTTGTTGGTGATTTGGTTCGATATAAACTTAGGGGGCGTTTGGTTCGCGAATTTCTTGGGGTTCCTTGGGATTTGCATTTAAAATCTTGTGTTTGGTTCGCAGATTTCAGTAAGGATTTGAAATCCCAGGATCCTTTGACAAAATGCAACTCCCAATGAAAAAAATCTGCGAATCAAACGTCCCCTTGGATGGAGTTTCTTGTTTATTTTGGTTGATAATTTGTTTTCAAATTTATATTTGGAGTATTTGAAACAAATTACATAGTGGTTGTTGGTAGTGATTGTTACCTCTTGGACCCCGACAGGGACGCAATACCCTACGCCTGGGTCTTGACTTCAGTTAAACTTATAAAAGTGTACATTCTCCACTTCCTTATACTAGTTCTAATAAAAAAACAGTCAACATGTTTAGAGAAATTACACTAAAACATTAATTAAAATGATCATGATTTTGATAACTGCCCATTAATTGTTAACCCTTCTCGAGCCTTGTGTTGTCGTGAGGTATACTGGGATCCCCATCATCCCCAAAAGTAATTTAGGGCTTTGAACAATTGTCAAACTTATATACATCCTATCTATATATCAATCACCTTAAATAATGGAAATGCTAAAACATGACAGAAGGTGGGATGTTCTATTTGTCGTCGTTACTTGGTACTAGTAGAAATTAAAGTTTTAGTAGCGACAAATGTTGCGGCTAATGTCCTTAAAGGTTGCCGCTAAAGGTTATATCCTTAATACGGGTTTTGGACACATTTTATTAATAAATAAAATAAATATGCATCTCATAAATTGTGTATCTCGCCGATTTTAACTTTAATAAAAGAGATTTATAATTAATTAAGGAGCAGTAATTATTATATATTTCTGAACAAAACAAAGAATTCATTAAAGACTGGCACTGGCACATGCATGCAGCAGATGGAGCAATCCATAAAAGGCAGCTTGGACGCCTAAACAAGTCGATTTAAAATAAGAAAATTTGTAATTAAACTTTAATTAATTACTAGTGAGTGAAGTATTGATTCTTTCTTGTTGTTAGTTCAATGAAACTGTTTAAAATGATAAAATATATAGGGAATGTATGTTGTAACTGTAGATATTAATTAATTTAATTGATGTGTATATATATACACGTACGTACTTACAGAGAATTTTTCAGGTGGCCGGCCGGTTATATGTTCATGAAATTAGATGTTACGTAAATTAATTAAGTTAAGCTATATATATCTACGTAGCTAGCTAGGCAGATCGATCATCAATGTAGTACGTCTTTTTGTAGGCGGGTTGTTGATTTTGTTGTGTCACTCAGATCGATCGATCATGGGTTAATTATACTAATTAACAACTAATTAAATTTTCAAATCACAATCCATATATCAACTCTTCAAATATAATGTTGACAACTTCGTGTGTGTGCATCAGGAGTAAACAGATACTTATTTCATTATTTCCAGATGTATATATATATATATATATATATATATATATAGGTTTCAATGGAGAACCTCCATGCATCGAAGAACATTGAAGAACCTCCATGCATCATCACAAATGCATCACAATTCCCCCGTAATGCATCATTATTTCCACGTGATGCATCAAATTCCCGCGTGATGCATCGATTTCTACGTGATGCATTTCAGTTTTTCTAGCGATGCATTGTGGTTCTCCAAGGTTCTTCGATGCATAAGGTTCTTCGTTGAACCCACCCCTATATATATATATATATATATATATATATATATATATATATAGAGAGAGAGAGAGAGAGAGAGAGAGGGATTACCTGAGATGGTGTCCGGCCAGCAATATGTTTGATTTGAATGATGAAAGTAATGGATGGATCAGCAGACTGAGGAAGAGGGGTTGGTTTTGATGATCGATCCACATTCCACAGACTCATAGGCAAAAAGATGGAATGAGAAAGAGAATTAAGGATACGTTAGTTTGTGATCCCAAAATCTGTATAAAAGATTGAGAAAAACACAAAGTCATGATGCATCTGTTTCTTGTCTCATCCACCCTCTACTCTACTCTACTGTACTGTACTGTGTGTTTGAACTTTGAAGCGATCGAGCAGTCATCTGATCTGACAATCAGCTCGATCGATCTGCTTTAATTTTTCACGGTTTCTTTTTCTTTAATTAATTGAATGTCTATTTGTTATATGTATACTGTAAATGTTGTTGCGTGGAGAGATGACATTAATTGTCAGATGACTTATTCGACTATATGTGGAAATGGAACTCCTACCATATATAAACGTTCATCCGTCCCATGGATTTTAAAGGCTCCGTGTTTATGATTACAACATAGACTTTTTAATATTTTAAACATTAAATTGGTTATTTTGAGATTCAGTTTTAATAAGTAAATCGGAGGTCGTGAACGACAAAAAAAATTGATTAGTAAGAATTTAATATGAATAATACGAATTAAATTAAATTTGACATGAATTTAATTTTAACGCACATATGTAGTTATGTACAACGTGTATGTGTCAAATACAGAAAAATTTTATTGGTCAGAACTTATATCTTTATTGTAACCGCGAGACCCTCAAAATTGGGGGCTCTGTGCAGTCGAACCTCACGCACACCCTAAAAGATGCCTCTCTACACATTACCTTGTACATATAAGTATATATACTTGTAATTATACGCAAATATTGCACGTACCCAACCACACTCATCCATGCAATCCATCTATACATATATGATACATGTTTTATTTGATATGTATGTTTCTTTTTATCTAAATGTTGTTAGCTAATACATACATATATATATTCAATGTCAAAGGAGTATCATATTATACTAGAGTACCAGAGTATCACGCAAATCCAAACACTCTAAGTGCATGAAAATACGCATCACATAAATGCGCGTTCACATATATTCAAAATTATATAAGTGTGTTCGCATCATTTTTTAGGAGCTATGAGATGTGAATGTATGTGAAATTTACATATGATCTTCGTGATGTTAATTAAAAAATGTTCATAAAAAAAAGTTTCTTTAACGTCTGGTGCGCTGCATAATGGATGGTACTCTCTCGAACCATATTCTTCTCATTATATATATACATATAATGAATTGAAATATGGGAGATGGAAAAGTGTGACACAATTATTGTGTATTGGAAACATTGAGCCGAAATCTTTTAAAGCTTTTGGCCGGCTTCTGTGATTCATCAAATCTCACCATGTTCCTTCTACAGCACCATATATAATATTTCATGTTTTCTCTCTTCAATTATTTGCCCCCAAAACTTCATTTATATAGTATACATATATTACGAAACATTAATTCATGGCTACACGGTTGAATTCTAGATATAAATAAAATACATACAGTCTATTATATTTTAATTATTATTTTGTTATCATAGTTATGTTATCGGCTGCTAAATTATATAAATGTAAAATAATCAAAAATAATATATATTACATAATATATTGGATTTAAAACACACAAATTTGTATTATACTCAAAATATACTATTACAAAATTCTTGTTAAAACTTTTAGGGGTGTTTAATACAGTGGAATAGAGAGAATGTAATCAATGAGATTTATAAGTTTTTTTATCAATTAAATAGACAATTGATTCGCAATTTTAGAAGATAAAGAATTGATAGTGTAAAATTTAGTTCTCTTATTTCCTTATCAAAATTGGAAATGCTTTAAAAAAAAAGGGTTAATGACTTTTATAGATTTTCTTTTATTTTTAATATCAATCATTATTTATGTTTAACTATCGTTAGTTAAAAAAAACTTTTAAACCTAAACGAATTCATTGCTTAGTTATGATTCAACCTTAATGTCGATCTCCTATGGTTTTCGTTTCAACAAATATTGTTCATTATGAGTTTTGTTAATATGTGTCAATATTAATTAAATGAGTGTTAAGACGGCATTTGGTTCATGGCATGATATTCGTAGTAATTGAAATTCAAATTTAGTTTGTTTTGAACTTTTGATAACAAAGATGAAGAGTTCAATTGTAGTTATTTACCATCAATTTCTTTGTTTATTTAAATTTGAGATTTCTACCAACTCATCCATGGATTAGATTCGAACCTACATCCTAAATCAAGATTAAAGCCTATTTTTTATCTATCACCACTAAGCATATTATAACTAGATTTTAGATTCCAATTCCTTCTAATTTAATTCCACAAACCAAATGTCTCCTAAGTTTAAAGAGTTTTTCTAACACGCATCAAAATTTATTAAAAGGTTTCTCTAACATAGTAACATGTAGCAAAACTGTTCATATGGACCTCAGGCTTTAAAATATAGTTCAGTAGCAGGTGTGTAAGTTGTTGATGTTGTTATTGTTATTATTATTGTTATTGTTATTATTAGTTTAAGGGTTTATGTTATTTTTGACCATTCAACTTTTAAATTTGTCTCATTTAGCTATTAAATTATTTTTTGTACACATTTAGCCATTAAACTTTAGTTTGGTGTTCTATTTTGGAAAATTGATTAAAATTAATGGCTAAATGTGTACAAAATATGATAGTTTATTGACCAAATGTGTACAAAATATAATAGTTTAGTGGTCAAATGTGTACAATTGAAAATGATTAAACATGGGCAAAAATAGTTTAGTGACTAAATGTGTACATAAAAACAAGTTTAATGGCTAAATATGTAAAAAAAAATAGTTTAGTGGTTAAATGTGACCAATCTGAAAGTTTGATGGTTAAAAATGATCATAACCCTTAGTTTAAAGGTCTTGATTTAATTACATTTAAAAAGATAAAATGATTGTTTAAAGTTCTTAGGCGGCATTTGGTTCGATGAAAGTTTACATCATGAATGGAATCTGTCAAATGAATGGAATTCCAGAATAAATAAAATCTGTATGGATCCATATATTGTAGCTTGTTTGGTTAGCAGGAAATGAATGAAATTCAGATTCAATTTCTTTACTGTTTTCTTTATAATGCTAGAATTTCTATTTGGATGTGCTTATATATTAGATTATTAGGTTTTATCTTTAATAGACTTATTGCGTTATTAATTAATAATGTAACATTATAAGACTTTAGGCTTTGATGGTAACCCTAATTTTCATTCTATAATGAGGGTTCCTAATACCCCAAAGCAACCCTAAGATCGCTAGAATTTCCATCTATTAGAGATCTGATGTTCGGTATAACTCTGGGTGAGGAAGACTCTCATAGCCCTGTTCGTTCGTCATCAGATTCCGCATAAAGAAGACGAAATCAATGGATTCATGTATGAGTCACTTTATGGTGATCTTAATTATTCGGCAATATGTCAATATGGTTGCTTCGAGCTTATTATTTAAGTAATTTCTAACATATAAATCTGTTAATGAATTAAAGTATATATGATTATAACAAATAACTAAAATATATTATTAATGACTTTTTTAATTTTTCTAATGATAAAAACATTTTAAAAGCACGTTTATTTTTATTTTTTCTTCATAAATAGTTCATTTTCTTCATTAAACAGAATTTTTTTCTTCACAAATGCATGAAACAAAATGTCTTAAATTGATAATATCTATACTATATATAATAAGAAAACCACTTAGAGATTCTGGACCATTGGATGGAAAAAAATTAATAGTCCAGATTAATGACATCTCATAATTATTTATGAAATGTCTCTTATACCCTTAATTAAAATCAATAATTATACATATGCCATTTTTTTAATTCATTTCCAAATTTACTACATTACCTTAATTACATTAAATTTTGATTTTAATTTTTTTATTAATGAATTAATATTTACCTAAAATAAATATTTGTCATTATTATCCTTAATGATCATAGTTAAATTCAAATGTAAAAATTTGAATTTAAATGTAAAAGTGTAGTAAATAAAGTTAAAATTTTTGTTAATTATTTTGCTAACAAGATTTAAAATTTAAATTGATAAAACTTCAATTGTGAATATGATAAATTTTGATTGTTGATTTTCAGATATTTCATTTTTATTTTTTTCATTAATTAATTAGTAATAAATTAGATTTTGTAACATTTAGAATTAATGTTTACCTAAAATAAAATCTATCATTATTATCCATAATAATCATAATTAGATCCAAATGTAATAATTTGAATTAGTTGTGAAAATTATTATTATTATGTATAATAAAGGAAAACATCAAATGTCACGTGTCACCTCTACGTTCACTAAAAAGATAATTACAACTTATAAAAAATACAAGATAAATTCCATTTAATATTTTTAAAAAAGCTAAATATACTCTATTTTTTAATCTGTAAATAATAAAAAATAAACACAACTATTATTTTTGTATGTTTTTATTTTTACTCATATACATTTTATATAAATAAATTTAATTAAAAATATCCACGTAATACGTGGGCTATTAACTAGTTAGATATTAATCTTTACTACATATGAAAATAGTATTTGATGTGGTGGGGTTAAGATGGACTAGGTAGCTGGTTGATGGGTGAATAGTTCGGCTGTATGGTGGGGTGGGATAGGGTGAGGTGGGTGTAATATAAGGGTGGGAATAAATATGAGTGAGTGCATTAGTGATAGGGTAAGGTAGGTGTTTATAGGTGGGTGGCTGGGTAGAGTGGCATGAGGTAAGGTAAGGTGGGTCTAATGTATGGGTGGGAAGAAATGTGATAAATTTGGTAGGGTGGGTAAATTAATGGTAGGATAGGGTAGGATAGGATAGGGTAAGGTATGGATGAGATGAGGTGTGGTAGGGTGGGTGGGTCGGTAAAGTATAGGTAGTGTAGGTGGGGTTTGGTTATGTGGATATGAGTGAGTTAATAGAAAAAACATGTCATGGAATGGAATGTTCATTCATTTACAACATCGCATGGAAAACACAGTTCTTTAGTAGAGGGATTGTTTTATTTGGAAGGAAGTCGTCATTCAACGAAATTTGCCAGCCAAACTGTAGCATCTCACATTGGTGGAGAGAAGAAACTAATATGTCTGTTTAAGGGTGAGGTCTTCATCCACTAAGACGCGTTTTGGAGCGGTCTATGGCTTGACTTCTAAAAACAAAACCGTGCGATCTTTGCCAAAGCAGACAATATCTTGTTTCGGAGTGGTCTGGGCTGTTAAAGTTGGTATCAGAGCCAGACACCGGGTCAATGTGCACAGCGGGGACGCTTTGTTCCCATGGCAGAGGGATTGTATCATTTCACATCGGTGGAGAGCAGAAACTAATATGCTCATATAAGGGTGAGGTTGTCTCTATCTACCAAGACGCGTTTTGAGGCGGGCTTATGGCTTGGCTTCCAGAAACAATCGTGAGGTCTATGCCAAAGCGGACAATATATTTGTCTCGGGGTGGTCTGGGCTATTAAACAAACATGTCATAGTGATGAAATGTTCATTTATTTTAAATCAGATTCATTCAGAATATTTGAACAAAAAACACTCCCTTAATAGATGTATATTCACTTAGATGATCAAGGGATCGTCATTAATGTGAAAAAAAATCACAATATATAACAAAATTATTTTAAGGACAAATATCATGATTTTTCATAAACAAAATAAATATTTACATAATTTACTTTATTTTAATAATTTATTGTTAGTTTCTTTGGGTTGATATTGAAAAAACCCTACAATTTTTTATGGATTTATCAATTAAGTCTGATATACATTTTTTTCGAGTATTTAAGTCTATGGATAATTTTTTTTCTCATTTAAAAAAATATATTTGACTTGTTTAGCATGTCATTAAACTATAAAGAGTATAATGACTTACATAATAAAAAGAGTAAATTACAAAAATGGTCCCTGTGGTTTGTATAAAACTTTGGATTCAGTCCCTGTAGTTTCAATTTTGCATAAACGGTCCTTATTTGCATTGTTTACTTGCATAAATGGTCCATCTGTCTTATTTATTTTCCTAAATGACAATTATACCCTTTTCTTTAATAACAATATTGGTCCCTTTTTTTTTCATGACTTGTTTTTCTTTTAAAATATTAAATCTTAATTTAATAAATGATGAGTTAATTTTATTATTATTATTATTTAAGATGTATTTATTTTTTATTAAAGTTATATTTTTACCTATCTAATTAATTTATTTACGTGTAAATAATTTATTTATTAAAATTTTATTTATATTAGATTTCATTATTATAATATTTATATTTTTTTGTATTTTGTATGTTTTCATCTATTTATTTCATTACGTTAACTATACCTTTTTATTTTTAAAATTTATATATATAAACTTAGGATTTAATTTATTTGGATTTAGATATTTGTTATATTATTATTCTGGTTTAATTTAGTATTCTATTTGTTTTGATTTAAATATTTTGTTACATTAATACATATGAAATGTTATGTTTATATATTTTATTTGAAAGTTATAACCCACTTAAACGTATTAACCTATCAAAAAGTTTAATTATTTTGTTATACTAATATGTTACGGATAAGTTTTGATTTATCTTACATTTCATTTATTATTTTTAATATGATTTTATTGTTACATTAATATGATTCGAATTAATCATAATTTTCTAGAAAAAAAAATATAAACTCAGCAATTGCTTTAATTTGATTTTAAATTTTTTGTTAGGTTAATACGTTTTAAGTTGGCTATAACTTTCAAGTAATATATAAAAACATAACATTTTATTCGTTATGACATAAATATATTGTAATATTAATATGTTTTGGTTTAATTATAATTGGCTATAACTTTCAAGTAATATATAAAAACATAATATTTTATTCGTTATGACATAAATATATTGTAATATTAATATGTTTTGGTTTAATTATAATTTACAACAAACCTAAAATTTTTATTTGTTTTGACTTAAATGTTTTAATGTAACAAAATATTTAAATCAAAACAAATTGAATATTAAACCGAAATAATAATGTAACAATATCTAAATCCAAGTGAATTAAATCCTAGGTTTATATATTTTCCTAAAAATGTATAATGAAATCAAAATATTTTAACGCAATGAAATAAATAGATGGAAACATACAAAAGACATATAAATATTATAATAATGAAATCTAATTAAAATAAATTTTTAATAAATAAAGTAAATACATAATAGAAACGTAAAATAAATTAACTAATTAGGTAAAAGTATAACTTTAATAAAAATAAATAAATCTTATAAATAATAATAACAACAAATTAATTAAATCATCATTTATTAAATTAAGATTTAAAATTTAAAAACAAAAAACAAAATTAATGTAAAGAAATGGATCAAAATTGTTAATAATGAAAAGGGTATAATTGTCATTTAGGAAAAATAATGAAATTGAGGGACTATTTCTGCAAGTAAACAATGCAAATAATGACCGTTTATGCAAAATTGAAACCACAGGGACTGAATCCAAAGTTTTATACAAACCACAGTGACCATTTTTGTAATTTACTCTAATAAAAAAGAAAGTCTAGTGATTTAATTAATCATGAAAATGGTAGAAAAAAATTAGTTTTTTCAATATTAAAAGGTGTTTGGTTTTGCGTTATGAACGTGATTATTAGTTTATTACGATACAATAACGCAAATAATTGGTTTAAAGTGTTTGGATTGCATACGTTAATGAGTGATTATTTGCGTTTAGATTTAATCTTACCACATTTTTTCATAAGTTAAAAAATGTAGCTTATTTGCTTAATAAGTTATTATTTGGTCATTTTACAAAAAACGCAAATCCAAACACTTTAAAAACTGCTTATTTGATAATTATGATAGCAAACAGCAGAAGCTAAACCAAACACTACATTTCTAACAGCACCTTTTGTTACAGTTATTATCTGATTCTTAGTTTCCAAAACGTTACAGCATTTCAAACGCAAATCCCAACACCCTCTAAACCATTCCAGGAATTATTGTTTTACCGGTTAATTGTATAGCAAGTTAAAAAAAAATATGCAATTTTGAATAATACAAAAATTGTCCACGAAATTAAATACTCGAAAAAAAAAAATTAGTTGCTTAATCGATAAATCTATTAATGTCAATGAGATTTTATAATATTCACCCAATTTAATTTGTACTATTTTATGTATAGTTTTAAAACATAGAAGTATTCAATAAGAAGGGTTCATCTTTTAGAATGGTATTAAGCTTTCCTCTCATTTTAATTATTGCATCATATCATTAAAGTTCTAGTGTTTGTTTCAATCAAGTCGTGGGTCGGTCGACCTGACACGTGATAACTGGTCTCGTGTTAAAATGATGACGTGGCATTCATGACATCTCTTTAGCAACAGTGGATATACAACACCAAACATTTATCAAGTTGACTTTTCAGCATTGGATGACTCTTCACCAACAACTGATCTATATTATGAGATGAATTCTCAACTTAATAATTAAATTTCCGTTTATATTTTTTTTCTTAAATATTGTGTGTGTTAACATGCATTTTAAAATTGTGATATCAAAAACTATATGGGATAACTTTTTGTTTTTGACATCTAAAGTTTCTTTTTTTTTTTTTTGTATTTGAACTTTTTATTTTTATACAATACATAAATTGGATAATTGTGTAAAAAACTCTCAACTTGTCAGATTTTTGTGATTGAAATCCTAAACATTTTTCGTTGCATAGAAAACTTCGAACTAACTAAAAATCAGTAAATTAAGGTTTTATTAATGGGTAACCGGTTGATACCGGTTTTTAATCATGCGTTAACCGGTAAATAACCTACATGAAATAAATTTTAATTATTGAAACCGGTTGCCAAGTATTACACATTATTTAAATCTCCATTGATAATTTTTTAGTTGTAATTTTTAAACAGGATTACATCATCAACATGGCTTTAAATGATGTGTCATACTTGGCAACCAATTTCAACAATTAAATTTATTCCACGTACGTTATTTACCGGTCCACGTAGGATAATAACCGGTTTTAATCGGTTACCCATTCATAAAACATTGATTTACTGATTTATAGTTAGTTCGGGGTTTTCTATTCAACGAAAAATGGTTTGGGGTTTTAATCACAAAAAACTGACAAATTGAAGGTTTTTTGTTGTGATATCAAAAACTATATGGGATAACTTTTTGTTTTTGACATCTAAAGTTTCTTTTTTTTTTTTTTTTGTATTTGAACTTTTTATTTTTATACAATACATAAATTGGATAATTGTGCAAAAAAACCCTCAACTTGTCAGATTTTTGTGATTGAAATCCTAAACATTTTTCGTTGCATAGAAAACTTCGAACTAACTAAAAATCAGTAAATTAAGGTTTTATTAATGGGTAACCGGTTGATACCGGTTTTTAATCATGCGTTAACTGGTAAATAACCTACATGAAATAAATTTTAATTATTGAAACCGGTTGCCAAGTATTACGCATCATTTAAATCTCCATTGATAATTTTTAGTTGTAATTTTTAAACAGGATTACATCATCAACATGGCTTTAAATTATGTGTCATACTTGGCAACCAATTTTAACAATTAAATTTATTCCACGTACGTTATTTACCGGTCCACGTAGGATAATAACCGTTTTTAATCGGTTACACATTCATAAAACATTGATTTACTGATTTTTAGTTAGTTCAGGGTTTTCTATTCAACGAAAAATGGTTTGGGGTTTTAATCACAAAAAACTGACAATTTGAAGGTTTTTTGCGTAATTGCGTCCCCGTTGCACAAGAATATATATTTTGATAAGAAAGCCCAATTGTACAAGGATCAAGAGCAGGCCTTTAAGCCTAATCATAGAAACATATAATGATATAAAGTCAGTCTACTGTAAGAATATATTTTGATCACAAAAAGAAAAAGCATAAAAAATGATTTTAAACTTAAATCTTTCATAAATAACTTTTTGAATTTTAAACACAAAATGTAGAAAATTCGAAGGATTTCAAATACTTGGAAATCTGAGAGTCGTAACGATCACTTTCAGATTGAAGTATTTCGATGGTACAATCGAAATCCCAATCGGGGGCGCTGCCCCCGGACCCCGGTAATTAATCTTAAATAAACTTGAACAAGTGTGCACTCCGCACCATCCTAACTTGTTCAATATTTAATAAGATTATTTTGATCAAACAAGTTTATCCAATTACTTACATCGTATTGGTGACAATTTACCAACACAAAATGTTGATAATCACTTTTACAATTGAAATCATGTAGGAGTCAAGTGTTATCTCCAACTAGGCAGAGATTGTTGGATAAGTTGCTTAGGTTCAACTCGAACTTACCTTATGAACTAACCATATACAAGTCTATGCAAGCCACTGGTACGTGTAACTAATATAAGTTTAAAGAGTGTTTAGATTTAATAGGAGGGAGAGACTTTTTTTATCTCAAACTTTGAACAATCTTACAGAATTCAAGTCAAAGGATTGTGTTTATTCTAGCCTAAAGATGTCCATCCTAACGGCCACAGTTCAAGCCTATAGCATAGTTAGCCCAAAGCTCGAGTTTTTCAAACTTTGGCAAGCACAAGACATGCTAACCCCTGTTCGGCTTCGACACAAATCAAATGTTGTGTGGTTTTTTTTATTAGAATTTGAACTTTTTTTTGTATAAGAATTCAAGAGTATATGGTTCTGCCCGGAGACAGTAACATAACAAACTAGAATACAAATATATCATCATGAAGGGGGAAAAGAAAATTGAATGAAAAATCATGTAAGGCTCACGCTTCAGGCATATTTTCATCATTGGTTTGTTTATTCATACGGCTTCTTAGTTCTTCAAATGCCTTCATACTCTCGGCATCAAACCCTCCTGCAAACTGTAAACGAAAACCAAGGCTTTCAGTAACACCAAAGCATAGAATATGTATCCTTGGAAATGCTCAATCTAGTTTCACAAGAGACATAGCATAGGAGACAAGAAGAAATATGGATTACCTGATGAACTCGGAAAGCAAAACGCACCCCCTGAAGCACCAAAAACTCTCTGTTTGGTTCTTTTTCAGGTCCTTCCAATGCATCAAGTTCTGAAGCAACCCGCTTCATGTATTTCCTTGCCAATTGTACAGATGAAAGCTTGATCTGCAAAAGAAATGGTTCTTTTTATAGTGTATTTTAATCAATTAACGGTTCTAACTTCAGTTATGCTGACAAACCATACCTTGCCTACAACTCCTGAATCTTGCAACCAGTTAACTGGGATGCCGAATTCTTTATATCTCGACATAGCCATGTCCCTTGTTCGTAGTAGTGCATAAACACTGTTCTCCACTCTGAAAGGATACCAAATTGTACATCTTACTAACATTTAAGGTTGACTGTGCACCAAGGCTCACGTTTCACAATGAATTTTTGTTCTTTTTTGTTTTTGTTTTGTTTTGTTTTGTTTTTTTTTGTTTTTTTTTTTTTTTTTTTTTGGGGGGGGGGGGTGTTGTAATCAAGAATAAGAGTGCTAGTACATACTTCTCTAGTAACTTGTACATTTTCTTCAAAGCAGCTTCACAAGGGACATTCGGATCATCAACAAAATTAGACACTTGTTTTTCAAGCTTCATCAAATCTTGATATTCAAAGGCCGCTTCTCGTAATGCATCTGCTTTGCCTTCTGGCCAATCAAAGTGCTTGAGGACTGCCCGCTCGTCAACCTATTCAAACACAGGAATGTCAATTAGATATCGCAGCACAACTAATATGTGGTGGTTTACAATATGCTCTATTATTCCTGTTTAGAATATTATTCATGAACTTGTTATACTTTTGTTGTGATTCAAACTTCTCCATAATATTGATACGAACCAAACTGATAATACTATTAATCACAACATGAAAGAATGAAAATGCTTACCAAAAGGTTCCTATGATTCGAGATGTAGGCTCTCTCAAAAGTTTAAAGACTCCAATAAATTTCTGCACTCCCAGAGCATCCCTCTTTGATCTCTATTTCTAGCTATTCTATGTCTATCTAAAGCAAATAAGAAAACAACTCTGACTAGGAGACATAAGTTTATTGTTATTGTTATCTTCTAATAATTCTAAATCTATTTTTATCTGAAAAAAAACTACTTATTATCCTTATCTAAATTAATAAAACTACTGCCCACCCCCAACAATTAAATAATTACCTAGCACCCCTTACAATAGGGTGGATTGGTATCAAATATTTGAACAGAAATTACTATATCTATCGAAAAAGATATTATTATAAAAAAAAAACTATGAAGTATAACTCGAAGCATACCAAGAATGAGAGTTCTTCATCTAGCCAGTTCACGAAAGTCAGCAAATCTTCTACGTGTGTAAAAGAAGCAGCACGAACTTCAGATGCAAGTGACTCAACGAAATCACCTTGAGTTTCAACATCAGCTTTTACCTGAACAAAAACAATGCATGATATACATTATCACCATATCCCAGCTGGTAACAATGTGTCTAAATTCAATCAAATAATATAAATTTGATCGACGCGTACAGCTAACAGGAATGTTGATCGGTTCTCTATCTCCCCAATCATGTTACTCCTTGCATCTGCTGCATTAGATGCAGAAGAGGATATGATTGATGTATCCTTCTTAGCTTCACGCTTCATCAAGCTCTGGTAAAATTCGACCACCTCTGGAGCCCTGTGAACTTTATCACCACCACCTGCTCCTCTAGCAAGGCTTCCTGGTGGAGGAGGTGGACGAGGTGGCCCGCCAGGTGGTGGTGGTGGTGGCGGAGCACCTGGTGGAGGAGGTGGAGGAGGAGGTCCACCACCAGGTACCCCACTTGATGGATTGGCAGTTGTAGAAGGAGAACCTCCGGTAGGTCTAGGAGGAGGGCGAGGAGTCCTAGGTGGTCTCTTTTCAATATGGGCAAATTGCATCTTGCTCACAGCTGGTGAACTAGCTTCCTTACCATCAGTAGACTGATCACCCGAAGCAGCAGCGGATATTACTGCCCTCTCCTTGACCTGAGCAAGTTTTGGCGGTAAAGTCACTGGCTTACTGTCTCTTGGTGGCTTGTAACTTGAAGTATCTCCAAACCTAGCTGCTCTTGCTTGATCAGCTTTTTGCTTAATTTTCTTCTCTCGCTCTAAAGCGAGCTTATGACGGTCTTTATATGCTGGATACTTTTCATCCAGAACTCCTTCAACTGATTTAGACATTAATTGGAATGATGATGCAACATTGTTTAAATCAGAAGCATTTCCTGTGTTAATTTGAGGGAGGTTTGGACTTTCAGGAGAATCTTGGTCACCTGCACCAAAAGTAGTGATGGCTACAGATTCACCTGCATTCCTTAGCATGAGAGCTTCTAAAGGACCCCTTGGTTTATGGCTAACACTAACACGAGGAGACCCTCCTGCAAATGATCTTGCAGGTGAAGATAGGGTACTAGAATCGTCTTTGGTTTTTCCCCATTTCTTTAGTTTTTGAATCAAACTTGGCTTTTTACTAAGGCTACTGTATCTACTCATGGAACTGTCGATGGAAGCAGTATCAAAATCTTCACTTCCAGGAGACGATGGTTGAGAAAAGTTGCTCTCGAGATCAGTATCGCCTCCTTGCCCACGTTCTGAACCTGCATACTCCAACATCAGCTGTTTAGCTTTTTCCTGGGATCTCGGGCTCAAATTCTTGTTAAGGTCACGAGCTGATATTTTCCCTGAAGGTGTTTCGTAGTTTCGAAGCTCAAACCTCAGACAAGCATTGACCCAACGAAGGTACACCAGCTCTTCAACTTCACTAAACCTGTTCATCTGGAGTCCTTCTACTTGCTTTAAAAGGTCCTCATTTGTGTGCTTCAACTTATTGACCTCCTCTCTAACACTGGCCACCATTTCAGTCTGTAGCAGCATGAAAATACATTAAAAGTACAATCAAACAGAATCGACCTATAATGATGTGAAGGCATTTGACAACTTTACCTCAGTCATATTTGTTAGTGCCGTTACTCTCGACTCTGCTGCATCCAGTTTAACAACCAACTCTCTCTTCTCATGCTGAAGCTCTCGGTTCTTTCTTTTAAGCTCTCCAACCTCTACCTCTAGTTCTTTCAGAGCTTTTAGCTTCTTATCGATATCGGTGTCTTTCTTGACAGCATCCTGCTCCTTTGTCTGAAGAATCCCAACTTGTTGCTTTAATAACAACAGCTGCCCTTTAGTCTGGTTTGCCTCGAGCTGAAACTGCCTCTGTAGCTCCTTGATTTTATTCCTGGCTGCCTCCAACTCCTTCTTGTATGAAGCTCCATGAAGCACTTCTTCTTGTAGCTTTTTTCTCTCTGTCTGCAAAGAATTGATTGTGATGTTCAACATATCAATCTCCACCGTCTTGATCTTTAGCTGCCTTTGCAATTCAACGATATCGGACTCTTGTTCCTTCAACCCATAGTATTCAAGCAGTTCACCTTCAAGCTTGACTTCTCTCTCCTCGAGCTCTTTGACTAAGTTGCGTAATCGTTCCAGTTCATTTGCATTGTTAGCCATCTCAGTTTCATATACCCGATCTTTCTCGGCTTTGGTATCTGTTCCTGTATCGTATTTGTCCCCTGGGAATGGAATATCAATCTCACCTGATAAAAGATCTTCAAATTCTGGCAAAATGTCATCTTCAAAATCAGGATTGCTCAGTTGAGCATTGATTAAACCACTAATTAGTTTGACCTCTTCTTTCTCCTCTTCCTCTTCATTATACTACATATACGTAAAAGCCTCATTCAGTGCCCAGAAACAACCATACTCCAAATAGGACGAGAATGGAACATGTATAGAAGGGAAAGATCATCAAACTTAATTAAGAATACCTTCGTTTCTCCAAGACTATTTGTGATCTGCTCTTTATCTTCTGATTTTTGCTGATGTTGCTCAGAGGTTGTTTCATTTTTTCCTGAACTCCAATTTCACCATAAAGCCATACAGTAACATCAGTATTCATACAAAGACATAGAAATAAGCACGCCTCTTTCTAGATAAATAGATTAAACTTTTCCTAGAATAAAAGCCACACCAAACAGTGGAGATAATATAAAAACAACTACATATATTAAAGCAAGATGTCTGAGCAAGAATCACCTGACGGAGGACGCTTGACGCTAACCTGCTTAACTGCATAAGCTGCAATTGAAGCAGCAACCACAAAGCCTAACCTGACAATCATGTAGGAATTGTGTGATGGAAAGTACGATATTTCCACTCATCTATAGATATAGCCCACAAAAATCCAAATGCCCTTTCAACCAGCATCCCAGGACTCCATGGTTAACCATTCAAACCATATATGCAGCACATGTGGAACACACAAAGCAAATAACCTGTGCCTGCAGAAGACCTGGAACTAGAAGAATTCTAATTCAGAATGTTTGGAAACAGTAAATTAGCAAATTGTGACGAACAATATCAAGCTACAACCATCTCCAGAAAAGAATTATCAAAGTTTCTGACATGTAGAATATCATCACCATGGTAAATACTAGGAGCCACACCAACCACAAGTATCTAGTGGCCAAGTTCTATTTCCAAAGGATTGACATTTTCTAAAATGTGTGGGTCTGATTTTGTTCTGATGAGTACAATGTTTAACACCAATGAATTTACAGACCAAAAACAACTTCAGGAATGGTAAAGTTGAATCATGCTCGCATGTAATTCTGAAAGTTAATTAAGAGTTTAAGTGAGGCCATGTCATTGTCTTGATTATACTTGATAACAATTAATTTCGGTAGATATCTAGATGGCCTTTGTCCACTCGATCTTTTTTATAGTTCTTGAGCCTTGTTGCAGTTATCTTGACATCCAAGTTTGAAAAACACCCACAAATAATAACCGATGGATGAAAATCAATCTCTTTCTTTTGTCTTTAGTTATGCCAGCGAGGACCCGCAAAAGGAAATTTCTAATCAGGACGGTTGAATCACTTAGGTTGGTACAATTAAAGAGTGAGGACTTAAGATGGACGAGGTGGGCCCTCTTCACAAGACAAGTGCAAAAATATGGTTGCTTTTCTTCTTGGTTTTGATGGAAAATATAGGGGTAGATGAGAAAGGTAGGTTAACAAAAGAAAGGCAGAGATTGACTTTCGTATATGGATTGTTGCATATGGCATATGTTAACCAAAGCCCATGATAAAGATAAAGAGAGTGAAACAAAACCTTATCCCTGGCTATAGAAACAAGCCTTTGTGCCCACAAATTGTCTCCTTTTGGATCTTTCTGCTAATTTACATATTAGGTGGCATAGGTCCAGAGGCAAAGATATATTATGGCAATAGGCGAGATTACACAGTTACACAGCTTCTAAAATGGAATATTATTTGCAACAGCCAATATTAAACATATGGATTAGTAGTTGATATTATTCCATCCATCCTGAAGAAAGACATACATATTTAATGCGGTATTTGACTAATGAAAAAATACCCAGAGTACCCATAATATTATAAATTGGAGCAAAGTTGTGAACCATAATCAATCTCATAAATATCTTGTACTGATTACTAATAGACAAATAGTTACCAAATGTCATATGGTCTAGCGATATCCAAGATGTTTCTTCCCTGGTTGAGGTTTCAAAATTCAAATCCAAAGTCTAATGTAGGATTAAAGAAAAAATTAGGTTTGTTATCAAAAGGTACTGTATTTTCATTGGATGAAATATTCTTTTTCATGACAGACCATGATAAATAATGTATTGGCATTTTTTTAAACGGAGAGAGTGTTTGTGTCCTAAAAGTAAAGTCTACTTGTTTACTTTTGACAATTTAAAAAGTTCTAATTTTAACTTTTGTATCGTTAATCTTATGTGTGGTTACACGGTATGTGTTGATAGTTTTTTTAATCTATAAGAAACTCTAGATATTACAACCGAACAAAATTTTTAAAAGAAACTCTAGATATCATTATAATTTTGGAACCTATAATACTACTCCCTCGATCATGGAAAATATCATCAAAGTAACAAGCAAGTTAAGTTTAACCATAAATTTGGAAAGTGAGGTGAAATATCCATCACTTCAAACTTATGTACTTTGACAATTGAATGGTGAAAAATCTTTTCCAAAAAAGGTACATTTAATAATAGGCAACCTAAGATAAAAAGTACTGCTGTTTTCATTGGGAGATGAACTGGTTTTTAATAAATTATATTCCAGGCTCCAGCTAGGTGCTAAGCGAGTGGACTGTGGACCACCATTTTATGGGCCCGTCTTAGTTGCATAAAGACAAGGAATCTACGATCCTGGTTATGGGTAGGACTCTTATCCACCACCTAAGGCCTAAGGGTGAGTAGACACAGATGAATTTGCAATTAATTTCTTCTAGCCTCCCAGGTTTAAAGATATCGGTACGGTTATATTTCCATTCGTTTCATGTATGATATGACCATTCTTTGCCGTTCTACTAAGTACTAACTTTCAGAGTGTACAATTTTTTTTCCTGTGTTCATTTACCTGGCTGAACATAATACACAAAGAACATCCACAATTGACTGAGAACTTTCAGAGTATACATTTAATAAGCTTTTCCATGAATAACCAACTACATTTCCTCAACATGGTAGAAATACTTCACAAAGTCATTCAAGACATATATCAATTGAGACAAACCAGTAGAAATCCCTTGTAAAATGGCTTCTGAAAAATTAAGCTCTCAATTTCAGGTATCAGATCGTCTACTTTGTTTTTTGCATCTGTCATCTGTGTAGTCCAAATCTGGGGTAAGATACCACTTTACATGCATAAGGTACAAGTACCCGAGGTATGCATTGAATTTGAACATTTAAGTACAGAAAAAAGGTTTCAAGTTATGTTCTGCAGTTTCATGGGTCTGATTGAAACGCATATACGTTAAAAAAAACATAACATGAACATTATAAGTAGATGTATATACCTTCTAGAACGATTGTCACATCTAATTAAGTTCACAAAACACATTAGCATTCAGAAAATTAAATTATATTAGAACAGAAAGAAAGAATTTACAGACCACTCTGTTACTTTTGAGGCTTCGACCTAATTAAGGGCACACCTAAAATAATATACAGATTTTCAATCCTTTGGCTTCATTTCAGGCTATCCTGGAATAATAATACAGGAAAAGCTCCAGAAACTATAATTTCATTTTGCAAGCAATTCTTCTCAATAAAGTAATAAACCCTAATATTCTTATACGTTTTACGTACAGACAATTACAGTTCTGTTAAAAGTAAGCACAAGCAAGATCAATATTCATTTGTGATAGGTTGAAAAAAATAAAACCAAATATGAGTCAAATAATCCACGAAATACACAGAGTTCGTAGTGAGGAATCAGGATTACCTATTTGCCAGATGATTGTAAACTGAGAGATTGATCGTTTGGATGATGATGAAAGCAGAAAGCGTATGTGTTTGTGCTTGATTTTAAAAGTGTAAATGCAGCTTCCGTGAGGGGGAAAGATCAAAGGCGTTTGTTTATTAATGGCGGGAATAGTTTTTCTTTATTTTTTTTTTACTTCAAAAAAATTTAAGAATTCAGAGTAAAGTAAATGTAAACGAATGCTGAAACGTTATTCAAAGAAAATGAAATTTAAATTTAGTTTGTTTAAATCTTTTGCTAATAAATATAAAAAGTTAAATTGTAGTTGTTTGTTATCAATTTCTGTGTTTATAGAAATTTACATTCTTACCAACTTATACATCAATTAAATTTCAACTTATACATGAATTAGATTTCAACCTACATTATTAACCAACACTAAAAACTATCTTTTATGCATCACCACCAAACACATTATAACTAAATTATGAACTTTAATTCCTTCGAATTTCATTACATGAATCAAACGTCACTCTATTTTTTTCGTATCTAAATCTGTTTTTTAATCTTTAGTATATGGATAAATATTTTTTTTCTTGAATTTATATAAACTAAAGTTTACAAAATTGTTAAAGTTGATGTATTGAAAAGTCACATCCATACCTCTAAATAAGACAAAAGAAAAATATCAAATGACTTAATCGTAGAAACAAGACAAAAAATATCAAAGGACTTAAAAGAAGTCATGGGACTTAATCGTGAAAACAAAAAAGAAAATGATTTTTTTTAATATAAACCTTTATTTTTATATCTTTAATTGTTAGTTGTTGCGATCGTAATCAATCCCTATAAATAGGAGCATTTGTAAGATTTAAATTGAAATGTAAACTAATATCGAGTTTAGATAATATCAACATTTAGTTTGAAAAGGCAAATTACAAATAGCAGTTGGACATGACATTTCAGGTGATGAAAATGACAGATCTTTACTTATTTATTAGTATTTATAAACATTAGTGCATCAGTTATGCAATTTAAGCAAAAGCTATGAAATTTAGAATTATGCAATTTATGCATCAGTTAGTATGCTTTAAAGGTCATACTAACTACTAAGCTGAACTAGCCAGATGGTCAAATGAGTTGGCTTGCTGCTTACCTTCTTGAAAAAGAACCGACTTACAAGCCAATTTTTATCGTCTATGCCCCTACATTTAATTGAATAAACACAAGCCCACAAGTTCTTAAGAAATAATGTTGAAAACTGCCACTGAACCATTAACACCCATGTAATTGACATCATAAGAAAAGCTATAGCTAGATAAAGGCTCTTTCAGAAACTGGTAAATTTTTGAACCTCTTTGTTTTTGAACGATTGATCTCGAAGCACATTTTCTATTTGCAAGTACCAACACGATGCCAAGCATACCAACCCAGCGATCCTTGCGACCAACAGTTCCTCAACTAAATCATTAATAATTAATCAGATAATTTGGTTTTTCAAAAAGACCCCTCAAGATCGACTACCCCATTTCCACCTTCGCCCCACTTCCTCAAGAACCTTAGTCCGAGCTCGACCCTTTTTTGCTTCGTCCTCTATCCAAGATCTGCAGTAATAACTAACATCAGAAAGCTTCTAAACCCCAGATACTATTTTTTATAGTTTCTTATACAGATAGAAGTATAAGAATGTTGGCTTGCATACCTGAGTATGCGAAGGGCTTCTAATTCAGCTTCAAGGATTGACTTTCTATCAAGAATTTTTTCACGTTTGACCTCTAATTCACTGATGGTGCTATGGATTTTATGTTGCTCATCCACATAGTCGGCCTGCTCATATGAAAGTCTCTTGTTTAATTCATCTACTTCTTCCTTCAGGCTAGAAAGCAGCTGTTTTTGACAGTCTAAAGCTGCTTTCTCCTTCAAATATGCAGCAACGCCGTTATCACGTTCAATATTTTCATGTTCCAAATCTTTAAGTACTTCCAGATAAACCGCTTCGACCTCCAAACGCCGACTATTTTCATCCTGTAGTTTTCTCTCCCAAAACCTTCGTACGTCTCCTCTCTCAAGAAGTTCAGATTTGATCTCTTTCATTGCATACTGCCTTGAAGATTTCTCAGCTTCTAGCTTCGAAAATTCTTGGCGAATTGCTTCAGTCATTCTTCCACTTGTGAGCGCCACTGCAACTTGTGCTTTTGTGCATGGTTTACCAGGTTGAAACCGCTTGACCTGACCTGATATACAGCCAAGTATGTCAAAATTACATTTATTTTAACCATGTGTAAACCATATGAGGAAGAAAGAGAAAGAAAATAACCAAAAACTTTTCTCATTATGCTTTTGTCATTAGCCAGCATGTCCATGAAAAGGACCAGCAACAAATCTGACTTAAGCTCCCTTGCATCCAGAAAGCCTATTTTGTTCCTTAATATCTGGACTGTAAAAATGTCAGTTCTTAAAGATACAATTAACTGCACATATAGATATAGTCTTCATCACTAGCAATAATAAATCAAGAAAAATAACAATGAATTGATTGAATTTCTAATTTAGTTCCTACCTCTTCATTTAGTCCTGGCATGACTTGGTACTCTAATTTGGCTCTCCAACCAATAAGATCCTCACGAGAAATAAGTCTAGAAACCAAACAGGAACGTGAGAAAATAAAAAGTAAAAAGAGTGAATTCTATATGACATATTATATTTACAATACCTCTCAGGAAAAAAGTTCACACCTCCCGAGCTCTTCGAATAATCCAGATCAGAAGTCAAGTGTTTACCAGACAGCTTGCTTAGAACAACACCAGACTCAGCAAGGGCTATTGTACAAATATTCAGCACAAAGATAAAACTTTTTTAATAGTTTGAAGAAAACAAAGGTTTTGTATCGTATGATGAATCAGCATCTTCAATGTCAAACTCTCGATATTACCTTGAATGTACTCAAAATCAGGATCTTCACCCCTAACGTCATCAAAAGCGTTAATAGTAGATCCGGCAAGTGCGATAGATGGGACTATCCTATTCTTCGAATTCCTGAAACTCCAAAAAATTCTTAGTCGGCTACATCCATATTCTCTTTTACAACAATAATTAAACCAAATGCATGCAGTAGCTGATACCTTTCAAGTCTGGAGTTAACTAGGACCAACCATCTTGCGTACTCTCTCCTAGTACACAATTCATCAGCCTTGACTTCATCGTCAATGATCTGTATACCTTAACAATAGGTTAATAAAGAAATGCTTAGATCTGAACCAATAAACTTGGCTCCATATGGAAAACTATTGAATCGGGCACACATGAACCAACAACCAATTAGTAGAGGTGTCAGATTTCTTGGTTTGTATACCAATCACGACATTGAACTAGTGACTGATAACATAGAATTGCATAGGTCATTAGGTCTTGTCATGTATCTTTAAAAAATATGTGAAAATACTAGAAAACAGCAGTACTGCCCCCCTTCATCTAAAAAATAATACAACATTTCTTTAGTTTTTTCCAACCTTAATCAGTTTTATATAAGTGTCACAGAAACTTCTAATCATGAATAAAAGCACAAAATATGACCTGCAACCCAATACCTTCAGATTCTTTAACCACAAAAGTGCCTCCTGCTGAGTAGCATCTACAGAAGCCCGAACGATAACTCTTCCAGGCTTTCCTTCATCCCGCTTACCATGATCATTTACTGTAAAATTGTAATGATAAAATAAATGACAAAAAATGTCATGGAACTTTGTATGTAATGAACAAACCGTTAATGGAGCTACAAAATACCTTCTTCTGTTTTCTTGTCAACTTCTTCATAAACATCAATAACAACTTCATCCCCCCTTGATGCATTTTCTGGTCCCAACGATTTATTATCAACAAAAACATGAAATGGACTGCTAAATCGCAAAACAAGCCCTGAAAAAATAAAAACATAATACGATTCTAAGCCATGTCTATCTCCAAAACATTCCATCCGAAAACAGCTACAAAAACAATCTTCTAATAAAAGAAATTAGAAAAGAGAGATATACCTCTTCTTGACAGAGTGAAATGCGCAAACACAGCAACTAAAGCCACAATTGAAGTCCCAATAGCAAACAAGAAAAATGTGGGCAACCCTGATTCATGAAAGGCATATTACAATCATTTCCTACCTCCCACAGAAAAAGAGCTACAGTTACATCATTCCGTACTTCTTGGATGAAAATAGTTAAATTCAAATATCATTCCATTTCAAGAATCCAAAGAGAATGAAATAATACTGGATTCAAATATCATACCATTTTCACTTCTTAACATGTGTTAAAAGATTTAACGCAATAATCAGATCTCTGTGATTCTATATAAATAACTGGTCAAATTGATTATAGATTTACAAGGTTTGAAAATTCTACCTTGTTTGGGTTTATTTGGGATTACAGTTTCTTCCAGACTTGCCCAACCATTGTAGTCTTCAATTTCCCGGCGATCAGTAGAAACCCAAGACAATTCGAGGTTATCTCGGGTAACTGACGCAGACAGAGATATTAATCTTCGCCTTCTAGGGTTTGTGGATTTAGAAACACCTTCATCCGTCAAAAATGGAAAAGGATGTGAAAATTTAAGAAAGAGGCGATTTCTCCGAGGCAGATGAAGCGGCAAGAAAGTGGATACAGAGGAAGAACACATGTTCTTGCTATAATGCTGCAAACTAGCAGAAAATTTGGGGTTTCGGATGTTCAGAATAAATCGAACGTTATGTCCTTGAAGATGGTGTGATTGAAGAAGAAGTAGGGTTTAGGTTCGATTGTGAGATTCATTCGATTTCAAGTGTTCCGTATCAGTGGACCCGATCATTGCTCATTTTTAACCCCTTATCTTTGGTGTCGGACTAATTTTCAAAACAATGAAAACTGTTTTAATTAAATAAATAATCCTTAAACATTAGATTATATTTAGGTGGTGTTTGGATTGAATGACTTAAAATATGATAGGATTTTGAAATGTTTAGGGGTATGAATGGATTATGAAAGATGGAGAAGTGGGGATTTTAAAATCCTAAATGAGTAAATCTTTTCTTTTAATATTGTATCCTAACATGATAATGAAAGATTTTTAAATGCAAATCCTAAATGGGTTGTTTAAATCCTTCAAACCAAACACCACCTTAGATATTTCCTAATAAACGTGAAAAGAAAAGGAAGAAAATACTCATGTGTGTCCCAATTAGGGGTGAGCGACGAGTACCATTTCCCAAACCCGAACCGGTATCGGTACCGACCGATACCGAATTAATATATTTGGTTCGGTATTCGGTTTTTAAATTAGCTAAAATTCGGTATTCGGAACCGAACCGGCACCATATAAAATTATACGGTTCGGTATTCGGTTTTTTCAAAACTAGTAATTCGGTTTCGGTATTTTCGGGATCGGTACCGATTCGGTACGGTACGGTACCGAGCTCACCCCTAGTCCCAATTATTTCATCTTCCTTTCCCTTTTTCCTTTTCTCACTTTCTTTCTTTTCTTCTTTTATTACTAAAAATAAATAAACACTGTGTAAGAAAAGAAATGAAAATTAAAGGAAAAAAATTTTCAAGGAGAATTTGGCTCTTAAGTCTTGACTCTTAAGGGCACGTTTTAAAACATAGAAATTAGAAGAATAGAAATTATTTGTGTTTAAAAAGATTTTGTACAAATGATAATAAAATATAAATCAATATATAGATATATACACACATACAAAGAATTTTTTTGTGAATATTGTGAACAACCACAAAATGACTTTATATCCTATGAATCTTGTTGCAGGATCCACTGAACACTTCTATTAACCTATGAATCTTGTTAAAATCTATAAAATTTTGTTGAATTCTATGAATATGTCGGATCTATGAATCATGTTGAATCCTTTGAATCTTGTAACAAACACTGCTATGAACCTTTTTGAATATTATGAATCTTGTTGCAAACACTTTTATGAACATTTTGGATCATACAAATCTTGTTACAAACACTTGTTGGTAATATAAATGCTTATATCTATGTTTTATATTTATTCACAAAGTTCAAACTAATTAATTGTTCACAATGGATTTCATTAATATAAATGTTTTTATCAAGTTTACAATAAAGATGTATTGTCCTTTTTTTAATAGTTTAGTCATTATGATTAATCATTTTCATTATCATTACCTACGCTTTTAATTTCCATGACCACTTAAATTACATATCTTTCAACTTCATAATCTATGATGATTTGCACAAGAAAAACATGTGATTCATACAAATCATTTAAAACATTACAACGATGTTGTACAAATCCCGGTATAAGTTATAAAGAATGATCAGATGGGATGTAATGAACACAAGACAATTACATGTACATAATTCCAACAAACACAAACACCAACTAAATATCCAAAACCAAATATGCATAATGCGGGAACACGAAATTAACTTTCGAGCTTTGAAATCAACTATGCCAAAAACTTGTACCAATGCTATAGTTGATAGAACTAATTCCTTTTGTCCTTTAAGTAAAAAGGTTTCCACCAAGAGTTCAAGAGAATCTTCCAACTTACTTTAAAGAAATGGTTATAAAGCACTTGAGAATATGACTTTGTAGTAGAAAATAATCAAAGCTTCCAAGACCAAGAAAGCAAACTATTTCCCTATAAACAGATTTCTCATCCACTTATAAGTTATTCTTGTTAGAATTTCATAATGTTAAAATACTACATCAAAACTTGCCATTGAATCATAAACGGTATTATGTAAAATATATTAAATTATATATATATTTTTTTTTAAAAAAAAGACAAGCGATTTCAACATACGTTAAAAGTACCAGGCAGATAACAAAAAAAAAACTGTCTCAAGTATTGATTATACGATTAAAAACACCAAATAACATCTCAAAACAAAAGGCACCGGTCCTAATAACCTTAGCCTACTACAAACATTCTGAAATGACCAAAGTAACAAACCCCAAACTACTTGTTTACAGAAGAAAGTTCCACCATAATCACCTGGTCTGAGATAGGTGGAAAAGAATTCATATAGGTAACTAAACACAGCAGCAGTAACTTTATTGTGTTGCCAAAAAGGGCAAAAGATAAAGGATACGCAACAAACACCATCATGCCTTCATAACCAGCCGGTGCCTTCTTTAGTATCTACAGCCTAATGCTTTAGTAATCATGACTTGGATTCGCAGTCCTTCCTCCACGGCCCCTTCCACCGTAGCTGTATCCTCGCCCATAATAACTGCCTCCTCGTGATCGACCTCCTCGGTACGAACCACGCCCACCTCTACCCCCTCGGTATCTAGAAAATTCTCCAAATGTCTGCATACCAACCAAAACACATGAGAATGGAAAAGAAAAGGAATCACTACTATTAGCTTGGGTAAAACGGGCTTTTACCTCTGTATCTAGTTTCATCTGCTCAGAGAACCTAGTCCTTCCGTTATTCGATTGATTGTCAAGAGTGTTGCAAGATAACGTATCAAAAAAGTCATCCTTGCTATAAACAGGCTGTAGATTGCAGAATTAGTAGGCATCAGCAAAAAGCATTATCCCGTTGGACATGATTGCGATGATTTCTAAATTTGTAACATTCCATAAATTGCAACAGTAACCATTTTAAGGGGAGTGGTCAAGTTAAAAGTTACATTTTTGTCCATTGTCATTGTTACAAAAAGTTTGCTGATCCGGTTTGATTAACAAGATCCCTTAGTTTGGGCCATCAATAAAGAGTATTTTAGACATTGGACAAATAGTCAAAACACTTCCCCAGAGCCATGATCAAGTTGGATGTTGCAATTTCCATGGGAAGGAGGGAATATATGCTAGCATAGGAATGTCACCTTGACATCCACCTTTGGTAGAACAGCATCGTTTTCATCTTCGTATTCATCCTCATCAGTAGCATTTCCATCATTTTCCTTAGAACCAGATTTGTTAGTTTTTCCCAAGGTTCCCCATATTTCATCCTTGTTGAATTTCTCGTTCATTGCATTGAAGTCAAACTCCTCAGTGAATTTCATCACTGATCGTGGTCCCTGGATCATGAAACGACTACAATTTATTCTTGCATCCAGACAAGGTAAGCAACAAGATAAAAAATAGAGGGCAGGGCCAAATATAGTGCATCGTCCAATCAACAGCTTGAGAAACTAATGCTATGAATAACACATTCCATTAGAAACCATGAGTGGGGGGAGTAACTGAGGCTGGGGAATTATCAGTTTGCTATCATGACATCACAGAATCAAAGCCAATTAAAGAAAATAGCTACCAAAAATTGAAGGTTTCAAAATTAACCTTCACATACTTCACTTCATTTGTCCTAGAAAAAAATCCAAACTCAACTTTCCTGGAGTTTTCAAATTGTGATTAATGTTTTAAGTGAGGTACATTAAATGAAAATTTTGTCATTACATTTAACCAGATAACTACTGGAGGCATAAAGTAATCAATAAACTGCAAAACACGACCTCCACCAAAATAAAGTAGCCTTGTACTGGATGCACAAAACAGAGAATCTGTAACTTCGACATATCAATAACATGTCATTGTCAATATATCTATTCATAAGGGTAAGAATCAATTTCATCCCACAAATCTCAACAGATCAAATATGAATTGCATTTAAATAAGCAACATTATTTATGATCGCTTAAAATTAAAATGAAGATAGACATTTCAAAAAACACTCATGATTAACAGCATATGATCAGTATGAGAAGAAAATTGCCAATCTTAAAAATTGAACAATACAAAATAAGTTTGGTCCATTAAATTAAACACAATATGAACCTCATTTATAAAAATAAATCCTTCCTGATTCACCATCGTATTGACTGATCATGTAATATTAAAGTACAATCCTGACAATTATTAAGTCAGGTGTAAATGCAAAAGAAAAAATTAGATTTGTATAAACCATAATATATTTTTCAACAAACTACGAAGAGATCTAATGATTATAGTTATACATGCATACATGTAAGATTAGGTTTATATGCAAAAGAACAAATTACCCCATATCCTCTGCCTCTCTCACGTCCTCTGTAATTGTAATTCTGGCGATTTTGGTAAGGAGCTCCATTTGTCTAAAAACCAGAGAAAATATTGATAATGTAAAAAAAATGTCAGGGATGATAAACATTTTATAGCCTTAAATAAATGGCCAACTACACAAAAGGACTAGTACTGCGTAATAACTAATAAGTCATGCTTTCTCTCCTCTGAAAAGATAGCCCCTGAAAATCAATATAAACATCTCCAGAAAATCATCATTGCTCTCATACAATCAAAATGCCACCATAAAAAGAAATTAATTCACAACTCAAAGCATAAAACTCATTCCATTTCCATCTAGCTGATTCTCAATTACTTGAAGTCAGCTTATATCTTCGATTATATGCAGCATCATTCCCTGGAGAGATAACCCTATTAATCCATTTTAGTTTTCTTCTTACCCTACCTCGTAACTATTCACGGTTCTCATCTGGCAGATTTAAGTTTTACACAGACATAGTGCGCTCCAATACACATGGAATGCTACAGTTAGATTTCAGTTTTTGCAGAATAATAATAAATATATTTTAGCGTTTAGCAGTTTCTTCCAGTTGCCATGTAGTCTTAGATCCACAGCTTTACTATACCATCTATGTGCAACTACACCTAAACATAATACAAATCAAAACAAGACATCTACATTGTAAAATGAAAAACCGAAGACTCATAAGTCATACCTTTGGAACCATACGTGCTTGAGGCGGTAAAGGCAATATTGGAGGCTGTGCTTCGGTTGGAACAGGTACTGGAACTGGGGCAGATGGTTCTGATGATTGTGTCGGTGAAACCTGAACAGCTTCCACATCCTTATGAACAACAGCTTGTGTCAATTGAGATGAAACATCTGTGGCTTGCCCAGACTGAAGCAGCTGTCCTGGAGTTACAAGTGATGGTGTCGGTGATTCAGTCGGATAGGGCATGACAGGGTAATGCAAATTTGCTTCAGAAGGGAGATTAGACTTGTTAGAGACAGAAGATATTGGGACATTTACATCAGCACTGTTCAACAGAGACGGTGATTGCAAGCTACCAATTAGTGGTGCTGTTGGACCCATAGAGTTAGGAGGCTTATTTATCATTAAAGATGGCAACGTATCAGTAATTGTAGAGGTTGTATTAGCAGAACTGGTAGATGTTGACAGTAAAGGAGATGGATATTCAGGCAGTATTGGAGCTCCACTTGGCAAGGATGCATTATAATTGGGATACTGCATGGGTTGCTGCAGTGAAGGAGACACTGAAAGCCCAGGGGGTGGTCGTAACTGTTGATGCAACTGAGGATGCCCATTCGGTGGGGCGTAAAATCCTGGCCAATACATTGGCATTGCAAGCCCGCTACTATTTGGGTTCGGAGGAGGTGGCATAGGTCCCCAAGACCCCGGATTCCCACCAGGCGGATATAAAGGAGGCCCGCCTTGCAAAGTTGATCCAGGGAGGCCCAGTTGTGCATTCTGATTCTGGATACTAGGATCAGGTAAAGAGTTACTAGCAGTAGCAGTCGGGAAGCTTGAAGATGTCGGAGGTGGCCGAGGATAGTGAGACTGCATCGAGAGTAGCAGTGTTCTGGCCGTTATAAAATCGAAGACAATGCAAATAAGTACACAGTTTATCTTCTAGATTACCTGAATGATGGCAGGATCGCTGTTTATCTGTTGTGTTGGCTGAACAGGAGGTGACGATTTCACCTGAAGATCCTGTAAAGATAAAGGAAGTAGGTTCAGCAAATCGGTTACTTAATTCAATAAGTTTTTAAGTGGGATGGTACAACCCCATATGACATCGGCTTCTAGGCAATATGGAATAAATAAAGAACCAAATTCATGAATATCACCCAAGTTCCTTCTATCCTATAAATGTTTCATATTTAATATTTAAATCTCTCTTACAGCAATAACATGTGTAGTCTATTTGCATATACTTGAACAGCTGATCTCATGATATCAATGTTCAATGTATCCATTTGTAAAGAAACATACCCTTGCTGAAGTCACTATATTGGCATGCATAAGCACAGATCACATTTAAACCAAATATGTTTATAGGTCATATGCTGTTTAGTTTAGATAGATGCCATCCTATTTTAATCAACTAGTTTACTTCTGCAGATCTTAGATCCCATATCAAGTACCAAACAAACTTCTAGCTTTCTTTTTAACATACCATGTCTAGTCCAAATGAGTTTTAAAATAGCATTCCCTGAAATCAGGAAACCAGTTGCTGAAGAGAAAACTTTTAGTTTTATATAGAAAACGATAATTATGAATCCAGTGACCATAATGGAAATGAAGTCGATGTAATTCCCAAAATGGAAATCAGCAAAACAGAAATAATGTACACGCTTTATTTAAAGCACAAACAAACTGTACACGAACACTCGGCCCGTGACTGTGAAATACGGTCACTTTATGGTTATAGTACCTTGATGTCACTTCCACGAAACAATATGTATTCATAAACCTTGTCGCTAGCTATGAGTTGGGGACCATCCTTTTTCCGCCCTTCAGTTCCAAATGATCTTACTGCAAACAAACATAGCATGAAAAAAAATCCACACTCAGCCGGTTCTCAAAGCATTACTGGGAAGTAATACCTTGATGTCTGATAAAGAAAAAGTTGAACAAACCCAATAAAATTTCAGGGTACACCAACATTTACTCACTGTTACATGAACTTAATTTATAGATAAATGTCATAGCAGCAGTGTTGCAATTCCACAACTACCCCAGAACATGTCCATTCATAAGATAGATTGAGATAGTTGAAAATTATCAAAGGAGTTGGTCCTAGGTAGAAATGTGTGGTCTTACATAGGTGGAATAACATCCTCGTAATTCTTTTGGTTCCATATTGTCACTACTTACACCCTACCAGTTTGAGATATAGGACATGTTGATGACTTGATGTTCATTCATGCAATGGAAAACCTGTCTACTTATGCGCGCGCGCATTCATCAAATTACATATAAATTTAGTGCAGATAACGTGTTCATGGAAACAAGGTGACACTGTATTACATACATTGTGGCTTTGTTCACCCCTTACAAATTTACAGATATTTAAATGCAGCATAAACCAGAGAGTCACAAAATTGTCCCCAAACCTAGTTAATTGCAAATTGATCCATCAAATTAAGGCAGTCAAAATCAACATTAATGACTATGTAGCCCCTTCATCTTAAAATCTGGTTATCACAGAATCATTATATATTATCAAGCACTCAGTTTAATTGATATCTCCCATTAGTAAACAAAAAAAAACAAACACATACATACATACACTTGAATGCAACGACAGAAACTAAACACGTCTATCCATTAAAAGCAGTAACTATATTAAAAATCATGTAATGCTACGATACAACATAAAAACCCTAAAAATGGCAAGAATTTCACATCTACGATCTACTTCAATTAACATTTCTAATATCTTCAAACCCTATTCATAACAGAACAAATAAAAGCACAAATTAGAACCATTACTCCATTACAAAAAATCAAATTTAATCAGATACCGTTACGCAACCCGATCGAGGATTCTTCCGTATTGATGTTATACAAAATTCCCTCGTATCTGATTTCACTCTTGGAAGTCAAGCTAATCAAGCTTCCGATGTACGAATCGGCCGACGAACTTGACGATCTAGAACTTTCTGTGGCCATAATCCTTCGCCACTACTACACACTTGAAGGCAGCGAAGTTCAGAATTGGGAGAGACGGAATTTCTTGAAGTGATTATTTGTTTTCTAATAGATAATAGCTAGGGTTTTTTCGTTTCCTCACGCTTACATGCTTTCCCTTTTGGGGGTCTATCGATTCGTGCAAATGCGTACAACAAAACCTTTTCGCTACAAATTGCCTTGTAATATTTTCATTATTTCCCCTTTTCTTTGTTTTTTTTTCTTCTTATGAAAATTAATGAAATCATCAATCTATATATATCTATGGGTTAATATTGAAAAAACCCAACCATTTTTCCTCATTTTGTTGATTAAGTCCCTAAACTTTTTTTTCGATTGTTTAAATCCCTAAACAAATTTTGTCTTATCTAAACATATATATTTGTTACCTGCAACCGAGAGAAGAGGTAACCGATTTAACCCCTTTCATTCCTTCTTCTGCTTTAACCCTTTCATTTTCATTTTTTAACCCTAATTTGTGAAAGTTACTAAAGCTGTAAAACCCCTTTCATTCCCTCCAGCGTCGAAGTTTGAACGATTCACATCAAATATAAATTGCATTCTGTGAGTTTCGAACACATTAAGCTCGGTAAGTTCGAACGATTTCATAATGTAGGTTTTGTTTGTTGATGTTAATCTTGGTTTAGTATTTGTTATTTTTCAGTAAGTTTCCAATGATTGCAAGAAATGTACCTTAAAATTAGGGCATCCATAGAATCTTCTTCATGGGTTCTCTTTTGTCCATGAAATCGTCCATTCTAACACGGGTTGTCCACACCAACATATTATTGTATCATCACTTGTATTGCTCGATCTAAACACAAAGTTGATGAAGAAGACATAAACACTTGGTGTGTGTGTGTGTAACGATGAAGCAGGGAGAAAGAAACCTTCTCTGGAGAAATAAAAAGCGCAGAGGGAAGATGAGTTACTGGTATGTTACCTGATGAACCGGTCATTTATATAGGTTCAGATAAGACAAAATTTGTTTAGGGATTTAAACAATCGAAAAAAAAAAAGTTTAAGGACTTAATCGATAAAATGAGGAAAGATGGTTGGGTTTTTTCAATATTAACCCTATATCTAATCTATGTTAATATATACACTATAAATAAAACCAAACATTTGTCTATTCATGACGCTCTTTCGACGCATTATTTTTTATTTTTTCATTTGTTTTTATTAAAAATAAAACACAACACTATTTAGATAATACATAAATCATTTTTCTTTTTGAAAAACAACATGATTGTTACTCACAAAACACAATCATACAACGAATCGCTTTTGCAATACACAAAAAAAAAAAAGAGACTAACCCGACTAACTACCTTGCATTGTTAATAACACTACTAGCGACTGGTCAAGGAAGTGGATAACAGTTAACAAAAAAACCAAATGGACAGATCACTTCAAACAACAACAGACGAGCTGACAGATAGCGAGCGGGATCCTTGAAAGACGATTGATTTGTTTCGATAAAACCATATCATATATAGTGAGATCCAAACTAACGCTTTCCACCAACTTTTCTTCTTGACGGAGAGCCTACTATTACCTTCGATAGAGATCATATCTTAGAGCGATAGACCGACAGTTGTGGTGAGTAATCGAAACATCATCAGTTGAAAATGAAATACCAAAGACTAGCCGATCTTGAACAATACCTGAAGCAATGGTCTAAAGTTCCGGACTCTAAATTACTTCGTGGACACAATGCAAGTCAATCCCCCGATCACAAAGAGTCGTTCTAACTAGAAGACGTCCTAACCAACCTCCAAATGAACACGCAAATCCTTCGAGGGGTCACTTTGTTTCATACATTACCTATAAATAAAGAGTCATGGGAAATAAGATTTCTATTTTAGAGATTGTACATTCAAACTAACATTTACATATCTCACCCTTTAAGAATAAATACTTTGAGGTGTAAACTAGAATAAATAATAACAAATAACTGAATAATGATCCCAAACTTTTAAAGCCAAGTATTTAAGGGTCTTAATATTTCAAAACCCTAAAATTAAGGGTGTGCATGGTTCGTTTCGATTCGATTAGTAGTTAAAATGTAACTGTGTTTTCGGTTTCGGTTACCCAGTATTCGGTTACACGTTAGAAGGCAGTTACCCGCGGTTCGGTCCACGGTTACCCGCTATATATTTAGAGGGTGTTTGGATTTGCGTTTGAAAAAGTGTTGTAGCGTTTTGGAATCTAATAATCAGATAATTGTTGTAACAAAAGTGCTGCAGGAAATGTAGTGTTTGGTTTAACTTCTGCTGTTTGATATCATAATTATCAAATAATCAGTTTTTAAAGTGTTTGGATTTGCGTTTTACTTGTTAAATGACCAAATAATCACTTATTAAGCAAATAAGCTACAATTTTTAACTTATGTAAAAGTGTGGTAGCACAAACGCTAAACGCAAATAATCACTTATTAACGTATGCAATCCAAACACTTTAAACCAATTATTTGCGTGATGGTAACGTAAAAAGCTAATAATCACGTTTATAACGCAAAACCAAACACCCTCTTAAAAGCAAATGAAATTATAGAAATGTATCTTTTTTAAACACAGATTCTTTTTAAGTAAAAAGCCATAATAAACTATTTGATTATAAATCTTAAAAGTTACACTAAATGTTTTTGACAAAACAATTAAAATAAAAGTCATTTAAAAATCTAGTGTTTGATGTATTAAAATGACTAAATGAAATAACAAATAGAAGTTACTAAATTGTATATATATAATTGGTTCGGTTATTCACGGTTTTTCTAAAAATGAAAACCTAAATCGGTCTGTAATGTTTCAGTTTCGGTTTTTTCGGTTTCGGATCAAGCAGTTTAAGCGGCCCGGCTCGGATTTTCGGTTTAATTAAAGAGGGGGCTAGGCCCTCAATGAAGTCATAAATTAACACATAGAGGTCCATTAGTAAATATCCAGGCCCTCATTGATTTTTTCTATAGGCCCTCAAAGATTCCATGGCACGTTACACCACTAGCCCATTCTAAACTTTCCGGCTTAATCTATTCTTTAAAAAAAAAAAAGCAATTGATCCTCATTTCTTGATTGGCGCTTTCTGCTCTAACTCTTTGTACTCTTGCTATGATGTTATTTGTTGTAAATTTGCTCAGTAAAGTTTGATAAATTCATTGTAGAATCTAAATAGCCTATATTGATGATTACAAGTTGTTGAATGATTTTTATTTTATTTTTTTCTTTTAATCATTCATACTATAGAAATGAAAAGATTTTATAAAATAAACGTATCATCTTCATCATCATCACCTGAATCATTTGTGGAAAAAGAAACATTGTAGAAGAGTATTTGAATGAATGTGTTATTGTTGGTAATGACACCAATTGAATCCTACTTTCGTATCTTTTTTTTTACGGTTTCTTTACTCCTTTTTATCGACTGTTGTTTTATTTTTTAAAATTGGTACGTTTTTTTATAGTCGTCGGGTGGATTGTTTTGCTAAGTGCTAACTATTATATTAAGCAACGTTGGCCATGATTTTGCATTTTTGCGTTCAACCGTCTATATTCAATGTATGTTTTTTCCCCAATATCAATATTCTCTAGATCCGCCGTTGCCTAAAATATATGTTTTGTAAATTTGGTGACCCGTAAATGTTAGTATTGAAAATACCATCTCCAACATAGAAATTGCCACAAAGTGTCGTTTTATTTTTATGCAATTTTTCCACATTGAATTCATTAACTAAAAATTGGTGATTAATACTTTTTTTTTTCAAAGTAACTAATAATAATATATTATATATGTAATACATTTTAATTACATGAAACAAGAAATTAAGAAAATCAATAAAAAGTAAAATCAGACAACACTAGGCTGAAATTTCATATATGATTACATTCATATACTAATACTATACCCAGAAGATGCATATATAAAAGACAAGTTAAATGACTTTGTGTTGTTTAAATTCATGATTTATTAGAGTAAGTTATTTAAACAAGTTTATTAAATAAGTAAACAAATTTTCTTATACTCTTGCTTTAAATATGTCCTTTTATATAATATGAACATATAATTAATAGTATGAAGTTAGTGAGAAACATTTTTTATGAATAATTTCAAACACTTAAAATATATTGAATATTATTAAATGTTTAAAAAACGTGTAACAAAAGTAATAAATATTTTTTACAAGATTGTAATATCACATCAGTGTAAAAGATAAGCCTTTATTATTTAATTAAATAGTTATTTTTTTAGTTTTCAATATCGAGTGTTATATAATATTTCATAAAAAGTGAATCTTTGAATAACTTTTTAAAGGTTAAAGTTGTATTTTAAAATTGTAAGTTAGGTAAAGCTCATGTCTTATGCAATTTTATGAGAAAAATAAAATTTATGTATTTATCTTAGTCTTTTATGGATTTTAATAAAAAAATTATTTATAAAAATATTTATGTGATACACATACTAATAAACTAATATTTATCTAAATAATATGTTCATTTTATTTTCTTCAATGTATTCTTATTTGATTTGTTAAGTGTTACAATTATAATGTATATATATATATATATAGATTAAGGTTCAAAAAGGTACCTCTCGAAATCAAGTGCACCCGAAGGTACCAACCTTAAAAAACTTTTTTTAAAATTTTTTTCTCATAACCATGTTTAATTTAATGTTATACGCATGATATATGAATTTCACATACATTCACACTTTCTGTGTCCTTAAAAATTATGTGAATGCTCAATGCATAATTATGTGAATGGTCATCCATGTGAATGGTCATTTCACAACATGTGAATGGTATGAATGATCATTCACATGATTTTTTTTATCATTAACAAGATTTATGAAGTTGCTTCTTTTGTAAAAAAAGTCTTATAATGTTGTCTTATACATGTCTATTCAAAAAAAATATATGTGAATGATCATTCACATTAGGGTACGCTGGGTACGCTGGAATCTTATAGGTACGCTGATGAACCTGATTCTATATATATATATATATATATATATATATATATATATATATATATATATATATATATATATATATATATATAGAGGGAGGTTCAATTGAGAACTTTTATGCATCGAGGTACAAAAGAACCCATATAAACCATTAGATCAAAAAATTGTATGGATTAGATTAATGGCAAAAGGGTAAATAGTTGGACAATTTTATGCAACTTGTGCATTATAAGAACAAACAAGGAAGGGCATTTTGGGGAATGTGCATACCTCATTAAATTTAATATTTCAACAAATAATCAAATAATAAATGATAAATAAATTCAATTGATACATTTCCAAATTTAACAAAAAATACACAAATTCAAAAAAAAGATGATGGATATCGATGCATTTCATCGTTAATCTTGTTTATCTATGCATCATGTTAAAAAAAGTCGCATTTAACAAAAAAAATACAAAAATTCATTTATGCATCGTGTTCAACTTGTTCATCATTCTTTTATGCATCGTGTTTGTCGTTCATATTCTTCATTGAGCTATGCATCATGTTCAACTTGTTCATCATTCATCTATGCATCGTCATTGTTCATCGTCCATTTATGCATCATCATTTTTCGTTGTTCATCGTTCATCATCCATCTATGCATTGTCATTGTTCATCATCCATCTATGCATTATCATTATTCATCGTTCATCATCCATCTATGCATCATGTTCTTCATAATTATCATCGGTTACCTCTCTTGTTCATGTTTATCATCATCGTTGTTCATCGTTATTCTTCTCTTCAAATCATCATCACTAAGAAAATCATGAAGAACATGATTAGAGTTAGAGAGAGAGAGAGAGAGAGAGAGAGAGAGAGAGAGAGAGAGAGAAATGAGGAGGAAGGAATGTAGTTAATATGAGATTTTAATTCAAAGTGTAACTCCTAATTATCATTTAATAATTTTTAGAAATAAATTAATTATCATGTCTTTAGTTTTCCCTAAATGCCCTTTGTGCACCCTTGGTGGATTATCCGATGCACAAAAGTGCCTCGAGGTGCCCCGATGCATAAAAGTTATCAATTGAACCTCAATCTATATATATATATATATTAATAACATATCTAAGCATATGCATGTTTCATACACATCTATCAATAATTTCATTTGATTTTATCAAATGTTACATTCACAATATTAATCATATCCCTAAATATGTGCTTCAAACATATCTATCAGCTCTTATAAAAATTTGGAAAAAAAAAATGAACACTTTATAGTTTCCCATAAAAAATAATTTGTTTTAAAAAGTTCTAACATACAATTTGCAAAAATATATAGTTACTATGCATTATAGGGCTTTGTTTAACATGTTAGTATAAAAACAACTTTTTTTGTTAAATAGTATTTGGATCAATACGGTATATTTGTCAGAAATGATATATTCTTTAAAACATTTTGCAATTCAAAGATGCATTTGGCAAGCTCTATTGGTCCTCATTTTTCTAAAAGTGTTGTCATATGCAAAGGTGTTCAATACTTAATTGCAGATAAATGGTGGTGATTTCAGATGATGAAAAAGATAAGGGCTTGTATTGTTAATTTTGTTTTCTAATAAAAAAATTTATAGAAATAATGGGTTTTGAAAAATATGTTCAAAGTAGGGTTTTTAAAAAAAGTTAAAATTAATAATTTTCTTTTATATTTTATAACTATGTTTTTAAAACAGATTAATGGTATTTTTGTTTCACAAGTCATTGTCCTCTCACCTCTCTTTAAGATTGAAGAACCCATAGTTTGTTCTCGTTCTCTCACCTCTTATTTGCTTTAAATATGAGCATATCTCTCTCACCAGATAGAACTCTTGTCAACAAGAATTGCAACATGGTGGTTGTTTTGATGACAAATAGTGTTTAAAAGGCCTCGTTGAGCAAATCTCTCTCATCAAGCAAGGTTCTAAAAGTGGTGGTTGTTTTGAATTTGATGATGAGTAGAATTTGAAAACGTCTTGTTAAACCTCTTTCTCACCTATTGTTTGTTTTAAAAAGATGATGGTATTTTGACAATAGGGTATTAGTTTGGTTATAACCCTCATTTACGCTCTTTCATTTATTTTTTACCTCTTCTTTTCTCTCGCGGCAAAGCATCTCTTTCTTTTTCTCACCTACTCAATACTACTAAATTATATTTCCCAACGACAATAAGATATGTTGTTATGAATAATAAATGTCTTGTTGATAAACAAAGTATAAGAGTCTAAAAAAAGAATGTATTGAAAATTTGGATGCTTACATTATTCCCTTAGCATATGCGATGTCATTTTTTCAATGAATGTCATGTCTTTGTTTGATGCAATTGTCCCAAGAACGATGTGTTGGTGGACTAAGTTTCCTATTATAATTCTGGTAATGTGGTTTTCATAACGGTTTCTTTTTATAAATTCGACTATTTTCAGATGACATCTTAAAAAGAATTTACATTTCATACTTAATTAAATAGTCAACAATTAAAATATGAAGTGATTGTAAATGAATATCTTCCTTAAAAATGATGTCTTTCATATAAACGGGTAGAGGACTTTGAGCAAAAGCTCGGCTCAATTAAACCTGACTCAAAAATTAGAAATAGTCAAGTTGCCAAAAAAAAACATATTAGTGAACAAACAAGTTATTGTTTTAGATTATAGGTTTTTATATGTGTCAAATATGTCGTATAAATCAGAAAAAAAAAATGTTCATAAAATATTAAAAAGCATTTCTTATAATTTAAAAGAAAGGTGTCCCATAACCCATGTAGGATTGGCCTAGCTAGCTTGCTAAACACATGGTATGTGTTACCTAGGAATGATGACATTGGTGTTTTCCTGGTTAGGTTAACTAGTCACGTCCATTAGATAGCCTAATATTTAATTAATTGTGATATTAGATTTTTGGTCGATAAAATATAGGGTTAAATGTCATTTTGAACATCCATCACTACATACCTACATATCACGCAAAAACTCAATATTTAAGCTCGAAATCTAATGCATATGATGATACATCTATCTATTTTATAAGTACGTAGATGAGTAATTTATCTATTTCTCGTGATGATATATGTCATCATCAACAATCGACACATGACAGTCATATTTGAAAAATATATATCCAAGGCTACTATAAGACTTTTGAATTATTCATATCAAATTTACAAAATCTAAATATTTTAATACTTAATATTTATACGATAAACACTAATAAATAAGTATATTTATCCATTTTTCATGATATCATGTGTCATCGTTACCAATTAACTCGAGATAGTCATATTAAACTATACATAAATATTTATACCACTACAAAAAAACCATCATTCAGCGACATCTTTAGTGATATGTATTTAAATGTCACAAATTAGTGTTAACATTAGAGACATGTTTTGGGACGAAGATGTCATCAACGTCGTTACGTACGTCGCTACTTTTAGTAACATCCATGCACAAGTCACTATACATGTTGTTGATTTTGTGACATAAACTCACAAGTTGTTATACACGTCACTGATTTTGTGACATTCATATATAGGACACTATATGTGTCACTAAATTTGCAACATACACACACATGTCACTAAGTGTGTCGCTGATTCTGTGACTTATATATTCAAGACACAATGTGCGTCTCTAAAGTTGTGACATATACACACATGTCACTGCATGTGTCGCTGATTTTGTGACGTTTATATACAAGACACTGTGTGTGTCGCTGAATTTGTGACATACGCACGCATGTCACTAACAGTGTCGCACAATATGTCTAATGAAATGTTGTTTTATTAATCCTAATTTTCTTATACAATCAATATTTTGGAAATTAAAGACAAAAATAATTATGTTTAAACACAATATAAAGAAGCAATTAATTTTTTTTTTATAAATAATATTCAATGGTAGAAACAAAAATAGAATTAATATTATTAATTATTAAACGATATAAAGAAACAATTAACTTTTTATTTTATAAACAATATTCAGATGGTAGAAATAAAGAAATAGTGAAATGAGGCCATGACTGAATTTAAAAGTATGTAAAACAAATTAAATATCAATTATAAATTAAAAAGCTATGTATATTAGCTTTTTGAACCCTAATTGCTCGGCTCCCGTCTCTCCCTCGCTCTCGCTCGCTGATCAGACTTCAAACACCGTACTACCGGTGCTTCCATTATAAGCCATTTTCGTCGATCACTTGTAGTGTTCTGCTATTTGTATTCCGCCATGGCTGCTCTGCTCTCATTGCGCTCCTATTGCTCTTATTCTGCAGAAAATTATTTTGGTAAACTTTATCTGTTAGCTGAATAACTTTTATTATTATGGATCTAGCTTGAATTTCTCATGATCAGATATTCTTTGATGCATAACATCATTTCAATGGAACATTTAACGTCAGTTAAAGAAATTGAAACATAAAACAGATCTATATAGCTTATTTTGTTCATATTTTGGTAAGCGATTAGAGTATCGAATGTGGTGAATCAGAGGTTTCTCCGATTCGTTCTCAATTAGCCTTAGGCTATCACATGTCTTATTTAACGCCTTCATATTTCCAGTACTGTTCGATGACTACAAAAGATGAATTTTCCAGCTTGTGTTTCTCTACTTCTTTGCGGTATGTTACATCTTCATTTCATAGATTGCTTATGCACACTAGTGTTTAATGATTTTTTGAGATCGTTGGTGAGAAAGTTTGATGGATCCCAAAATTATTTTAACGTATATTATGACCCTTGGATATAATTTGTTATGATTTTTATAACCTCTGTCATTTTATAAATTAAAAGCATCAACTGTTCGATGATATTTCCCAATGACAATTTTAAGTTTTCTTGGAAATAGACATTATGTTTAATTTCAAATATCAGTTAGTTGATCTACAAGCAATAATTTGTTATGATACTTCACATGGATTTATGTGCCCAGGGCCGGTCCTGAACATTTTAATGCCCCGGGCGAGATAAAAAAAACAATGCCCTTAAAAATGTTAAGATACGACATACCACTTTTAAATGGGTTTGAAACATAGTCAAGCTAGGTTTCTCATCCCCACGCCAATTATTATTGAAATATATAAAATTGAAATACAAGTTTAACAATTATGAAATCCCTTAAAAAAATGTCTAGGTGCATTTCTAGAAGCAAATATGTCAATTATCTTATTATAATCAAGATTTTTTAAAAATCAAGTTCATCTAAATGGTTAGTTGTACCATTAAGTACCACTCTCAATGCACATTTGATGTACCCTTGCCTAGTTGCCTTCAAGACTTGACTCCCTCTCTACCTTAGTCTTGGATCATTTCTTGAATTTAGCCAAAATTTCAAGAAACCAAAATCTTGAAAAGGAGACGTGAAAATTAAAGGCAAAAAAAGGGTATTTAGCTAAGTAGCTTTACTGAGAAAGAATCAGATTCATACCCTTTTTCTAGCAACATGGGTTTTTGGCAAAAAGCACAATCAACTTCTAAAACAAACATCAACTCGGATGGACCCTTTCAAGATTTCAATTTGGCCACATAAAAAAAACACAGATTTAAGAAGTGAAATTAATGGCCAATCGAGAAGCAGAAGCACTAATTGAAGAAACTGATGAAGGAGAAGCACCAATCGAAGAATAAATTACAGAAACACCAATCGAAGAATCAATTACACAAGCTAAATTGGAGATACCTCTAGTACATTGTTGAGACAGTCGGATGGAGGAGGAGAAGGAGACAGCCCGTCGCCAGTCGAAATCGCTTGTCCGCCGGTGGTGGATGAGCGTGAGCGGTTAGCGAGAACGGTGAGCATGAGTCCATCTTCTACGCTTGTTGTGTGACGATTCCTCTGCCTTTGCCTCTTCGACTTCTTCGCTCGGTATCGCTTTGGAAGAAGCAGTCTGCGTAAAATGCTTTGAAAGAAGGAGTCTGCGTAATCCTTTGGGAATTGGAAGATGCTGTAATCATTTGGGAATTGGAAGATGCAATCACAACAATGTGGAGCAGGCTGATTTTAATTGAACTGGGCTAACCTAAATGGATTTTGGGCTAAAAATTGAAGCTAGTGTAGGATTAATTGGGTTAAATTGTGTTGCCCCCTTTCTTTTGCTGCCCTGGACCGAGGCCCAGTTGGCCCCCCCTTTTGGGCCGGCCCTGTATGTGCCTTCAAAAATCATGCATAAAACAATAGTTAATTAGTTATTGTGCAGGGGTAATGTGGTTTTCTGTTCTAATTGCATCATATATATGTTAAAGAACAAACTAACAAAGTTGTTCTTTGGCTTAAAACTGTATTATCTCTACCCACTTCTTTATGTAGTTCAGTTAGTGGTTTGCTGAATTTTATTTTTTAGTTTAGCCATGTTAATATATTAGCATTGAAGTTTGGGCATAAATGATGAGTATAGTAGAGTGGAAGGTATTTACATACGAAAATGTAACTTCACCATAACACAAAATGGAGCGAGAATCAAAACATGGCAGGTAACTAAACTAAAGCAATTAAAAGTTGAATCAAAGTAGGGGTTGTTTGTTTACTTTACTAATAAAATTAAGCCATGATTTTGGTTTTGGTTTGGTTACAGGGAGGTTTTGGATATGCTAGAGATATCAGATTTGAGCAGATTTGAGAAAATTGCGCTTGACCACGTCAACAATCCTATTCTTATTGATCAATATTATTGTCCTTAAAAAGGTAGGTAATTCCATCATTTAAAAAAAAAAAAGATACAAGCTTAGCTAACTAGCTATACATATTACTGTGGCTGGATTGAAGTCATTAGAACAGCTTTCGTAAGTTCTTTGTATGTTTACACATTTGTCTTAGATTCTCATGGCTTGACCAATCTTTGAGAAGTTTATGCTGTTCTGCAGGGTCAAACCAGAGATTTTGAAAACCAGAGATTTTGAAAAATGTTCTACAGGGGAGTGCTACTGTCCTTTGGACCATGATGATAAATCAAAACAAGGAAATGTTTACTTTAAGCAACAGGTGAATGCATATACCTCTAAACATCAATAAACATTTCTTACAATTTCATGAATTCTTCTGATGCTCTTATTTGACATATGCCATTATGAAGCTTATGTTATTGTTACCAACTCTTTTGTCATGATCTGAACTAGGAATGATATTCTAAATAGTAAAAAGCTTTCATATCACTGTGAAAGTAAGCTTCTTTTTGACAAAATAATGATGGGACTTTAAAGATACTTTAGTTGCAATTTGTTCCTCCTTTAGTGATAATTTGTGATTCTTCCCTTTTTGTAGTTGCAGCAAGACTTTAAAGGTATGTTGTTGGTGCAGTTACATTGCGAGGATGATTTTGGCACATATGAGGAGTCAATCCCAGGTTTCATACTTTATGTTTTATTCTGGAAACCTTGATGATTTTTTAAAAAGGTTTCTCATTAATCTTGGTATTTCTATTCCACATCCTTGTTGTTTTTCAAGGTTCATTAAATGAAGATCATAAGCATGTTGCATGCCTATTTATAACTGCATTGCATTTGCACCCTTGTTCTGTCGTCTAACACTCTAACCCACGGGTAGTAGTTTAGATACACTTTTTTAGTAATGGTTAATGTGCTTAATATAAACTAAAATAGTGTAGCAACTGATTATCATGCTAGAATAGTTTAGAAAATGTAAATTTTTTTAATAAAAAAAGGAATTTGATCTGGTAGTTTAGTACAAAAACTGGGCAGTTTTTTTGTAAAATTCTACCACGGTTATATAACCGGGTCTATGTCATATATGAATAGCATGTCCCCCTTTTACCCCGGTTAAAGAACGGGGGTCTATTATCAAAATAACCGGGGTTAAGGAGTAGGATGTTATCGGGACCGAACCCGAATTGGGCCCAAATCTAAATCCGAGGACCGGACCATTTTTAATGTTTTTGGTACCGGTTCCGGTTAATTTTCGAACCCGGTAGGACCGAATACCGAATTGGGCCCAAATCTAAACCGTGGACCGGACCAAAACTTTACGATCGGTGATAACCGGTACCGGTTTGGTACTGGATCGGTTCGGGAAATCGGTCCAACATATAACACCCCTATTAAAGAGTGTTTTTGTAAATACATATCTATATGTATATGTATATAGTTGATTCTATAGTTATGTTGTATTACTTGCTCTAACACTATATATAAGATTATTAAACTGCAGAAACAATACGGAATGAGACAGTATATGAGACATGGTGCATCGACAACAAGAAGAATAAGAAATGATCAAAGCCACAGTTGGAAGAGGCACAAAGGATTGATGAGTTGGAGGAAAAGCTACCACGTACGGTGACTGAAGATATGCAAAGGGCAACTGAAAGACTTCTAGACATTCTTTAGTATCGGCCAAGAAGAGCATAGATAGTTTAGTTGATATAAAATAGTTTTGTATAACCTACTTTTTAATGAAAAAATTAATTGTTAATAATATAGTTTGATGGAATAAATAAATAGTAGATTTACCTTAATTTTTGTTTTTGAAAAAATATAATTGTTAATAATATATTTATGATAATTTGATCGAAAATAGCAACAACAATAAAAATAATAGCGATATCATTTAAAGACAGTGACTCAGTTAGCGACACAAATAGTGATATAAATCAAGATAGCGACAAATATAATAACATGAGTAGTGACATCACTCAAGAATAGCAACACATATTGCAACATTAATCAAGAATAGCGACGCAAATGATAACATAATTAGCAACATCATTTAATAATAGTGACACACATAATGACGTACACCAACTCAATTAGCGACATCATTCAAAACTAGCAACATAAAGAGTGATACAACTAGTGACAACAATCAATAATAGCGACAGAGATAGCAACACAACTAGCAACATTATTCAAGAACAGTGACACAAACAGTAATGTCATTAGCAACAACCTTCATTAACAGTGACACATATAGCTACTTAAGTAGCGACATCATCGAAGAATAGTGACATAAACAATAACTCAAGTAGCGACGTCGTTCAAAAATAGCGACACAAATTGTGATTCAACTAGTAACAACATTCGATAGTAGTGACACAGATTACAACACAACTAGTGACATAATTCAAGAACAGCGACACAAACAATGACACCAATAGTGACATAACTTTAGATAGCGACACTTTTACCAGAAGTCACTAAATGTGTCAAAAATTTTAGCGACGTGCCTTTTGATGTCACTAAAATCTGCGACGCATTTATAGCGACACCTCTTTTCACGTCTCTAAAGATGTCACTGACATAAAATACGTCGCTAAAAATGTTGCTGAATGTGTCGCTGAAGACCATTTTTTTTGTAGTGTACAATATCTATCTAAATCTACTATAATCTAATTTGTAATCAAATAAATAAAATAAAATTTAAACATTTTTAAAATTAATAATTGTAATATAAAAAGATATAAGGGATACAATTATTATTATTATTATTATTATTATTATTATTATTATTATTATTATTATTATTATTATTATTATTATTATTATTATTATTATTATTAGATCATTGATAGATCATTGATAGATCATGATAAATACATAAAATATTCTTGCATCTTTTTAATATAATAATATTTATATGTTTTAAGTTACGGTATATTATTTGTATATTATGTGGTTATAAATATCAAAAGTTACATTAAACAATTAAAAGTAATTAATAAAACCACTTAAATTAAATATTCATTTGAATATCTAATATTTAATATTTTAGAATGACTAAATGAAATTATAAAAAAAACTAACAATTATATGTATAATCGAGTTCGGTTTCCCATGGTTTTCGAAAAATGAAAACTTAAATCGTCTCGTGATACGTGATATGTCAGTTTTTAGTTTCGGATCAAGCGGTTTAGTTTGGTTTCTTGATTTTTCTTGTTTTGTTTGAACACCCCTATATAGAAAGATGTTTAAGGGTATGAGTTGTGTGAAACTAATAGGAATTTATATATATTTATAAATAGATATAATAGATTCATTTAACCATAGATTTTGATGAAACTAAAACATATTTTTGTTTATTGTTTTTATAATTCAAATTTCAAAATACACTATAAACAAATTTCATTTCTCTCAAAATTCCGTCTCCTAAAAAGTTGTGTTATTTAAATGATGTAAGCAACAAAGAAAAATAAAGAAAATATAAGGTGTTTTTTGAGAAAATATTATTAAAAAATGCGAGTTTTAAAAGACGTTCAAATTATGTTTTTTTAACTTAAAAGATTTTCTTAAGCTACATTTTTTTTTAAGTTCCATTAAAGTCTAAACATGCCAATTATAAGATTTAAAGAAAAAAAAACCCTAACCACATGTAAAAGTTATCATCTATCTATTTTATTATATGAGTAACTAGATGCCACATGACACCTAGATAGAGCACCACTTGGCTTCACCTGCGATTGCCACATATACCCCTTACAATTTTGGCGTTTAATTTGTTTTATTTGCATGTTTTTTAAATTTGTTTTTTCCAATCTATAAATAATAATAACAGAGTATCTGTACTCATTCTTGTGAAGACACGTGTCATCACCATTGATCGACACATGACATTTACAGGTTTTAAAAATAATAAAAAAATTAAATTAGATCTACAAATCTAATATAATCTACTTTTAAATTCAAATCAAATCAAACAAAATCTCATACTCTACTAACTTATTAATTATCATATAATATAATAAATGTTTAAAAAAATAAGAAAATAATTACTATTCATATATATTTAGACTTATATAAAATTAATATTGTCATAATATATAATAATATCATTATTATATACTTTTGTTTAAAAAATAATATTTATATATTTACCTTTTAATTTATTATGTTTATATATATTAAAATATCCACGTAATACGCGGGTAATAAACTAGTTTTTATTAAAGCAAATCTGTTATTGGCTAGTAATTAAGTAGTAACAAGATATAGATAGAGAGGACCAAGATCTAAGGCTTGTTATGTTAGATATGATGACAATTGTAGCACAACCCCTTGGGCCATCGGCCTACACATGTAAGTTGTCACAGCTTTAATCATCTCCCAAACATTTATTTCATTGCATATATAGGTTAACTTCACATATCCATTTTTTCAATCCAATTATAAAATTATACATTTGATGCATGTTCTTGATTATTGGTTATATACACGGATGCATATTAATCATGAGTTCATGCAATAACAATTAACAACTTATCTATATATGTATTTATTAACATACTTATATGTATATAATTATGACTGAATAACCCAAAAGTTCAAATGAAATGACTCTCAAATAATGGTACTGTGACATTTTGAAAAATAAGTATCCATGATTATATATTAATCACATAGATATCATCTTCATTCATATTTTAAACGGTTATAAAGCATCCCTCGATCAAGTTCTATATATATAACACAAATTTTAAAGGCTATATATATATATATATATATATATATATATATATATATATATATATATATATATATATATATATATATATATATGAAATATTTGAAAGATCGAAGCATCAAAATAATATAGTGCTATCTTGGTAATGACCAACGACAATAATATAATAAAAGTATCACATAAAGTCCTAAGTTTCACTCACGCTAGATTCAATCTTTGAGTTCGTTAGTCTTTAAAAAAACATTCAATTATCATGTTATATGTTTTAGGTTGAAGTTATAAACATAATCATATTACAAACTACAATAGTTTTAGTAGTAATGTTTTTTTTTTAAATTAGTAACTAAATTATAAATTAAAAAGAAAATGTGTGTTGTAATTTGTTTCGGTTGTCTCTTTTGTTGATAATATGTATTGAGATTAGCATTTATACGTACTAAGTTCATAAATACCTAAAATTTGAATTTAAATGTCACACAATGAGATAAACAAAATATACACATCAATCATGAAAATTAATAAAATAATTATGTAATATGGGTTGAAAAATAGTAGTAGGGTGGGGAGTGGTTAATGGATCAATAATAATGTAATATGGACTACTTGTATGATCCTTCACTATCCTATACTATGCCCTATTTTTTCCAGCCTTTATTATAAAAACTGATTTACCACACTCAATTCCTTGCCTACATCTTTTTTCATGTGGTCCAACTCTACTTCATGAGTGTGCAACCCCTACTCCTATTAACTTTGGTTTAAACAATTATTTATGTATATGAGATTCAAATTTAAAGATTTTCCATTATCATTAAAGTTTTTAATAACCCTAGTCATATGAATTAATTTTCATTACTTTAAACCGATTATATGAATAACCTTAGTAGTAAGACATAGGCCATTAATTAATTGGTCTTAAATATAAAATCATGATATATAATAATTACAAATTCATTGGTAAAAAAGCAGGTCATGTTACGTTATGTATTGCTTGTAACTTTGTAAGATCGTAAAAGTGTGTTAGTATTAAAGAAAAGGGAACGATTTCAATCAGTACTTTTGTTAAATATTGGAAAGGAAAAACATGGATGTTCAAATCATATAAAAATATTGATCGGCTAGTCGATCAAAGAGTAAAATGTAAATATGCTTATTGATATTTATTATTTAGTAAAATATTAATTTATTGATTCGGCTAGTCGATCAGAGAATTGATCGACTATTGCTTATTTAGATTTGTTTTGAAGAATTCATTGTTAATTCACCTGTAAACAATGCAAAAACATTTAATGAAGATTATATAAATTTAAATTCTAATTAAAAATTATTAGAAATAACAAAACGAGACTTTGATTACTTTATATAAAAAGAAAAGAATATTTAATTTTCCTTTTTTCCCCTTTCTTTCCTCATGCTTTACTATTAAAAACAAGTAGAGGCGAATATAATTGGTTTTTCATCATTTAAGCTTTCTCCACATTAAAACCATAGTTTAATTACTTTAGCAAAAAACGTCTGTTAATTTTTTCTTTAAATTAATAATCTTTTCACCTATACCATCAACGTTAATCTCACATATGACACTATAAATAAAAAAGTAAACTAAGAACATAATGATTTACATGCTTCAACTGATATTCTATATCTGTACACCGAATTAATGGATTTTTTTAATAATGAGTTTATAATCCATAAATATAATAGAAAACGTACCATACTTACAGGGGCGGATCCAGGAATTTTTATTATCGGTGTCACTTTTTTAGTGTAAATTTAATACTTAGATTTTTGAAATATTTTCTAAAATGGATCAGGTCACCGAAATGGGTTACCAATACAAAATTAACGAATAACAAAATTATTCAAATTAAAAAATTACATAGTACAATACATTAAAACTTAAAAGCAATAAATACCGTAAGTATTAAAGTTTTACGATTGTTGTCTTCGAGTTTATATCTTTTGAAATCTTGTCATGACATATTCGTGCGAAATATTGACAAGTAATTCATTTTCAATACAACAAATGCAACAAACGTTCATAAGATTAGGCTTTTGGACCGGTTTTTTTGAGCTTTTTAAAAATTTTTGGGCTAACTTAATTCACTTGAATGATTCTTCAATATTGGTTTTATATTTTGTTGGGCTTTTCTTAAAACTTTTTATGTTAAACTCGGTGTTATTTCAATAAAGTTAAGTAATAAAAACAACATATATGAATTAAATATGTATATTATAATTGTCTAAATTTTTCATAGGTGTCACTCGAATTTTTGATACACATGTAACTCAGTATTTTGAAAATTTATAGGTGTCGAGTGACACCCATATTAAAACATTAGATCCGCCCCTGCATACTTACAAACATCTTATATATATAGCCTTAGAAGTAAATATATCTACAACAAAGTTGGACCTTACAGTTTTGGTGTAACTATCTTCATTTATATATATATGAGATACACGAAAAAATCATAAGCCCATTTATTAATTTATACAGTCGGAACGAACCAATAGTATGAATTTTACGCTAACTAATATATATTATTTAATAAACATAGTTTTTATTTCATGTGGCACTTATTATTAATTAAAGGTATGCATGCTAGGATTGTAATGTTGGAGTGACCGATGGTTATAAACAGATGGATTTGGAATTGCAGATGTTGTTTGTGAGATGTGACAGAGAAATGTACCTTGTTTGTCAAGTTATTTGCCTGTCCAAATTCAATTACTCATCTTCAACTTCAAGTGAGGGTACAACCATTCAAGTACATGGTACAAGCATCGTTTCTATTTTCTTTATGCACCATACTCTAATTTCTCATACATCATACATTATAATTTTAACCTATAATTTAATTATTGTTGTTTACGATTGGGTGTATAGTTCATCTTTTTCATTGGAACTGATTTAGGTTAATTGACCTAATGATTAATTCTTATTGAGTATGGTGTATGAAGTAGCACCCATTAAGAAATAGAAAATGCATTAAAAGTAAAGTCAGGTCACAGACACAGAGCACAGCATCCTTGTAGTTGTAGGCAGCCTCTTGAGAGACCTCTTAATTATCCTTCAGCCCAAAAACACACACATTGCCTTCCATGCACATACTCTAAAATCACATTGACAATACTGCACTGCCTCATCCTTCCCTTCTTTCATCCATTTTTATAAAGCTTTTTTGCTTTTTATATATTGATAGACATCATTTGTGAACTCTTTAATCATTACAAACAATTAACTATAAAATATCTTTGTATTCTATAAATCTTGTTACAGATACTATTTAAACCCTGTTAAGCATATTAGTATTATTGAATTCTTTGAATCATGTTGCAAGGCACTGTTATGAATTCTTTGAAACCTATAAATCTACCCTTATGAATCATATGAATCTTGTTACTCTCACATTTGCTGGTATATATGAATGTATATGTGTACCAAAAAAAATTAGCAATTCTATCGTACCCCTAAATTTCACATTTTATCTTTCAACTCTGAATTAAGATCCATCTATTCTTAATCGGAGGAGACATCTAACGCATGCACTCGAATGAATTCGTATTTGAGGTACAACTCTTTCTCTGATAGATTACACAATTCCACCTATTGTTCATGACATTTTAGTTTTCTCCATTGATCCAATTGAGATATTCATAGACCACGATATTATGACTTTTCGTTTTCTTAAGCCATTAGTTTGATGCTTTCTTAACCTACCTTATGACAAGTATAATTACAAACTATGTAATATGATATTTTAATAAAATAATTACTAAACTAAGCGAATATCCAATTACTCTTTTTGATCCGATAGATATGTATTGATGAACAAATGAATAAATATAACATCATTCGATCCATATACGAGTCATTAGGTTCCTATATATTCCCATTCCTAACATAATTCAAAATTTTAATGCTTTTTATAAAAACAACTAACTAGATATCTAAGACTATTCATACAATTAAATATTTGATAGTATAGTAGTTATCTAGAGAATGTGTAACTAAAATAACTAATAAAACTTAATATTGAATTTTAAAATTCATATTGATGCATCAAAGAATTGGACAATACAAGTTACCAACATCCAACCTAGTTACCTACCATTGGAATTAATGTACGTAGCATTTATTTTGTTATAATAGATTTCCTTGTAAAATAGAAACTTATTTCCATAAAACAGTTTAATTAATGAACTCATCGTACTATTGGTTAAATTTAATCTTTTATTATAAAATTTTCAAAAATAAACAAAATAATCTTTTAGATAATTTCAATCAAAATTTATTATATTCTATTATTTATATGTAATAATTATTATACATTGATGATACATAATATAGGAGTATAATTTAGTTGATAAAACAAAGACATTAAAAGCCTACTTTATTGTTTTAATCAATAATAAATTAATAATTAATAATTAATAATAACAAACCCCTTCTGTTTGAAGAATTGAAGGAGGTTGCACTTTCCCTCTCTCCTTAATTAACAGACCGACTCGTGGCAATCGATTTTTCCCTTCTTCCAGATCAGTAACAACCTAATAAAAAACAATACTTTTATCTTAGCCTGTACATTATGCATTAAAACTTGTACATTGATCTATACTTATTCATTTTACATCTGGTAAAGTAGCAAGAAACCATGATCTGAATTCTCGACATTTATTGGAAAAAAGGCATAGAAAAGTGTGAATAGTTAGGCTTTTAGCTGTTAGATATTGTGCCCATGTACGATCGATCCTGCTGGCTGCGCCTTCTCTGCAACACTACAAATTTCCCTTTTTTAATCTGTTCTGCCTTTGCCTATACAAACATTGTGTAAACCCACAATTGACACTCTGAACCTTCCATATGTGTCTTCTTTTTCCTAAATTACACATCTTTTAATCACTTTTCCACTTCTCCTTCATATAATCTTACTGGGTTTTCAAATTCGACCTCTGTTTTTATGTTACTCCAATTTGGCAAGAATCTTGTTTTTCTAGATTTCAAGAAAAGTTATTTATCTGTTTTTTTTAGAATAGACTTTTTCCCTGCTTTTGTTATAATTGGACTAATCTTTCTTTAGAGTTATTATAGAGAATTTGGTGATATGGGTTTTATTAGTAGAAGTGTTGTTGTTGTGATTGTAATGGTGGGTTTGATTGGAATGTGTATTCATGGAGAAGAAAATGATGAATATGAAGAGGTGGGAGGAGGAGCTCCAATGGTGAAAACAGAGCAAGAAGCTCTATATTCAGCTATTCAAGGTTTTGTAGGTAAATGGTGGAATGGTTCAGATCTTTATCCTGATCCTTGTGGTTGGACTCCTATTCAGGTACTCTCAAACCTCTGATTCAATAAGTATTGTGTTTGACTTCTGAGAGTTCATTTTTGACTTTTCACAATCATATGGAACTTACTTGTTCATCCTAAAACTGTATGAAAATCTTGTTTGAACAAAAAAAAAAGCACAATAAAAAAAGGTATTCTAATATTGTACCTTGTAAGCACTCTCTTGATTTTGTAAGTCAAAGGGTAGAAAGTAGAAACCTCTTGATAGGTGTCCATTTTTATTTCTTGATCTAGACGTTGTACTATGTGCACTAAAAGTTGTATAATTTATTTTTTTGATCTTGACATGCACAATGAGAAAATGATGTGAAACTTACATGCAATCGAATCGTGCAATAAAATACTCTTTATATCATGCAAGATTACAATAAAAAATAAGTTTTGAATGAATTTTTGAATCTCTAAATGTTTGTTTTACAGGGTGTTTCTTGTGACCTTTTTGATGGATTTTGGTACGTGACGGGCTTAAACATTGGTTCACTTCATGATAACTCACTTGTCTGTGCTCCAAATGTTGAATTTAGACCCCAGTTGTTTCAACTCAAGCATTTAAGATCGCTAGCATTCTTTGATTGCTTTGTTGCACAACCGATCGTGATTCCTTCAGGAGAATGGGCTGCATTTTCAGGAAGTTTAGAGTCTCTTGAGTTCAGATCAAACGATGGTCTTATCGGACAGATCCCTGCCTCATTTGGTCAACTCAAAAAGCTTCAATCTTTGGTGCTAATTGAAAACGGATTATCAGGTGGTTTGCCAGACAACATTGGCAACTTGAGCTGTTTGAAACGATTAGTCTTGTCTGGGAATCGGTTCACGGGTGAAATAAGAGATAGTTATGGTTATTTGAGTGAGTTATTGATCATGGATTTGAGTAGAAACTCATTATCTGGAAGAGTACCTTTGACTTTTGGAGGGTTGACTTCTCTATTGAAGCTTGACCTGAGCCAAAACCAATTAGAAGGCAAAATCCCAAGTGAGATTGGCAGTTTAAAGAATCTTACACTCCTTGATCTTAGTAACAACAAGATTTCTGGTGGGTTGCCCATGTCAATTCAAGATTTGAGTTCTCTAAAAGAGTTGGTTTTGTCAAGAAACCCCATAGGAGGTGATCTCATGAACATTGAGTGGCAAAATCTGCAAGGGCTCATGGTGTTGGATCTTTCGAGTACACAGCTAACGGGCAGCATTCCAGAGTCCGTTTCTCAGATGAAAAATCTAAGATTTTTGGGTCTTAATGACAATAATCTCTCGGGACTTCTTACACCAAAGTTGGCAGAATCACCAAATCTATCATCACTGTATGTATACAGAAACAATCTCACAGGAGAGCTCAAATTCACTCAAGGGTTTTATGGTAGAATGGGCAGGCGATTCGGGGCTTGGAATAACTCAAAGTTGTGTTTCCAAGTTGGCTCGATGCCTACCAGTTCTGTCCCGTTTGGAGTAAAAGCTTGTCAAGAAGAATTCTCCTCGTTGAACGAGGTTAGTCTTCATGATTCTCAATCCAAGTTGGGTAATGGGAAGTGGAATCTTGATTCCCGATATACAAGTTCTTATGGTTCCTCAAGATATAAATTCACCGCGATTTGGTATGTGTTTACGGTAGTTATCCTTCTCAACTTATTCATGTAATGTATTGCTTAAACAATTGTCATTAGATGTAATATTAACCCTCTTTTTACCATCGAAACCGAGGTTCGGGTGTGGTTTTTCTTTTAAATGTTTGTGAAATCTGATACTTATGCTTTTGTGAAAAGAAAAGTATTTAGATTTATATGGATCCAATGGGCAAAAGTGAAAAAAGATTAAACGAAGCTTCTTGTTAGGAATAAATGGAATGAAATTGAAGGCTTGGGGGGTGGTGTTTAATATGTTGTTAGGCTATGGCTGTTTTTGGACCATTTAGGCATGTGAAAAGTTTTTACTACCTTATCAAAATAAATGCAGTTTTTGTTTAAAATGTCTTTCTCTAAAACAATAAATGCAGTTATTGTCAAAAGTTTTCTTTTAACTCACGGAATGTAAAGGAGCCGAGTGGATCCCTAGCCTAACAAAGCTCAAGCTCGAGCTCATTTAATTTAGAGACTCGATCTCAAGCTAGGCTTCTTTGAAGCCTTAGTATGAAACTCGAACTTGGCTTGTGATCAAGTTAGAAAAGCTAGGGCTTAGCTCCACTCGTTTGTTAGGCAACCCTAAACGAGAATAGGCTCGGCTTGAGCTCACATCCATAGTCTATATATGGAAGCTCAGACTCATTAACGAGCTTGTTAAAAAGCTTGTTTTTTCATTCCAGCTAAAGGTATTCAATAAAGTAAAAGAGTTATAAATATATAGAGGGGTGGGTTCAATAGAAAACCACTATGCAAGTGAAAACTATGGAAACCTACACATACCGTCCGATTTGGTGCATTTCATGAAAAACGTGGTGGCATGATCGTAAATAAGGTGATGCATCACGCAAGATTTTGATGCATCACGCGGGAAATTTAATGCATCACGTGGGATTTTGATGCATCACGCGGGGAATTTGATGCATTTGTGGTGGTGCATTGCGGTTTTCACAAGTTTTCCGGTGCATGGTGGTTTTCCATTGAACCTCCCTATATATATATATATATATATATATATATATATATATATATATATATATATATATATATATATATATATATATATATATATATATATATATATATATATAGGGTCGAGATCCATGAAAAACTATATTAGACTGGAAAACTGGAAAACCATATCAAATGCACATGTTCATTATTATAAAATGTTAAATTTCATGTAAAGTTATAATATACATATGTTCAAAATTGCATTATGATTAACTAATTCATATCATCTATATGTTCGTTAAGATAAAATGTTTAATTTCATGCAAAAATGCGTAATATACACATGTTCATGCATATTGCACATTTGAACATGTGCATATTGTTATTTTGCATGAAATGAAACATTTTATCCTAATGAACATGTAAATTATGTGAACTAGTCAATAATAATGCACATTTGAACATATGTATATTGTAGTTGTGCATTAAATTTAACATTTTACCGTAATGAACATGTGCATTTAATATGGTTTTCCAGTTTTCCAGTCAAAGATGGTTTCCATAGATCTTGAACCTCTATATATATATATATATATATATATATATATATATATATATATATATATATAGGGGTGGGTTCAATGGAAAACCTATATGCATCGGAAAACCCGGGAACCACTTTATAGTCATTGGATCAGGTGATGCATCACGCAGAAAGTCGATGCATTACGCCGGAATTTAATGCATCGCGCGGGAATTTGGTGCATCACGCGGGGAATTAGATGCATCACGCGAAAATTGTGATGCATTTGTGGTGGTGCATGGAGGTTTTCCGATGCATATTGGTTTTCCATTGAACCTAGGGAGGTTCAATGGAAAACCATCATGCACCTGAAAACTTGTGAAAACCGTACTGCACCACCACAAATGCATCAAATTCCCCGCGCAATGCATCAAAATCCCACGCGATGCATCAAATTTTTCCGCGTGATGCATCAAAATCCCGCGTGATGCATCACCTTATTTACAATCATGCCATCGCGTTTTTCATGAAATGCATCAAATCGGACGGTATGCGTAGGTTTCCACAGTTTTCTGGTGCATAGTGGTTTTCCATTGAACCCACCCCTATATATATATATATATATATATATATATATATATATATATATATATATATATATATATATATATATATATATATATATATATATATATATAGGGTCGAGATCCATGGAAAACTATATTAGACTGGAAAACTGGAAAATCATATCAAATGCACATGTTCATTATGATAAAATGTTAAATTTCATGTAAAATTATAATATACATATGTTCAAAATTGCATTATGATTAACTAATTCATATTATGTACATGTTCGTTAAGACAAAATGTTTAATTTCATGCAAAAGTGCGTAATATACACTTGTTCATGCATATTGCACATTTGAACATGTGCATATTGTTATTTTGCATGAAATGAAACATTTTATCCTAATGAACATGTAAATTATGTGAACTAGTCAATAATAATGCACATTTGAACATATGTATATTGTAGTTGTGCATTAAATTTAACATTTTACCGTAATGAACTTTTACTACAATTACTTGAAATGCGCCTGGATAACATCCTTTTTCGGTTGGGTATGGCTCCGACTATTCCGGGAGCTCGCCAATTATGTGCATTTAATATGGTTTTCCAGTTTTCCAGTCAAAGATGGTTTTCCATAGATCTTGAACCTATATATATATATATATATATATATATATATATATATATATATATATATATATATATATATATATATATATATATAGGGGTGTGTTCAATGGAAAACCACTATGCACCGGAAAACTATGGAAACCTACGCATACCGTCCGATTTGATGCATTTCATGAAAAACGCGGTGGCATGATCGTAAATAAGGTGATGCATCACGCAGTATTTTGCTGCATCACGCGGGAAATTTGATGGATCACGCGGGATTTTGATGCATCATGCGGGAAATTTGATGCATTTGTGGTGGTGCAGTGCGGTTTTCACAAATTTTCAGGTGCATTATGCAGAAAGACGGTGCATCACGCGGGAATTAGATGCATCACGCGGGAATTGTGATGCATTTGTGGTGGTGAATGGAGGTTTTCCAAGGTTTTCCGATGCATGTTGGTTTTCCATTGAACCCCCTCTATATATATATAAAAGCTAAGAAAGTGCCAAGCTATGAACCATCAAAGTAATGTACTGATGTAACTGAAAGTAAACAAAATCTTGTTCTCTAGCTAACAAAAATTAATTTGTTCGGGTGATGCTTATCTAATCATCTCTGATATTGTTTCAATAGTTCTTCATATCCATTGTTTCAGCTTTACTCCTCATGTGACATGAATTATGATAAATCTACAATTTTATATGTGAATTGTAAAAATTATGGATATTGACGTAGTTTTCCTTCAATTATGTGACAACACTATAAACAGTACATATGTGCATTAAAACCTTACAAAATATCGGGGATAAAAATTCTCAAAACTTTAAGCCTCAAATCAAGCTTGAGCTTGGCTAACTCGATTCTGAGTAAAGCTTTTAATGAGCCGATCTAGGTAGCTTACGAATGGCTCGACTCGCTTATATATACCTCTATTCTGAATGTGTTTAGAGGATAGGCTAGAGGACATGATGTGTCATTTGAGGTTGGTTGAGCGTGTAAGTTGTGAATTGTTGCAACACATTATAAAGACTGGAATTTGAAATTTATTATTTCATAATTCATTCCGCAAGCCAACCACATCTCAAGTGTTTATAACAATCAAAGTAACGTATTAGCATATTTCCTAATTAAATAAAACCAAATGCATGTCATAAGAATTTATCTTGGAATTCTTTTATCAGATATTTCCAAAATATTTATCAATTTCTAATTGACTTAATTTAGACATACGTACTAGAGAAAAAGTTCAAATCACACATCTAACACTACCATTCGCAAAGGCTTTTTGATCCACTAGGATCATCTAATCACATTAGCTAAATTTCTTTAAATATTTCATCTTAATTACTTTGAAGTTTGAATACAGTTAGGCCCAACTCGAAATTCTGTAAAGTTTTTATAACTTAAGATGTATCGATTGATCATCAATAAGTTCGACCATCATACGTCATCTAATACCACATTCTTAAAAAGATGAAGTTATTAAGTTAAGCAGCATTCTTGTGGTAATCCAACAAGTAAAAATTAGTTATTACAAAAATATTTATAGTTCATTACAAAACAAATGATCATTCTTAAAAACTTTTATGCATTTGGTAGCGTAAAATTACAAGCTAGGAATGGGATCGAGGATATAACGAATGGTTTAAATACTTGCATCACTTGTAGATTTTAATATTTGTTTCTTAGATGGCCTCATTGATAGCAAAGAGAATCAATATACTCAAGTTGATTGTGAGAGATTGAATAAAGCTATTGATCAGGAAAGAGAAAGAAATTCAATTTTTAGATCAGTTTGTTATCATTTTTTATTATCAGGAAACGAATATAAATCTTTTATTTTCATTCATTGTATTTGATCTTATCAAACACATTCTAAGTTTATGAAAACCAGCCACAGTCCACAACTTCAAATTTATAGTCACAAAAACTAATTTTCTTATCCTTCATGACTCTAATGTCATAAAACAAGTTATAATAATCATAATTTGTTTTTCCAAAAGCAACTTTCAAAAAGAATTGTTGCAATATAAAATAACCAATTTATTTATCCGTCAAGAATGATCTGTAACGTAAGAATTATTATAGACATTTATTCAGTTGATATATACATTATGCATAAATAAAATACAAAGTTAAGACGAGTATCTCTAAAAGTGTCATTATTATCCACTTATATTGAAATTAACTCAAGATGTTAACATTTGGACAAAAGTATTGTTTATCATCAATTATACTACAAATTAAGATCATTTAAGGAAAGAAATGTATACTAATACGATCGATGACTAGTTTTGTAATTCACTCCAATACACAAATGCCCCTAATAAGAAAAACCAACATTTCGGACGGATCATTCCAATATATGGTTGGAAATAAAAATGGTTACTAGTTTATATTAACTTTACACAAATTTTAACTCAATCGCTTGTACTAAATTTAAATCAAAATATATTAACGTAACAAAATATTTAATCAAAAGTAATAAAGTATTAAATTTTAGGCCAAACAAAATATTTAAATTAAAACGAACAAAACCCTACATTTATATATTTTTCATAAAAATTATAATTTAAATCAAAATAACTAAGGGAATGAAATAGTTAAATAAAAAAGTATAAATAATAAAAATATAAAAATAGGTTAACAAATTTAATATAAAATAAATAATTTTTTAAACAAATAAATTGAATACATAAAAGAGGCATATAATAAGTATATAAATAAAAAATATGTATGAATAAATATAAATTTATTTTTAAAAATTAAATTGGTATAAATGATAATAATAATAATAATATATTTAATAAAGAATTAAATCATAATTTGTTAAATTAATATTTCAAATTTAAAACCAAAAATTAAAATTAAAAAAAGAACGAAGAGTGAAGTTAAATTAAATAGTTGAGGGACCAAACATGTAATTGATAAAAGAATAAAATCGTCATTTTTTCAAAAAAAAGTAAAATAAAGGGACCGTTTCTATAACTAAAAAGTGATTTGAGGGACTGTCACTGCAACTTTAAAAGTTGATGGACCATTTTGGTAATTTTGAACAAACCACAAGAACCAATTTTGTAATTTACTCTTAATAATAATAATAACTAGTCAAAATGACCCGTGCGATGCACTACATGTGCTATTTTTTAGTTTAAATACATTGTAGTTATTAGATATTTATATTTCTTAGGACCACTATAACCGTCTAAATGAGTTTGAAAGTTTTTTTATATAATAAAAGGATTATAGCTTTTCAATTAACTTGAATTATTTTATCTATTTAAATTTTCATAATAATTAAATTACTATATAAACTCTAAATGTTATGCAGAAATTTTATAAAAAAACTCATATTTATGCATGTAATTTTTAAAGATTATTTACAATTTTAATTTTTATGCATATATTGTTCATATATTTTTGTTAATAGTAATAACCATATTATATAAAAATTTAAAGATACCGATTTTAGGAATAACTTTTTCCATATTATTAAGGGTTTATTATGAAAAAATCCAACATGTTTTCATGTTTTTTGCGTTTTCGTCCCTCCATGTTATTTTTTTCCATAAAAAACCTCAAGTTATTCTTTTCTTATTGGTTTAGTGAAATTTTGGACATTAGACCCCGGTTATAATTTGTGAACCGGGTTTTAAAAACTTGAAAAACCGGGTTCTAATGTCCAAATTTCACTATACCAATAAGAAAAGAATAACTTGAGGTTTTTTATGGAAAAAAATAACATGGAGGGACGAAAACGCAAAAAACGCGAAAACATGTTGGTTTTTTTCATAATAAACCCTATTATTAAATAAAAAAACTTTCACATTCGTTATATATATGTTAAAAGTTTGCAAATTCATTTTATTTATAGAACATATGGAATTAATTGTTCATTTTGATTATATATTTTTATCTTAATTTTTCTTTAAGAATGAATTATGTTAGAAGTTTTGAGTGTAATTTATTTAAATAATTATAAGTTAGAACTTTTTAGTACAATCCGTTTTAATGCTTAAATATTTTAACAATAAAATAAAAGGTAAATGTTAAATAATTTATTTAATAAATGTATGTATTTTAGAATCATCATTTTAAATATTTGAACAAATATTATTAAGTAAATGTTGTTATAGATCTAGTATAGAATCTATATGTGTGTTACAAATTAGCAAAAACATTACTTTAACCAAATTTATATATTTATTAGCTAATGATATTAACATTACTTTAAAAAGTATCTTTGTCATATTAATATCATCAATATCTTAATGACAATTTATAATAGAAAATTTATACTCAAAACTTGCTAACTAATAATAAAATGTATTAATGTAAATTTTAGTTACTTATAATAAATTGTTTAAAAATATTTAATTAAATTATAGATCCCAACACATGTTAAATATTGAAATAAACCATTTTTAAAAAGTTTATTTGTTGTGTTAGTAGACCTTCTTAATTCCAATATACATAACTATTTAACATAATGCTAAATTACACGAAGGTATTAGCAAAAAAATTCTTTTACAACTGAAATTAATTCATATTTAGATATTAACTGTAATGAAATAAATAATTACAATTATTGTTTATGATAGTTAAATAGAAAAGGTGAAATATATGATCATTAACATAAGTTCTTTAAGTATTTATATTTTTTATGTCATAATTTGTTTTAATATTATGATTTGTTTAGATATTTAATTAAAATTAAATAAATATATACATCTATGTATTAGAATTTTAATCATCAAATTAAAAGAAAATTGTATAATTTAGAGTTTTAAAAGATTATTGTCTTTTCAAATTAGATAATTAATTAATACCAAACTTTATTATTTATAAAATGGTTCTATTTATATGAAAATTGATTACTACTTATAATCCAAGTAAATGAGTTATTCAAAGAAAATATAAAAGATAATGTATACTTACATAATACATGAATTGTTTATTTTGATGAAAAGAGTGTCATCAACCATAGTGTTATCAACCATGAAGACGAAGCTACATAATCATGTGATTAATAGAAAAATAACATCCATATTGGAATCCAAAATAAATTTTGGGAGTTATGATAATTTGTTTATGAAACAAACACCACAAATTGTAAATTATATTGAAAAAAGATAAATAGAAACATATAAAACTTATGAATTCGATCAATAAACATGAGTAAAATATAATAACATATTTTTAATGTTTGATTAATAGTAAATGTAAATATGTGAATGACAAATAAGAAATCTAGGAGCTTTTCTTCTATCGATAAGAAACCCTTAGTGATAATGCAATTTTTTCTATTGTGATTAACTAATCTAAATTTAACAAACACAAACAAAGTAATTAGAATCCTAAATCAATACTCCATCTATTTGTATTATAATTAAGATCCCTAAAAACCATAAGAAACAAACACATTTACATTCCTATCAAAAATCAAAAATCTTTGTTGACAACAAACTGAATGCCAGCTTCAAATATGAATTTTGTTAACCATATTTAATAGGTTGATGATTTTGAATATTATCTAAGATGGGTGCAAAGTAGAAGAAGAAGGATTGTCAAATGAAGATTTAAAAAATAATTACTAAATTTATAAGGCAAAATACTATCAATTATTAATGTTAATTATTAATGAATAATGAATGTTTTTTTAAGTTTTAACAATTAGATTGTAATTGTAATGAACGGTTTTTTTACTAATGAAGAATGAAAAGTTTTTAAGCTTTATTGAAATTAATAACATATATAATTATAATGAAGTGGTTATCACTACACATGTTAATAAGATGAACGGTTTCAACTTTGAAGTAATTAATAAGAAGTGAGTATCCTATTTATTTATTAAGGAGGGATAACCAATGGATCCAAATAAATGCAAAAAATAAATAAAGATAAATGATCATGTTATTGTTACATGATATTGCTGAAAATCCATTTATAATTATTTTATATATAATTAGGATTTTAAATTTTATTGTAATGTTTATGTATTCCAAAAATTAAGAATTTTATATTTCCTTGAATTAAACAAAGAAAGTATAATATAATTCAATTAATATTTTTTAAAAGATTGTTGGTGTGCTCAAGTTAATTAATTAATACAAATGTTTACTATTACTATTCTCTAAAAAATAATTCAATCATACGATAATTTATTACATTCATTCAACTTATATAAAAGTTTAATTAAGTAATTATTTAAAATAAAGAGTTCTAATTTATAGAAGGTTATACAAACTTTTTATTTGTCAAGGTAAATTAGGTAGTCTGTGACTCTTATTTTTTTAATTACCTAATTAATATAATTGTATAATTTTGATTTCTTAAAAAATGTTATTGAGATGTTCAAATTAATTAATTCAAAATTTTATTATTACTAATATTTAAATATAATAATAACTCAATTATATAAAAAAATATATTATATGGATTTAGCTGATAAAAAAATTATTACTATAGATGGTTAAATCATTTATACACAAACTTATTACATGGATTTTATGTATTCAAAAATTAGGATTTTTATATTCTCTTAAATTAAACAAAGAAAACATAATTTAAGTTTGAAAAAAATTATTGGTGTACTAAAGTTAATTAATACAAATATTTATTGTTACTATTATTTAAAAAATAACTAATGCATAGAATACTTTATTAGATGGATTCACTTTTATATAAAATTTCATTACTATTAACTAATTGATAATAACAAAGGTTCTAATTATTAAAAAAGCTATACAAAAATATTAAGAATCAAATCAAATTTAGCTAGTACGCGTAACCTTTAAATTATTCAATATATTTAATAAAATATTAATTATAATATTTTTAATTATCAAGTTAATATTAAGTCTTTAAAAAAAAAATTTCAAATGCTTAAATATCATTTAAAGTTTTATTAAAGTTTAAGCTTATAAATATAATTGATCAAATAGTTACCAAATTAAAAATATAAATATTTTGAGTCTTAAAAAGATTATTAGGATGCTCAAATTAAGTTTTTTTATTTTAAAGTCAATTGATCAAATATTATTTAAAATGTTTTTAATTACCATATTAAAAATATAAATAATTTTGAGTTTTAAAAAGATTACTAGGATGCTCAAATTAAGTTTTTTTTATTTTAAATCATTAATTTCAAACAATAGAAGTTTTTATGAGACATGATGCATTAATTTTATATGTACATATAGTTTCGTCTTATGCACAAAGTTATATATGCATAATATTGCTGAATAATATCTAAATTGTTTAATTACCAAATTTAAAAATATAATTAAGTATAACAAAATAACTAATACGTATTATTTATAAATTAAAAATATCTAATTCCTATTATATATTAAATCAAATAAAAACTAAAATAGAATTATATATTTAGCATTCTCATTTGTTTATGTATTATTTATAAATTAAAAATATCTAATTCCTATTATATATTAAATCAAATAAAAACTAAAATAGAACCATATATTTAGCATTCTCATTTGTTTACGTGAATTTTTACCATTGCATGTTTATGTATTTAATAGAAAGTAAATAAAGATTATTATTTATTAAATTAATATATGTAATTAACATCTCATTTAATTTAATAAAAAATTTTATGACAATCATTTAATTTAATAAAAAATTTATGAAAATCATTTAATACATGGACTCGACTTTTATAGTATATAAAATTTAAAAAAAAATTTATGACAATCATTTAATTTAAAAAAAAATTATGACAATCATTTAATACATTGACTTACCAAAGGGCATTTGGTCTGGCGGTAAGAGGGTGGAGTTATAAGCGAGAGGTAACGGGTTCGATCCCCGTCGGATGCAAGTTGAAATTTAGATGGTGTAAGTAATTCTGGTGGTAAATGAGTAGTTTAGGAGTAGGATTAGGATAGTTTGCCGTTCAAAAAAAAAAAATTTAATACATGGACTCAATTTTTATAGTATAAAATAGTTAATAGATATTATTATTTATTAAATTAATACATGTAATTAACATCTCATTTAATTTAATAAAAAGAATTTATGACAATCATTTCATTTAATAAAAAAATTTATGACAATCATTTAATACATGGACTCAACTTTTATAGTATATAAAATTTAAAAAAAATTTATGACAATCATTTAATTTAATAAAAACATTTATGACAATCATTTAATTTAATAAAAACATTTATGACAATCATTTAATACATGGACTCAACTTTTATAGTATAAAATAGTTAATAGATATTATTATTTATTAAATTAATACATGTAATTAACATCTCATTTAATTTAATAAAAAAATTATGACAATCATTTAATTTAATAAAAAAATTTATGACAATCATTTAATACATGGACTCAACTTTTATAGTATAAAATAGTTGATAGATATTATTATTTATTAAATTAATACATGTAATTAACATCTCATTTAATTTAATGAAAAGAATTTATGACAATCATTTAATTTAATAAAAAAATTTATGACAATAATACATGGACTCAACTTTTATAGTATATAAAATTTAATAAAAAAATTTATGACAATCATTTAATACATGGACTCAACTTTTATAGTATATAAAATTTAATAAAAAAATTTATGACAATCATTTAATTTAATAAAAAAATTTATGACAATCATTTGATACATGGACTCAACTTTTATAGTATATAAAATTTAATAAAAAAATTTATGACAATCATTTAATTTAATAAAAAAATTTATGACAATCATTTAATACATGGACTCAACTTTTATAGTATATAAAATTTAATAAAAAAATTTATGATAATCATTTAACTTAATAAAAATTTTATGACAATCATTAATACATGGACTCAACTTTTATAGTATATATAACATAAGATATGTAGAATATATAGACTTTCTATATGTTTGAGACTCTTTATTTTCCAATGATTCATTCAATAATAAATGTCAATTGAGGCTTAATGAATTAAAAAATAAATTGAAATCAATGGTCATGTAAATTACTATTTTTAATTTACTATTGCATTGATTTTGATGGTGAAAAGATTTAATATAATAACACCTAAATGCACCATATGTGGCATGCCATTTACGTTTCTTCAATCCTTATGGGGCGTTTGGTTCACTGGAATCTGATGGAATCTGGCGGAAAATGAATGGATTTGCTATTCTTATGGGTTGTCTGGTAGTCCAAATGAATGAAATGATCATTCCACGTTTTAAAAAAAATCCCCCCTTTTGAAGGAATGATCATTCCATGGCAAAATGGAAGGAATTTAAATTTCATTCCTTCAAAGCAATCCTTTTAACAACATGTCTTCTCATTCTCAACAAACTATAGTATTTGGATTCAGACAGATTTTATTCATTCCAGAATTCCATTTCTTTGATAGATTCCATTCGATTCCGTCAGATTCCAGCGAACCAAACGCCCCCTTAGACTCAAACTTGTCATAACATCCACTTCGTCCCTTCATGCGTGTTTTTGAGTATAACATCTACGTGTGTGTATATATATGTGTGTGTATGTATGTATGGTGACCGTATACTTGTCTTCAATCAAATATTCTACGTACGAAACCTTTAATTACCCTTGTGCAGTCATGGCCATCAAATCATCATGGAAGCTTTTCATGGTTGTCTTTATGGTGATCCTTCTCGTCAGCCCGATTTCATCGAGTAGCTATGAAGAAAGTCAAGAAACGACTTTGTTACCCAACCATAACCAGAGATCAATGGTGAAATCTAGTTCCAAGAAATCGAGTTTGTTTAACAGTATGCTGCCCAAAGACAATCCTGCCCCTCCTTCTGGTCCTTCAAGGCAGCACAATAATATTGGAGGTCAAAACAAATGAAAACATGCATATTAATGTGTTAATGATCGATGCATAATTAAGACCTCTATGGATCATAAAGGAGAGGCCAATTATATTTTATTTTATGTTTTTAAAAAGTGTTGGTTAAATGGAATATGCTCTAAATATTTATTAATAAAATGATTTTACTATATCATATATAACATGCTACTGTGCTACATGAGATTGGATACAACTCGACTGTTTGAAGGATCTATTTTAATCTTACATAAATATAATGGTCATAATCGAGAAAGTGTTGGGTTATATAAAAATAAAGGTAAATTACAATTTTCGTCCACGTGCTTATATGAAAATTATGGTTACCGTCTTTTTCATGATAAAATTACAATTATAGTACTTATAGTTGACATTTTGTTATGCTTTTAGTCCTTTTCTCCAATATTTTTTTAAAAATGACGATTTAACCTTTCATTTTATTTTATATTTGGTCCCTAACCAAATTATTTCTTTTATATATCATTTTCTTAATTATTTATTATTCTTTTTATCATTTATTTAATATATTGTCTTTTATACTATTAAAATTTAGTTGAAGTAATAAATTATTTAATAAGTTTTATTTTCATTATTTATTGTTCTTACATTTAAATTTTAAATATATATTGAACTATTTATATATTTAGTTTTTAAAATGGTATTTTTTTTTTTATTTTATTACTTTTCATTTATAAAGTTTTTAACTATTTACACATTTAATTTATTTATCTTTTATCTTTACTTTATATTAATTTATATAACTAATAATAAATTTGATCAACTTTTGTCCAAATTTACACACATAGTATTAATTTTTATATCTAATTTTAGTTTGTTTTTCTAGTTGTATAAATATCATATGTTCAATGAAAATTTAATTTAATGGAATATAATAATTAACGTGTAATTCATACTAATTTATTTATTTCATAAAGTTAATATTCATATAAATTACGCATAACAAAAACTACATACAAAGTTATAACAAAATTTAACAAGTTAATTTAATTTATACATATAATATGTCGAATTTTTATATTTTGTTCAATTTGACTATCTTTAAACATATGTAGTTTATATACATATAAAAAATTTTAGTTTCAAAAAATATATATATTTAATTAAAACGCTATATATGTATACATACATATACATACATACATATATGTATGTATTCTAAAATAAAGTAAAACATATGCACTTAACTAAATAAATTTATTAAAGATATGTAAGTATTTAACTATTTATATGAGTAATATATAAATTTGAAAAATATAAATAAATTATATATATAAATAGTTATAATTTTAAAAAAATAGAAGTAATAAAGATTATTATAAATAAATGCATATATAGTTGAATAAATTGCAATATTAATAATATTACAAATATACAAATATATATATATATATATATATATATATGTATATATATATATATATATATATAAACTAATTTAATTAAAATTTTATAATAATTAATAAAAAAGAACATATAAAATTAATAATAATAATAAAAGACAACATATTAATATAATACTCCCTCCGTCCCGAAATAATTGTTCACATTTGACATTTGAAGTATTTCTTTCTCAACTTTGACATTAAATATTTTTCTTTGTATTATATAATATGTGATGCAAAATATATGAAATGATTTGGTTTTAAAGGATTTTTCTTTGGGCATAATTTTCATCAAGTATTATATAACACAAACTAATATATTTTAGGTCAAAGTTGAAAAAGAAAGAGTTCAAAAGTCAAATGTGGACAATTATTTTGGGACGGAGGGAGTAATAGTTTAGTTAAATTGTAACAATAAGAAAAAAACTAAATATCAAATAAATAGTAATAGGATAAAAGAATTAAAATATATTAAAGAAAATAATTAGTCAGTGACCAAAATTGAAACAAAGTTAAAAAGGAATAAAAACGTAACACAAAACCAACCATATGTACTGAAATTGTAATTTCGACATGAAAATGATTGTAACCATAATTTATATATAACCAAAGGAACGAAAATTGTAATTTACCCTAAAAATAATTATTTATGTACGAAATACGTCATCATGTGAAGTTAGCAACTGTGGGATGAATATGTTTCCATGGATCGGACGATTCAATCAGTTAACTTTGATCTCTTCATTATTATTGAGTTGTAATTTTGCAAATCTATGAGTAGGAATCAATATATTTGCCTTAACTATAAACTAGCTTATAAATTATTTTTTTGTACTTGCAATAATAAATAAAGTTCCAAATAATATGTTGTTTCTCATATGGTCTTTTGTGTACATAGATAGAAGTCACAAGTATTAATATTACAACATGATGAAAATTAGAAGAAAAAAATCATGCAATGCCATTAAACTTCTTTAGAATACAGAATCACTAGACAGACATTAAAAATGTACAACTAGAAAAAGGTACTACACTTTAATACTTCATGGAGCAACAAATCTATCATCACCAACTGATTTCAAATACACACAACCCAGCACCAAGTACATGAAGAAAACAGCAAATCTTACTATTGCCTACTAAAAACCATCAAAAAAATTTAAGGCAATCTCTGTCATCCAAATCTGAGTTCTAAGACTACATGTTTAGATAGAAAGGACTAACCATGCAACATTAAAGATAACACAATTTACTCGACACTCTATTGATATGATCAACCATAAAACGATGACCACGGGCTTTGATATGCATAAGGGGAATAGTGAGGGCTACCATGATTAATTTGATCCAAGTAATTGTTTGCATAATTAGAGAACAAAGGAAATCCAGGAGGATAATTTTGATGATTATCAGACATAAATGGTCTGGACGAGCCTGGCCACAAACTTGGGTTGTGAGAATGATATCTGAAATAGAATTCAGGAGAACTTTCCATCTTGTGGTTTAACAAGCTAACATCACTGCAATAGTTAAAACCTGTTCGTCCAGATATAGGAGCAACCCAGCGGCTTTGATCTGCACTTACTGGAATCGGTGCATTAATTCCAGGAAAATCCACGCTCATTTTCCTCTTAGGCTCTGTAAAATTTCTGTTGACATATTCCTCATTTTCTTTTGAATCTCCATCTTCATTAGCATATATTATAATTCCTGAAGGCTGGTCCTCATCTACCAAATCTGAACAATATCAAAAGAGAGGCTAGTATCAGAAATATCAAATGCAACCAAGTAACATTGGCAAATCGAGAACATTTTAGTTGCCAAATATAATCAACGGGTTGAAAGTGGTGTTATTATGTGTGCTTCCCATTCAGAACCTTTACCATCACAGCCTCACAGGGGTAGAAAATACATTAACGTACCCGAACACTCTTAAGATCAGATTTTTTTTGGTTGATGGGTAAGTAAATAAAATACATTAAGCCAAAATGTTACAAGATTTTCAATCAGATATTTTGCAAAGGAATCAAACTGCATCGTTGAAAATACTTATCATATCTGAATGTTGGAAATCAAATTTCTGCAACCTGGCCTAAAAAGCATTGATTAGTAGAATGTAGTCAAATAGTCAGATGACTGAGCAACATTCCAGATTGGCAAAATACAGAACTCTTGTAGACCCAAATCTATCACATCAAATTGTGTGATGCTGAAAAAATAGAATGATTGTTGGTCATAGTGAAAAAAAAAGAAAAGAAAACTTACCAAGATACCCAAGTGGGTATCCCATTTCACGCATTCTATGAAGCCATGGAGGTGGATCAAATTCCTGAATACAAAACAACACCCATGTTTAAACCATATACCACTTCACCAAAAAAAAACTGAATGGGAGTCTCAAGGCAGAATCTTTGCTTAAAGCAGATAAACTATGTAATTTAACAGTTAAACATACTGCGCGTTCAAAAGAAATGTTGAATACACATTATTACTAGTACTTGTTAAGGTTACCTTCTTTGGTTTTACCTTTTTAGTTTTCAATAAATCTTCATAGTAAAGAAACCAATATAATATAAATGCAAAAAAATATATCAAAAGTGATCAATAATCTTCATAGTAAAAAAACTCATACAATATAAATCAATTTTTAAACCATCAAAGTACACATGCCTTTCACAACATGAAAAAAGAAGACGATAAAAATCATTTTACAAACACAAAAAAAAACATAAATCAAGGTTAAAATTTCAATAAGTGACTTATAAAAACATAAATAAAAATTTAGATATGAGCCACATCAATTCTTGACAAAAAAAAAATTATTCATGCTGAAGACTTTTATGCAAAGTACTATCTCACTATAAAAATAAGTTTTCTCCAGAGAAAATCATGTATACATGTCATTTGGTCCTATGTCAGATATTTAACATATAAAAGATAATGCACCCATTAGGCCGTTATACATGTTTGTATATGGAACCTAATTTCAAAAACAGAACAGTATAATAGACTTCAGAAAAGAAGCTCATTAAAATTTTTCTTCGTTTAAATCATCCATATATCACATTTATACTAGTATATAAAGCATCTGTATGTTGGTCCAAAAATTGAAAATTAAGTACACACGAATCATGTCCATCCATTATCAATTATCTAATCTCAAGTCTCAACCATCCATCTTAAAATGCATCCATTACTACTCTAAACAAGGCTATGTTCTCTAAGAAAGATATTGAACGGAAATGGAGAAGGAAGGAAAGAAATAACAGGAAACTCAAATTTCAGCGTGTTCTTCAAACCTTTTTATGACAGGAACTGATTGGAAAGGGTTGAAATAACCCCAATTTTCAATCAGCCCTAAATTTTAAGGATAGAGGAAAAACAACGTGAATCCTTCGTGTTGTGTTCTTGAATTTCAACTGCTGCCTCCATTTTCTTTTCTTCTCCCATCCTTTCTCTTTCTCTTCTACCCTTCTCTTTAATGAAAATTTTCAAGAACACAGCGTAAATGCCCACTAAACTATCTAGGTTTCACTTATACCCTTGTTTTATGATATGCACTTCTTACCATTACATTTGCGTTTTATACATCTATAATATTTTGCATGAGCCCAATACTAAACATTTTTATATTAAATCACTGCATTGCGTAAATTCATTTCTAGTAAGATGTAATGCAAAGTGGTATTAAAAGTTTATCTTACCCCAAGGCCTAAGAGTTTCCTTGTCTCAGGATCAAGGCAACCTGGTTTTAATCCATCAAACTTCCCACCAGGAGTATCTTGGTAATATCGTGTTAGGACACGAGGACCAGCAGGCCGCTTACTTTTCAACTGGTGCAATTTGCGAGCATTGTTGACAACAACTTTGTTATAAGGCTTTGGACACTCCTTTAGTGAATGATCATATGCATTGCAGTTAAAACAACGAGAAGCATTCATAATATCCAGAACACTGATAAATCATTGACAAGCATAAAGACAATTTAAAAAATTAGTTTACTTTTTAAAACAAATTGAAAAAAAAAAAAGACACAATTAACAAAGACCAAAAATATGTATTCATTTTCTTTAGTTGTTTTTCCATTTAAGTGGTAGTCTCTGAATCTTTGTCTCTGTAATCTCTGAGAAACTACAAGACAATCTTAATCAATTTTGCAGAAAACTAAAGAACTCTAAAGCAGCACTAAAGAGAAGCCTAAAACATTTATAAGACAAAAATGTTTGGTAAATTATGTAATATCATTTGATAGTTCTAATATTTGTTTTTAGGTTATAATAATGACAATGAGAGCCACTAGTTATATCATATGGTCTTCCATTAGCTTCAGCCATGTTACTGTATTGTAGGATTCTATTATTCGGCAACGCTGTTTATCCCAAACAATCAATGTGCCCAAGAATCTTTCAGTTTTGCACTTGTAGCCAAGATTTGTGGGAAAAAAACAAATCGGAAAATTGTTAACTTCAGATATTGTCAATACAATAATGTTCACCCTCCATGCATCTGGTTGCATACTTAAACATTATGACGTCCGTAGAGTGTGGACACCATAGAATCACACTCAAGTTTTAAAAAAAAATACCTTTCCTTATTAGCCAGCCCATCATCTGAAATTAGAGCAAATGCAAAATCACGGTCATAGATAGGTATGGCTTCTTCATTGAGAGCATCCTTGGTCCTTTGCTTTTTCTTCTCTTGAGTATCCATGTGAAAGGACTTCCATGCAAAGAAAAAAAATGTCAGAAGATACAATTGGCCCCAAGACCTGGCAGCATTGTATAACTATGATTTTACCCTCCCACCAGATCAAATTGGCACAACATACTGGTTTCTGTTCTATATCCAAAAGTGTGAAATTGATATGCTTATAACCACATCTCTTTTACTCAACAAGGGGAGTTACAAGATGACATGAAGATACACTTCATATGCTACCCCTAGAGATGTAAATGTTAAACTTTGAAGGTTAGGTTGCGTTTAGTTCACGAAAACTAGTTGGTTTTCAATTTCAGTTTTCAAGTTATAGTTTTTAGAAAAATACAAGGGTTTCAAAAGTGAAAACTTGTTTAGATGATGAAGTTTTTGTTTTAAGAAAAATAAAATGGGTGATTATAAAATAAGAAAAATAGGTTAGGTAATAGAAAAGTAAGAGAGAGAAAGAGAGTGTTATTAAAAAATATAGGGTAGGTAAAAGAAAAGTAAGAGAGAGAATATGAAAAGTGGTATTTTAAAAAGTGAAATGAAAATTTATGAAATTGTTGTTAAGTAAACAAATTTTCATTTTCATTGAAAAGTGAGATGAAAATTTTGGAAATTTTCATAAACTAAACGCACCCTTAGCTTTCTAAAGTAAAAAACTGACAGTGTTTCTAGTTCTTCAGTTTCAAAATGTCTAATTCTTCATAAGTTACTATATTTAATTGGACAAATAAGATAAGTGGTCACTCAACTTTCACAATTATTCCTCCAATACACACTCAAACTAAATGATTTAACAATTACATTATTGTACTCGCAAAATGGCATTCATTTCAATAACATCATTTTCATCCAACTTTAAACCAATTAACAAAAATGTATAATCAAATTAAAACTAGAGAATGAGTGAAAATAATCTGAGAAATAATGTTAATAGACTCAACTTCTATCAATGCTTTACATTATATTATTAGATTTAAAGGAAGACTGTAGACAGATTGATGTGATTGACAATCTAGGGAAGTATCAAGTACACATCTGATAAAACTTTTCGTTTATGTAAAATGAAAAAAGAATATGTGAAAGCACAAACATATTATATATAGTTTGTTGTAGTAAATGTTTTTCATCTACAGCCAAACAAATGTTACTTATTTTAAACTGTAAAGTTACCATTTAAGACTAACAAGATGTATGTGTATTTATATTCAGGTACAAATAGAACACCATAGAAATAAATGCATCTAAATTGCCACCAAGTTCCAATCAGGAAATGGAAAGAGATATCAAACATACAATAGTACATGATTTGTCTGCGGTAACATTTATTGCAGGAAAGTAGGTTTCTTCGCCAGACTCAAGATCTTCATCAGAACCCTGACAGAAAAGATACAAACAGATTTAACAAGTGCATCCTCAACTAACCACAGGCCCTTACTCAAAGTAAACATTGAATAGAGAGAATATATTACCTCAGATAGAGAGCATTCTTGAGCATGCCACTCAGACCACTGATGTAAAAGTTCTTCAAGCTTCGTTTTGCTCTTCCTAATTTTAAATACGTATGATTATCCAGTTATTATGTCAAGAGTGAGGACTAACATTTCCATGACTAATCAATAACATAACTCTATAAATTTGCCACCAACCTTGACAGTAGTGTAAAAATAATTTGCACAGAAGTCTGTTCATCACCTACATCCTGCGCTCTTTTAAACCCTGATAAATGTCTGAATTAATATAAAACTCATGTTCCAAGACAGCAAATGAAAAAAAAAAACTATCAAAATAACTCATCATGAATTGTGCAAACACTATGTTGACAAAAACATGAAATAATAAAACAAATGATACAGCTTCCACCTTTCTGGCTGTTTTTAGTTTCATTTGGCAGGGCTCTGCAGTTGGTTGTATGCACACGCTCACTGTCCAATGCATCTTCATGACCGACAACTCCTAAACCCAATTCACATACTCCAATAGGTAGTTTCCCAGCCAATCCAACTTCAGAATCTGCTCCCATCATTTGTTGTGGATTTACACGGGTCCTTAAACCTTAGTGAAACCTGCACCATATAAATGTCACCCTTAAGTGCATAACAATCAATATAATACCAATGCCAGTGGCACTTGGTGTTAAGCTATCTTTTGATGATCAATTAATGTAACTGCCACCAACATTTCAAGATGCAGAACGGTTCACAAAACAGTTAAAGCCTGTATTATCATGTTCATCAAAGACAACATTTAATCAAAAGTAAACAACTACACACACAAAACATATAGCAATATAATTAGTCAAAAGCAAACTGACCAACTTCTAGTCTTTGATTGCTAATTTCTTTTTGTTGTCAAACAAAGTACTACAACACTCAAAGCTCTTGTGGTTACAAATTAATGCCTCACTATGTGTTAAGCTATATCCAACAGGACCAACACAATGCAAATAAAACTGTATGACTAATCACTGTGTGTTAGTGTTAGGCTAGATCCAATACAAAGTCACCATGATCTGTAGATCCACTGTTTGTATCAATCATATGTGGTTATAAAATACCATCCAAATGTCCCAAGTACAGACTATAATTGGACATCATATTCCATGATAAAATAGATAATTCGACTTACTAGTTGATAGTAGCAGCCTCACCATTTCCAAAAGAACAAGTAAACTTTAATACTTCTCACTGTGTTATAGTTTGCATATAGTATAAGGATGCACCACAAAGACGCTAAAGCACAATGAAAACAGTCATCAAAGTTCGACCATACATATTTCCTTTCGATGCATCTTTTCTACTAAATTTTTGATGTTGTTGCGAATTCAACAGCAACATCATTGTCAGCTTCATAAATTAAGCATATCCATCCAAAATTTTATAATCCTCCGCCTCCTCAGTTATTCGTATAATGATATCAGCTATCGAGATCAAGACTGTGTTAACAGATAAACGCAATCTAACAAAACAGAAAAGATAGATTGTGGAATGAATCGAACTTGCATGAAAGCAAATCAAATAACAAATACTTTTAGAAGTTTAAAAAGAAAATGAAATTCAGCTAGGGTTTCAAAGACAAAGAGTGTACCACTTAGGATGGAAATGAATGACCGCCGACGAGAAGTCGAAAGAGCAGGTGTGGATTTGTGGGAATATATAGAAACAGAATTTGTTATCACTCGAAATCCCCGCCGGTCTTAAACGCGCCAATGCAAACTTGTTACACTTGGGGGGAATTTGAAAAACTTCCTTGATAATGATAAGTGGCACTTATCTTCTCTCAATTTTGAAATGTGACCTTTTGTTCACGCAATTGAATTAAAAAAAAAAGTTAGAATTTAAATTTTAATTATTAATATAGTTAATGGTGAAGATAAAATATGGTTTTTAATATTGGTTAGAGATGTAAGTTGAAATTTAATTGATATATATGTTGGAATTTAATTTATGTAATGGTTGAAAGGAATGTCAGATTTCTATAAACAATTAAATTTGATGAAAAATACATAAATTTAACTCTTTACATTAGTTATCAAAAATTCTAAACAACCTAAATGTAGATTCCAATTGTATTGAATTCCATTACACGAACCGAACGCTACATATTTATTTTCCAAATTAGATGAGTAGGCAATATAGGTTTATTTTCTAATTCAGATAGGTGCGTTTGTTCAAACGGATTTTTAAGAAGATGAACGAGTATAGTTTTAGTCAATTTTTTATTTGATTGTTTAAAACAAAAAATATAATATTAATCATCAAAAACTATAAACCATCATCAGTCATGAGATTTATGTTTATTTGATTTTTATTTTCACGTATGTCAAAATCTAAAGTCATTTGAAACTTATCTAAATTCCAAACATCTCCTAAATTCTTATCAAAACAACTTTTAAATCGATTAATGACCTCGTAAATTAACATTTTTATAAAACATTATCTTTTCACATATATACATCATTATTAGCTTTCCAATTTAATTAGGATTAATTACATTTTTTTATGTAATTGATACAAGACGGTCATTTTAAGCCCCGACAAATCTATCATTATTATTTTTTCCAACATGCCACTTAATATTCTTCCTTTTTTATTGACTAAGTTTTATAAATTCAAATCTTTTTCTTGACTTGGGTGCTATTTGTTTTTTAAGAGGTTAAACGTCTGAAGTCTGAAAACCACATCTGAAATTAAGAGGTGGTCTTAAGATCTGAAATCTGAAATTAAGAGGTGATCTCAAGGTTGTTTGTTTTGTAATATGAAACACCAAAAAAATATTACTTTAAAATATTATATTTAATTAATTATATATTATAATTAATTAAATTATATATAAATAAAATTAAATTATACGAAGTAATAATTAATATGATAAATATTATATTAATTAAAATTAACTAAACTTAAATTTTAATCAACACATCAAAAAAGATAACTGAAATTATTATAACTAATATGATAAATTGTTTTAGATTGTGTTTGTAAACTAAAAATAAAAAAGGAACCTCTTAGTTTGTTTCAGACCTATTCTTCCCTCTTAAAATTAAGAGGTAAATTCAGAGGTTAGAGTCTCTTAACTCTGAAACTAAACAAACAATCTAAATTTATTCTAGATATGAAGTTTAGACTTCAGACCCTTTTAAGAGCATCTTAATGAAAAACAAACGGAGCCTTGGTTTTTCGAACTCAAAGACTGACAAAGACTCGATGGCATCCACAATTGCAATAAAAGGTAAGTAATTCGCTTTTAAGTCTAAAAGTATCTTAAATTTTAGGGTAAGTTCCAAATTTTACTAGTAATTATGGATTGAATTATTTAATTTTAAAAATTACGCTGACGGTCCTTGTGGTTGAAGCTTTGTTACAGATTTTATCATTTATCCATTTAAAATGACCATTTTACCCTTACTTGTTTAATAATTATAATTAATGTTGTTTCTCTTATTATAAAATAATAAACTAGTTCAAATAAATTAAATATTCAATAAAATTAACTTAATACAAAACACATAAAAATAAATAATAAAATATTTATAAAGACATATGAATAATTATTGTTATACTTAAAACTAAAAAATAATGTTTTGAGTTTAGATTTTTTAAACTTTTTAAAATAAAATGTAAACCTTTTTTTAAATCATAAAAAAAGTTATTTTTATTAAGTATTCATTTTTACCCTATTTATACTAAATGATTAATAAGGACTAATACATCTATAAAAACATATAAATTGTTACTTTAATTATTTCGATGATAAAATTTTAAAAACAAAATAGTTTATTAACTTTAGGGTTTGTTTGTTTTTTTATTTTTTTATCATTTATAGCAACAATATTTATTTATTATCATTAATAACATCATCTTTTATAATTTTTTATCATTTGTAGCAAAACTTAAAAAGTTGTTGCTATAAATGATAAAATGAATACAAAAGTTAATGCTTTTAGTGATACAAATCATGTTAAATATGATTTCATTGCGCTACTTGGTAAAAATGGAAAGCATTGTTGTATTTTTTGATAACAAATTCAAACGTCATTGCATAAATTATAATAAAAGTGATTTTGTTGCGTAAATTAATAAATATGTAAACGTCGCTGCATAAATATGGAGTCAGTCCTATTTAAAATGACAATTTCATCATTACTTTTGAAGATAAAATGTAAAATGAACTAAATATGAATAAGGATAAAATAGTCATTTTAAAAAAAATCTATCTATCTATCTATATCTATCTTCTATACTATTAAAAGACTAACAATTTTGCCATGTGTCGTCGTATGATATTGCCATGTGGCGTCACCTCTTACTGCCATTTGTAAATTATGTTTTTAAAATCTTATAATTAATCTATATTAAAATTAATTTAAATGATATCTAATCAAATCTAAATCTAATCTAAATCTTATCTCATATGAAACTCAAATTTGAATGTGATTATATATATAAATTTAATATGTTGTGTAAGTAGATACTATAAATGTGATAAAATATTATTAATTATTTATCCTACAATTTAATAATAATATTATTTTTAAATTAAAACCCATGTTATACATGGGTTATATAGACTAGTATTATAATAAAAGAAAATCTTCTACGCCAAGTGTCGCTTCCACAGTTACTCAGATTTTCATTTTCCCGCCTAATTTTCCAAATATAACTTTCTAAACTAATTATCTAATTTGTTTAAAAAAATATTAAATGACAAATTGATTACTACCTAATTTAATCTCAATATATAAAAAAAATCTCATGAATTAATTTTTTTAACTTTCTAAGTAAAGCCTTATTTTATCTAACATTCTAACTAGATTACTATTTTATACGTTTAAAAATAAAAAATGATAAAGTGTCAGGCATAAATGTTTTATAAATAGTTATGTGTTTTATTTTTTACTTATATTCATTTTATATAAATGAATTTTATTAAAAATATCAACGTATCACGTGGGTCAAAAACTAGTTATGTGCATAGAAAAAATGTGTTGTGTACAAATCACTTCTCTTTTTATAAATGTGTTTAATAAAAAAATGTGGTTATTATTATTATTATTATTAAATGACGTAAATATCATTAATAATAAAAAATGTTGTTTACAATTATTATGAATATAAAAAAAAATATTTTATTCGACCAAAGCTCAAGATCCTCTTAAAGGCTAATTCAAATAGCTTCTCATTGAAAAACTCTTAAGTACTTCATTTTTGAATCAAAAGTTTAAACTCTCATCAATCAAACGAAATTTTTAACTTTAAACTTTTAAAAATCGAAAGTTAAAACTCCTAAAATTCTTTCAAAAACTCATTGCCAAATACACCTGGGTATCCATAAATTTTAATTATCAACCAAATGAAGTTTTTAACCTTGAACTTTTGCCAATTATTAGGATTATATTAATATTAAAGTTTTTATTAATATAAAAAATTCATAACTACGAGCTTTTTTTTTTCTTTTTGGTGGTTATGGGCAGGTCCAACAAAATTTATGAGAATCCATGGACTGTGATGATATTTTTCGTGGATCTCACATAATCACCTCATGATCTCTTGGTGGGAATTAGTTTCACGGTTTTCCCCATGCGTTTTCCCGTCTTGGAGTGTTTGCTTGATGAGCTTGATCATAATGAACAACTCAATCCCCAATAATTCTGATCAACAACAAGACAACAACCCCCAATACAAACTCAGATATAGTTTTCTTTCTAAAAAAAGAAAACTTTGATACAGTATTTTTCAAAAATATATTGTCATGACAATTTAAATGTTAATAATAATAGTTTAGCAACTATAACATGTGATTCTTTTTTTTCCAATCAAAAAAGCAATATCAAATAATAGTCGGTGATGTTGTATACCACATAAGTTGCGTGCAACCATAGCAAGAGAGAATTGAGCTAATCAGTTTTGTTGGTCGGGAAGGGAGTGAACCCACCTTGCAACATAGTCTCCAAAGGTCGAAATAGTGGTTGGGGGAGGTTGTTCCAGTCGTACCAATCCCAACCATAACACTTGTCAGGTTCAACGTTTTGTGGGAGTTGGTCAGGATCGGAACAAACAGCACGCATAAAAATAGCAACAAGATGTAGTGGTTTTGCAGCCTCAGAAAAGACGGAGTTGGTTGCTGTTAAAAACTGAACATCCTTTATGTCTAGCCCAGTTTCCTCCTTCACCTCTCTTGCTGCACATTCCTCAAAGTTTTCACCTGGGAAACAAGGAAACCATAATATGATATTTCTCAAATTGCCAAGAAAGGCATACACAGCCAGGGGCGGCCCATTGGGGTGTGCAACATGGGCGGGCTACTGCCCAGGGCCCAACAGCCAAGGGGGCCCATAATTTTGTTTCCTTCTAATACCTAGAGTAATACTAGTAGTTTACTTGTGTTTCTAGTTGTTTGATTGTGTTATTTACGTACATATTTACATGGTTGTTTACTTTAATCTTTAAATGTTATATATACATACATGTATAAAGGGCCATTTATAAATTTTTGCTCCGGGCCCAAAAACGATAGGAACGACCTGTACACAGCATATGTTATATGGGCAATGAGGCAATCAACAACTGACAATATGCTCCTTAGTAGGATGGAGTTACGATGAGCGTTGCCTCTCAACTTTGCTTTGATGTTTACAGACTTCAAAGCTTTAAAGTTATGATTAGTGAAATGTCCAGATTTTTTTACCAAACAAAAAACAATTCTCTGCCATTTATGTTGTTGTCCCACAAACATTGAATTAATTAGGAGCATATTCTGCAAACCCCAATAGTTATATCTGTCTCTACAAGAGATATATTATCAAATTTCACTATTTCAAGGTCCAATGTGCACTAGAGAGGCAAGTCTATATCCTACATTCTTTCAAATTCATGAAGGAGCAAGCAATTGGTGATTCCTATTTCCTAGCAGCTAAAACTGAATATCCGAAGCAGAAGAGGACGCCGATAGGTTTATAAATGCAGCTTGACGGATATTAGTTATCTAAAAGACAGGTATTAGTATCACATAAAGTGGCTCTTTGTCACCACCGACAATGCTAAACCTCAAATCACATGAATATTGCTAAACCAACATCATCATTCATCACATCCCTTTGTTGGGCGAGGTTGTTGACCCACTTTACCCTGGTGGTAGTTTCGACCCACTGGGTCTTGCAAATGATCCAGAGGCTTTTGCAGAGTTGAAGGTGAAAGGAGCTCAAGAACGGGAGGCTAGCCATGTTCTCCATGTTTGGGTTCTTTGTTCAAGCCATTGTGACCGGAAAGGGACCATTGGAGAACCTGGCTGACCACCTTGCCGATCCCGTTGCCAACAATGCTTGGGCTTATGCCACAAACTTTGTGCCTGGAAAGTGAAAGTATCGAAATCTGATGTAACTTGATATGTGAATTGATATATATGATTGGTAGCTTTTGGAATGAATGAGGATGTAATTGGTCACTGAAAATGGTTGATAATATTGAAAACTCAAATAGATTTGTTTATATAAAGAAACGAGCTAAATGGTCATGGATGAAACAGATCAAACAATCACAATTTTAAAATGATTTTAGATTATTACTTGAATAGCATATTTTGCTAAACCAACATCATCATTCATCACATCCCTTTGTTGTTTCTTTCTCTAGCTTTCATCTTTAAACCGGATCACATAAATCTTTTGCTACTCCCACATTTTGAGTTTTGTATCAGTAGTGGAATATCAAATGTGGAAATGCCAAACCTACATTGGTATGGACTATGGAGTATGGACGCAATTTGGTTAGAAAAAAGAAAATCAGACTTGTCTGCTTATCTCTCTCACACACAACGTCAATTTTTAAATACCAAAACCGATCAACCTGACCGGAATTTTCAAAATGTATTTCAAGCATTACCTAATTTCGTATTAGAACAACAATAGAGTTTGTACAATCGAAGTGTTTAATTTAATAATTTTCCCTCTCATCCAAAAAAGAAAGCTCTCATGGAAAACATTATAGCATAGTGTATCCGACAGCTGATATAGTGATCAGGTGTTCTTTTCATCACTACGTACGTGTGTGTGAGACTTGATAGAGGGTTTAAGCGAGGACTGACCGAACTCGAGGTGGCCGCCCGGGAGCGCATACGTGTTGTGGCCGACTGAAGTCCGGCGACGCCCCAAAAGAACCGAGTTGCCTTTGAGCAGAAACACCGCCACCCCAATTTCAGGTGCCGACGACATTTCTGATCTCTCCGATGTATGTTTTCGATTGCCCAGCTACTTCGACTTGAAACTATTTGGACTTCGGAGTGGGAGAAAAGAGAAAAATATATTTATTTGGTACACCCTCAACTTCGCTGTAATGTACTGTAAATTTTTGGGAAAATTACCAAGAAAGGCAATATAAAATACAAAATTTGACAATAAAGTTATTGTAAAAATTTTTTTGCCAAGAAAGGTTATATGAAATTCTATTTTGGCCGAGAAAGAACATGAAATTCAAATGTTAGGCCAAGAAAGATAATCAAATATTATTCGGTTACCAAAAAAGGGAGCATAAAATTAAAAATTTACCTTCTTAATTTGTCATCAATACCCTTTTTTGTCAAATTTGAATTTTATGTTATCTTTCTTGGTCTAAAAAGTTTTACATTACCTTTATTGGCAATTTTTGAATTTTATATTACCTTTCTTGGTAATTTGCCCTAAATTTTTTAATCAATACTTGATAAAAACATTTCACGTAGCCAGGGGTCTAAAAAATCCGGATATCCAAAATTTTAGATAATAATTTTTGATATTCGAATTCAAATTCGAATTTAGATTATTTGAATATTTGAAAATTCATATTTTTTAATTTTAAAAAAAAATAAATCAAATATTTAAAATATTGGTTAATACTCAACGATTAAAAAAATACTAAAATATATAAAATGTTGGTTAATAAATTTATAATATTAAGATAAAACTATAAAATATACATTAAAATAATAATAAATACTCAATATTATGTAAATAATCAATACTAAAGATATATAAAATTATAAATTTTTTTTTTTGGATTTTCGGATATACGAATATCCTAAAATTTGGAATTTTAGTATCCGAATCCGAAATTCCGAATATCAGAAAGTCCGGATTTCTGATATTTTCAATAATTTTCGGATCAGATTTTCGGATTTTTATTTCGAATGCTCGGATTCAGATTTTTATAAACACCCCTAGTGTATATTATACACACACGTAATACGTGTATATACACACATAATACGTGAATATATTTTAATATATAATTGGTTAGATAAAATGTATGTAACTTAAAATTAAACCATATAATGTTAGATCTTATAAAATTAAATCATATAATGTTAGATAAATATATATAAGATATAATTTGAATGTATATTTAAGTCTTATCTATTTATTAATATTTAAAGATATATGTTATATATTTATTAATCTTTATACATACTAGAAATAATGAATTATATTTATCTTGTAGTTTATTTTATTTTAAAATTAACAAAAATGTAATTATCTTTTTAGGTGGAATGTAATGATATCATGTGACAATTATGTTCTCTTTTATTATTATACTAGTTTATTACCCGCATATTACGCGGATATTTTTAGTATATATAAAATAAAACAAATAAAAAGATAAAGATATAAATATTATTTTTTAAACAAAAGTATATAAGATGATATTATATTTATTATGACCTATTAATTTTGTATATTTCTAAATATATATGAAGAGTATTTTTTAAACTTTTATTATATTATCTTATAATTAATAAGTTAGTAGATTATTAGATTTTGTTTGATTTGATTTGATTTGAATTTCAAAGTGGGTTATATTAGATTTGGATAAATTTAATTAATAAGTTAGTAGAGTATTAGATTTTGTTTGATTTGATTTGAATTTAATTAAAAGTGGATTATATTAGATTTGGATAGATTTGATTTAAATTTCTTTATTATTTTTAAAATATATAAATGCCACGTGTCGATTCATGGTGACGACACGTGGCTTCACCAGAAATGAGTATAGTTACTCTTTTAATAATATAGATAGATGTATACACACACACATATAATTAAGTTGACATATGATGACAAGTAGGGGTGTTATATGTTGGACCAATTTCCCGAACCGAACTGGTCCCGGTCCCGATTATCACCGACCGTAGAGTATTGGTCCGGTCATCGCTTTAGATTTGAGCCCAATTCGGTATTCGTTCCTACCGGGTTTGGAAATTAACCGGATTCGGTACCAAAAACATTAAAATGGTCCGGTCCTCGGGTTTAGATTTGGGCCCAATTCGGATTCGGTTCGGGTTTGGTCCCAATAACACCCTTAATGACAAGACATAAAACAACTGCTATGATGTTTTTGTAATTAAATAGTCATCTGGTGACATCTCCGAGTCTTGATAGTAAAAGATAACTTAGCAACAACTGTTGTTAAGTTTAACAGTAGCAGTTGCTGATGTAAAGGTTTAGTTGCCGAGTCTTAACATCAACAATAGTTGCTGTTAAGGTTTGGATGATGATGTTAAGCTTTTGATTATTATTGTTAAGGTTTGTGTTGTTGTTGTTAATCTTCATCAAAAATTTTGTTAAGCATTGACAGTTGCTATTGCTGGTAAGTTTCAGCAATAACTTTCAAATTAACTCTAGCAAACCTTAACAGTAGTTCTTGCTAAACTTGACAACGTCTTAATATCACTTTTTAATGTTTAATTTTTTTACATAATCTTAAGTTTCTTTTATCAAAATATAATCCTTTTTAAGCTAAAATTCTCTATTAATGTTTGATTTATTCTTTGAGGCATTTATCAAATAGGTTGCGTGCATAAATTTTATTAACAACAAACGTTTAAAATATTATGGAATCCTTAATCCTACACATAAAGTGTTATTGTCCATAATTTTGAAGTAATTTCGAGGTATATTTGGGAAAAAGATACTCAATGAAAAACAACAAACAGTCGAAATTGATTGAACATTTGTAGAAGTTTTATTTTAATTGGAATCAAAATCTATTGAAATACGTTCATGAAAATTGAAATCCATTGAAAAAAACATTTAGAAAAATGTAGATTTTAATCGAAACTAAAATTGATCGAAGAAAATATTCTTTCAAATAGATGAATAAAATCATGGTTTAAAGGAAAAAAAAAAAACAGTTGCTAAAGAAGAAGAAGATATAATGAAGTTCTTTTAACTTCAATGACAAAAATGGTTTTCCTTCTTAATTAAATCTCATTATTAACATAACAATCATCGGGAGGAGACCACTTCTCACATTTGCACAAGATTGAATATTTTTCACTTGATCCTGATTCTATATACATGTTTTATTAAAGCACAAGTAAAAAAAAAGTGAGAATGCTATCAACACCAAACACCCGATCGAGATGTAAGTAAAAAAAATGTAATTTTGTATTAAACAATTGGAATATCATATATATAAGTTTGGGGTTAAAAGCAAATTACTTAGTTATAGAATTTTTAAGTTAAAACACCAATTATTTTCTCAAGATTCATAATTGATGGTTCGAATAATTGGGCCGGGATCATGATGTATAATTGTATGAGTTTCTCCTAGTTATTATTAATGGGGTCCAATTATAAGTTATGATTACTGGTTAAGAAAATTAACATATCTCTTCATACGATTATATAAATATTAAAATTCTAAGTTCTGCTGTTCATGAAACAACATCAAAAACCAAAAATATCGTTATAAACAATCTTACCGCACAATTAGGGGCGGATCCAGGATTTTTGGACATCGGTGTCACTTTTTTATAGTAAATTTAATACTTAAATTTTTAAAACTAATCGGGTCATCGAAACGGATTGTCAATATAAAATTAATAAATAACAAAAATTTTAGGCGTTTTTTTTTAATGTTTTGGGCTGATTATTTGTTTCTACTTTCTTCTTCTTTTTAAATTCTATTGGGATTTTTTTTCTTTAAAATTTTTATGATTAAAACTCAGTAATATTTCAATAAATTTGGGTAATAAAAACAACAAATTAGAATTATGTATGGGTATAATACTTTTATATATTTTTCGTAGGCGTCCTCAAAAAACTTTCTTAGGTGTCACTCGAATTTTGATACATACGAACTCAGTATTTTAAAAATTTATAGGTGTCGAGTGACAGGTGGATCCGCCCCTGCGCACAATACAAACAAAGGAAGTTGTGGCCCGGAAAGGTTAGCATTATGCATGCACAATTAATGCACATTGATATCTCCCACTTCAATTATATAAAAATAGTATAACTAAAACATAGTTCTACTATTCATGAAACAACACCAAAAGCAAAAATATCTTTATAAAGAACCTTATCGCACAATACAAACAAATGAACTTGTGGCTCGAAAGGTTAGCATTAAGCATGCAATTGGGATCTTATCACATGTTTTGTTTTTTGTAATCATCGTATTCGATACTGGGTCGAGTCAGATTTAAATTATTGCTACATAGATTCAAGAAAAGACATGTGTGATATTATGTAAAAGCTTTAGAGGATCATAATACTTTTTTATAATTATGGTATTCGATACAGGTAATTTAGTCCAATTATAAATACTTTTTAAAAGCTTTATAATAGTAAAAATATACCGATCCACACAATGGCTAAGATATTATGTAAAAAAGATCTATAGAGGATTAAGCCTTAGATATGGATTGATACTAGTTGGGTTTGGTCCGGTTAATAATATGGGTTTTCGGGTTTTACCATCAAGACATAAAAAAGGTTTATTAAAAAGCTGGCACAGGCAGGCCGGGCAGGGGATTCACCTGACCTGAGTCACCAGGGCGGAGGCTAAATGCTAAACATTATTGCGAAAGGTCCGAGAAAAAGAACCTGGGTCCCACCATCCTCCGATAATCCCGTGGAGCCTAGACACACGTCACCATAACCTTCGTCGTTTCGTACGGTATACCAACCACTCATACCCGTCCTCTCACACCATCGTATAATCTCATTGCATTTCGTTCCACTCATTTCCCAAAATCAACCTCTCTTTCTGCAACATTCAATCTCCATTAACGTTTGTTTCTTCATAAAAAATGACAGACATAACCGACGACATAGCAGAGGAGATTTCTTTTCAGAGCTACGATGATGATCTCCGCCTTCTCTTTAGCCTCCTCAACGACGTTCTTCAACGGGAAGTCGGTCCCAACATCATGGAAAAAATCGAGCACACTCGTACTCTCTCCCAGGTATCCTGTTTCCCTTCAATTCTTGTTCATCCTTTGCATCCATTTGAATATTTCATATTCGTCAAACCTTTTCCATCTGTTGCTCTTTATTATTATTATTATTTTTTTTTGAGGAAATATGATTCATATAGTTCGATTGATCGAATACGAGCTATTGTTTCATCTGACAGTAAACTTTGACGAATTTTATATTTATGATTCGTGTTCGTTCTAATGATTTTCTGCTACTTACAACTTACCCTGTTCTTTCACTTATGAACAAATTACGTGTTTTATTTTGATAAACGTTTCAGCAAAAGCAAATTTAATTAGTGCAGGGAATTTCTTCTTTCATATGCATTTTTCACTATTATTATACCAGTTGTCAGAAGTAGCTCTGTTTTTATTTCTTAAACTAGGTAATAATTACGGGAACATATATGTCCTTTGACCGTTCCATGCGTCCTAGAGTTGCCATGGCTCTCTTCTGGTTCTGTGCTGTTCTAAGTTCAAACAAGGGGAATTGCTCAAAATAGCAAGCAACTTTTCTGTTTTTTCTTATTATAACAATCTCATAAATTTGTCCCAAATAATGGAACCAACTTTTGGTTTACTTTCGATTATAGCATTTAACCGGTAATAGATTGTTATTTCAAACATTATATTAAATGGTAAAAAATAAAACTCTCATGATAAGAAAAAAGATAAAAAGTAGGTTGGTCAAACAATAAACCCTATGTATAGCTCTTTTTTACCGGTTAACTTTTGTTGTTTACCGGTTAAATACTGTAATCAGGAATGAACAAAGAGTTGGTTCCTTTATTTCGTACGCAATTTGCGTGATTGCTATAATAAGAAAAAAAGAGAAAAGATGCTTGTTATTTTAAACAACTCTCCCTTCTAACAATTGAGTTTCTCTTACATTCTACCGATCCTGATTCATGTCAAACATATTTGTAGTTAATGTTTTGATGAAAAAGGTTCTGCTTTTGTACCTAAACAATTATGAATCCAAAATCTTGCACAAGTTGACGTTGAACTGGTACAGAGGATTCTGTTATTTTTGTTTGAATTATTACAATATCTTTTTGTACCTTAAAAACTGACCAGTAAGAACAAGCACATGTTGGTAAGTTGATAAGAAACGCTGTTTCTCTTACATATGATGTTAACATATGTATCCTACACGAACGTTGATTCTTATCTCTATATCTGGATATTGAAAACCCTGTTTAAGTAAATTGTTGGTAATGTTCAAGAGTAGTCACAAGTTGATTGGTAAAGTTTGTGATATTACTGTTTTTTTTTATAACTTGAAGATATTCTACTTGAGCATCGGAATAATGATAATCATAGTAATTTTGATATAGATGGAACTTTGTAATTAAATTGTAGAGTGCATGTCTTATAAGAGCAGCAGGGATCGAGGGCACTGCAGAGGTACTGGAGAAGCAATTGGCTTCTGAGTTATCAAAAATGACACTTGAGGAAGCCTTGAAGCTTGCTAGAGCCTTTAGTCATTTTCTTAGCTTAATGGGTATTGCTGAAACTCATCACAGGTAATCCATCCTTCATTATTGTCTTAATTACACCTTAAACCACTTTATCAATTGACTTAAAATTGCAGTGATTAATATCGCCAATTGGCTGAAAGGAATGATTCATGTAGAGTTGATTTGCAAGTAGTTTTTAGTAATTACGGTAATGGTTGTATGCTCAATGTACAATATGTAATGCAAAAGAACAGAGCCATCATATACAAAGGCATAATCATGTATGCACAGGGTACAATATTTTCTGCTGGCTGCTGATTAGATATCTTACTGGAACTTGGGACAAAAAGGAAGGAAAATGTGCTTAACAACAGAGGGCACGGAAAAGCCTACAGTCATACCTTGTTGCTTCATATAATTATGTTTACATAATAGTAATGATCATAAATATTTTGGTATTACATAGCTGGACAGTCTTAGCTAAATGATTTTTTGAATGGCCAAAATATATTAAAATAAAATGGGGGATAGCAAGTAGCTAGAGAACAACCCTGAAATATATACAAGGAGTAATTACAGAGATGTAACTCGGTTTACAATTCACTCGCATCAATCACTCGAAAGATCACATCTCCTATTGATAATCCAAAGGAGAGAGAACCTTGACATCCTCAAAAACTTTATTGATTGATAAATTTGATGACTATAAACGATCAATATTGTTATAAGTGTTTCAAAGAAGCAAAATAGCTTGCCTGATTAAAAGGCTTTTTGGTAGCATGAACATCACACTTCACCGTGGTGTATCATTTTATTTCCAGGTCTCGTAAGGCAAAGGATGTGGCACAGGCCTCAAAATCTTGTGATGATACTTTCAATCAGCTGATTCAAGGTGGGCTTTCTCCAGATGTGCTTTATGACACTGTATGCAAACAGGTGTGGCTTTTGGCATGTCTTGGATTTTTGTTTGTGTTGTCATAAATGATATAAAACATATTGTTGTGATGTTGATATTTTTTAGAATTTTTGTACAAATGTTTGTGATTTCCTTATAGGCTGTCGAGATAGTCCTCACTGCACATCCTACACAGATTAACAGACGTACTCTTCAATATAAACACATTAGAATTGCTGTAAGTTGTTTACTAATTTTCAACCAATTTCTGATGATATTATTATAAATAAAAAGAGCTTGACTTTTATTGTTGACTTTGCAGCATCTATTAGAATATAATGACCGCAAGGATCTTACACAAGAAGATCAAGACACTCTAATTGAAGATCTGGTCGCTCTCTTGCAAATTAAGTTGCGTAGAAGCAATGCTTATGGGTTATTTTGTGGATGATCCATAATATTAATTTTTTGTAGGTGAGAGAGATTACTTCTATATGGCAGACTGATGAACTTAGACGCCACAAGCCTACACCAGTAGACGAGGCTAGAGCTGGTAAACTCTTTTTGGAGATACATATGATAAATTAATGTTTGAATCCTTATCAAGAGGATGTTATTACTTATTATTTATATGAAACCAGGATTAAATTATGTTGAGCAGTCCCTTTGGAAAGCCATACCACATTACTTACGTCGTCTTAGCAATGCTCTAAAGAAGGTAGGTTTTCCCAAATTCCATTATAGATTTATAGAGCATATGATGCAGATGTCTTTCTTTGTGGTTTGATTGTGTTCTCCAATTCCTTTTTTTATATAATTGCTTTCTTCAGCATACTGGGAGGCCACTTCCTTTGACATGCACACCGATAAGATTTGGTTCCTGGATGGGCGGTGATAGAGATGGAAACCCTAATGTCACTTCCAAGGTAAGGTTTCAGCTTTCAATTTTTTAGCCCAATTCTAAATTTAAGTTTAAAAGTGAATGGAGGAGATCTGGTAATAATAACATTTATCCTAATCATATATAACTAAAATTAAATGGCCAATATTGTACACAAAAACATTAATACAAGTGTCATACAAATTCAGTTGAGATCTTTATAATAAAACCGGTTAGTTAGTTTATTGTGGTTATGCTTCTTCTTTTACACCAGCACTTCGTACCAAATGTAGTAACTAGTAAGGGGCAAAAACAAAAATAGCCTCTTCAAATTTGAGATAATTTTTTATATAATTTTAGCTGTGTTCATTTAGAATTTGCTCATTTCTCTTTAGTATGCTTTTATTTTCTTAGTTAATAAAGTACACGCTTCAACAGTTGCATAATTCCTCATGTCACTGTACTTTTTCTGATCGCACAAACCACTGGATGACTTCTTTCTTAGGCTTATCAAGTGCACATAAAATTTGGACCCCAACTCTTCATAAAAGTTCATGGATCCCATGTAAACTAAGCGCTTTGCTTTCACAAATGCTCATGAATCACACATTGCCCCCTTTTTTTCCTGAGTTTTCGGTATTAGCTGCCTATATTCAATGTTACAGTGAATTGATGGCTTGATGCTATTGATATGGGTATACATTCTTATTATTATTTGGGTATGTAATGCATGTAGTTAATAGTCGAACATTTCTCATAAAGTACGTATTAGGTTCGGTCAAAGTTGCAGTTTTCATCAAAGGGAAATAGTACTTCTTCCTTTCTAAAGTTTGTTCTCCTTGAGCTGGCTTCCTTCTTTGTCATTGTGGGGAGCCCAACTTTGTATTTTTTTTCAAACACATGATGCACCTAGAATGAACATGTTGTTTTCTAAGTTTGTGTAATGAAGTTTTCTATAAGTCCTTTAATTTCCAAGTTGTCTATAATGTGGTAGAGCAAGTTGCTTTTGGTTTACCTGGAATGATAATGTTTAGTTTGAACCATGTGTGGGAGGCTGAATGGCGATGGCTTTAGGAACGTTGAAGGACTTGGTATATGGCTACCTACTTATATTAGGACATTGCATATGACCCATAAACATACATACAATACACATGTATGTATCTGGATTCATGATTAGATGTAGGGAAGAATGTAATAAGATCCTATACATAGTCTTCAAGAAGGCCAACATTAGGAGGAAGAAAACTGATTAATTGACAATTATCATGCAAGTATATCACTACATGCTAAATTTGGACTTTACTATATGATGTGAGCTATTTATTCAAAATTTTAAACAAAAGCTGAGGTACTACTGCATATTTGATGGGTTGATTTGAAAGAGATATGTACTTTCTAATACATTGCTTAGCTTGAGCAAAACAGGGTTCATGAAATAAAGTGGGAGTGATTGCATTCAGATATCGCTTTGAGGATCCATAAGAAACAGCATTCTGTATATATGTAGGTTGTGTGGCAATATATCATAGACAGTCATTGTATGGATCTTTGCTACAAAGAGTCTTTCACATTATTCTGCTGCCTCTTTTCGATATTCTATGATGATCATGTTACTGTTGCAGGTAACGAGAGATGTATCTCTTCTATCAAGGTGGATGGCGATTGATCTTTACACACGGGAAGTTGACAACCTCAGATTCGAACTTTCTATGAACCAGTGTAGCAATGGCTTGTCAAGTCTGGCACATGACATTATAAATAAAGGTCTTTCATTAATGTTTTCTGACGCAGGCCTGTTTGAGAATGTTTTTTGTTGATTCGTTGTAGTTTTGTGTAGTCTACTCCCTTGAAGTCTAAATTTGAGTCATCAGGTGGTAGTTATTTATCAAAATAAGTTGATGTTTATGCGTTCTTTCAGAAAACTCTGAAGAGGATCGGCACATGAGTTGGAGCCAAACGTCAAAGCATCAAAGCCATCATGTTCATGGCCTACCTACACAACTTCCTGCTCAAGCTGATGTACCCTCTTGTACAGGTTAAACGCTTGCCACTCATTGATTCTTTAGGTGCCTCCAGCTATCTCATTTGGATTTTTCTTTGACAGTTTGACACATTTTATTACTTTTATATTGAAGGTTTAAAATCAGTCAACTGCATTATAATTGCTACCTTCTTCCCAATTTGTACTTTGCTGCTATGGTGCTATAGAAGTATAAAACCACATGCTTTTGACCCTTCATAGTGATTATAATTCATCACAGTATTGCTAGCCTTGTTCCTTGAATGTTGGTTATGTCGCATGGACTACTTATTAGGCTCTTGGAAAAATGCTGTACATTTGACCACTTCGAGTGATCATGTCACAGTTTCCTTAATCTCATAGCGCTACTTTACAATACCCCAATCAGTTAATTCTGTTTGTATGGCAACTTTTAATGCACAAAGCACAGTTCGTACAATTCTGTGGGCGATAATTAGTGGTAAAATAGACTTCATACCTTCTCTTTTGTGAGTCTGGATTCTCTTGGGTTCTAGATATGAAGTTTTCTTTCATGCAACCTTCCATTAATCCTTCTGTAGTTTTCTAGCATTTTGTAACCCAGGGTATGGGGTGGCTGTTTGTGATGCCAACCTTTTCCATTGCTCATGTGAGGGGATTGCATTTGCGTGTAACGGACAGTGCAGATATTTTACCCCCTCTATATTTGTGAAAGACTCGGATCATTTGATGATGGTTATGCTTTTGTTTTTCTTGGCTTTTTCAATACTAAATAAAACATTTTTCATTGGAATGTGTAATAAAAACCAACAATGAAGAGCATTTGGTTTAATGTGATGCTCTGAACATATATAGTTTTATAAGATATACCTTTTTATTGCTTCCATAGAATGCAATGAAGTGCAGTCCCATTATCCTCAACTGGATGTTCCTGGGTCAGAGTATAAACCCCTGAAAAGCAAGGTAATAAAATTCCTGCATTGCTGATAATATCCTCAACACTGGTTCCGACAGTTGTATTTAAGTTTCTCCTACTAGATCAGGATCTTACTTTTCACCCTCAACTTCCAATTCTGCAAATATCTAGGACGAAAAGGCTACGTCGTCCACAAGTTCAAGCACAAATGACCAGAAAGTAACAAATGGGAACCAATCTAACTCAACAACTGGTCAACAACCACCTACACCTAAATCTGGAGGTTTCGGCCCCAATCAGAGGAAACCTTTTGCTGAAACGCAAGTTGGAAGAGGCAGCTTCCGGAAGCTTCTTGAACCAAGTGTACCCCAGAAATCTGCAATTTCTCCTTACAGAATTGTTCTGGGGGATGTGAAAGAAAAGGTAATCTTAAGTGTCGTGTGTGATTGAAGACGGTAATTGAAATATTAAGATATCAACAACTAACCTTTATAATATAATCACATGTGAGGTAACTTAATATCACAATGTCTCTTGTAAAAGAAAATAATACTAAAGGGAAAAACAGTGAAAAAATTTGCAGATTAAGCTTCTGTGTTCAGATGAAAATGTAAGTTGTATAACTGCTTCTTTGTCTTGTAACGTTTGTAATATTTGTGATGTAATTGTAAAGTATCAATTTCCATGTGCTTGCAGCTAATGAACTCTCGTAAGCGGTTAGAGCATCTTCTTGAAGGTCTTCCTTGTGACCAGGATCCTAATGATTATTATGACACACCAGATCAGCTATTGCGACCACTCATGCTATGCTATGAATCTTTGGTATTATGCACTCTCCTATTGCTTCCCCACCTTTGACACCTGCTTCGGTCCTTTCCTATTAACAAAAGAAAACTCCAGAAAATTAGAAAGAAGAAACACAGTGGTCATGGATACTTTCATCTGTTCTTTCAGTAGGCTGATGTATGACTCTAATTGTCACAGCAATCCTGTGGCTCTGGAATTCTAGCTGATGGACGGCTTGCTGACCTAATAAGAAGAGTTTCTGTCTTTGGGATGGTACTGATGAAGCTTGATCTCCGTCAGGTTTGTTCCATTCCATATATACATAACAGACAGCATTACAACTTGATTTGACACTTATGAGATGTAACAGGAATCCGGCAGACATTCAGAGACTCTTGATGCAATTACCAAATATCTTGATATGGGCACATACAGTGAATGGAATGAAAACAAGAGACTGGAGTTTCTAACAAGAGAGCTAAAGGGGAAGAGACCTCTGGTTCCACCAACTATACAGGTAAAATGCCATCCTTGTATTGGAATGATCACTGTTTATTCTCCTTCAAGCAATACATGTGATAAGAAATTTAGCGACTGTTTGTAGTCATCTGTCTAAACATAAACATAGACTAGCAGGATAAACTAGAAATATTCTAGAAAACAAATAAGAAATAAAGAATGAGCACATGTATCTCCGTCAATTTCTTTCTTTTGTGTCATGCATCATTGACCTCATCCCATGCAAAGGAGAATTAATCAGTGTTGCATCTTTATTCTAATTCAATTAGTTTGGGATGAAGAAAGCATTTAGCATATGTTCAACTCTTTTATTTGGGAGCAATCCGATGATTTTGCAGTCCAGAAAACTAATTTGCAGATTTACTAGAGAACATTCAGCATCCACAAAAAACTGGTAGTAATCTATGTTGGATGGTAGATACGATGTTGATGGAGTTTAGCCTACATATATTACAAAAGTTAAGGCGCAAATGATCCCTATTATCTAGAAGTTTAGTCGGCTGCTAATGATTTGGAAAAAGCCTATTCCATTTTTAGCATAAATTTGAACAGCTATCTGAATATTGTACATGTGATTTTCATTATTTAACGTACTAGTGTATGCAATGTAATTGGCCTGTTTCCTGGGTTCCATTTATTTTACTAGTTAATTCTGTCAAAAGTTTTATTGTATTCTTTTTTTTGAATTGGTTTATTAGGTTTCTTCTGAGGTTAAAGAAGTCCTGGACACCTTCCGCGTTTCCGCAGAGTTGGGTAGTGATTCCCTAGGCGCGTATGTGATTTCCATGGCGTCAAATGTATGATAGATGGCACTCCCTGAAAACTCTCAAATTAAAGACATGTGTTGATGCAATATGAAGCTTTCCGCTTGTGCTTCTTACATGACAGGCAAGCGATGTCCTCGCTGTGGAGCTTCTGCAGAAAGATGCTCGTCATGCTGTTGCAGGGGAACAAGGAAGACCATGTGTTGGTGGAATGTAAGGCCTCATTTCTCTTCCTCTATCACTAACTTTTCCAGTTCACCACCAAGTTTTGCTCTGGGTTTTTACTTTTTAATGAGCATGTTATCATCTTGTTAACAATCATTACATCATATTGGTGAGGCCGATTATGATCCAAACGTTTTCCCAATTTGTGTTCTCATGATGAATTCTACCTCACTTAAATAGATTGCGGGTGGTCCCACTTTTTGAAACTGTGAAGGATCTGAGAGCAGCTGGTTCAGTGATACGGAAATTGTTATCAATTGATTGGTATAAAAATCACATTGTAAAGAATCACAATGGACACCAAGAGGTATGTCTTTGGAGATTTTATATTGCACTTGCTTTTTGAACTAGTGTAAACTCACATACTAATATCTGCAGGTCATGGTTGGATACTCTGACTCGGGTAAAGATGCTGGGCGTTTTGCTGCTGCATGGGAACTTTACAAAGCTCAAGAGGATGTTGTAGCTGCATGCAAAGAGTATGGTATCAAGGTTACTCTGTTCCATGGCCGTGGAGGCAGTATTGGCCGTGGTGGTGGTCCTACTCATCTAGCTATACAATCTCAGCCACCTGGTTCTGTGATGGTATGTTCTTCTGTTATTATCTAGTCTTCAAAAGCCAACAGTCTTCTACTAGCCAATGTTTGCAAAAATTGGGTCTCCCACTCTTACATTATAATTGAACATACGCACTAATGGTACATCCACGATCCATGCATCTAAAGCAGTAAAGCTGAATGTTGTACATTTTCCCCTTTTATGGATGAAAGTAGAATTTTATTTGTTAGTTTAAATACATCATTTGAGTTTTGTCCATTTGATGCCCACGCCATGACACCACCAAACAGGGTGAAATGCGTTTGATCCTTACTTGAATTTGCAGGGTACTCTTAGATCAACTGAGCAGGGAGAGATGGTGCAGGCCAAGTTTGGGCTGCCAGGGATGGCTGTGCGGCAATTAGAGATCTACACGACAGCAGTGCTGGTTGCCACCCTTTGTCCCCCGAAACCACCCAGAGATGAAAACTGGCGCAGTCTTATGGAAGACATCTCAAAGCTCAGCTGCCAAAGTTATCGAAGCACTGTTTATGATAACCCAGAATTCATTACATATTTCCAAGAAGCTACACCACAGGCTGAGCTTGGACACCTCAACATTGGTAGCCGTCCAACTAGGAGGAAAAGTTCGGTAGGAATCGGAGATCTTCGTGCCATCCCATGGATATTTGCATGGACCCAAACACGATTTGTTCTTCCTGCTTGGCTTGGAGTTGGGGCTGGCTTGAAAGGTGTTTGTGAAAAGGGACATGCCGAAGAGTTAAAAGCGGCTTACAAAGAATGGCCTTTCTTTCAATCTACACTAGACCTCATAGAAATGGTTTTGGGAAAAGCAGATATTCCAATCGTCAAACACTATGATCAAGTGCTCGTCCCTGAACGTCGTAGGGGTCTTGGTGATGAGCTTAGGAAGGAGCTTGTATCAACAGAGAAATACGTATTGGTCGTAACTGGGCATGAGAAGTTATCTGAGAATAACAAGAGTTTGAGGAAGTTGATCGAGAGCCGTCTTCCTTATCTCAATCCTCTTAACATGTTGCAGGTGGAGATTTTGAAGAGGTTGAGAGCTGATACCGAGAATCATAGACTTAGAGATGCATTGCTTATTACTATAAATGGCATAGCAGCTGGGATGAGGAACACCGGCTAATTAAGTTACCTTGTACAACTAGAAACTACACACAGTTATTAAAAGACCATTTATATGTATTTAGGACCTGTTCAGAAACCTTATATGTTGTAATGTTGGGGATCGTCAAACTTAAAACTTCCAACTATGATCTGGAAATGATATTATGTGGTTATATATGTTGCTAGGATAATATATATTATATGGTTTAAGAATCACAATCAGACATATATATTATGGAAGGAGTTGATATCTTAATGCTTATACCCTCCCTATGCACGGCATCGTATGCCCTGTTAACAAGTTGTTTCTGGGCATCAAAATAATGACATCTTCAATCTATAAGGCATCTAATGCAAAGGCTTAATTCCTGTGTTTATTCCATTCCAATATTGCCTACTTTTCAACTATAAATGCGTGAGTTATGCATGAGTTTTCATGTCAAGGCCAACCTAGTAAAAAAAAAAACTGCATCATATATATTTCCAAGGAATCAATTAATGGCATCAATGAAGATCGAGAAACCTGTTAAAGAGGCTGCAAAACCATCGGCTACCAAACCTTCGGCTGCCAAACCTACAACCTCCAAAGCTGCCTCTAAGAAGCCCACACAACCTCGGGAGCCTAGGAAGAAGGTAACATTAACATATATATATTTCTTAACGCACGACAATATTGATTTCATTCGTTATTCGTTAATCATGGTGAATTTGGTCATAATATTAAGTTAGAGTTTATGTGTATTTGGGTATTATTTTTTCTTTCTTTTTTTTTTTTTTGGTTCTTTATAAAACAAAGCTTTAACTTGTGTTTGATGGGGGTGTTATAGTCATCAGGTTCAAAGAATGCAGCCACACCAAAGAAATAAGGACAAGGCGCGCAGCTAGTGAAATTAAAGTTATTATGCATACGTATTGTACGTAGTGGGCTTGTGACCGTGCCCTTATTTGATATTTCTGTCTTGTTGAATGGAATAAATGCAATTATATATATATATATATATATATATATATATATATATATATATATATATATATATATATATATATATATATATATATATATATATATATATATATAGGGTCAGGTTCTATGGGGCACCTGTATGCATTGTGCACTTTGGGAACCTGTATGCACCGTTAGATCTTGAATTTCAATGGTTCTGATTATAGTGGCAAAATGGTAATTAACTTGAAAATGGATGCACGGGTGCATAACTTCTCGTGCGCGGAAGAGCAAAATCGGAAGATGCTTGAATTCAGAAAATATTATATCCGAATCTAAACAAACATGATGCATCTACATTTAATTTATTGGATTCGTCTTCAGACACGATGCATCTTCATCCAATTCAATTTCAAACATGATGCATTTCGACCATATTCATCCTCGTCTTTGTTCCATCATTATGCATCACCAAAATCGTGATGCATTTCGACATTTAAACGTGTTAATTTCGTGATGCATCTCTGAAATTTAAACGTGCAATGCATTTTTAAATTAAATATTATAATTTAACAATATATTATTAAACATTCCCAAAATGCCCTTAATACACCCTTTGTAAACAAGTAATGCATTTTTGGTTCCCATTTGGTTCCCGATGCATATGGTGCCCCATAGAACCTCAATCTATATATATATATATATATATATATATATATATATATATATATATATATATATATATATATATATATATATATATATATATATATATATATATATATATATATTGCTTCCTTTTGACGAGTTGGAATCGGTTATTAGCTGAGTTGTATTTATTAAATTCCTATATGTACCTGGAATTCAAATAACATTTTAAGCGGTCAAAGCTCTGAAAACTTGGGTAAGTTACCAATCGGCCCATTTTAAAGGTAAACCACTCCCAGTTTTGGGAAAATGTAGTCAAGTAACTCTGTACTTTGAAGTTTATACACATTTATGTATTGTATTTTTGTGCATATTTAGTAGTCAACTTTTGAAAATGTTTCAATTAGGTAGTTTGGTGACCTGGAAACCGGCACCAACCGGTCACCATGCTTACGTAGACGATTTTTTTTTAAGAAAAATGACATCAAATAGCTATGTACTTTTAAGTTTGTACACATTTATGTTGTGTACTTTTCTTTTGTGCACATTTAGTAGTCAAACTTTTAAAATTGTTTCAATTAGCTAGTTGTGTTACCTGAAAATCCATAGCAACCGGTTACCACGCTTATGTGGACATGTTTTATTACATAGAATTAAAAAAATCTGATGTTACTTGTTTTTTTCTTCTATAAATGACTCCCAAACACGGTAGGTATCAAATTCAAATCATATTGTTTCCACTTGATAGATATCACGTTTAGAAGTTGAAATTTAATGCTTTATTATATCGTTATAAAATGAAAACATATATTATCAATTTGATACATATTTTGTTTATGAATCTTTTTTATAGTTTTATAGAAAAAAAATAAACCATCTTAGGTTTTTTTAATTCCAAATTGTAAAAAATGTCCACATAAGCATAGTAAACCAGTTGATATCGATTTTCAGGTAACCCAACTACCTAATTGAAACAGTTTTAAAAGTTTGACTATGTGCACAAAAGAAAAGTACATGACATAAATATGTACAAACTTAAAATTACATAACTATTTGATGTCATTTTTCTTGAAAAAACCGTCCACGTAAGCATGGTAACCGGTTGATGCTGGTTTACATGTCACCCAACTATCTAATTGAAACATTTTCAAAAGTTTGACCACCAAATGTGCACAAAAAAAAGTACACTACATAAATGTGTACAAATTCAAAAGTACAGAGCTATTTGACGTTATTTTCCCTTAATAAAAAATGTATAGTGATACCGGTCCATTACAAGATAACCTATGTATTTTTTTAATTAATAAATTAGTAAAAGATAAAGTATAGAGAATAATTTTAAAACTTATTAAATTTTTAATAATTATTAGTTCAAATATTGTAAAATGCTAATAAAATATTAAAAAAAAAAACTAAAAACCAAAAACTAATATCATATATTAATTAATAACTTGTTGAGTAAATTACAGAAATGGTTCACGTGGTTTGTTCAACATTACAAAAACAGTCCATCAACTTCTAAAGTTGTAGTGGCAGCCCTCAAACTATTATTTACTTCCGGAAACGGTCATTCTATTTCTAAATTTTTTAAAAATGACGATTTTTCTCTTTTCTCAATTACAAGTTTGGCCCTCCACTATTTAATTTAATTTTAATTTTGGTCGTTTTGTTAAAAAAATTATTTAAATTTAAAATATTAATTTAATAAATTATGATTTGATTCATTATTATATATATATATATTATAATTTAATTATTAATAATTATACCTATTTGGTTTTTTAAAATAATTTTATTTTTATTCATTAAAAATTATTTCTATTTATATACTTTGATTTAGTTAATTTATGCCTTTTTTATGTATGGAATTTATTTATTAAATATTTATTTACTTTATATTTTATTGGTTAAACTATTTGTATATTTTCTTTTATCATTTATACTTTTCCATCTAATTATTTCATTACGTTAATAAATTTTGATTTATTATGATTATTAAGAAAGTATATGAATTTAAGTTTTGTTCGTTTTATTTTAAATAGATTGTTAGTATAATACATTTTGATTTAATTTTACTAATTCATTATTTTTTGTTTAAATATTTTTCTACGCTACTACGTTTTGATTTATATTTATTATTTTATTTATTTTGATTTAAATATCTTGTTATGCCAATACTTTTGATTTCATTTAGCATTTAATTCGTTTTAATTTACAATTTTGCCACGTTAATACTTAAGTGAAAATCAAAAAACTATTTGAGTGAAAATGAATAAAATGTATTAATGTACAAAATTGTAAACAAAATGATTAAAATAATAGATTTAAATCAAAACGTATTGGCATGACAAAATATTTAATTAAAATAAATAAAATACTAAATTTAAATAAAGCGTATTAACATAACAAAATATTTAAATCAAAAGTAATAAAGTATTAGATTTAAATAGAAACTTATTAGCCAAACAACAATTTAATTTAAAAGGAACAAAACCTAAATTTATATATTTTTTATAAAAATATATTAAGTTAATGAAATAATTTAATGAAAGGGTATAAATAATAAAAATATATAAATAGGTTAACAAGTGAACTATAAAATAAATAACTCTTTAATAAATAAATTGAATACATAAAAAAACATAAATTAACTAAATTAAGTATATAAATAAAATAATTTTATATAAATAAATATAAATCTATTTTTAAAAGAAGTATAAATAATAATATTAATAAAATATTTAATAAAGAGTTAATATAATTTGTTAAATTAATATTTCAAATTTAAAACCAAAAATAAAACTTTAAGAAAAGGACCAAATTTGAAACTAAATGACACAGTGGAGGAACCAAACTTGTAATTGAGAAAAAGACAAAAATCATCAATTTTAAAAAGTTTTGAAACAGATGAAACGTTTTTGCAAGTAAAGAGTGGTTTGAGAAACTACCATTACAACTTTGAAAGTTGAGTGACCGTAAACTGAACAAAACACAAGGACCATTTTTGTAATTAACTTGTTTGTAAAAACTATTAACATGTACATGTAGTATTTAGAAATAAACTTTCACTAAAATACCAATGTTTATAACTTTCTTTAAAGAGTTTAATATGAAAAAAATTAACATGTTTTTCACATTTTTATGGTTTAGTCCGACCGTGTTATATTTTACCAATAAAATCATAAAGTAATATATTCGTTTGTGATTTTTGGAATTTGTCTTTGTGTTCAGTGAGATTTGATTATTAGAATTCGGTTCTTAAGTTGTAGTGTTTTGATAAACTAATAATCAAATAATAGTTGTAACAAAAAATGCTGCCGAAAATTTAATGTTTGGTTTGTATTCTGCTGTTTGCTATCACAATTATTAATTAATCAGCTTTTAAAGTGCTTGGATATGCATTATAACATGTAAAATAACCAAATAATAATTTATTAAGCAAATAAGCTACATTTTTTAACTTATCAAAAAGTGTGGTAGAATTAGTTCTAAACGCAAATAGTCACTTATTAACGAATGCAATTCAAACACGTTAAACCAATTATTTACATCATTGTAATATAATAATCTAATATTCTATCATAATTTAAAACCAAACAACCTTTTAGTATAAATAGAAGCCTTAGGGCTATTAGCTAGTAATTAGATACTAAATAGAATTCCTATTGATCTTTGATTGTTAATAAATTAAGGTTCCAAGATTCTCGATCATTTTTGTTTTGTTTTTTTGTTTTTATTTTTTTTTTGGGTATTGATTTCATGTTCTAGATAAGTGAAATTAAGACGTGCTATTCCAGGTTGTACTTTGATTCCGATCCGTAGCAGGTTGTACATATTAACCGGGTCAAGCCACCTCTGCTGGAAGTAACCCACACTCCACATACAAGTCGGGTCCATTTGTTGAATGGCTACCGGTCCGTCCATCTACTATGAGTAACTCATACTCCACGACTCTCTCTCTCTCTCTCTCTCTCTCTCTCTCTCTCTCTCTCTCTCTCTCTCTCTCCATGTTCATAAATGGGGTTGGGTTCATATGAGAACCCTTCTATTTCGTGAGAACCACTCTAAAATTTATGCATCCACTGTATAAATTGTGCATTTGATACCAAAATTAATGTTAAGCATTTCATGTAAAAATTTACGTATCCCATGCTAAAATTTATCCATTTTATTGACGAATTGTGCATTTAAGAAAATTTATGCATTAATGAATATAAATTTTAAATGTAATTTTAGTGTTAAGTGATGATATTTATTAATATTTAAGACTAATATATAATGGTTTTTATTAAAATTTTAATTTTTAAATTTGTGTATTTGATGTAAAAATTTGTGTATTTAGGATTGATTCTCACGTTCTCACGGAACTGATGGTTTTTACCCCTCTCTCTCTTGACTTGACTTGACGTATAAATTTGTGTATTTGTGTATATATATAATATTATACACACACTTGACTTGACTATATATTATATATTATATATTAAATTATGCAAAGAAAGAAAAAAAGAAAGAGTAGGTAGATGCATGGGTTGACTGACCCGAATTAAACGCGCGTACAGATGGAACAGAGAGAGCTATTATATGCATATTGAATAATATATGAAAGCCAGATATGATTGGCAGTATTAATTAAATAGTTAGTATTTTCCATACATATATAAATAAAATCGATCAAAATCGATCTCCAATATAATTAAGATGAAGAAGGTGCAGGGTCTTATCATCCTCTTCTTCTTCTTACTCATTTCATCATCAACTACAAGTACGTACAGTAAACTACTCCATCTCCATCTCCAATTCTCCATGCATACAATATTACAATCTCTCGATCATTCATGATATTTATATATGCATGCATGCAATAACGTACTTAATAAATGATCGATCTCTATACATATATGTATATAATTCAATTCCTCAGCTCGATCGATCGATCATATAGTGAGTCAGTCACTCAGTAGTCTCGATCGATCAGTGGATCAATTAATACATATGAATATGAAAATGAAAATGAAAATGAAAATGAAAATGAAAATGAAACTGTGCGCATGCATGGCGCAGGTGCGGAAGAACAGGCTCCAGCTCCTCCAAAGTATATAGGAGTGCATGGGGCACATTCACCTTCTCCGCCAAAGAAGACACCACTTCCAAATCATAATCATGGCGGCGTCAGCATCACCTATGGAGCTCTGAAGCCAGGGACACCATCTTGTGGTGCTGGCATTAATAGCCAGTGCATCAGCAGCAGCAGCGGGGGTAGATACAGTAGTATCAAGGGAAGGTCATGTAAGACTTATAATAGATGTAACAAGTAATGGGGGATAATAATACTTTTTAATTAATTAAGTGCCTTACATTTATTAATTAATTACTTATCTAAATGCATGCCTAATTTTTTTTTTTTTTTTTTTTGGATATATAGAATTGTACTCTTATTTATATATATATATATATATATATATATATATATATATATATATATATATATATATATATATATATATATATATATATATATCAAAATAATACTTAGGATGTTGTAATTTTTACCCCATCTATTTTGTAAAATTATTTTTTTTACCAATTTTTCATTAAATATATTCTTTTTCAATTTTTCTACATCAAAATCGTCTTCAATTCTCTCTTTGCTCACAAATTAATGTTCATTTTTATTCAATTCTTCCACCACTCCAACTTCATCCAGATTTAATAGTACGTAATCAAGCTCCTAATTAATCAATCAACAGAATCCAAATCAAATCCTAAAAACCATTGAAATCATAACAACCATGAAAATCAAGATGTAAACACAACTTGATCATTAAAGAAATCACTATATATCGAAACAAACTTGGTTGAAGAAACCGTAGCAAAATATGTTCGGATCGATCTGGATCAAGCAGAAATCAATCTATGGTTTATAACCTATAAATCGTAACAAAACTAAAAAATCGCTACACAAACCAATCGAAATCATCTTTAATATATGTTCATATTAATTACCCATGTTCATATATTTTTTTATAATTTTTACAAACCAGAAAGTATGAATGGATGATTTTTTTACAAATAACCTTATATTACTAGTATTTATATGAATTTAAAAACTAAAAACAAAACAAAAGAAAAGTTTTGCACAACACGTTTACAATGCAATGAAAACCCGTACATTCAGATGGTACGTAATTAATCCTCTACAAATATGTGGTACTCTCTCGAAATATGTATGCATGTACATTAATTATTTATATAAGTTTAAAATATTATCTCTAAAAATCTTGTGTACAAAAGATATCCCCTTTAAAATTTATAAAAAAATCATAATCATATTTGTAAAATCACACGCAAACACACCTTGAAACTATACGAAAATTTTCTATGAACGATCAACCATTTACGTTGAATATAGTGTAATGATCGATCATTTATAAAAACTTAATACATTCAGACGATGTATTTTTCAAATCTTAATATATAAAAATATATGAATTTTTTATGAATATTTTTATAATATTATTTTATGTTTGTCAAACAAAATTAATGTACTCTCATTTTTAATTTTTTATTATTGAATCTATGTATACACACACATAATTACTCTTGGGTCGAGGGTTGAATTAAGTTGGCAAGATTGAATACCAAGTTAAGGCTACTAGCCTTGAGTTTGGAGCAACCTATATTCCACTGCTTCGTGCGTGCGAATTACACATCAAGTCGGCTTTACTGTGTTCCTGGGTCTAGAGTGGAAAGAAAAGAAGAAAATGATAGAGGAAAGAAACGGAGCGAAATAAAATAGTATAAACCACTGTTGCTAATTCTTACAATCAATGTATTCCTTTGGATTTTAAGATGCAGAATCCCCAGAAATGTTAATAAGGAGAAAAGTTTGTAATCTTTAAATAATATATATATTCATGCCAATTTTATAGAAATTGGTATGACTGAAAGATTAACGAGTATTATATTGAAAATAAGAGTACAATGATATGGTTTAGAGAAGCTAACAAAGGCCCTATATATAGATAAAGAAACCCTAAACTATGCAAACCCTAAAAGCCCAAAGGCTAAATGGGCCTAACATTATTGTAACCCTAATATCCCCTCTCAAACTCACAATGCCACAGCAATGAACATTGAGAGTTTGTCTGATAAAAACCGAAAACGAGCAGCAGAGTGAGCCTTAGTAAAAATGTCAGCAACTTGTAGAGCGGAAGGCACAAACGGTAAGGAAATTGTTCCCATCTGAAGATGATGGCGAGTGAAGTGACAATCAATTTCAATGTGTTTCGTTCGTTCATGAAAAACAGAATTACGAGCAATCTGAATAGCACTTTTGTTGTCACAATGTATCGGGGTAGACTGAGATAGGCGAACCCCCATGTCAGCAAGTAACCAGCGTAGCCAAACAACCTCACTAGTAGTAGCAGCCATAGCCCGATACTCGGCTTCAGTAGAAGAGCGAGAAACAACATCCTGCTTCTTACTCTTCCATGAAACAAGTGAATCTCCAAGAAAGACGCAAAAACCAGTAGTGGACTTACGATCAGTCTGATCCCCAGCCCAATCAGCATCACTGTAAGCACGTAGATCAAAAGTAGATGACGATGGAAACACAAGCGTCTGAAACTGAGTGCCCCTTAGATATCTCAGAATGCGAAGGACCGCCCCCCAATGTACAGTCGTAGGAGCAGTCACAAATTGACTGACAATGTGGACAGCATGAGCAATATCAGGTCTGGTGACCGTGAGATAAACTAAACTACCCACAATGGTACGATACAAAGTCGGATCATCAAGAGGAACACCATCAGTAGGGGAATAACGAGCATTAGTTTCCAAGGGAGTATCCACAGTCTTGTTGTCAGATAGGCGAGCACGTTCAAACAAATCCGAAATGTACTTAGACTGGGAAAGAAGATATCCCTTGTCAGAATGAGCAACCTCTATTCCCAGAAAATAACGAAGCAATCCCAAGTCCTTCATAGCAAAACGGTGAGCTAAATCACGCTTTAAGGACTCAATACCGGCATAATCATCACCAGTAATAATCATATCATCCACATACAAAGATAAGAGTATCCGTCCTGCACTCGTACATTTAACAAACAAAGCAGAGTCATGGTTACTAGGATGAAAACCAAGAGAGGTGATGACAGTGGAAAACTTCTCAAACCAAGCACGAGGAGCTTGTTTGAGGCCATATAAAGCTTTGCGCAGCCGACATACTTCTCCTGGCTTGTGAGCAACACCAGGAGGAGGAGTCATATAGACCTCCTCATGCAAATCACCATTCAAGAAAGCATTCTTGACGTCCATCTGAGAAATCTTCCACTTGCGAATAGAGGCTACTGCAATCAACATACGAACTGTAGTCATTTTGGCTACAAGAGCAAAAGTCTCCTCATAATCCAGACCATATTCTTGCGAATATCCCTTAGCAACCAAACGGGCTTTATACCGTTCAATAGATCCATCCGACTTGGTCTTAATCTTATACACCCAGCGAGAACCAATAGAATGTTTTCCAGATGGCAACGGAACCAAATCCCATGTACGAGTCTGATGAAGAGCAGTCAATTCCTCAGCCATAGCATTCTGCCAAAGAGGTTCAGAAACAGCCTCTCTAAAAGAGTTGGGTTCAGCCAGACTGTGAACTTTAGCAATGAAGGAAGCAAACGAAGATGAGTATGATGAATAAGCAAAATCAGAAAGTTTAGTGGACTTACGAAAACGAGTTGACTTGCGTACAATAGGAACCTCTGCATTCTCAACCGGTGATGGGATGGACGTAGGCACAGATGGAGCTGTAGGAGTGTCTGTAACAGAGGCATCCATTGTTGTAGATGTCTCAGAAGGTTGACTATCCATGTTATCAAGATCATCAGTGAAAGGATCAACAAACAAAAGGTCAGATCGGGTCATATCATGAGATTTGGCAGGAATAGAATAAAAAGGAATATTTTCCAAGAAGATCACATGACGCGAAGTGTAGAGCTTTTGGCTTATTGGATCAAAACATCGATACCCCTTTTGACTAATCCCATAACCCAGAAAAACACACAAGGCAGCTTTGGAAGACAATTTATTGCGTTCTGCATGCGGACGAAGAACAAAGCAGGCACAGCCAAAGACACGCAAAGAAGAGTAATCAGGTTTAGATCCATAAAGTTTTTCAAAAGGAGACAGACCAGAATTATGGGCCGTAGGAATGCGATTAATGACATAAGCAGCAGTATGAACTGCTTCCCCCCAGAAATTGCTAGGAACCTCAGAAGATAGTAATAGAGAGCGAGCAGTTTCAACAAGATGACGATGTTTCCTTTCAGCAACGCCATTTTGTTGAGGAGTGTCAGTGCATGAGGTTTGGTATAGGGTACCATCAGAAGAAAGCAATTGTGTAAACTCATTAGAAGTATATTCCCCCCCCCAAGTCACACCTAAAACATTTAATAACAGCTGAATGTTGGGTTTTGACAAGAGCACGAAAATCCTTGTAAATAGAGAGAAAATCTGATCTATGTTTCATAAGATATACCCATGTATAACGAGTGTAATCATCAATGAATGACACATAGTATTTGGAACCCCCTTTAGAACAAACAGGTGCAGGTCCCCACACATCAGAATGAACAAGATCAAATGAAGCATAAGAACAAGACATACTTTTAGTAAAAGGTAGGGCTGAAAATTTTGCCAGTTTACACCCACTACAATCAGAAATATTAGATTTACTCAAATGTCCTAAAGCGCCTGTAGAGGCTAAAAATTGTAAACGAGAAGTAGACACATGACCCAAACGAGAATGCCATAAATAAAAATCAGACGACAAAGAAGACAAACGAAATGAAGACAAATCAACACCCGCAGCAGCAACAGTAGATAGCCTCAGATCATCCACAACATATAGCTCCCCTAGCTTATGGCCTGTCCCAATCACTGTTTGAGAATGAGGGTCCTGCACACAACAATGGGTATCAGAAAAGAAAACATGATATCCAGATTTACATAATTGACTGACCGAGACAAGATTCATGGTAAGAGTAGGAATATAGTATACATTAGGAAGAGACACATGTGGGGAGACAACTGTACCAACACCTTCTATAGGCATAGGTGTACCACTAGCAGACATAACAGATAGAGAAGAATCAGCAGATAATGAAACAAACGAAGACAAATGAGGTGACATATGATTGGACGCTCCTGAATCTAAAATCCATAAGGATAAAGGTGTACCTGAATTACCAGACGAAGACAAACCTGAATGAGGAGAGGCTGACATGGCAGTAGTGGAGAGGAATTGCCGAAACTGCTCAAACACGTGAGGGTCCAAAACAGATGGAGAGGGATTGGTATCAGTAGATCCCGAATCAACAGAAGGTGTAACAGCAGCAGCATTAAACTGAGGTGGACGAGACGTCCATGTAGAGGATCCCGGTGACTTATTCTGCGAGAAAGAACGATTTGGCTGTTGTTTACTTTTGCCGAGCAATAAAGGGCACTGAGACTTCCAATGATTCTTCTGTTTACAATAAGCACACTCATCTGAAGCAATCTTAGAGGCAGGTCGAGTCTGATTAGAGTTAGACAAATGAGATCGTTGTGGGACAGCAAAGACAGCAGGGGTAGCAGTACTAGATGATTTAGTCCCCTTATCACCCTGAGACTTCAAACGAGTTTCCTCTGCTATTAATTCATGAACCACCGAATCAACAGTAGGAAGAGGCGAGCGGTGAAGGATTGTCCCTCGTAATCCTTCAAAATCAGACCGTAGTGCCATCAAAAACTGTACCAAACGCTGTTCCTCTCTCCTATCAATATATGGCTGAAAGGTCTTCAAAGCGGCGGATTCAGTAAGAGCTAATTGATCCCATAAATCAGACATGGCAGAGTAAAACTCCTGAATACTTAGTGTATTCTGTTGGAGCGCACGTATATCGGTTTCTAATTGATACTGCTTAGCGAAATTAGACTGCGTGTAAAGTCTCTCCAAATGGTCCCAAACCTGTTTTGCGGTATCATATTTTGCTAACTGAATGCCAATAGACTGAACCACAGAATTATTGATCCATGTAATAATCTTAGAATTATTAGTCTCCCATGTATCAATAGCAATAACATAATCAGTAGCATCAGCATCAGTAGGTTTAACCTTAGTACCAGAAATATATCCCCACATAGACTTTCCACGCAAGAAATTTTTCATCACATAACTCCAATACCCATAGTTCTTACCATCCAACTGAACACTAATAGCCTGTAACGAATCCTCTTTTCCACCCGCCATGATAGAAACGATAATCGACCACCCACCCGAGTACCAATATCAATACACCGCAAAACTAAACAAGTAAATCCGCAATCAAACTAGCAAAACATGCAAATGATAAACCCTAATAAATCAATCCACCAACAACATAGACCACAGCAGCGGCAATGTTCAACCAAATCGCAGGCTCACAGATCCAAATCAGAACCAAAAAACTAAATCCACAAGGCATAACCAAATGAAAACCAACCCAAAAATAAAATGATCATACCAACGGGAGCGGCGGCGAAGCAGTCAACAAATCATCGACGGCGAATCCCAACAGAATCAGCGGCGGCGAACCCCAACAAAATAAGAGTACAATGATATGGTTTAGAGAAGCTAACAAAGGCCCTATATATAGATAAAGAAACCCTAAACTATGCAAACCCTAAAAGCCCAAAGGCTAAATGGGCCTAACATTATTGTAACCCTAATAAATTTTAGTTCTAAATTTTAAAGAAATGAGCTGTTTGACCAAGAAAGCCTTGAGTTGAGTATCTTGATTTTGGAAAGATGCAGTTTAAAGGCATGTTTTGCGTATGTCAATCATGAAATGTGTGAAATAATCTTGGATTAATTAAGCAAACTGGGAATTCAAACAATTTACCTGCATCCACATATTTGTGCTTCAACTCGTACATTATGGATACATTTAAAAAGAATTCCGAGTAATTACAAATGGAAAATGTATCATAGTAGTCGGTAATCAATTTAAGGAAAATTGCTCGACTGTTTTCAATCTTCATGCCATTTAAAAAAAAAGTCAAATTGTTTCTCAAGAGCAGATTCGAGGCAATGCTGTTAAGCAGGATTTTGTGCAATCAACTCAAGAGAACCAGTAGAACAGCGACAAAAAATCGTGTTCTAAATCTTCCTCCCTTCTGAAAGAGAGTTCTTCCATTACTCTGTGATTAAAAAAAGAAAAACTAAAAAGGTCAGTAGTTGCAAGAATTTTAATTACTTGAAGTCTGTTAAAGTAAAAAAAAAAAAAAGACATTCTATCATCTGGGAAAGCTTACCAAATCAAGAGTTGGTGATGGTGCAGGTGTTGTGTCGCTAGAGTCTGTAGGCGTTGGTGGAGCTGGTGGGCTTTTAGCGACTGGTGCGGGTGCCGGTGCATGATGTTTCTTGTGCCTATGCCTCCTATGCTTGTGTCTTCTAGGTGCTGGTGCAGGTGAGGGACTCATGTCTGGTGTTGGGGCAGGTGGGATGGTTAAAGGCGCTGGCGCTGGTGTTGGTGGTGGAGGAACCGGTGCTGGTGCTGGTGCTGGTGCAGGTGGTGGAGGAATTGGTGCTGGTGGTGGAGTTGCTGGTGGAGGCACGGAAGGTGGTGGTGCAGGTGGTGAAACAACAGGTGGTGGTGGTGTTGGGGCAGGTAATGGTGGTGGTGGAGTTGATGGAGCTGAGACAGGCGGACTCACTGGTGGTTGTGGTGGTGGAGTTTGAGGTGGTGGGGTAGCCGGGCTAGAAGCTGGAGACGTTTTAGGTGATGGGGATGGCAGAGGGGTGGCTGGTGGTGGCTGTGTTGGCGGAACTGGTGTGGTAGAAGGCGGTGGTACAGCGGCAGGCGTAGTTGAAGGTGAAGCTGCAGGCGTTTGTCCATTAGAAATCGCTACGAGAAGGCATATCCAAGCAAGAATGCTAGTAATCCACAGCATTTTAACAAATGGATGAGGGGTTTTGTTTGGATGAAAAAGAATTGAGGATTTATATATAACACATGTAGCATGAGTAATTTAAGATGAAATCAAAAGGGTTGGTGCTACATGAGCTTCATGTGGGTAGCACATCATATCTACTGTAATTCATCCCTCATATATGACTTTAAGGCCAATCTTGGCAGTTAAGTGATGATTTTTAAAGTTTTGGTACATCTTTCAGATCATCATTGGTCACCTTTCACTATCAAACCCAACTAATTATTATTGATCTTTCACCACTCCATTTATACAGATTCTATAATGTTTAGAAACTGTTTTCGTAATTCGATCTCGATCAAGAGAGTTAGCCCTGCAATTAACGATGGAAAAGATTATGCTTGTGGTCGATCCCGAAAATGGAAAACCCTACCAAACATCATATTCTCAAGGAAACCAACTACCTACCTAAAATGTTGGCATGTAGTTTTCAAAAGGAGAAATATACATTGAAACAATGTCATGCTGACGATAAACAAACCAAATCGATTTTAAAATCTCAAAAAGAGAGGTGATAATCTATGTTCAAAAGTTGTGAACAATACTTGATCTATAAATAGAAGATGATTTTGATGGCATGATGAATCTTTGAGAACAAGTTTGAATGATGATGAGGTGAAACGCTAATAAATGTAGGCGGGGTTTGCAATATGCCGATTAACCCTTCGCCTCCAAAGAATCTGTTTTCCAGCAAACTCACTTGTCTATATTTTATGATTCAAATTCACATATTTTGTTGATTTCTTTGTTTAAATCTGTGTTTTTTTTTTTGTTGGAATGTACTTTTTTTGGTGAAATTACGGTAGTCACTGATGACTTGTGACTTTCAATCAGTTACAATCGGTAATATCCCAATTCAGTAAGATTTTACATGTTTGGGGTTTATTGTGCAATGAAAAATGATCGAGGGTTTTAATCACAAAAATGGTCAAACTTGCAAGTTTTTTACACAAATATCCCTATTAAAATTCTATGTTGAGTATACAAGAGGTTTTGAATTTTATTAAGGGTGTACATGAAATTTTAAGTTGGATATATATAATATACAGTAGAGGTGTTATATATGGACCAAATACCGGAACCGAACCGGAACCGGTCCCGAATAGGACCGATTGTAAAGTAATGGTCCGGTCCTCGGGTTTAGATTTTAGCCAAATTCGGGTCCGGTCCGGTTCGGTCCGATAACACCCCTAACCTTCAAAGTGGAGTTAGTTTTTGAGTTTTTAAACACCAAATACCCGAACCGAACCGGTACCGGTCCCGAATAAGACCGATTGTAAAGTAATGGTCCGGTCCTCGAGTTTAGATTTTAGCCAAGTTCGGGTTCGGTCCAGTTCGGTCCAGGTTTGGTCCCGATAACACCCCTAATATACAGTGTACACCACTTCTTTCTCAGGTAACTCTTTCCTAGTTTAAAAAAAGAAAACTTACATGATAATATGACATGGTAACATTAAGCTCTAATCCCCTTCTATGTTTCAACATTCAAATTTTAAATCTCACTGTCTAGTTACTATTAGATTACAAAGTAGTTTTCTTCTTCCTTTTCATATAGATTCATGTGTACAAAGAATACAATCAATACTAGAAGACTAATCTGTGGATGGTTAGAAGGGGCTGATTTTCCCAGCCAACTTTAACATGAATTCAGGTACAAGGCGCCGTCTAGGAGGTGCTATTGCTTGTTTCACAAGAGCTTCTTCATCTCCGGCATGAATAATTGCAATTAAATCGTCAAACAATTTATCATCACCTCTCATTGGATCCTAAATAAAAACATATGTCAGAAAAAGATGAAAGATCATTCAAATCTAAATTCTACTAAAAGATAGCAATTCATCTCATCTTTGCAGCAATAAACACATTTATGATTGATGATGATGGATTAAAAATGCTACCTGAACAAACACATCGGTGTGAGTTTTCCCCTCGTATAACATCAAGTCTGCTTTCACTCCTAGTCTTTGGAGAGTGTCCACAAACGTTTTACTGTCACCAAGAACAAGTCTTGTATTATACTTGGGCCCTCGTATATATTTCTCCGCCTGGGAATTTTCCAGTTGCTTCTTTAGCAACTAACCATTGAATTAAGTGTTTCACAAATTTTTATTTTTTTATGTGTTCAAGGGGATTTTTTTTATCTTCTTTTAGTTTTGTATCACTGAAACAATTAGTTTAGTAGTTTAAAGAAACTAAACAAATCATAATAACATCGGAACACAACTTCAATTTTCATATCTTTACTTGCTCTTAGCTTAATGACGTGAAGATGATTCCTTTCGTATCTAGCATATGCCCCCAAGTTCATTCCTTTAATATGCAAAATCTATATTAGTCTACAAGACCTTTCTAAACTTGAAGTAGCAAGTTCTGGTCAATAAATTTCGATTTCTTTAATATACAAAATCTATGTTGTTTTATTGAGCCACTAATAAATCATACCTGCAATCTGCTGGGATGGAATAATCTGCTGTCCCATGAAATAGGATAATTGGAGGTAGAAGAGATATTGCTGTCTTATTGTTGGGGTCTTGCACCATAATTTCCGGAGAATATCTACTCAAAGATTCCTCCCCTCCCATTATGCTGAAGAGATTGCGGGACTTGTTAGTTTTGTGCTATTAAAAGGAGGGGGAAGGGGGGGGGGGGAGAGAGAGAGAGAGAGAGAGAGAGAGAGAGAGAGAGAGAGAGAGAGAGAGAGAGAGAGAGAGAGAGAGAGAGAGAGAGAGATGCATGCAGATACATACACAAGTACCTGTAAAAAAGTGACTTGTATGGGCCTCGGCTACTCAAATGATCTGCCAGGTTAAACATATTATATCTGTAGAAAGATTATAAGCAACAACAGTATGGTTCATCAGATAACATTTTGGGAGAGAAATTGAACTACTAACTAGTAAGAAAGACTTGCAATAAATGAAGAATATTAAAACCATTATAATCATATAAAGTCAGTCGTGTTATATTGTGGAAATCTACAGAGGTAAGCTTGCTCACATGCTTTAAATAAAACAGATCAAATTTTAATAGATATTTAACTTTCTTTCTCTTCCTCAACTTTATAATGACTAGAGCGCACAACAACATTTTATGTATAACCTACCCTTTGTCATTTTGTCCCAAAGAGATCTTTCATTTTTGTCATGTGACTCAAGTAGCATATTGATTGTGCTTTTTAGACCTTTGTTCACTACATGGATGATTTCTCTCGAGCAATATTTACTATTTCCTTATCTTCTCATGCTAAAACTGCATCTATTTTTGTTAAGTTTCGAGTCAAAAATCATTTAGAATTGTGTTTTGGAATCATTCACAATAATGATGCAGAGAAATATAGTTTATATGATTTACCAAATTATACGCAGCCTAACAGTACATCACTTTTGTGAACATTAATTCTATACTTCAACAAACAGTGCTGTTGAAATGCGAAAGATGACATTCACTAGACATGGAATGTAGATACTGATTCGATGTAATGGACAATAGAAGTTTAAGGGGATGTGATTGTTGTGGTATTGAACAGAAATTTGAATTCAGTTCCATCCAGAGTTCCACCTACGGATAGGGATTGAAACCATTTAGAATACATACATACCCTCCTGATAAGCCAAAATAAGCTTTAATCTGGGAGACGCTCCATGTTGTACTCTGTGTTGCATCAGATTCTCTGATTGCCTGCTCCAAGAGAGCACACGCAGCAATATGTGCACCAGCTGACTGTCCCATTAGGTAAATCCTTCAAAATCACCATATATTAATACAAAAACCAAAACAGCAACTTTACTGTGCTAAATGGTAAGTGTAAACATATATACTATATGTACCTGTTAGGATCACCACCATATTCAGAGATTTTATTGCACACAAATGAGATGCCTCGGGAAGCATCATCAACCATGTCACTGATTGTAGCCTTGGGGAAGTTTCTGGATGCAGATTTCAACCATCACGTTATTATGTTACCATCTCTTAAACATGCGCACTACGTACTCATATCGGTAGCAGTGCTGCAATTTTCCATTTAGAAATATACTTGAAACACAAACACCTAATAATTATAAAGACAGTCTATTGTGGATTAATCATAACGATCTTCAAAGATATCAAAAACTACCTGTAGTCTATGCATGCCACAATGACGTCTGTACCTGATAAGTGGCGTCCTAAAAGAGAACCCCAAGCTTTATACCTGCAGTAAGCAAAAATATCAGGCTGAAAAACTTGATTACTACAAGTCTTTTAGGGCATAAGGAGTGGATGAGAACATTTTCAGTACTCACCCTATTACCCAGGCTCCTCCAGTAATGAAAGCAATGACAGGCTTTGGACCATCGTTTTTCCCAGTGTTTTCAGGTAAATATATATCAAGTCTGCAAGACAACGATGCCATTGAGTGTTTAGTATCAAAGTGCAACGAAAGATTGCTATTACAAAAAAGAGCAAGTCATATCATTTTGACAAAACATACTTATTCCTTGGTTGATCACCAAAAACAATATCTCGTCTTATCTGTTTTGAGAAATAATAGTAATAAGCAACTGCAATAATAAAAGAATAGTTTGTTGTTAAGGAAGTAAAGTGGCATCTGCAATCCAAGTTTATTATGAATAATAAACAAATTGTGTAATTGTTATTAACATGGGAGGAATGACCTGGGCCACGAACCACCGACTTTACAAACCTTGAAGTACACCAGGCATAATTAGGAATGAGTAAACTTGTAGAGCGAGAAATCCAGTGATAATTCTATAGCCGGACCTGAAGAAAGAAAAAGTTCAAGAAAGCACATTAAACATACTTGCAAAGCATATTAAATAAAGACTCGATTTCCCATAATTGGCAAAACCAACATAAGCAACATCAAAAAAGACATAAACAATTGAGTTGAAAATGCATGATTGTTGTATAAAGGATGCTAAAATTTTATACATTGACCATTCAATGCATAAGCAGCACCTAAAAGGGATAAATAAACAGGAAATCATTGTGGATTATTATTGAATTCACTCTAAACATGAACTGAAGACATTGCAGCTAGGAACAGAGTGTAAAAATGGACCAACAAAGTGTAATGCATACAAGATTACCATTAAAAACTAAAATAAGAGTACATGAGATGAATTAAGGGAGATAAAAATAAAAACAATAAGGTGGTAACAGTGATCTTAGAACCCTACCAAGATTACTATTAACAAATAAATTCAGAGCAAATGAATTAAATAATAATAGTAAAAAAACAAAAAGAAGAAGATTTACCAAACATATCCCAGCATTTTAGACCCAAACCGCGTGTTAAAAAGCGCATCACCATCAGTCCGGCCGGCATTGTGCCAGAAAAACCGCCGCCTGGCACCACGAAGACTCGATAGATTCGGATCGCTGGCAGCACGACGACGTCGTTGCTGGTAAGAAACGGAGCTAGTCATAGTTGATGGCAGAGGAGCACCGTTCACACTGTCGTGACTGGTAACCCTAGATAAAAAGGGTTGGGTTTCAAACTTCTTCCCATCTTCAATCGATGAACTAACCAAATCATCACCATCGTATTCATTGGAGTTCATGAAGACTGCCCCTGCATGTGCCGCAGCAGAAACAGGCATAATTGAAGGCGATGATGATCGATTTGGTAGAAAAGGATTGGAGATGGAGATGGGGAGGATCTGTGACTGCATCTTGGATAGATAAAGACGCGTTGATTTACTGAAAGATTTGTACATGGGTGTGCGATTGCGCCGGGCAGCCGAGGAAAGATGAATGATTGATCGTAGAAACAAAATCTTGAAGTTGCAGCAGAGAGTCGAGAAGGAAGAAAGAAAGATTTTTGTTGGGTTGATAGTACGGGAACACGTGCCGATGTATTACTGGAGGAATAGAAAGATAGGCCCCACTGACGATGGGTGTTATATATGGGCTGCAAACATCAACATGGCGTGCTGAGGTTGCTGCATTTTTTCTCCTTTTCTTTCGGTAAACCTTCTTACACTCAACGACGTTTTGTTTTTATCACCGGTGTCTTGTTGCCCAAAACTGTGAAGTTGGCTTGTTTAGGTAAGAAAATGAGAATTTGTTTGGGCTTGTTACCTACGTTTTTTCGTTTTCGTCTTTCTGTGTTATTTTCTTTTATAAACGTTCTCAAGTTAATTTGACTTTTTTGTTTATTGAAATTTGGATATTAAAACCCGGTTATAATTAGCAAACCGGATTTTTAAAAACTGAAAACCGGGTTCTAATGCCCAATTTTCACTAAACCAAAAAGGAAAAAATTAACTTGGAGATTTTTATGAAAAAAATAACATGGATGGACGAAAACACAAAAAAATAAAAAAAATTGTTGGGTTTTTTCATAATAAACCCAATGTGTTTTAGTTAACAACACTTGTGGGGCTTGGTACGTCATAATCTCACGGATTGAAAAGGGAATTCCATTTCAATATGTTGTTGGTTGTTAAATGGTGCGAAAAAGAAAAATAACAAGAGGAAAACATTCTAGAATTAAAGAAAATGTTCATTCACAGAAGGAAACTATAAGAAAGAAAATTTTGTGTTGGGCATAGAACCAACGTTGGCTTTGAAGTTTTTACCTGGGTGTGAAGTTAGTGTTGGGCGGTTTAAAAAATATAAAATAGTATCTCTAAAAATCATATGTATTGAAAGGTATTCCCTTTTAAAAAATTTAAAAAAAAAATCATAATCATATTTATAAAATCACATACAAACACACCTTGAAACTATACGGAAATTTTCAGTGAATGATCAACTATTTACGTTGAATATAGTGTAACGGTCGATCATTCATAAAAAGGTAATATATTCACATGATGTATCTTTCAAATCTTAAATTTATATGAATCTTATATGAATATATATATATATATATATATAATATTATTTTATGTTTGTGTGTGTAAAAAATTGAAAAACAAAACAAAATTAATGTACTCTTAATATACTGGATTTTAAAACATATTTTATTTTATCTGTGGGTATACGCACACATATATAATTACTCTTGGATCAAGGTTTGAATTAGGTTGGCAAGATTGAGTACCAAATTAAGCCTACTAGCCTTAAGTTTGGAGCAACCTATATTCCACTGTTCGTGCGTGCGGTTTACACATCAAGTGACTGGGGAAGAGGTATTATTTCAAGTCGGCTTTACTGTGTTCCTGAGTCTATAGTGGAAAGTAATGAAGAAAATGATAGAGGAAAGAAACGAAGCGAAATGAAAATACTATAATATTTTTGTTAGTATTACAATTATATATATATATATATATATATATATATATATATATATATATATATATATATATATATATATATATATATATATAGAATATGGTTCGAGAGAGTACCACCCTTATGCAGCGCACCAGAAGGTACCACCTTTAAAAAAACTTTTTTAAAATTTTTTTTTCATAAACATGTTTTAGTTAACGTTATGAAGATCATATGTAAATTTCACATAAATTCACATCTCCTAGCTCCTAAAAAATGATGTGAACACACACTTACATAATTTTGAAGACATGTGAACGCGCATTTATGTGATGCGTGTTTTCATGCACTTAGAGTGATCGGATTTGCGTGAAATTCACATATGATCTGTGTAATATTAATTAGAACATGTTCATGAAAAAAATTTCAAAAAAATTACTTTTAAGGGTGGTACCTTCTGGTGCGCTGCATTAGAGGTGGTACTCACTTGAACCTAAATCTATATATATATATATATATATATATATATATATATATATATATATATAGAATTTGGTTCTACGGCGTACCATGTGAAATCCGGAGTACCCAACGCACCATTCATCAACCACAGGATCAAAAATATAGGGGAGGGGCATGATGGACATTCAACGTGATTTCAGCTTCATTAAGGGAATGATCATTCACATTGGTTGATCATTCACATTAGTAAATTGATCATTCACATTACTTAATTGATCATTCACAACACTTATTTAACTATTTATACTTCTTGTACACTTATTTGATCATTCACATTACTTAATTAACCATTCAAATTACTTAATTGATCATTCACATTACTTAATTAATCATTCACATTACTTAATTAATCATTCACATTACTTAATTGACCATTCACATTACTTAAATACATTTAACATTGATGGTATGTAGAAGATGAAGTCTAACATTGCTGTTCTCATCATTCATCAAATGTGAATGGACATTTACCTAATGTGAATGACCATTCACATTAGAAGATTTATCATTCACAAAACGTAGTTGACAATTAACATGACTAATGTAAGGTGCTGATATTATTTCACCAATGTGAATGGTGAAATTTCCTAATGTGAATGGCCATTCACATTAGCTGAATGATCATTCACATTGGTTGATGTTATTAATGTTTGATAGATTTGAGAATTTGAGCGTTACATGAATGACCATTGTTACTGTTTGTCATTAGTCTTGTTACTGCTTGTTAGTAGTTGACGATGCACAGTATACATGCTGTGCTGATATGGTACAACCAATGTGAATGGTAAATTTCCTAATGTGAATGGCCATTCACATTAGCTGAATGATCATTCACATTGGTTGATGCTATTAATGTTTGATAGATTTGAGAATTTGAGCGTTACATGAATGACCATTGTTACTGTTTGTTATTAATCTTGTTACTGCTTGTTAGTAGTTGACGATGCACAACATACATGCTGTGCTGATATGGTACAACCAATGTGAATGGTAAATTTCCTAATGTGAATGGTCATTCACATTAGCTGAATGATCATTCACATTGGTTGATGTTATTAATGTTTGATAGATTTGAGAATTTGAGTGTTACATGAATGACCATTGTTACTGTTTGTCATTAATCTTGTTACTGTTTGTTAGTAGTTGACACTGCTCAGATTCACATGTTGTGCTGATATTATTTTACCAATGTGAATGGTCAAATAAGCAATGTGAATGATCATTTAAGTAAGCTGAATGATCAATTAAGTAATGTGAATGATCATTTAAGTAACGTAAAATGTTATTAAGCAATGTGAATGATCATTTAAGTAATGTGAATGGTCAATTAAGTAATGTGAATGATCAATTAAGTAATATGAATGATCAATTAGTCAAATAATTATTGTGAATGATCAAATAAGTGTAAAACAATTGTAAATAGTCAAATAATTCTTGTGAATGATCAAATAAGTGTTGTGAATGAATAACTAAGTAATGTGAATGGTCGTTGTAATTACGAAAATACCCTTCCAGCAAAAAAAAAAGGGGGGGCGCGCATGGAATTGTATTTTTTGATCACAACCATTGATTTATTTAATCTTGTGGCTTTGGATGGGTACCCTTGGTACACTGGATTTTTGAAGGGACTCTTTCGAACCTAAATCTATATATATATATATATATATATATATATATATATATATATATATATATATATATATATATATATATATATATATAGAATATGGTTTGTGTGAGTACCTAAAAAATGCGGAGTACCGTGAGTACCTGTGAACACACGGGTTTAAGATGTGAACATGCTCCGAAAAAAAATTTTTTTTTAAAATTTTTTTCATATTCATTTAGATACAAATAATATAAGCATATTTGTAAAAGAATTACACGCATTCACACTTCGTAGCCTCTTAAAAGTCATGTGAACGTGGAAAAATTCATGTGAACATGCTTAGCTGTGAACATACGTTCACAACAGTGCAGTTCATGTGAACTTGCACGTTTCACATAGTTATAGTGTGTGTTTATGTGTGATTTTTTGCAAGTAGTCTTATATTATTAATTTAAACATGATTATGAAAAATAATTTCAAGCGAGGTACCTCCGCTACTCTGCAAAACTATTGGTACTCATTTGAACCCAAATATATATATATATATATATATATATATATATATATATATATATAGAGTGGATCAAATGAGGACGGTAAGAACCAATAAGAAATCGCCACGTAAGCATTAGCTTTCTCTCACTTTAAAGGGCATTATGGACATTTACAACATTTATATATATGGTAACATGACTAATATTTAAAAAAAAATCAAAAATATCAATTTTAAAATGTAAATCCAATTGACAGCTTTCAACACAAATCTCGGTCAACATATATCAATTTCAAATTTTAAAAATTTAATTATATCAACATCAATATTCACTTTCTTAATATATTGTAATATTGTTGTGAACATTTGGAGGGTTCACAAAATTTCAATCATGTGAACCACTTTGACTCTACCAATTTGTACCGCTGTGAACCACTCCTTGAGCTTGTGACTCACCGTGAAGTCGTGAACCACTCGTCACTCGCCTCCGTCGTGTTCGTCACTCACAAAACCCCTTTGCCGTCTAACAGTAAAGTAACGTGAACCACTTGTCGTTAACCAACGTGAAGCACTCGGCAGATTCCTGAGCCGCACGCACTTCTCACTTGCAGCGCCGTGAACCTCACCCTGCTCCTCACTGTGTTCCGCCGTGAACCACCAACCTCCGATCTTCCTCTCTGCCGTCCGTCGCCTGAAACCCGTGAATCACCTAACTGCCGCCGTAAATCGTGAACCAGCAGTGCCGTCGTGAATCGTGAACCAGTAGTGCCGCCGTGAATCGTGAACCAGCAGTGCCGACGTGAATCGTGAACCAGCAGTGCCGTCGTGAGTCATGAATTGTGAACCAGCAATGCCGCCGTGAATCGTGAACCAGCGGTGCCGCCGTGAATCGTGAACCAGCAGTGGCGCCGTCCAAAACCCCCAAATCCCTCTATATATCTGATTCCTCCTAATTAATGGCATATATTTGCTAAAAATACAATGGTGCACAAATGACGGAATTGCCCTTTAGATGTTTTAAAAGGGGTATAAAACTATAATTAATTACAAATTTGCCACCTTGCATCCTATTGGTTGATTCACAAATTCTAGCAATTTTATTAGTTCTTACCGTCCTCATTTTAAGCACGGTCCTCATTTTATCCTCACCCATATATATATATATATATATATATATATATATATATATATATATATATATAGAATATGGTTCGTGTGAGTACCTAAAAAATGCAGAGTACCGTGAGTACCTGTGAACACACGGGTTTAAGATGTGAACATGCTCCGAAAAAAAGTTTTTTTTAAAAAATTTTTTTTCATATTCATTTAGATACAAATAATATAAGCATATTTGTAAAAGAATTACACGCATTTACACTTCGTAGCCTCTTAAAAGTGATGTGAACGTGGAAAAATTCATGTGAACATGCTTAGCTGTGAACATACGTTTACAACAGTGCAGTTCATGTGAACTTGCACGTTTCACATAGTTATAGTGTGTGTTTATGTGTGATTTTTTGCAAGTAGTCTTATATTATTAATTTAAACATGTATGAAAAAAAAATTTCAAAAAAAAAAATTTTAAGCGAGGTACCTCCGATACTCCGCAAAACTAGTGGTACACATTTGAACCCAAACCTATATATATATATATATATATATATATATATATATATATATATATATATATATATATATATATATATATATATATAGAGGGAGGTTCAATTGAGAACTTTTGTGCATCGAGGTACAAAAGTACCTATATCATCCATTAGATCAAAAAATTGTATGGATTAGATTAAATGGCAACAGGGTAAATAATTGGACAATTTTATGCATCTTGTGCATTACAAAAAAACATGGAAGGGCATTTTGGGTATTGTGCATACCTCATTAAATTTAATATTTTAACAAATAATTAAATAATAAATGTTAAAATAAATTCAATTTATCACTTCCAAATTTAACAAAAGTCACACAAATTCAAAAGGAATGATGTCAATATTGATGCATTTCATATTAATCGTTCAATTCGAGATGCATATCGATTTTATCTATACAAAATCTATACAATTTGTGATGCATCACTGTTAATCATCATCTTCATATTCATCGTGTATCATCATCGTTCATCATCTTCGTATTCATCGTTTATCATCATCGTTCATCTATGCATAGTGTTCATCATGGTGCATCGTTGTTAATCATCTACATCATTGTTCCAATGGATGCATCAACGTGTTCATCATCATCTTCTTCGTTCATCGTGTTTCATCGTATTGTTCATCATCGGTTGCATCTCTTGTTCATCATGTTCATCATCATCGCGGTGGCGGCGGCGGTAGTGGTTGGCGGGGTTCCTCGATGCATACGGTGGAGAGAGAGAGAGATACGGTGGAGAGGTGGTTACAACAATGGTGATGGTGGTGGTGGTGGATATGGTGGGGAGAGAGAAAGAGAAATAAAGAAAGAGAGAGAAATGAGGAGGTGGTTACTTTTTTTAAATATTTATTCTTTATTTAATTCTAATTTACATATTATAATTAATTCCATATATTTAATTTTACACATTCAATATTCCAGGAATACCCTTGATGCACCCTTATTTGATTCTTTGGTGCACAAAAGTTCCTAGAGGTGCCTCGGTGCATAAAAGTTCTCAATTGAACCTCAATCTATATATATATATATATATATATATATATATATATATATATATATATATATATATATATATATATATATATATATATATATATATATATATATATATCTGTGATTTACTTTCCATAGATTTGAAATCCTTATAAACCGTCATTGCTAATTCTTACAATCAATGTATTCCTTTGGATTTTAAGATGCAGAATCCCCAGAAATGTTAACGCACAGGCTACCAATGAAAAAAAATTTGTAATCTTTAAATAAAATATATATTCATGCCAATTTTAGTTCTAAATTTTAAAGAAATGAGCTGTTTGACCAAGAAAGCCTTGAGTTGAGTATCTTGACTTTGGAATTGAAACAATTTACCTGCATCCACATATTTGTGCTTCAACTCGTACATTATGCATACATTTTACCTACCTAAAATGTTGGCATGTAATTTTCAAAAACATAAATATACATTGAAACAATGTCATGCTAACGATAAACAAACCAAATCGATTTTAACATCTCAAAAAGAGAGAGGTGATAGATAATCTATGTTCAAAAGTTGTGAACAATACTTGATCTATAAACAGAAGATGATTTTAATGGCATGATGAATCTTCGAGAACAAGTTTGAATGATGATGATGATGCGAAACGCTAATAGATGTAGGTGGGGTTTGTAATTCTGGTTCGGGTTCTGTTTTTTTCTTTCTACGTAGTCGGAAGAACTGCTGCATAATGGCAGCACACTCTGCCGCCAGCACCTCTCTTCTTACCACAATGTTTGGGTGAAATGGATGTGGAGGAGCAGGCAGCTTTTCCGTCAACAATGAGTCCCTACCTCCATCGCCATCACAAAATAGTCTGTATAATTAACAGAATCATTTTAATTCAAAACTCAAAATGAGGATGATTATCAGTTAGAAGAATGCAAGTTTGACATTAAAGGTCAATGTACTAAACCAACGCTTCGAAGCATACCGAATCCAGCTGCCATCGGCTCCTAGTAGCTTATTCGGGGCTCCCCATACAACTGTGTTGATTCTCGCTTGAAGGATTGCTCCAGCACACATTGGGCATGGTTCAAGTGTTACGTAAAGTGTAGTGTCCTGCAGGAAAAAGCAAAACCGGTAAGTCTAGTTTGTTACATAAAAACAGAAAATTAAACATTTATGGAAGTGAAAGAGCAGGGATTTACTGGGAGTCTCCACGAGCGTAGATGGGTTGAGGCCTTACGTATACAAATCATCTCAGCATGAGCAGTGGAGTCGCGTAATTCTTCTACCCTAGAATACACGACATTTACAATATTCTCCTTGTGCGAAAATCAGTATTTCTTTGAACAAAAGTTAACTACAAAAGAAACTTACAGATTATATCCCCGGGCGATTATTTTCCCATCGTGCACAAGAACAGCTCCAACAGGAACTTCCGACACATCTGCAGCCTTTTTCGCTTCCATCAATGCCTCCCTCATAAACATTTCGTCATTTTTTTGTTGCTTAGCTTCAAGAACATACGCCTCTTCCCATTCATCAAAGTTGTCTTTAGAGACTTGATCTTTGTATACCAGTTTCTTTTTTAACTCTCTGTTCTTCGTATCATTCCCAGATGCACCGGTTAGCGATATTTCAGTTAAAAGATCTGGAACAGATTTATTGGTTTCGCCAGCCTCTGAAGTTTTCTCGACTCCAGGAGATCTTCTCATGTGCATTTCAGATGGGAAAGATATTTCTGTGATTTTGGGTAAAGAAGTGCTTCTAGATGGTCCTTCGTTATTATTTGATAATGGTAGTGGTGAATCTAAACCTTTCCAAATTCTCTTCTTCACGTTTTCATCAATGGAATCATCTGGTTCGTGACTAGAAAACCATGTTTCGCTATTAGCAGACACATATGAGGAACCCTTTCCACCACCTGAATTTGGAGTATGGGATCCAGAATGTGGAGAGGCCCTACGAAATCGAACCACATCCCCAATAATTGTCCACAAGGACCTGCCATTACTCTTGAAAGCTCCACTATTTTGGCTTGAATCAGAAATGTGATCTGCAGCATCTGTTTCTGAGGGCTCTGTAGTAGATGCATCGGTAACATGCCACATCTCATCAGAAGGCCCCTTCAGTCCAGACCCTTGAGACGAGTGTCTTGACCCACTATCCTTTCGACGAAAACTTCCTGAACCATCATCTGAAGCCTTTAATTTATCTTGCTCGCTCTCTTTATAAACTGAAGTGTTTTCGCTGTTACTGACATGGGTATCTGAGATACCTAATACTTGTGATTTCTCCCTGGAGTCTGTTGTTAGCCTAATCAAATTATCCATTTTCTGGAGTTTTTTTTCTCTGTTTTCTTTAACCCCTTCGCTAACTTCCTTTGAGTTCTCTTCCCGGTTCTTAGTTCTATTTTTAGACGACGAAGATGAAGACGCCCCTCTCGTGCCAATTTCCTGTGATTTTGACATTTCTGGGATCACTTCTAACTTCTTTTCTGTGTTGTCATATTGCTTCTGGTAGCTAAAGGCTGATTTGATAACATTATCTTTGTCTGATGTTTGCTCGAATCGTTTATACTTCGTTCTTGATCTTGATTCATCCGCGATTCTATCAATTTTAGGGCTATGTGGTTGCCTACTCTTGTCATTGATATTCACATAAACGTTTAATTGGTGTTGGCTAAATTCTTCATTTAGCCTCTTTTCTGTTTTCTTTCTCCAATCTTGACTTACAACAACCAACTCTCCATAACATCCTTTTACAGTATCCTTCTTTCCCAATCTTTTCCCTTGTTCTTTAGCACATTCTTGTTGCCTGTCAACATTTCCCACCACTTCATCAATACAAACTTTATGATCTCCCTTCTCTAAATCGTTCTTATACTTGCTTGAAGATGTTATTCCCATATGACCATCAGATTTGACCTTAAAATCATTGACACCCTCTAAATCACCAGCAGAATCTCCCATTCTCAAATCAAGATTCACACTTTTTGTCAAATTTTTCCTCTTATTCTCCCCATCAGTAGGCCCAACCTTAACTACTTCATCTCTTTTCATGACTCCAAAACCTACATTTTTCTTTTCCTTGTCATCACAACAAATATGCTTCTTGTAGATCTTTTTTGAGTCTCTAAAATCAATATACTCCAAACCCACATCATCAGTTAATAGATTAAGCATAACTTCGATATCATCACTCAAAAACTGTTTTTTTCTCTTTTGCCCAAAACCCTTAAAACCCTCTTTCCTAGTCTCTTTCAAGGTAGATATCCTTTTATGGTAATGGTTTCTATCAAGATGAACAAAAGATGAAACCCCAGAAGTAGTAGCAGCATAAGATTTCTTAAACCTAGCATGAAAGATTAATCTTTTACAAAAAGACCAATGAATGAAGGTTGATTGCCTTAACCCTTTACGTGAAAAGCTAGGGTTTAATGGACCCAATGAATCACGAATTGAAGCATTAGTAGCGTAATAGCAGCAACAACAAGAAGAAGAACATTGTGGGGATGATGATGATGAAATTAAAAGTGGGTTAGTTTGATGAAAGAAGTAAAATGGCTGATTGAAATTGAATGATAGATTTGGGTTGACACAAGTAGTGCAGTGCATTATCGAATCGAATGGTAGTGTGCAGAAGAGAAATAGTCGTACCTTGATGTTAGAAGTGGGGAGTTTGTTGTAGAATCTTTTTGGATTGGGAATGGTGAAACAACAGTTTACAGATGAGATGGTGGTGCTACTGCTATGTTCAGTGCTCAGTGTGACTAAAGAAAGGAAAGATGGAGAATGTTGATTGTAGTTTACTGATTACCATGTCATATTCTCACCAAATTACCCTCGTTTTTTACCAGTCCGTCTGAAATGATCGAGGTAATTTTGTGTTTTGTATGAATTGCAAATTTAAAAATGAAGACAAAATTCCATCATCGTTTTTTCTTTATCCATTTAATTCTTATATTATTTTTTATCATGTTCATTTTAACCTTGTTAAATTGTTTAATCTTTTAACTTTTATTGACTTGGTCAGTTATCTTTGATTGATTATGATTCTAATAATTGTTGTTAGACTTTATATAAAAGGTTAACATATATTTTTCTAATTAGTTTGATATCTTAAGGTTATTTTTTTTTCTTATTATCCTGCTTATATATATTTTTTGTCTTATCAAAAATATTAAATACTTAACTAGTTTTACCAGGGCCGGTTCAATTATTTTCGAGCCCTCTGCACAAAAACTTAAAATGGGTCCTATAAATATGTATGTATATTTAAGATAAATAAAATTCAAGTAAAAATGATAAATTAACAACAAAAAACTTATAATTATATAATGTTAAATTTAAAAATTTTGCAAGTCAATAATCTTATTTAATCGTTATTAGATCTAAATATATAATAGGTTTTCTAAGAATTGGTTTCCATGATTAATGGGCTCTGGACGATTGTCTGTGTCAAGTCATGAGTTTTACTGATAAAAATCATTGGCCATCCTTAAAATTCAGTGATTTGTTAATATAACGAGATGGTAACACCCGCGCTTCGCTGCGGGAAGATAGAGTTTTAGATTTTCATATATTTGCAAGTTTTTTGATTTAGTAAAATTATATGCACAAGTAGACACATAGATATTAGTTATATTTTAATTATAAAGCAATTTCCAATACATCGATTAGGATTTGCCAACGTTATAATAGTAATGTTCAATGTTAAACATGATCATATTTAATACAAAATCTGAATATCAATTAGTTACAAATTAAATATAAATCAATTTCACTATAATGATGTATTGTGCATTTGAATAATAAAGTATTTTTATACAATTAAACATAACATAATAGTTTCAAAAGATAACTTCTAACATATGTATAAATAAAATCATATCTTTAAATGTATAAGAAAATTTTGTAATAATAAATGTTAAAAGAGAAGTAAACAAAAATTTATTAAAATAAAGGCAATTAAACAAAAGAAAACACAAAGATAATGGTGTACTATGAAAAGTTTAAAATTAAAAAATAATAATAATAATAGTTTCAAAAGATAACTTCAATCATATGTATAAATAAATCATAATTTTAAATGTGTAAGAAATTTTTGTAATAATAAATGTTAAGAGGATTAAACAAAAAATTATTAAAATAAAGGCGTTAAATAAGAGATAACACAAAGATAAAATTGTATTATGAAAAATCTAAAATTAAAAAAAAAACAACCAATTATGGTTGGTCTTGTTTCAACGAAATCTGAATAATAATTAGTTATATTTTAATTATAAAGCAATTTCATTAGAATTTTGTGTTGTGTATTTGTACAGTAAAGAATTTTTCATAAAATAAAACATATCATAATAGTTGATAACTTCAAACATATGTATAATTAAAATCATAATTTTGAATTTGTAAGAAAATATTGTAATAATAAATGTTAAAAGAAGATTAAACAATAATTTATTAAAATAAAGGTGTTAAATAAAAGATAACACAAAGATAAAAGTGTATTATGTAAAGTTTAAAATTAAAATGAAAAGTTTAAAATTAAAAATAAAAACCAAAATTAAAAAAATTAGAAAAAGTTTAAAAATTAAAAAAAAAAGAAAAAGAAAACACACGAAAAACCAAAATTAGAAAAAGTTTAAAATTAAAAAAAAACACAACCATTCACGGGTAGCCATGTGTCAAAGACAACGTGTTGCTGCGGGTTCTAAAATATTAATTACAAAAATAAATATAAAAACAAATAAAAAATGCTTTTCAAACAATTCAAACAACGAAACACAACTGAACCAACATCGAAGAATAATATTGAAAAGTTGATATAGATTCAAGAAGCAAGACAAATGAAACTGTTAGTCGGTTCTTATCATTGGTTTTTTAGATTTTGTAATGCTAAAATTACAAACAATGTCGAATTAAATCGGATCGGAACCAGAATTAATGAATAAAATATTCATAACCATAATTTGAAATTTTGACATTGATTAAGTTTAATCGTCAATTTATTTTATTGGTTTTACGGCCAAATCAATTAAATTTATAACGGTAACGTCTCTAATACATCGATTAGAGTTTGCAACGTTATAATAGTAATGCTCAATGTTATATATGATTATAGTTAATAAAAAAAATTTAATTTTAATAGTTACATTTTAATTTTAAAACAATTTCATTAGAATTTTGTATTATGCATCCGAATAATAAAGTTTTTTTATACAATTAAACATAACATAATAGTTTCAAAAGACAACTACAAACATATGTATAATTAAAATCATAATTTTAAGTATGTAAGAAAATGTTTTAATAATAATTGTTAAAAGAGAACTAAATGAAAATTTATAAAAACAAATCTAAAATTTTAAATAGTTACATTTTAATTATAAAACAATTTTATTAGAATTTTGGATTGTGCATCTGAATAATAAATTTTTTTATACAATTAAACATAACATAATAGTTTCAATAGACAATTACAAACATATGTATAATTAAAATCATAATTTTAAATATGTAAGAAAATGTTGTAATAATAATTGTTTATAGAAAACTAAATGAAAATTTATCAAAATAAAAGGGCTAAATAAAAGATAACACTAAGACGAGAGTGTATTATAAAAATTTAAAATTAACATTAAAAAAAAATAAAAAAGAAAAATTTTCATTGGAGGAGACCATTACAATGTATATATATATAATATGTATGCGGTCGTCAGTCAAGTTTGTCCTACTTTTTGGTTAATTTATGATTTGTTAACATCATAATGGGCTTCTGAAACAACTGAGCAGTCATCAACCAAAGTGAAGTGATCCAATCATATCACCGTGGGCTCGTCTTCATGGCACATGCCTTGGCCCAATAAGCATTCTTTATTGTATATTTTCAAAACAAGTCTAACTACAAATTTTAATACATTTTTATATTTGAAGGGATACTATAAAATAAGTTTTATTTTCGATTTTTTTCAACTATTGTTTTATGGTTTTGACGTGACGTAGGTATTTGATAACCGGTGTTTTGATATTAATTACATTAATTTATGTAGGGATGGCCATTTTGACCCAACGGGTCAAACGGGTCGAAGAGTTAAATGGACCTATTGTAAAAAACTAAGATAAAACATAATTTTTTTTAAAAAAAAAAAAAGAAAATCTATAAAACGATGAATTAAAAAAATTGTTCTTTGAAAAAAACTTCAAACTTATGTAAAATTTATGACTTTTGGTCGTCAACCCGTTTGACCCGTTTGTTTGAATGGGCTCAAATTGACACCCTTAAATTTATGATGCCCTGTGTATAATATCATTAACTCTGCTTTCCAAATCCGAGTCCACTCATGTATTAGATGTTTCTATTTTAGGTATTAAAAAAATGAGTCAAAATGAATAAAAATTGCTATGTACGATTTAATAATTTTAGGTTTGAAAATACGAATCTTTCAAGGAAAAAAAGTATGAAAATACGGATATTTCAAGAATGGTATATGCTATGGGTGTGGTCCTTTGGACACGGTGGAATAAATCCAAATGTCAATTGACTAGAAACTGATAATTATGGCTATCGGCGTGGCTGAGTCCAAGTCAACCAGAAAGAATCAGCTTAATCAAACAACTTGAAACCCACGGTTTTGATCCCTTCAATGACGGGTTCAACTTACAAATCTTGTTCTTGGAATGCAAAATAATAACAACTTATCAATTTTGTGGAAACGTGTGTATAAAACTTTAATAATTCAAAATCTTAATACATGTACAGTTTAAATAAAGCTTATGTTTTTTTTTTTTTTTTAACAGCAAAAATGGTTTACTAGCAGAGAGCTACGGCATGGCCATCACCCCCAACCAGAAAACCAGAAAGAAATGCATAAATAAAACACTAGCAAGAAGCTAGCAAATTACAGTACATAGTTTAGGAGAAAGAAAAAGGACAAATACACCATAATTCCCAAATTAAAAACTTAAAATTACCCCTAAACTTTAACCAAGAGAACACGTTGACTTGAACTTCCTCTTTGATTAATGACGCCGAAACTCTTTTACCGTTGAAAATCAACTCATTCCGAGCTTTCCAGATGAACCACGTTAGACCTCCAATAATAACTTCTAAAATCTTACGCCTCAAACTTGATTTGCAATCCTGCAAAACACTGCCAAACAAATAATCCAGCGATTCCAGGTGATCACATTTCTCCCCCATCCAAGACAGCACCCATTTCCAAAGTTCAACACTGACCGGGCAAAAAAGAAACAAATGTTCCTCCGTCTCCTCCGCATTATTGCAAAACGGACATATCACCGAAGGTACATTAATTCTCCTTGATGACAAATTCATTCGTGTGGGTAACCGTCGAAGAGAGAGTTTCCAGACAAAGCAATTAACTTTTGGAGGTAACCATCGATTCTAAAAGCAAGTACTATTCACAAAATTACAAGATAAACTATCAATTATTCCTCTAGTGATCTAACCGAATAAACACCGGAAATATCTCCTTCCCATTTCCAACCGTCTTTACCCTCACTTAGCACCACACTGCTTGTAAGATTTTCTAACTCACTGATTTTATTTCTCAGCTTATTAGCCTCATTAACACTCTTCCAAGACCATATCCCAAGTCTCGAACCACCAACATCATTAATCCTCATACTGACTGAACAATCTTTGTCATTTTCTAAGGCGAATAATTCAGGGAAATAACATTTCAGAGGGTAATTTAGCAGCCACCTATCAAGCCAAAACTTGGTGTTCTTTCCATCCTTAATGACACGAGAGAATAAATCATCAAGATTTAAGTTAAGAGGAGATAAAGTGTTACCTGATTTGATGATATTTAGCCAAATTCCAGCCTGCTTAGGATTAGCAAGGCGCCTAGAGTCTGCCCCTTCAACTTTGTGAATTGCCTTAATAACCTTGTGCCATAGGGCTGAATCTTCCTGCTTAAACCTCCACCACCATTTGATTAGAAGAGCCGAATTTGCAGCTTTGATAGACCCAATACCAAGACCCCCAAGACTCTTAGGTGCAGCCAATTTCTTCCAGTCCACCCAACAAATCTTGGTATCTCCGTTAACCGATGAACCCCAAATAAATTTTCTCCGAAGCTTTTCAATTGATTCGATTACCACCTCGGGAGCTTTAAAGAGCGACATGAAATATAACGGTAAACTGCCCAGAATAGACTTGCATAGCACCACACGTCCTCCGAAAGAAATATTCTTTGCTTTCCATGCTGATAATTTTGATTTAACTTTATCAACGACTGATTTCCAATTCTTAGCCAGGTTCATATTAGCGCCAATGGTTAAACCCAGATAAGTGAACGGTAATTTCGCCCCTAAACATTTGGTTCCAACTGCAAAGTCACTGACCTCCAATTCAGAAGCTCCAATTCCAAAAACTTTGCTTTTTGAGTAATTCACTTTGAGACCCGAAGCTAAATGAAAGCAGTTGAGAATTCTTTTTAGGTTTATCACATTCTGAAAATCCCAATTACCAATAAATAAAGCATCATCTGCGAAAAATAGATGAGATAAAACCGGGCCTTTATTCGGTAATTTCACACCACAAAATAAACTCTTGTTTATCGCTTCCATCATTGCTACATGCAAACCTTCCATGGCGATTATAAACAGGAATGGTGATAAGGGGTCACCTTGACGTAAACCCCTCGAAACCGAGAATTCCTTTGTTGGCGACCCATTAATTAGAAAAATTTTTAGAAATAAGGGGTTTTTTTATTTTTCCAACAAAAGTAATACCTTTTTTTGTTTGTTTTCAAAACTAATATATTCGGTATTGGTAGTACCGAATGGCAGGAACCTTTTGCAGAAAAATAGAAGTCTCATTCGGTGTTAGGAGGTGAGAATGGTAATGATTGAGTGACTTTGGTATAATTTGGTGTTAGGAAGTGAGAATGATAATGATTGGGTTTGAGAAGTGAGAATGGTAATGATTGGCTTTTTTGGTGTTGGTAACACCAAATAATACTTTTGTCTTTTTTGTTCCAATAATTTTCACAAACATTTCAGTTTCTACATCCAATAATATTTTAAATGACTGATTGCTAAAAATGGTAAAAACTTTATATTTTTTTTTTGCATTTATAACTACAGTATTGGACAGAAGTTGATACTATTAAATATAAAAATACAAAAGTTGATATTATTAATGAAAAAAAATAATGCTGGTATAATATAATATTAAAAAATTGTTACTATTTATATTTATCTGTCGTGTTTTCATTTAGTTTATACCTAATTATATAAATATAATTATGTACTTATATTTATTTACGTTAGTAAGTATATAATTATTATTTCATTATAATGTGTATAAATATTTTATGTATGTTATTATATTTTATAAAAAATAAAATTCATAAGATCCATTATTTGATACAACAATCATATATTGTCCGTAGTAATTAATTAAAATATAATATGAAAAGTTACATTGTTACAACAGTCATATATTATCGTTCAGTGTGTCTAAGTGGACGTTGTTCATGCTTCATTGCGAATGGGAAACCAAGGTCTCGAACGAAGATGTAATTGTACGTTTGACACGTAAACATCAAGGAATCTATGTTTTAGTAATAAATCTTGTCTCCGCGGCATAAAACATAATAAGACGTAAGAATTTTCGTTTTCAAAGTGCTTAAGATCGTTTTCCATGTCACCTCCGGGGTCAACGAAGGAGGTGTTGTAAATTACATTGATTACGTACAACTTGATAAACTAATAAAAGACATGCTTGAGAGAGAAGTTATGCAACGGTTGGGTTACGTAACGAATGCCCGTACTCGAAGATTTTTTTACTTCATTAAGCCCGGAGGTGACATGGAAAACGATCTTAAGCACTTTGAAAACGAAAATTCTTACGTCTTATTATGTTTTATGCCGCGGAGACAAGATTTATTACTAAAACATAGATTCCTTGATGTTTACGTGTCAAACGTACAATTACATCTTCGTTCGAGACCTTGGTTTCCCATTCGCAATGAAGCATGAACAACGTCCACTTAGACACACTGGACGATAATATATGACTGTCGTAATAATGTAACTTTTCATATTATATTTTAATTAATTACTACGGACAATATATGATTGTTGTATCAAATAATGGATCTTATGAATTTTATTTTTTATAAAATATAATAACATACATAAAATATTTATACACATTATAATGAAATAATAATTATATACTTACTAACGTAAATAAATATAAGTACATAATTATATTTATATAATTAGGTATAAACTAAATGAAAACACGACAGATAAATATAAATAGTAACAATTTTTTAATATTATACCAACATTATTTTTTTTCATTAGTAATATCAACTTTTGTATTTTTATATTTAATAGTATCAACTTTTGTCCAATACTGTAGTTATAAATGCAAAAAAAAATATAAAGTTTTTACTATTTTTAGCAATTAGTCATTTAAAATATTATTGGAGGTAGAAACTGAAATGTTTGTGAAAATTATTGGAACAAAAAAGACAAAAGTATTATTTGGTGTTACCAACACCAAATTATACCAAAAACCCAATCATTACCATTCTCACTTCTCAAACCCAATCATTATCATTCTCACTTCCTAACACCAAATGATACCAAAGTCACCCAATCATTACCATTCTCACCTCCTAACACCGAATGAGACTTCTATTTTTCTGCAAAAGGTTCTTGCCATTCGGTGCTACCAATACCGAATATATTAGTTTTGAAAACAAACAAAAAAAGGTATTACTTTTGTTGGAAAAATAAAAAAACCCCTTATTTCTAAAAATTTTTCCATTAATTAACACAGAAGCCCTTGCAGACACAAGACAGCCCATAATCCATCGTCTCCATTTTGAGTCGAAATTCATCTGCTCCAAGATTGAGTCCAAATATTTCCAACTGACTGAATCAAAAGCCTTTTTAAAATCAACTTTGAGAAGCAAAATTTTATTTTTGGATCTTTTTGCCCACCTGCACACTTCATTAATTATTAACGGGCTATCTAAGATTTGTCTTCCTTCAATATAGGCTGATTGTTCTGTGCTAACCACTTTCCCCACCACCTTTTTTAATCTTTCGGCAAGAAGTTTTGCAATGATCTTATAAACACAGCCTATAAGACTAATAGGGCGATACTCCTTCAACGAAATCGGGTCCTTCACTTTTGGAAACAGGGAAATAAAAGACGCGTTACAACCATTTGAAATTCTCCCCTTTTGCTCAAAATGCCGCACCATGGATATTATGTCGCACTTGATAATTTCCCAGCTATGTTTTAGAAATTTGAAAGTAAAACCATCAGGCCCCGGGGCTTTTTCACTCCCACAAGCCCAAATTGCTTCCTTGATTTCCTTCTCAGAAAAGGTATCCACTAACATACTGTTATCTTCAGCAGAGACTGATTTAAATAAAACACTTTTGAACACCGGTCTGCTTTGATTATCTTCTGTGAATTTGGAGGAGAAGAAGTTGAATGCCTCTGCCTTTAATTTTTCCGGGTCTGAAATCCAATTCCCATCAATGCACAAGCCATTCATCCTGTTTTTATTCTGATTAGCATTAATCATCCCATGAGTTGTATCAAATTTCTTTCTGATTAGCATTAATCATCACAAGTCAAAATTCTTTCCACAACAAGTAAAAAGAGTGTAAAAAGTAAGATGACAAAATAAAATTACTGAATTTCAAAACATATTACTAGCTCTTTAATAGAATGACCGACCGATTCTTCAAATTAGGAATTCGATACATTGATTATAGCGACTTCTGATAGTAATTCACTAGTGCCAAGGCATAGTATAGGTTGTTAGGACCACACGACTCGTCGTTATAGCACTAGTCCTTTTTGTTTGACGTTAGGGGGCTTACCACCAAAAGAGATAAATCTGGTCCGTCAATCCTTTTTCAGATATTCATTTCTAAATCATTAAAATATAATGTTCTTCTATAAAGCATTATAAATAATACGTACTTGATTCCCAAGTTTGTAATGTAGCATTGGTAGTGTGTTTGTTGTGGTGGTGGGACTTCAAACCCTCCTGAAGTTTTGTATGCTTTTGGCTTGTTCCTACACTTATAAAAAGGTCATATTAACGCAAGTCTATTCTCAAGTTTTTTTATTTAAATATATACATAGGTGGGTTCAATGTAAAACCAACGTGCATAAGGAAATCGACATACATAATGCGTTACGATTATTTGATGCAACATGTGGCCAGTCCGGGATCGAGTCGGCCCAGGGTTCAACCGGTCCGTTCAATTGAATTCGGTTCATGCCTTTTACGATTCTCCATAAAAATAATATATTAAATTTAGTTGGAAATCGAACTCAAAACTTTTTGTTCTATAAAACAATGTTTTATCCATTAAGCTACTAGCTCTTTTATTATCAAATTTATTGATATATTTCTTTTAATAACAAAGTTACTTTTTAATGTATTAACTAATTAGTGTATCAGAAAAAAAATTAGTGAATAAAATTCGATGTTGATCTATGGAATTAGAGATCTTGGATTCGATATTTAATAAATTAATATATTAAAGAGTTAGTATATTATTAAAAGAAGTAAGTCAACAAATTTAATAGTAAAGTGACTTGTAGCTTAATGGTTAAATCCTTATGTTATGAAATTAAAGGTTTTGAGTTCGATCCTCGTATCATTATTAAATCTAGTTTCGTTAAGTCTAACTTTATTACCTTATTCAGAAACAACTCATTGAGTTTAAAGATTTATGAAACCATGCATATATGTATTTGAGTTGTTAATTTATTTAATGGTAAATCCAAGACAATATTACATTAGCGGTTTTTACCACGGAAATTGCATAAATTTGAAAAAGGAAAAAAGAACTTGACTATCTAGAAGTGAGCTTCATATTATAAAAGTGAAAATTTGAGTGCCTTTGAATCTTCTACATATATTCTTTTTGTTTCCTTTAGAAAATAACAATAATCATTTCTTTAATATTTGTAAATCAAAACTTGACCAAAATATATTATTTTTCTTTTGAAATTAAAAAAAAACTAAAACCGATTAGAAATTTTTGATCCCATCACAAACTATAATTAACACAGAGACAGATCAAACCATCAATTACTTTAATACCCATTACCACTATATTCCAAACGGTAAGGACAAGATCTAGCATCTCTGTTCTTTTAATCAAGATTAATTAGTATTTTTTTTTTCTTTTTTAAATCAAACTATTTTATTTCAAAAGTAAATTAAAAGTTAGATATGCATTTCTTTAAGATGGAAAAGTTCTTTTTCAGCAATAATTGTATGATTTAATTAATAACGTGGATATAGAAAATGCGGTTAAAATGAACCATGAGAATAGAAAATGGCATTTTCCTAATTTATTTATTTATTACGCTGTCGAGCAATTTAATTCAACTTAAATTAAATCTAGAATATAAAAACAAAAATCGTCATGTATGACGTTGGGTACGTGTGGGGTCAAAGGTAATACATACATAACTCATCGATCAATGTTCAAAGGAATCATAGTTCATATTTTAATAATAACCATTTTTATGATAAAATAATGGAATATATTATGAAGCCTAGATGTCATTCATTTCGTACTTACAATTAATTATTAATTAATCATTGTGTCACTTCAGACACGAATCAAAGTAGTTTTACATGTTCTCGAGTAATTATATCTAATTAACGGTAAATAACAATATTTGTAATGACTCATGTTTAAAGTAATCTTTTAATTTATATATATATATATATATATATATATATATATATATATATATATATATATTCAAAATAAATTATTACCAATATCAGCCCGTTTGTATATTTAATAAACATTAAAATTTAACTCTAGAATCTAGATATACCAAATAATATTTAAAAATTGAGCATTTAATTTATGTTTAAAATGGGGATATGGTTAAATTAAGTATCGTGATATTTAATTAATATATTTGACATTGTTAGAAGGAGTCTTTAGTTGATACTTAAAATAAACATCAACTCATTACCTACCAATCTAGAGTAAATGATATAACACCTTGCATGATATCAGTTGTTAAACAGTGGAGGTTTCAAACACAATCGTTTGAATTCGGATGGGTAATTTTAATGCACACCATCTCAATTGCTAATCAACACCCCCTTCCTAATGCGAGAAAATATTAACTTTTAATCATTAAGTTTCACGTTATTAACAAAGCTCGTGTGAGTAACGAGGTGTGTGATCAGTAAAAATTAAGGCAAGGGGGTGTACATATAGTAATGCTCATTCGAATTAAGTTGATGGTTCACTTATTGAAATTAATATAAGGGTGACTTAAGTAAAGTTACATTTAAAAAAATAATAAGATTGTTCCTTTGGGAAAATATAGATATTTGGAATATATTATTGGGTTAGCCACATATTCGTGCAACCATGTTTCATCTTTTATCAATTTATACAATGAAATCACCTTTTAGCACAATGTATGCAAACAATGTTTGAAATTGTCATTAAAAAAGTCAATATTTTTTTTTACTAGTGAATGTAACGAAATTATTTTTAACATGATTATACAGTAACGTTGAATTACACAAACATACAACATCAAATTTACCTATTTGTCTGGTTATATATTGAGTTATTGTATGTCATTGAAAATCTTGATGGACAAATCTACACGTGCAAATGTTCAGGTCCTTATACTATAGACTCGAATTCATGTTATTGATAAAAGTTGGAATCGTCATTGCATAATGTCTTGCATTTATTATGAAAATGAAATATCACTAAATTACGAGATTGCCACTACGCGATGGTCCATATATGTTGGATTGTTGGTGTGGCATTTAATTGAATGCAATAACTTGCCGTAGGGAATATATTCTATGTGAACCTATCATATAAGAATGATACAAAAAGCAATGTTATCGAGTTTCTAGAAAATTTTAAAGTTAGGTTTAGAAATTGATGTCATGAAAATTGTAATTTTACTTTTCAAGTCATTCATATAGCCAAACTTATTATAAATGACCAAAGGTCCTTTAATCTAGCTGTATCAAAATGTTACTCTAAAAAAAAAGACTGTAACCTGTGTATTCGAATCACATTTCACACATAAGTGATCGTATAAGATAATTAGGTGCCACTGTAGGTGGCATTTAAAAAAAAAAAAACTTATTTCACAATATAATGGATGGTGGACAGTTACACTTGTAAAAAAATTCATTTTTTATATCAAAACCGAATAACCCGTTTAACCCAAACTGATTAACCCGATACTCATTTAACCCAAAACCGATTAATCTGTTTCCTTTTTTTGTTCGGGTTCAGCGAAAGAACCCACACTCTCAAACCCAAATAATCTGATACCCATTTAACTCACCCGAATAACATCCTTATGAACCCATGTAGTGCATGTACTTTCAGGTACGTAATAATGAATCTGAAGACCGTTTGTACGTACATTAATGGAAGAAATATAAAAAGATGATAAAATCATAGCATTACGTTACGTCTTAGCAATCAATCCACTAAAGTGAGAAAAAACAAAAAGCAATAGACAAATTAAATTATAAAAGAAGTTAAAATAAGTAACATAAAAAAAAATAATGATGATGTCTTGTGATCGAAATTAACGGTTTTGAAAAGAAAGAGTTGTAAACCCATGAGCGAGCATCTTGTCGATTTTTAGTACCTCAAGTCTCTAGCCTATCTTTTTTTTTATTACTTTATATTATTGCTTTTCGTAAAAAAGCAAGATACTGATGTATATAAAAGCAATGCATTATGAAACAAAATAGATAAAAAGTTTGTTATAGTACTTGTATGTTAAGGATTCTTCGTCGATCGTCATTCGCATGCATAATTATCAGGCCGGTCTTGACTATTTTAATGTCCTGTGCAAGATTGAAGAAAAACGCATTTCTAAAAAATTTAAAATGCAACGTACTTTTTTTAAATAGACTTTTTGGTAAATTATTGGGCGAAAATTTTTAAAAATACACGTGTTGACATAATATTTTAACATATTAGACTGAAAAATGCCGTACATTCATGACTTGATGCCCTGTGTGGTAGCCCACACATATGTTAAGATTATTTGTGTGTAAATCCAAAACATTTGTTAAGAAAAATTAATATTAGCACTAAAGATAAATGTTATGATAAACATATATTTTCTTTTAATAACATATCTTTAGCAATTTTAAATAACATCAACAGTTTATAAATTACGCTAGTTTTTAATCAACAAAACAATATACACGCCACCTAACATGGACAGTGGCTCAACCCAAGTAGCTTACAACCACGTTATAAACATTGAAAATATGGGGGAGTTTGGCATGGTTGGGATGGAATTTAATTTATAGTATACTAGTTTATTAAACCGTGTATTACACGGATAACTTTAATAAATTTGTTTTCTTAAAACTACATAAACTTAAAAATAAATATTAATATTCAAAATTTTAATACTAATGATATTTAATATATCTTATTATAATTAATTTATGTATAAATCATTTAAAAAAAACTAATCATTAATAACGTAAGTTTATTGTTAGTATGATATTATCTTAAAAGTAATTTGATTTAAAAATTATTAATCAAAAAAATCTTTTAAATATTGTTTGTTGTGATTTTGTGGGATATAAGGATCTAAGTATGATCTTATCTTAAAAGTAATTAGATTTAAAATTTTTAATTTAATCTTAATACTAATTAACATTTGTCATTAGTAGAAGATGTCACTTGGCATCATGAGAAGATGACAAGTGACAATTTAGTTACTCTTTTACTAGTGTTTATAAATTAGAATTGATTTGTGAGGTGTGGAATCGTGTTAAGGCTAGCTAATGGTATGGATTTTGTGAAATGTTAGTTATCTAAATTCATTTGCAAATAGTTATGATTGATAAATTCCTTAAACATTAAATTTTGATGAATTTAAACTTAGTTCTGTTCATTAATGTTTTTGTAATTCAAATATCAAAATATTCTATAAAAAAATTCATATCTTTTTATATTCAATTCATGAGTCAAACGCCTTAAGTTACTTTCTAACGTGATGAATTAAATGCGAGTTAACATTACATTTGATGTAGAGGTAAGAAAAAGGGGCAAACCACTAACTCATCCCTCCACACTTACAGGAGTCGTAGCAAAAGGGTACGATATAAATTACGTGATCCACACTCAATGGTCATGTTTCATGCTTTCAAGGTTTAACCTTTAAACCTTCATCGCAAATTTTATGTCGTAAAACATTAGTCTGCCTTTACAGGACTTGATGTAGTGATACAATCGAGCCTATTGGGGTTCGAGAGCATGTGCACTTGAGTGATTGCATGTTTTAATTAACGTTACAAAAATGTTATATAAATTTCACGAAAATTCACACATTCTATCTGCATGAAATCATGCATCCCATGAATGTACGTTCACGTATATGCAAATTTATGTAAGTGTACGTTCACATAATTTTTAAAGAGTTAAGAGATGTGAATGTATGTCAAATTTACATATCATTTTACAATGTTAAGTGAAACATGTTTTTGAAAAAGAATTTAAAATAATTTTTTTTAAATGTGATATCTTCTGGTGCGCTGCATAATGAGTGACACTGTCTCGATATATTATAGATTTAGAAATAAAAAAATTAAAAGAATGTTAAAAAAGTAACCGTCATTCATGCATATTTAAAAAGATAGATAAATTATATATATACGATACATAACTACATTTTTCTTGTATTCTTTTTATAAAAATTAATATTTGTATACTTTAATTCTAAAAAAAACTATCTATGTAATACATGGGTTCATCTATAATCTATAATATATAATAATAAATACTATTAAATGAGTAAAAATTTGTTAGTTGTCATATTTTCCTTTAACTTGTCATTTGTCATCATCTCAAATTTTCATGTCATTTATTACAATCTAATTTAAGTTTAAATCAAATCAAATTCATGCTATTAAAATTTAACTTAATTAATCAATCAAATTTATATAGACTCGATTTATTTTTAATCATTTTCTATATATTATAAATATTTATTTTTAAATATTATTATTAAATTAACGTAAATGGGTATTAACCTGGTAATCTAGTATATAAAATAGCAAGCCAGGTGTCACTTTATAATTAGGAAGTGCCCTAACCTAAACTGCTAGACCTACACCTACCTACCTCCCGTCATGCTTCATCCTCATTAATAACCTAATCCTAGTTTTCCAAATTATTCTTCTCTTTTAAACCATCTAATTATATAATTATTTCTAGTCCATTCTGAATGAATGTTTGCTTATATTTATACTAGTTTATAACTCACGTGTTACGTGGATAATTTTTATTAAATTTATTTATATAAAATGTATGTAAGTAAAAATAAAAGCATACAAAAATAATAATTGTGTTTATTTTTTATTATTTACAGATTAAAAAATAGAGTATATTTATCTTTTTTAAAATTATTAAATTGTATTTATCTTATATTTTTTATAAGTTGTAATTATCTTTTTGGTGAACGTAGTTGTGACACGTGACATTTGATGTTTTCCTTTATTATACACAATAAAAATAATTTCCACAACTAATTCAAATTTTTACATTATCTAATTATGATTATTATGGATAATAATGATAGATATTTATTTTAGGTAAACATTAATTTTAAATGTTACAAAATCTAATTTATTACTAACTAATTAATGAAAAAAAGTCAAATTTAATGCAATTAAGTTAAGGTTTTAAATTTGGAAAAAGAGGTGGAAAAATAAAATTTTCTTGTATTGTAGAAGTGACATATGACATGAATTGTTTTGTTGTATTATAATATATAGGTTAATCAACCCATGTATTACATGAGTTGATTTAGAAAATACATATTTTCTTATATATTAATAAATTATTATAAAATTTATATATAATTAAAATAAAAAATTGGAAGCTAGTTAAATTAAAGATAAAAAAATACTTAGTTGTTTGATATTAAATAAAAAATATTATTATATTGTATTATTAAAAACAGATAATATGTGTTTGCAAAAAATATTTTTTTTATTTTTTTAACTTCAAATATGAAATATCAATGTAAGAAACACAAAACTTCAATTATGTGAATGTGTATATATTTTGAAAATGATAAAAATATAAAATTGGAATATCTAAAAATCAACAATCAAAATTTATCATATTCACAATTGAAGTTTTATCAATTAAACTTTAAATCTTGTTAGCAAAATAATTAACAAAAATTTGTAACTTTATTTACTACACTTCTACATTTAAATCCAAATTTTTACATTTGAATTTAACTATGATCATTAAGGATAATAATGACACATATTTATTTTAGGTAAATATTAATTCATTAATGAAAAAATTAAAATCAAAATTTAATGTAATTAAGTTAAGTTAATAAATTTGGAAAATGAATTAAGAAAATCACATAGGTATACTTATTGATTTTAATTAAGGGTATAAGAGACATTTCCTAAATAATTATGAGTTGTCATTAATCTGGACCATTGATTTCTTTCCATCCAATGGTCCAGAAACTCCAAGTGGTTTTCTTATTATATATAGTATAGATTTAACTATGATCATTAAGGATAATAATGACACATATTTATTTTAGGTAAATATTAATTCATTAATGAAAAATTAAAATCAAAAATTAATGTAATTAAGTTAAGTTAGTAAATTTGGAAAATGAATTAAGAAAATGACATAGGTATAGTTATTGATTTTAATTAAGGGTATAAGAGACATTTCCTAAATAATTATGAGTTGTCATTAATTTGGATCATTGATTTCTTTCCATCCAATGGTCCAGAAACATTAAGTGATTTCCTTATTATATATAGTATAGATAGATTTGGACCGTGCCACCGTGGATCCTTACTAGACCTGATGTGATTATCATTATACATGTAAGTTTCTTTCTTTGATTCGACTTTTTAAAAAATTTAAATTGACATATAATTAAGGGTAAATTACAAATTCCATTCTTATGGTTATATAAAATCATGGGTCCAATCTCTTAATTTTAAAAAATACATTGATCGTCTTTGTAGTTGAGCTCTTGTTACGGATTTTGTTCTTTGATCAATCATTTTTTTTTAAATATGATCGTTTTACCATTTTACTTAGTTTCACTTTGGTCCCTTATTAAAATGATTTATTTATTTTATTTTTAGTTACTTCTTATTTTATTATTACTACTATATATTTAGTATGTTGTATTGTTATTATTAATTATTTAATATGTTGTATTATTATTACTATTATTTATTTAATAAGTTGTATTATTATTAATTATTTAATAAGTTGTATTATTATTTTATACATGAACTTTAAATACATATACATTTATTTCCTCAAATATTTTTTTAAAAACATTCATACATAAAAATTGACATTGTTTAAATATTAAATTTACTTTTTATCTCTATTATATATTACTTTATGCAAATATTTATATATTTAATCTTATTTTTTTGTTCATATACAAACATACACACATAAATATATCATCGTATAACTAATTCAAAATATATTAACTTTATTTTATTAAACCAAAAAATATGTGTTAAGTTTATATTCGGTTAAAGATTATATATAAATCAATGCATTAGCTTCATAAGATAATTAAATTAAAGAATAACATTTTAAGTTTACATGTTTCATCAAGTTATAATTATATTAAACATATGAAGTTTATATATAATTTTTTATATTAAAAAAGTAAACGAAGATGTGTTGACGTAACAAATAAATAAATTAAAACATATGAGTTTGTGTGTGTATGTATATAATAAGTTGGGACAAAAAATGAAACAAATTTATAGGACAAAATGGTCATTATTAAAAGTAGAGGTGAGCGACGGGTACCATTTCCCGAACCCGAACCGGTACCGGTACCGACCGATACCGAATTAATATATTCGGTTCGGTATTCGGTTTTTAAATTAGCTAAAATTCGGTATTCGGTACTTTCGGTTCGGTATTCGGTTCTTAAATTAGCTAAAATTCGGTATTCGGTACCGAACTGGCACCATATAAAATTATACGGTTCGGTATTCGGTTTTTCCAAAATTAATAATTCGGTTTCGGTATTTTCGGGATCGGTACCGGTTCGGTTCGGTACGGTACCGAGCTCACCCCTAATTAAAAGATTGACAGGTCAAAAGACAAAATCGGTAACAAAACCTTAACCACAGGTACGACAAACGTAGTTTTTAAAGTTAAAGGATCAAATCTATAAGTTTTCGGGGACGAAATTTGTAATTTACCAAATAATTAATTTTATTCAAAAATTTAAATTACAGATTTGGTTCTTGTGCTTTATTTAAAATTGTGAAAACAGTCTCTCAACTTTCAAATTGCATAAACAGTACGTCGAACTACTATTTGCTTTCAAAAATATTTTCTCTATAGTTAGTTGTGTGTTAACTTTTTAGAAATGATGAGTTTACCTTTTTTTCTTTGTTATAGATTTGATCCATGTGACTTGCATATCATTTCAATAGCAATGCCTACAACCTATTTTAAATTTTATTTATATATTCACTAACTTTTATGTTTTAACCTTTTATTTAATGTGTTTAAGAAATCAAAATTTTATCATTAATGTTTCGTTTTAAAATTTTTATGTTAGTTATATACATATTTATATGTAGGGGTGTAGACGAGCCGAGGCGAGCCCGTTTAAGCTCGAGCTCGGCTCGTTTAAAAGTACTAGGCTTGAGCTCGGCTCGTTCCGAGCTCTGTATATAAAGCTCAAGCTCGGCTCATGAATAGTTTTCCAAGCTCGGACTCGGCTAGTTTATAATATATTTTAATTTTTTAATTAATATTTATATAATCTTTTATATAATATATATAACTTTTATTTTTATTTATTTAGTCTATTTATTATATATTTATGAAATTTTAAAAATATTTATATGTAGGCACGTTTACTCTCGTTTAGGCTCGCGAGCTCGATATGTGAAGCTCAAGCTCGAGCTCGTTTATTAAAGGAGCTTGAATTGAGGCTCGAGCTTGTTTAACTCGAGCTTTTTTGGAGCTTTTAATGAGTCGAGCTCGAGTAACTCACGAGTAGCTCGACTCATTTACACTATATGTAAAAATATTTAAACTGTTATAATGACATCTTAATTATTATTATAAATTAATTAAAAGCAAAAACGGATGTGTTCTTATGGTAATAAAATGAAAGTTATTATAAAAATTTCAAGTCCAAATTCCAAAAGATCAGGGTGTATAACAAAATCAAAAGCAAAATTGATGCTCATTTACAAATCTAACAAAATTCAAAAACCCCATCTTTTTATAGAAACTACCCAAAATCGATGAAATCGATATTAAATAACAAATCTTACATAATTAAATAAAAATACATTAGTATCGACTGAAAATCAAATAATTTTTGCATTCAACATTAATTATTGTTGAAATCAAATTTGAAACAACAATAATAATAACAAATCAATTTTTACATTAAAAAATTATTCAGAATATAAAAAAATATATATATATAAACGATTTATATACTTAAATGTAATCAAAATTGATTGATATAATAGGTTTAAAATTAATAATGTTATTAGAATCGTATATGAAATAAGAAAGGAAAATTAATAATAAAACAAAACTTATTAAATTAACATCAAGGATCATATATGTACTTAATTGCAAACTTGAGGGACCAAAATCAAAAGGGTAAAAATGTCATTTTAAAAATTTTAACAGTTCGATTAACATATGAGAGAAAATGAAAGTAAACCATTAAGTCTAGAAACATTTATGCAACTTTGAAATTTAAGGATTAATTTTTATAATTCTAGACAAACTACAAAAATCATTTATGTAAGTGAAAGATGAATTAAGTTTAATTACTAAGTTCCATAATATTAACAAAAAACATGCGAGTAAGAGATGTATGACTAGTAAAAATTAAGAGAAGAAAATATACGTATAGAAATACCCAATATTTATAGTCGTCTGTGTACGTAGTTTATTTTTGAAATACGAGTTCGCATGGCTGTAAATGTGAAATATGATCTTTCTAACCCTTTATAGTTTATATTATATATAACATGATTTTAGATCTTCAAAATCAGGAAAATATTTATTTAGTATCTTATTATAATGTTAATCTCTTAGCGTGATACATTATCCAAAATTTTAATGACACGTTAGAAAAGCAGCCATAATTTTTCATCCCATAAAAAAGGGTATGATATTTAATATACATGGATGGATCCCAAACCTTCTTTGTTTAAGTTTAATTTAATTTAATTTAAAATACAATATTTTTAACAAAGGCTATGATGTAATTGATTTAGGGAGATCTAACTTGTAAAAAGAGAACGTGAATAACTCCTTTTAGCAAATGTTGAAATTCCACTTTTTTATAATTATAAAATAAACATCATATATAGTAGACTAGTGGTAATTAAATAAATAGAAATAAAAATACTTTTTTTGTTTGCGTAACATTCCATTATGCTTTCTAATTTAAAAAAAATAGATTCATGCTCATTTTTCATATGTTGTTTAGGAAAAAATAGAATCTCATGATTTTTATCTCGACCTAAAATAATTTACAATGTTTTTACCGTCAAAATTTACATTTTATGTTATATGTTTTTACGAGGAAGAAGGTTTGAGCGGCCTTTGTCAAAATTGCAGGCAACGAAGGGGATTAGTGGTTTCTGAATTGAGACATAGGAGCAAGACAGACTAAATAATTAGGGGCTCTAAGAGGTTTTGGGCCCTAGACAGTAACACCACCCTTTTAGGCTGAGCATGATCATAAAAGTTTATAATAAGTGTTACATATAAAAAAAAGGGTATGTAATAATAACATAAATAAAAGATAGAATCATAAAAATGAGAAATTGGTTATAAAGAAGATAAGTCGACAAAGAAATTAAAAAAAAAAACAATAAGAGGGTCCCTTTGTTTTTTCCTCTATTGTCTGATTGAACTCTTTTGTCTGATTCGGTCAGACAAAAGAGGGTAAATCTTGTTTGTTTTTTTCGTTCCGTTCAGACATCTGTTGTCTGACCTTCCTCTTTTCAAAACAGATTTGAAAAATGTATTATGTCTAAATCTTTTATCTAAAACTATAAATTGATAAATTGTATGCATGTAAAATTACATTTTATCAAATTAAAAAACAAACAATATTATCTAAACAGATTTTAGATTTTTTTAAACATCTTATCAAACAGACGGTAAAAAGTGTTTAGACATCTAAAATCTAAAAAAACAAACGGACCCTAAGTCATTGTTATTATTATTGGCAAAAGAATTATTGCAATCTTTTTTGAAACTTGGATATGATGTTTACATATTTAACACCCATGTGGATTTTTATTTATATGTATTTTTTAGGCTTTGTAATATCTTAATTTGTTTATTGCCATATGCAAACTTCCGCATGAGCGGCCAAAACAATGCTTGCTACAACAGTCATTTCATTTTCGTTAGCATGCACCTTCAAAATATAGCTTTTATTTTTATTATTTTTTATATATAATTATTTATAGGACCCATTTTTCAATTCGTAATTATAATAATAAATAATGAATATATATATGAATATTAATGGAAAACTGCAACCACTTATAGTTATAAAATACGTACCCCACACAACACAACTAGCAATAATGTACAATGGTTATAAAATTAGGTTATGCGACTCATCTTGTAATTAATCCATAACCATGAATTCTTTTAAAACAATTTTAGTTAATTATGTTTATGTTGATGGTCTATATTTTAAATTCATGAAAGTCGATCCATACCCTTCATTATCAAAATCAAGCTAGCTGGTTATAAAACCATATACATGATGGATCTAGTGCGAAAGGTAAACTTAAAAGTTAATATGAACAACATCATTAAGAGGGTGTTTGGATTTGCCTTTGAAAAATTGCTACAGGTAACACTACAAAAAAAGTGTCATTTAGTGACACATGTTTTTAGTGACACAAAAAAAGTGTCACTATATCTTACTTTTAGTGACACTTATGAAAAAGAGTATGTATAAATCAATCTTTTACCCACACTTTTTCTGAATTAGTGACACAAACATATAAATTATTAGTCACTATAAACCTATACCCACTCTACTTTTACCCACTCTTTTTGTTGTGTTGGTAAATGATTATGATTCCTATAGTGACACTTTTTTAGCAAAAAAGAGTTGGTAAAAGTGGAGTGAGTATAGATATATAGTGACTAATAATGTATGTGTTTGTGTCACTAATTTAGAAAAAGTGTGGGTAAAAGATTGCTCTATACCTACTCTTTTTCATAAGTGTCACTAAAAGTAAGATATAGTGACACTTTTTTTTTGTGTATGTATGTAATCCAAACACTTTAAACCAATTATTTACGTTATTGTAACGTAATAATCTAATAATCGCTATCATAATAAAATCAAACACCCTCTAAGAAGGGACAGGACCTGGGGGAGGGACGACAGTCAGTAGTCTTTTAGTATATAGACGCGTATGATTCATAGATGTCATACATAAAGCTGAAATTACTATTGTGAGTTTGATGTAACTATAAATGTTCGTTTATGCAACACCTAAGGGCACTTCTAATAATGGTTGTAATGCTTCATGTTGATACAATCATACAACTAATACTATTGCATATTACTTTTGCATTTGATGATAAATTAGAAAAACATCAACATGTATTGAGGCGTATTTTCTAATTATCCTAACAAAAAAATTTCATAGTCAACATACTAAATTAGTTAATTACGCACATGTAAAAACGCAAAAAAACAACTTTAATTCCTTTAAGCTACCTAGTCTGATTGAGTGTAGTATGGTCACATTCTATCATCGAAAAGTATAATTAAGATGACAGAGTATATGTTATTCTTGTCAATATCACACAATGAATATTACAATCACAAGAATAATATATTTGTGGTTTACAAGGAAATGCATACACACTTTTTATACCATCTATGATTAGTTGAAGATATGATTTATGTAGTCTGCTAATGTTATAGTTTGTTTGCACGATCAAATTAGATGAACAAGTTGACTTGGATGATACATCAGACTATCGATTCCAAGAAGCAAACTATAATGATTCTATATTATCATATATGATACATCAATTAGTATAGGGCTGTTATTTTTTAATTATCCGTTTTTTGAAAATTTGAATATATAACAAATTTTGAATACCTTAAAATATTATCCGAATCCACATTCGATTTTTGATGATCTAAATTTCAGAAATTCTTATAGAATTAAATTAAAAAATATTCAAAAATCTAAAAAAATGATTGATATTTTCAAATACATATAAAAATTTATATGTGTCGCAAATGAAAATATATCCTATCTTTTTTTTTTTATATCTAAAATGATATTTTTTTTTGGATTATCAAATATTTAATATTCCAATAATCCAAAATTCAGCAAAAATTGTATCAAAATTTGAGATATCCAAAAATCACAACATTCAAAATTTTGGATAGGACGCTTAGATTATTTTCAAACAACAATATATTAGCATTGAAATTGGTAAATTATCAAAAAAGATAACATAAAAAAATTTGACAATAAAAAGTACTGAAAGTTTTTTCGTTGCAAAAGGATTTTAAAATCTAAAGTTGACAAAAATGTATCTGTAACTTATTAAGAAAGTAAAAATTAAATTTTATGATTATTTCTTGACAAAAACCAACATTTCATTATGTTTTCTCATTTTAAAAAAAATTGAAAACATTTCATCATCATTTTTTGAATTTTCATACGTTGTTAAGGAAAAAATAGAATTTCATGATTTTTTATTTGGATTAAAAAAATTTACGATGTCTTTATCGTCAAAATTCTTATTTTTATGTTATATGTTTTTGATAATTTTTCCTTTTAAAACTAAAATTAAATAGTATAACCAAAAGTGTGGAGGAGTTTAATTGAGCCTTTCTATTTATAAAATATAATTACTATAATAGGGCAATTTCAACTTTGAAAAACGATATTCATATTTGGCTAAGTACGTAGTAAGAATTAATGAGAAACAGAAATATATAATGATTATGGAATAAAGTTACCATGGTTAATTTTGCAATCTAAAAATTAAATTATATTAAAATTGAATTTTATAAAAACAAAAACTATGCATTAGAAAATCATTTATATTTAATAAATTATATTAAAAAGTAAATAACATTAAACAAAACGTGGTTGTTAAAACTTAAGACCATCATCTAAGCAATCACAATCTTAAAATACTATAATTTCATGATCTTAAAACATGTCAACCTTAAATGATATCTCTAATATCTTGAAGCATATAATTTTAGTCTGAATATTAAAAGTTATTATAGGATCTCAAGATATTGATTTGATCAGATATTGTTTTACTTAAAACAAAATAATACAAAGTTACAATTGAATAAACTTTGTTGAATTAAAAGTTAAACTCATAGCTAATTTGTCAAATCTGATTTTACGATACAAAGTCACGAAATGGTATCTTGACGTTGACCTAAACCTCAACAAAAATGATATTTTCCTTATGACTATTATTTTTAAAAAAAAAATTGATTATAATGTTTTTAACATTTTACCCTCTTAAAATGTAAACAACATACCTTAAATTTTTTTGAACATCAAGAAAGATAACGGGCCAGGAGCTACGACATTGTCATCACCCCCGAAACCCGAAATCATGATATTATTAGATAAAACTAGCAAGATGCTAGCAACCGGAAACAAAGTAAAGAAAACGTCACAGCAATGAAAGGGGATAAGTGTACCATAAAGACCACAACAAAAACTTATAATTAGCCCTATACGTTAACCAAGAAAATAAATTTGCTTGAAATTCGTCTATGATTATCGACGTCGACTGTTTCACACCATTAAAAATCAAGTCATTCCTAGACTTCCATATAAACAAAGTGATTGAGAATGGACGATATTAAGAAGAGCGAAAGCATGAATTCCATATAGAAGTGTCGAAAACATGCATATTCATCTCAAAGTTTTCGCCTTTGACGCAATTATAATGGAAATGACCCCATCTATCTAGAATGTCACGTCTAGAAGCTTTACACCTTATTAAGACAATTATTATTATCGAACCCACTAATTATAACAAATTAGATGCTGATTTTATAATTTAGGTATATTGAATATAAAGATACTTTTTGTAATTACATTGACTTTTAAAAGCATAAAATAGATTAATTGAGCATTTATAAGAGGCGGAAGCTTTAGGCGGTTTGATTTGGTTGGTGTGGAAAACAAGAAACTCACTAATTTTCAATAATGGAAAGGTCTCTGCTTCGGCGATTAAGGATGAGATTACTGCAAACGTATTCTCTTGGTTAAAATTCAGAGCGAATTATAGATCGTTAATTTGGTCGTTGTGGGTGGTTTGTCCTTCCTCTTTCTTTTGTATTTCTCTTGTATTGGTGCTCGTTTTTGGCTAGCTGTATGTGACTATTTTCTGTTTAATACATATTTTTGTGTTCTAGGCGGGGGGTGATGGCTTTGCCAAAGCTCCCGGTTAGTCCTACATTTTGTTGGTAAAAAAAAAAAAAATAATCTAAAAGCATCTATATCTATATATTATAATAAAACAAAACAATTTATGTCACGTGTCGTTTCCACGATACATGAAAATTTCATTTTCCCGCCTCTTATTCCTAATTTACTATCTTAATTTAATTACATTAAATTTTGATTTTAATTTTTTTCTCATTAATGAACTAATATTAAATTAGATGTTGCAACATATTAAATTATTATGTTACCTAAAGTAGGTATGTATCATATTATATTTAATTATCATATTTAAATTCAAATGTGAAATCTTGGAATTAAATGTAGAAATGTAGTAAATAGAGTAAAATTTTATGTAAATTGTTTTGCTAACAAAATTTAAAATTTAACTTAGATAACAAAAATTAAGAATTAGATAAGAAAACTTCAATTGTAAATATGATAAATTTTGATTATTGATTTTCAGAGATTTTATTTTTATCTTATATAATTTTCAAAATATATATACACATTCACGTAATAAAAACTTTTTGTTTGTTACATTGATAGTTCATATTGAAGTTAATAAAACCTAAAAGAAACATTCTTTGCAAGAACATATAATATGTTTTTAATGATATAATATAATAATATTTTTTTATGTAATATCAAACAACTAAATATTTTTTTTATCTTTAATTTAACTAGCTTTCAATTTTTTTATTTTAATTATATATAAAATTTATAATAATTTATTAAAATATAAAAAAATTATGTATTTCTAAACCAACACATGTAATACATGGGTCTAAAACCTATATATTATAATAAAACCAAACAATTCATGTCATGTGTCACTTCTACAATGCAAGAAAATTTTATTTTCTCGCATATTTTTCTAAATTTAACACCTAAACTTAATTGCATTAATATTTTATTTTATTTTATTTTTTTCATTAATTAATTAGTAATAAATTAAATTTTATAACATATTAAATCAATGTTTAGCCAAAATAAAAAGGGAAAATTAGTAAAATATCCAAAAACCATATCCCATTATCAAGTTTTAGCCAAATAATATCAATCTAACTAAAAGAGCTACACTTCACGTTATCACATTTACGTGATCTGTACTTTTTATTAATATTTTATTACATTACGTTACAAAAGGTAATTGGTAACATAAAGTATGTACTTTACATTACCAAATTTCAATGTTGCTCATTTCCAATAATTAGTAGGTGACTTGTCATTCATGGTAAACATATTTTGGTAACGTAAAGTACCATTAATTTACGTTACCAAACACCTTTTGTAACGTAATGCATATAAAATATTAATAAAATGTACAGATCATGTAAATGATAGCTATCACGTAAATTTGGTAACGTAAAGTGTGACTATTTTGGTTAGATTGATATTATTTGACTAAAACTTGTTAATGGTATGTGGTTTTTGACTATTTTAGTAATTATCCCAAATAAATATACATTATTATTATCCATAATAATCATAATTAGATATAAATGTAGAAATTTGAATTAGTTTTAGAAATTATTATTATTATTATATATAATAAAATAAAATATCAAATGTCACGTGTCACATCTACGTTTACCAAAAAAGATAATTACAACATATTATTATAAAAAAATAAAAAATAAATACAATTTATAATTTTTAAAAAAGATAAATATACTCAGTTTTAATCTATAAATAATAAAATATAAACAAAATTATTATTTTTGTATACTTTTTTACTTATATACAATTTACATAAATAAATTTAATTCAAAATATCAAAGTAACACGTGAGTAATAAACTAGTAAAAAATAATTCAAACCATTTCGGTTATTAATTAAAGGCATTTGTACATGATTCAAAGATCCGTTTGTGTTCTTCTTTGTAGCTTCTTTTACAACACGCAAAGAGGGGAAACAGTTCTCACATCATAGGTAATAAATTCTCTATTGGATATGCATGTATCTGTGAGTGTGTGAATTGTTGAAATTAACTAAGAAAACGCAATCAGAAAACCCTGAGTCTGTAATTCTGTAATTTTGGGTTCTTTAGAAGCTTCCCGTTTCCTTTTTGGAATTTATAATCAAATTGACGAAAATCATAATTGAATTGTTAGGTTTGTTTATTCTGTGTTAGTTGGAAGGAAATATTGAAATTAATCTTTATTATTTGAATCAACATATGTGCCTTATTAAAGTCAAAACCATGAAAGGGACACCGAAAGAGATCCATCATTTGAGTGAGTCTTCGTTCAAATCTTTCGAGCTCTAAACAAAGAAAAAATCAAATTATAGAACCACCTTCTTCCTTACATTTTCCTTTTCCTTTTCCCTTAACAATATATATACACTTTGTATTTAGCTTCCCATCCTCTGAAAGCCCTTTATTACTTCCTTCTTTCTGATGCCCAAAAAAAAAATTTGTAAATTTTCAAGAAATTTTGAGGAGTTTATTAGGAGTTTAGCTAGGTGGTTTTGTGGATTCTGCTTCTTGATTTCTTTGAATTTGTTGTATGTACACTTGTTCTTCCTTCATCTTGTTTCTGGGTTTTACGGATTCTTCTTATTTAATTACTGGGGTTTTGGGCTTTCTACCTGAACCCATTTAATTAATTCACTCGGGAGTTGGGAGGTGTGTTTACTGTAAAGCACCGGTCTTTTGTTGGTTTTTGGTGGATTCCTCATCTGGGTATCTGTAAAAACAAGAATTCTTGAAACAAGTCTTCAGTTTTTCAAGTGGGGAAAAAAAAATAAAAGAAATTAAAGAGAATGGGTACAGGGAGGAGAAAGAGGTTGCATTTTAGCAAGATCTACTCATTCACATGTGGAAGAAGTAGATTTGATGAAGATCATTCACAGATTGGAGGTCCAGGGTTTTCAAGAGTGGTTTATTGCAACGAAACTGGTGTTTCAGAGGTTGCAAATCAAAATTATGCAGATAATTATGTGAGATCAACAAAGTATACACCAATGACCTTTTTACCAAAATCATTGTTTGAACAGTTTAGAAGAGTTGCAAATTTCTACTTTCTTGTTACTGGTATCTTGTCTTTTACAGACCTTGCTCCTTACTCTGCTGTTAGTGCTATCCTTCCTTTAATTGTGGTCATTGGTGCTACCATGGTCAAAGAAGGTATTGAAGATTGGCAAAGACAGCAGCAGGTAATTTTCTTTAGATCCACTTCATTTTTCAAGTTTCAATCTTTAGTTCTTGGTGGCTTTTGATTCAAGTTTTGGGGATTTCTGATGGGAGTTATTAGTTTGAATCTGTTGTTGTATTTTGATAATTATTTTTAGATCTTGGAGGTCAATATTTGATGACTATAGTTAGCTGTTTAAAATTTTTAACTGAAGCTTTTTCTGTATAAAAAATCTGTTATCAAATTTGCATTCTTATGTTTTTGGTTTAAGTATTCAAAGGGATAATTTCATAGTAAATTGTTATGATATCATGTATTCATGTTCCCTTTTGGGTGTTCTTAAATCAGCCGACTTCCCTTCCCTGATCTGGTGTATCGAATCATTTTTTCAGGACCATGAGGTGAATAACCGAAAGGTTAAAGTTCATCGTGGTGGCGGAGTTTTTGAGTCTAGAGAATGGAAAAGGCTAAGAGTAGGTGATATAGTGAAGGTAGAAAAAGATGAATTCTTCCCTGCAGATCTTCTTTTGCTTTCATCGAGCTATGAAGATGCTGTTTGTTATGTTGAAACCATGAATTTAGATGGGGAAACAAATTTGAAGCTAAAGCAATCGTTGGATGCAACTTCTCCGATTAATGATGATTCAGGCTTTAACAACTTTAGAGCAACTGTTAAATGCGAGGATCCGAATGCTAGTTTGTATACTTTTGTTGGAACAATGGAGTTTCAAGAGCAACAGTATGCACTTTCGCCTCAACAGCTTCTTTTACGAGACTCGAAGCTTCGAAACACAGATTACATTTATGGTGCTGTTATATTCACGGGTCATGATACGAAAGTGATTCAGAACTCCACAGAAGCACCTTCAAAAAGAAGTGGAATTGAGAGGAGAATGGATAGTATTATCTATTTCTTGTTCTTGATCTTGTTTCTAATGGCTTTTCTGGGATCTGTCTATTTTGGGATTGTAACAAAAGATGATTTAGACGGTGACAGAATGAAAAGATGGTATTTAAGACCAGATGATTCGGAGATCTTTTTTGATCCCAAGAGAGCTCCGGCTGCAGCAATATATCACTTCCTCACAGCTTTATTGCTATATAGCTACTTAATACCGATTTCCTTATATGTGTCGATAGAGATTGTGAAAGTGTTGCAGACGCTCTTCATTAACAACGACGTTCATATGTACTATGAGGAAGCCGACAAACCAGCCCATGCTAGAACGTCGAATCTAACTGAAGAACTTGGTCAGATTGACACCATATTATCTGACAAAACCGGAACTTTAACTTGCAACTCCATGGAGTTCATCAAGTGTTCAGTCGCTGGCACTGCTTATGGGCGTGGTGTTACAGAAGTTGAGAGAGCTATGGCCAAACGGACAGGATCTCCATTAATCGTAAATGGTAGAGACCAACTTCTTGATGATCCCAACGACAGTGATTCTACGTTATCTGTCAAAGGCTACAATTTTGAAGACGAAAGAATCACAAATGGCTACTGGATTCACGAACCACATTCAGATGTGATTCAGAAGTTCTTTCGTTTATTGGCAATCTGTCATACAGCCATACCTGATGTGGATGAAGAGACAGGAAAGATTACCTACGAAGCTGAATCGCCTGACGAGGCTGCTTTCGTGATTGCTGCAAGAGAACTTGGCTTTGAATTCTACAAGAGGACGCAAACAACCGTCTCTTTTAGGGAGTTGGATCCGGTGACCAAGAAAAATGTCGACAGGTGATAACCAATTTGGCATTTTTCCTCTTGTTTCTTGTAAACATTTAGTATCAAATCTGAATCTGGTCATCGGTTAAATGCAGGACATATGAACTTTTGAATGTTTTAGAGTTCAACAGTGCACGAAAGAGAATGTCTGTTATCGTGAGGGATGATACCGGGAAGCTACTTTTACTCTGTAAAGGTGCTGACAGGTAAGCCAAATACGAATCAAAACCGTCTTTATTCTATATCAGTAGCCATTGGTGTTTGTCTCCAACGTTGTCCTTTGGGTTGTGTACAGTGTTATGTTCGATAGACTTGCTAAAAACGGTAGACAATTCGAAGAGAATACAAAAGAACATGTGAATGAGTATGCAGATGCTGGTTTACGTACCTTGATTCTTGCTTATCGTGAACTTGCTGAGGAAGAGTACAAAGCGTTCAATGAAAAATTTACAGAAGCCAAGAACTCAGTAAGCACAGATCGAGATGATTTGATCGATGAAGCAACCAAAGAAGTCGAAAAAGATTTGATACTTCTTGGTGCAACTGCTGTTGAGGACAAACTCCAAAAAGGGGTGAGTTTTTCTTTTTTACCTCAATTCAAGAACTTTGTGTTCAGTTTTTGAAGTTGAATCACTTTTGGTTACTGAATGATATTGAATGCGTTGTTTTTTCAGGTACCAGAATGCATCGATAAACTTGCTCAAGCAGGAATCAAGATTTGGGTTCTCACCGGTGATAAGATGGAAACAGCAATCAATATTGGGTAAGTTTTTATCTTTCGTTTAATAATCTGTAAATACGAGGTTGTATCTAACGTTTTAAAAACGAACATTTTGCAGCTTCGCATGCAGTTTGCTTAGACAAGGAATGAAACAGATTATAATAACCTTGGAGTCTCCAGAAATCATAGCAGCAGAAAAAAACGGGGACAAAAATGTAATCGCAAAGGTGAGTACGCGTTGGTTAATCTGTTCCTGTTACTATATCGTGCACGAGTTTTTGTACTGGAAATGACAATTTTGCCCTTGCAGGTTTCGAAAGACAGTGTCAAGAAGCAGATATTAGCAGGGAAGGCTCAGCTTTCTGCTTCGTCCTCTGATCCGTATGCTTTGATCATCGACGGGAAATCTCTTGCATACGCTTTGGATGATGACATTAAGAACACGTTTTTGGAGCTCGCAGTAGCATGTGCATCGGTTATTTGCTGTCGTTCTTCTCCAAAACAGAAAGCACTGGTTTGTTTTTCTTTCACATCATTTCCATCCGTTGTTTCAAGATAAGATCATATATATATTAGAAGCTAAAACATAATTGATGCAGGTTACAAGACTGGTTAAAGAGGGAACAGGAAAAACGACTTTAGCAATCGGTGACGGTGCTAACGATGTAGGAATGCTTCAAGAAGCTGACATCGGCATCGGGATTAGTGGCGTTGAGGGAATGCAGGTACTTATCATCTACTTACTCTGTTTTTTTTTTAAGTTTTGATCCTAAGTATGTTTTCTAAACATTTTGTATCCGATAATTAGGCTGTTATGTCCAGCGATATTGCAATTGCTCAGTTTCGGTTTCTTGAACGCTTGCTATTGGTGCACGGACATTGGTGTTATCGAAGAATTTCTTCAATGGTATAGATCATTTTTATAAATTGTTTGAGCCCATATGTTTGCCATGATCGAAATAACACCGTTTTTCTATGTTCGCAGATATGCTATTTTTTCTATAAAAATATCGTCTTTGGAACCACAGTGTTCTTATTTGAAGCTTATACATCGTTCTCGGGTCAGCCTGCGTACAACGATTGGTATTTGTCTCTTTACAACGTCTTCTTCACATCACTTCCCGCCATTGCTTTGGGTGTCTTCGACCAGGATGTATCTGCACGATTTTGTCTAAAGGTATCTGACTTCATTTTGTTTCGGTTTTGCTACCAAGAGTAGCATCAGTATGCTCTGCAACTTCCAATATACTTTTGACCATAACGGCACAAATCTTTCGATATGCCAGAATTGCCCTTGAATAATTTGTGTATAAGCCTTGAAAGAAGGGCATTATTGTAGTTTCACACTGCGCCGATGAATCCGATTCTAAGTTGCTGCTTTGTTTCCATATGACAGTTCCCTTTGCTATACCAAGAAGGTGTTCAAAACACCCTCTTCAGATGGCGTCGCATATTTGGCTGGATGCTCAATGGGCTAGCCAGTGGCGTAATCGTCTTTTACCTCTGCGCCAGAGCCTTAGACCCCGAGTCTTACCGGAAGAATGGAAAGACAGCCGGGATGGAAGTCGTGGGAGCCACGATGTACACGTGCGTCGTCTGGGTCGTCAACTGCCAAATTGCACTCGCGATCAGCTACTTCACGTTAATTCAACATGTATTCATTTGGGGTGGAATCTTCCTCTGGTACATGTTCCTCTTGGCTTACGGTGCAATGCCGACTACCATTTCAACAACGGCGTACAACGTTTTTCTAGAAACGCTAGCACCTGCCCCATCGTACTGGTTCGTGACCATTTTTGTGGTGATTGCTGCGTTGATTCCTTACTACTGCTACAAAGCAGTTCAGATGAGGTTTTTCCCACCTTACCATGGGATGATACAATGGATCAGATACGAAGGTAACACCGATGATCCCGAGTACGTGAACATGGTTCGACAGCGGTCCATACGAACGACGACAGTCGGGTTTACGGCTCGATCGATAGCAAGGGACAACAACCTGTATCACTTGAACTTGGAGCGACAAGCACCTAGATGATGATCGCATATGTATTGTTGTATAACTAATACGGCGAGAAAACCACAGGATTCTTGTCAGTTTGTACAGAAGCTGGGCAACGTAAAAGATTTTGGTAGTAGTCTGTCTATAGTTCATCGTGTTGCGATGGCTATTTATTCGTTAATTGTTGTACGACGATAAGATAATCGTCGGGTGGAGTTTTTGTTGTGAATTAGGGAAAAGTTAAATGTGTACAGATCGAAGAGAAAAATGTTCTTGAAATTATGTTTTATTTCCAAGATTCTTTCTGAGTTCCTGTTTATAGCATGTATGACCTGGCTTGTGGCCATGCCCGTCTGATTATGCAAGCTTAAGCTTGAGTTTAAGCTTGAGTCTAAGGGGGCGTTTGATTCACTGATTTTTTTCTTTATTATGCAGCATTTGTATTTGTCAGGATTTTGTTAAAGAATTTGCATTATCTTATAGAAAAAAGTTGCTAATCTGAAAAATGGAAGGTAAGTGGGATTTAAAATCCTAGGGGGAGGCTGAGATTTTAAATAACAAAGAATGGAGGGATTTAAGAATTCCTGTGTTTTTAAATCCTTACTGAAATCTGTAAAGCAAACACAGGATTTTAATTGCAAATCCCAGGAAATCCGCGAACCAAACGTCCCCTAACATGATTTTGGGTTAAGACCGAACCGGTTATAATGAATTAATTCATTGACCGTCAAGGCTTATTTGGACTTAACCATCTATACGATCGGGACTGGGCTAATCAGACTTTATTCAAGTCAGGATCATGGCCAGTCTCCGACGGTATAGAATATGATCGAAGAAACACAGAAAAAGTTGATTAAATGAAACAAAATTTTTATTGAAGATTGTTTCATCCCAATTCTCCTTACATTTCTTCTTCTCCTTCAATGGTACACATAAAAAGATCCTATGAAACCTTATAAATTAGGAAAAAAAATAGCTATACAAAAAGATAACTTAATTAAGGATATAATTAGGAAGTCATCTTTTTGATCATGTAAACTCATTCACGTTCATCATCGATCAATCCACATGATTCTGAAGACGGCAAAAGGCGCCAACGCTAGGAGGTTTTAATTCCAAAGAATTCAGACACAGGCATCCCTAAAACCGCAGTAAATTCATGGAAACTTATGATACCATCGCCATTGGTGTCGATATCGTGCATGAGGTCATTGAGTTCATGTTGGGTCAAAGGCTGGCCCATATTAGCCATCTGGCTTGCAAGTTCCAGAGGAGTGATGGAACCATCACCATCTTTGTCGAACAAGCGAAAGATGGTCATGAGTTGATCTTGGTTGATGAAAACCTCCTCGTCGAAATCTGGGAAGATGGCATTCAACAATTCTTCAAACTCAATGGATCCGTTGCCGTTGGCGTCGATGTCAGATAACAAGGCATCGATCTCGTCACCTGGTTCGAGGCCAACGGAGCGGAAGAGGGCAACGAGCTCTAGATGGGTGAGGCTGCCATCGCGATCCAGGTCAAAACGGGTGAAAATGTCTTTTAAGAGGTTGACTTGGTTGGATGGAAGCTGAGCCATGATTATGAACCACCCGAAAGATGAAGATGAAGATGAAGATGAATCCGAATATGAGTTTGATTATGTGTATGAATATGAAGGAGAAATGAGAAGGCAAAAAGAGAATGAGAAAATGATGAATGAGGGTTGTGTTGTTTTTGTATTCGAGTTTTTTTTTTTTTTTTTTTTTTTTTAGTGGGTGTCAATTAAACATGGGAGGACCCGGTATTTATGGTTATTTGTTAAAGAAAAATCGGAACAATTTATGTCAATCAATTAAGTTTTTTGTATATTCTTACTTAAACGTTGGAGGATGCTCTCTAGATACAAGTTCTAGGTTTGATTTTAACAATCCGTTACATGTTTCAGATATGGATCTAAGCTTGGAAAGATAAATTTACGTAAGAACAAATCTCAAATTTGATAAGATCAATAATAGGCGGAAAGGAGTTCACACAAGACACAGAGCGAGAGAGAGAGTCTTCGCTTGCCTGTTTAACCGTTACAAAACTAAAGAAAACCAAAAACTCATACAAATTTTTTTTATTGCCTTGAAAACACTCAATGTTTATTTATACACCACTAATTAAAAGGTTAAAAGATTGGTAAGTGACTATGGACGAAAAATAAGTAATATTAAATTGATAAAGGAATTGTACTTATGATATATTAATTGGTATGAAATGTTATGTTTTACATATAGATTAATAAAATATTTATAGTATGTTACCAAATTTCCTTGTCAATAACAATATAACCATTTATACAAAAGGAATAAAAAAAAAAAAAAAAAAAACTTGGATATATATATGAACAAATTTAAATTAATTGCATAGTAAGAGGCCCAAATACTTGAATAAAATGATAATTTCCATGATGATCATGATATCCCAGTTGTTGATTTACAAAACATAACCTAAACTTATCCAAATCCAAATCCAACTCCTCATCATCAGTACCATCATCTCTCCTCCAAAAGCTCCCAAATCCAAACTCACCCTTTTCACACATTTCCTCCAACACTTTCTCAACTTCCTCCATGCAACCCTCCAATTCGTCCCACCGGATAACCTTACTACCACTACGTGCTGGCTGCTGCCCCAGAACTGCCGTGGCACAACGAGCCACTTTCTTCCGTATTCCAAGCTTCTTCCTCTTCAAGAATTCTTTCGTCTTCCTAAAAACTTTGCTTGGGAGTTTGAACAATACAAACACGAGGATCTGCAAGATCAAGAACTGGCAGCAACACGATAACACGAAACAATCAGCACCCATCATGCTCCACTCCTGTCGGTCCATGTCCATGTCCATGGCTCGGGTCGGGATGATGAGAAGAGAAAAAGATGAGAGAGAGAAAAGAGGAGTAGTAGTTATAAGTTATGGAAACCATGTCTTGTGAATGTAATATTTAGTTGATTATTGTGGTGGAAGGTTTTTGATTAAAATGGAAAGGTGTGAAGCAATGAGATATTTGAAGCTGCAAAGCTAAATATATTATATATATATATATATGTATATATATAAAATAAGTGGTAATGTGTAATGACTTGCAATGCACTCCACCATGCATGTGGAATAGTGTTCCCCAAGAAACATGTATGATTAGATGTGAGCTGTGTAATTAATGGGTTGCTTCAATTCCTTACTTAACTTGGATATATTGCTTTTGAAGCCAAATTTATGTATGGTCTGACTCTGAAAGATAGCTCTTGATCGATGAATCGTGTATTTAGGTATTGTAATGTTAGGTACTTTTACGTTTTTGGATAAGTACAAATTAGATTAGAAAATACACTGGTTTAACGAACTTATATTTTTGGAAAAGCTTGATTAGTTAGCAGATTTTATAAAAATTATTTGAAAAGCAAGTTCATCTTATTAAGATCGATGAACCATTCCAAATTAGGAGTGTGGTAAATCGATATTGAATTATAAAAATGGATTATGATATTACTGGTACCTTCTACATACCATGTGGTATAAACAGGTTATCAGTTCATTCCTTGTTTTAGGATATTTCAAGGGTTAATTGATAAAAAGGTTGATACTTGTGGATGATTTCTGTTTCAGATACAAAATAAGATTCCTTAAGTTAGATAGAACGGTAGCATGTTTTTAAAAGGGTGAATTTGATATATTTTTTTTCATTTTTCGTTTTATGGCGTTGCTAGAAAGTGTCGGTAAAAATGTAAAAAAAGAAAAACTCCTACAAGTTTGTAGAAGTGCATTACCTATTTACATGACAAACTTAATCATTAACTAAAATAAAAATCAAACCATTAATATGTTAAAATTTTTATGTTTAACCATGCTAACATCAAAAAACCTGGACTTTCGTACATTTATTGATTAAGTCGCTCGATTTTTTCCTTTCGAGTGTCTAAATCCAATATAATTTGTCTTATTCAAAACTTATTACATGTTTAATCAATAAAACAACTACTTTCCCGAATGATTTAATATTTAAAAAGACCAACTTTCTGTGCACATTTTCACGATCAAGTCACTAGAGATTCTTTTTACTGTTTAAGTCTCTGCATCATTTATCGGTTAATGATCTACTAAACAAATTAAATATATAATTTTAAACAAAACAAAAATTGTTCAAGACTTAGACACTTAAAAAAACGTCTAGCGACTTTATCGATAAATATACAAAAGTTTGGTGTTTTTTCAATAATTACCTTTAAAAAACCAAATCTGGGCTGTAGAAAAAGGCACTTCTGTACATATGGTTTTTATCGAACGAGAATGCAAGTATTGTAGGGAATCTCAAACCAGGAAAGGAAGAAAAAAAAAGTCAGAAGCATTTTTGCCAAACTAGAGACGAAGTCCTTTTGGTAATGTGTTACAAAAAAGGGTAGCTTCAAAACTCTAATATCTCGAAACTATTGCTACATTTGAATTGTCAGATACCAAACAGTAGAATGAAAAGAGGGGACCGGGAAAAGCCCGATTAGTTTAGTTTCTTTGCCAACCTTGAATTTCTCCTGGCAATGATTTCAGCAGCCCAACTCTTGCCGATTTCGGTTTGAAACTTCCCTGCAGTACAAGCCATCAATGCACAGAGTATAAGCATCATAAATTAGGTATGAATGCAAAGGCTGCACATGACAAGTATTTGATTTTGATTTTCTTTTTAAAACGATCGTTGAGATGAAAAAGAAGCCATCTTACCAGCTGTTGAGAGGAAAAACTCATCCAAAACTCTGTTGTGTTCTGCAATAAGATCATAATACCAGAAATCTCAGAACAGAACAAGATACAGACGGATATATTTCTTGTTGGTGATTTTAGTGTCACCTTATCATTTTAGTATAATGGAAATAATAAAGTATGTCAAAGAGATCATTTTTAGTTTTAATATAAGTTAGTAGGTGCGGGAGTGCACACTTATATTAATCTAAACTGATTCCGGTGTGACAAAAATGGCAGGGGTCAAGGGGGCTGCGCCCCCTTGCGGGGTTCTAGGGGCAGCGCCCCTAGCGGGGTCCAAGGGACAGTTTGGACATACAAAAAGAAAAGGATATCATAATTATCAAAGGACAGTTTTCAGAATTCGTTTGGATGCCACAAACGAATTTGTTCTTCAAGAATTATCCCTATAGTTTGAATTTCGTGAACCTAGGCATTCAAGGGTCGAAATATCAAATTCGGAAAGTGAATTGATACACGATTCTTGAAGATATCCGTGATTCAGAAACCCTTTATCTAACATTTCTTTGAGAAAGATTTAGGTCAGGTGATTGAATATAACGTTTTCTTCTTCAAGTGTCTTTCAGGGGGCACTTTAAGCCATAATAACAAGATCTAGGGTCAAGGAGTAACATACCTGTTTCATATTCCAGGGCTTGCAGAATCATCTCAACCTATGGAGAAAGGCGTGTTAAAGCTTTATATCAAGAAGAGATCCTTGGCAAAAAAAAAAACCATTTTATATTATAATAAAAAGATTATAAAACATACTTTATCAAAATCTTTCACTAGATTAGCTTCAAGGGAAGCATTATCCTCGTATTCTCTCCAAAGTTCTTGGATTTCTTCAGCTGCAGGTTGTGATCAACATAAATTGCACAGAGCAGTAGGCAGGAAACAAATGGATATGCAAGAGATACCGAGTGATTGAACGTACCCCTCATCCCACCACCAAGAACATTGCACATTTCATCTAGGGCAGCTTGCTCAAGTCTACTCTTTTCTACTTTAGGTACACCATCAGATGGTGTTATATCTCCAACGATAGCTATAAAGGTCAAAATGTCAGATAATATCTTAAGCTCAATTGCACAACCAAAAGAGCATACTAAAAAATGTATAAGATGAGATACATCAGCCATAAAACATATGAAACTAATGTGCATAATATAAATGATATACTTAACAAACTAGCTTCAACACTTCAAATTTCTTGTCAATCAACACAATCTTTACACACACACACACAGCAAGTATATAAATAGCAAGACACTTGACTCGACTCAAATTTGAGATACAGTCCTCACAGCTGTATGGCAATTTTAGGAGTGAAATTAATAACACCCTAAAGGTTTAGTTGACCTGCTGATTATGCTCTAAATTTGGTGAACTAGCATGCTCCTAATTTAACAAAACTCATTTGCCATACAATCAATAGAAAAAGAAAAGGAGAAGCAAGTGTGTACCTTCTGCAATATCATGCACAATTGCAATCTTGATACACCTATACAAATCAATAAATAAAAGGGTTGCAAAAAAGCACATGAAAAGGAGTAAGTAAAGATATGGCCAAATGCCAATTGAGTCTGGTCACCTTAGTGGCAAGATCAAAATTAATAGTTAGCAAAAGATAATTTGAACCTTTCCCTATTAACACCAGGAAGATCACCAGCAATCAAAGCCATCAATGCCATCCGATACATATGATCAGCAATGGACTCAGGACCCTTGATTCCATGATTGATCCATCCCTTCCTTTTCGTGGTCTACAACATTGGGAGATATTAAATAAGTTCCCTACAAGTCACAAACTTTGCAAGAAGCATACACATATTCTCCAATGAAAATAGAACCTAATAGAATGTTAATGAGCATACAAGGGACAGTGGGTCACATATTTTCTGCATGCAAAAATAAGCAATATCACAAGTTCCAGAAAATTCAGAGAAGGTTGATGCAGTTTTCTGCATATATAGTGGTTGACTAAATGAAATTGTTTCGAAGGCAGATATTGAAGCAACAACTTTAATTGAGGTGACGTTTTGAGCTTTGATGAAATTTGTTTATACAGTTGTGGGGCACATCATTTAGTATTTGATCTTAGTGAGGTAACCCTTATCAGGGATTCTAATATCATGATTCTTTTGATCTTGAATGCGAAAGCATTTGGGATTCTTCAAATTGCTCAATCAAGTTGATTTCAATCAACATTTTACAAGAATGAAGCCTTGAGACACTCTTTTAAGGCATTCAGCCATATCAATGCACAACGTACAAATTAAAGCTCTCAACAAAGGTAATTGCAAGAAGTTTGACATCATATCGATTTTACTTTTAACACAAGCTCTTGGACTTAGATTACACAGCAGACTTGTGACTCTACTTGAAAAGATTTCCTATTCCACCATCCAATACTACAACTAAATAAATTTATTACTTTTTTTTCCAAAGACTAGCTAACAATAAATAAATAGTCCGTTTGTCCCAAAATATAGAATGGAGTGACTCAAAGTCAGCAAGATCTATGTTTTCTAATGTTGAACAATGGGGTAACACGGTTAAAACATCATCTTGGATGTGAGGCCATGCTCAAAAAGAATATACTGCATTCAACTTGGGACATCTAATAAACAAAACTGCTGCATCTATTTGATGAATGAGTCATAATTTTCTTTCACAAATTAATGAACTAGCACTAGATATATTCACAGAATCTTTGCAACTAAATTCTACCAATGTAGTAGCCAATACTTAAGTTGCAGTGTCTCGATGGTTGACACTTCTAAATATCCATCTATTCATTCATGAGGTTTCAGCACTGCATGTTGATATGTTTGCATTCTTTAACAGATATAAGCAAGTAAAGTTTTCTGGAATTAAAAAAGAAAAAACTGCTTCTTGTTGTTAATGTAGGAGATCAAATTTCAATTCTGTCGCCTCAACCTGTTCACCATTGTATTAACCTTCGAAATTTATGTAACTTTCTTGAATAGATATAAGCATGAGAATTTCCCAATATGCAATAGAAGGCTTATTGTTGTTTTTGTATAAATTTCACAAAATCCACATAATATATACATAGTCAAGCCTTGAGCAGAACCATAAATCAGTAAACAAAGTTTCTCACGATCATAGCTCCCAATTACAGTTACAAATGGGGCCGATCTCCAAAAATTAATCAGCATAAAATCAACTCATGCAAAGGATAAAAAATAATAGAATGCTTCGTATATAATGAACATAAAACTAAATTATTCAAGCAAACCGGCAGCCATTGATTTACATAGATATAAGAAATGCAAGAACATGTACCTTAAGGCTATGGCACAAGGTAAGGAAATCGATGCTGGAAGAGGAAGAAGACGTGGGTTCGGTAACATCAGAATTCACCGCAGATCTTTTGGGTTCAAATTTGGGGATTTGACAACGAACAGATCGCAATTTACGATCATGGGATCCAAAAGGTAATTTGAACAAACAAGGACGATGAAGGCGTTGAGGGTTACTGAGAGAAGGATGAAGTGTATGCGGAGAAGAAGAAGAAGAAGGATTAGCTGCTGCCATTGATGAAAAAGGTGGGTTTCTTTGGAATATGCGTTGTTGTGGCAAAAGGCGTAGCAGAAACAAAGGAGAGAGAGGAAATCGAAATTTTGGCGTTTAATCGCAGTTTACGGTGTTAACGGCGAGCGGAGATCATGGTGGTGGTCACTTTTCCATTCTTTCTTTCTTTTTTTTGGGGGCCATTTTAGGGCTTATTTACAAATAGTTTGTTTAACACGCGGGGTCATGACTAACAAAAATACTTCTTTGATCAAAAAATTTAGAGCGGTCGGTTTGTCTTAAAATTTGGATTTGATCCCTGAACTTTTAATTTTGCAGAAACGGTCCTTATTTTCATAGTTTGTTTGCAATTTTGGTCCCTCAACCTATTAACTTTTTTAATATGACCAAATTACCCTTATTTTGATGCAAACTATAGGACCATTTTTACAATTAATTTTTTAACTCTTTTTTATTCTTAATTAAATAAATTATTTTTTAGTGTTACTTAAATTTAATTTACTATAAAAAAATAGAAAAGAATTATCTAATTATTTATGTTGGTTCATAAATGATTTAGATTTTTTTAGTCTTAATTAATTTTAGTTTACTATATTTAAAGTGTAAACCAATCAAAATTTATAATCGAAAACATCACTAATGTTTAGAAATTATTTTTTAAAGGCATAAATAAGAAATCTTTTCTCTATAATTATTTATATTGGTTCATACATTTATAATAAAAAATATTTATGTTGATTAAACCACAAAGGCCATTTATGTAATTGACTCAACCTTATTTTTAGTGTTAATTAACTTTAATAAACTATTAAAAAATTATTTATGAGCCAACAGTTTAATTAAAGTTAAAAATATTAAAGAACTTAAATAAATAAAAATTTAACGTTTAATTTGACCGAGTTAACAAACTTTCAAATGGTCTTAAGACAACTCAAATTTTTTTTATTTAACGTATCAATTATTTTATCGTTTTAATTTTTAATTACACCAAAAATGATTTAAAATTATAGGTCCATATAAATTTATGAACCAACAAACATATTTTTATATAAATTTATGAAACAACATAAATAATTATAGAGTCAAATATTTTTTATTATATTTTATATACGAAACCTCTAGAAAATAGTATCTAAACATAAAAGATTTTTTCGATTATAAATTTTGATTGGTTTACACTTTAATTATAGAAAATTAAAATTAATTAAGACTAAAAATATCTAAATCATTTATGAACCAACATAAATAATTAAATAACTCTTTTCTTTATAGTTTATTAAATTTAAGTAACACTAAAAATTAATTAATTTAATTAAGAATAAAAAAGAGTTACAAAATTAATTGTAAAAATGATCCCTATAGTTTGCATCAAAATAAGGGTAATTTGGTCATATTAGAAAAGTTAATAGGTTGAGGGACCAAAATTGCAAACAAACTATGAAAATAAGGACCGTTTCTGCAAAATTGAAAGTTCAGGGATCAAATCCAAATTTTAGGACAAACCACAGGGACCATTTTTGTAATTAACTCAAAAATTTATTATAAACATAGCGATCATAATAATATATTTAAATTTTTATAAAACATAATATCAAAAGTTATAACTGAACAATAAAACAATTCATATTATATAAAAAATAAAATTATTGGTCATTTGCATATTTGTCTGTTTAATGAAAAAGGTTCAGATAGTAATAAATTTTATATTAGAATGTGAATATAAATAATTCGATCAAAATGATATATCTATATTTTTATAAAACATAATATATCAACGTTTATTATTGAAAAATAAAGAATTTATATATTATTATACATAAAGTAATAAAGTAAGTCAGTTATATTTTAATGATTTTTGTTATTGAAAAATAAAAAATTTATATATCATTATATATAAAGTATTGTGGCTTTTGATTGAAAAATATGTTATATTGAAATATAAAATATAATATCAAAATGTATATCTGGAAAATAAAACAGTTATAAATTATATATAAAATAATATAAGTGGTCAGCTGTATACATGTCTACTTAATGAAAATAGTTAAGACGTTAATAAATTTTATAATGAAATGTAAATAAAAATAATGCGATTATAATAACATATTCGAATTTTCATAAAACATATTATATCAAAAGTTACAATAGAATTACAAAAATGTTATATATTATATATAAAATAATAAACTAAGTCAGTTGTTTATTTGTCAGCTTGAGGTGTCTGACTGCTTGATTTGATATTCATTAGGGTTTTTCGAAAAATTACTTTATCTTGAATATGGATAAAAATAATTTGATCATAATGATATATTCGAATTTTTATAAAATGCAATATCAAAGGGTATAACAAAAATAAAACAATTATATATTATATATATAGAATAATATAAATAAGTCAGTTGCATGCATGTCTGCTTAATGAAAATAATTCAGACGAAATATATATGATATCAAAACATAGATAAAAATAATGTGATCATGATGATATATATTCGAATTTTTATAAAACATAGTATATCAAAACTAATTATAGAAATACCAAAATGTTCTATATTATATATAAAGTAATAAAACAAGTCAGCAGCTAACCTGCCTACTTGTGCTGTCTGACTGCATTGTTTACTATTCATTGAACAATAAATTGGTTTCCAACCATGCAACATTTTAGCGCAACAGCTATATACTATAAATAAAATAAAAAATAGAATAGTTTCATACTTGCCTACTTAATGAAAATAGTTCCGGCCGTAGTAAATTTTATAATGCAACGTAGAAAAAATCAATGCGATCATAATGATATATTTGAATTTTTATAAAATATAATACTTCAAAAGTTATTATAGAAAAATAATAATGTTATATATTATATATAAAGTAATAAAATAACTCAGTTACCTGCTTAGCTACCTGCTTGAGCTATCTACCTGTATATGGTTGACTGTTCATTGAACAGTAACCAAGTTTTACTTTAAGTATATTGATAATGCCTCTTGTTTCCAGTTCCTATTTCGTGTTAAAATCGTGTTTATTTTCATGTTGGAACGGAGTTTTGTCAACTTTTTCGTGTTGTTCTGTCTCAATATGTGAGTTGAGTTATTCATCCTTCAGGGTTATAGTTTTTAAAGTAGTTTTGAGAGAATTGTTCAAAATAGCAAACAAATTTTTCCTTTTCTCATAATATAGCAATCTCGTAACTTTTCTTACAAATAAAGGAACCGACTCTTTGTTCATTTCTCATTATATCATTTAATTGGTAAATAACAAAAGTTAACCGGTAAAAATAGTTATACATATGGTTTATTGTTTGAAATAACAACCTACTTTTTATTTTTTTTCTTATTGTGGCAATCAGTTTATTTTTACCATTTAATATGTTGTTTATAATAACAAACTACTTGTTGTTTACCAATAAATACTATAATCGGGGGTAAACAAAGAGTTTTCCACTATTTGGGACAAATTTTAGGAAATTGTTATAATAAAAAAAGAGAAAAATTAATTGCTATTAGAACAATTTCTCCACTAGTTTTCAAAAGAAAGTTTTAGATTTGATATTTTTTGTCATATACATTTACTTTTTGGTTTACTTTGAAATTTAGAAGGCATATATGAAATGTACAACCTACGTAACAATTAAAATAATATATTTAACCTGAATTAATATAAATAAATAGTCGGTTTTGAACACAATTATAAGTATAATTATTTAATTTTTATTTTTTAGGTTTTAATACAAATTTATTTTTTAAAGGTCTAAATTGGTCAATCGGGTATATTTTGGATAAGCATGGTTTGACCTAATTTGACCTATAGGGGTGTGATCAATGAAAAACCTATATGCATCGGAAAACTCGGGAACCGCTTTATAGCCATTGGATCAGGTAATGCATCACGCAGAATGTCGATGCATCACGTGGAAATTTGATGCATCACGCGAAAATTTGATGCATCACGCGGGGAATATGATGCATTTGTGGTGGTGCATTGAGGTTTTCCGATGCATGTTGGTTTTCCATAGAACCTCTATATATATAGGTGGGTTCAATGGAGAACCTCCATGCATCGAAGAACCTTGAAGAACCTCCATGCATCATTATTTCCACGTGATGCATCAAATTCTCACGTGATGCATCGATTTCCACGTGATGCATTACAAATTTCTGGCGATGCATTGTGGTTCTCCAAGGTTCTTCGATGCATAGAGGTTCTCCATTGAACTCACCCCTATATATATATATATATATATATATATATATATATATATATATATATATATATATATATATATATATATATATATATATATATGCATCGTGCAGAAAGACGATGCATCGCGCGTGAATTTGATGCATCACGTTGAAATAATGATGTATCACGCGGGTATTATGATGCATTTGTGGTGGTGCATTGAGGTTCTTCGATGTTTTTCGATGCATGGAGGTTCTCCATTGAACCCACCTATATATATATATATATATATATATATATATATAGAGAGAGAGAGAGAGGTGGGTTCAATGGAAAACCACTATGCACCTGAAAACTATGGAAACCTACGCATACCGTCCGATTGGGTGCATTTCATGAAAAACGCGGTGGCATGATCGTAAATAAGGTGATGCATTATGCGGGATTTTGATGCATCACGCGGGAAATTTGATGCATCACGCGAGATTTTGATGCATCACGCGGGGAAATTGATGCATTTGTGGTGGTGCAGTGCGGTTTTCACAAGTTTTCAGATGCATGGTGGTTTTCCATTGAACCTCCCTATATATATATATATATATATATATATATATATATATATATATATATATATATATATATATATATATATATATATATATATATATATATATATATATAGATTGGGGTTCGATTGAGAACTTTTATGCATCGGGGCACCATTGAGAACTTTTGTGCATCGGACTATCTACCATTGGTGCACAAAGGGCATTTAGGGGATATTAAATGTATAGAAATTATTTTTGAATTTAAATATTTTTAAGATAATTAATAGCTAAATTTGGTATGAAAATCACCATTAACTTCTTTCCTAAAACCACTCCCTCTTTCTCTCTCTATCTCTCTCTTTCCTCTCTCTTAGCCCCCTCTTGATTTTGGAATAGATGAACGATATGCATGATTTATGTTTGTATGAACGATTCATGTTTGTATTTTGATGTATTTTGATTTTGGAAGAGATGAACGATATGCATGATTTATTTTTGGAAGGAATGAACGATATGCATGTATTTTGATGTATTTTGAATTTGTATTATTTTTGTTAATTTTGGAAGTGTAATAATTAAATATGGATTGCATAATTCCTGTTTTACCCCTCCACGAATTTCATTATGTGCACTTGATGCATAAAACTTTCTATTTAATTACCCTTTTGCCATTTGATCTAACCCACACATTTTTTTCATCCAAGGGCCAGTGGAGGTTCTTTTGTGCCTCGATGCACAAAAGTTCTCAATGGAACCTCCCTCTATATATATATAGGGGTGGGTTCAGTGGAGAACCGCTATGCATCGAAGAACCTTGGAGAACCACAATGCATTACTAGAAAATTGTAATGCATCACGTAGAAATCGATGCATCACGCGGGAATTTGATGCATCACGTGGAAATAATTATGCATCACGGGGAATTGTGATGCATTTGTGGTGGTGAATGGAGGTTCTACATGGTTCTTCGATGCATGGAGGTTCTTCATTGAACTCACCTCTCTCTCTCTCTCTCTCTCTCTCTCTCTCTCTCTCTCTCTCTCTCTCTTTATATATATATATATATAGTTTAGATCCATTGTGAACACTTTATTCGTTGTGAATTTTGTGAACAAATAAAAAAAATACATACAATCATTCATATATACCAACAAGTGTTTGTAACAACATTCATGATTCAAAGGGTTCATAGAAGTGTCTGCAATAGGATTCATAACATTCAAAGGGTTCGTAGCAATGTTTTAAACAAGATTCATAGGATTCGACAAGGTTGACAAAATTCGACAAATCCATAAGATTCAAAAAAATTCATAAGATCCAACAAAATTTTTACGTTAATTGATGAGTTTAATAGTAATTACAACAAGATTCATATGATTTAAAGCCATATTTAGGTTTAGTTAGAACATTTGCATGATTTGGGGAATTGGGGGTGGGCAATGAAAGCCTCAAAGGCAAAGGGAACAAGGTTTGAGAATGAATCACAAAGTCGAAATTGACGCTTATGATTTGTATAACATCATAAAATATAAAGAGAGCTGCTGCCCATCTTTGACATTTGCTTGACAATTAATTCATTCGTCGTTTTTAAATCAAGTCACTCTAATACAGCAACTTAACTTCTTCTGTTTCTTTATTAATAATTTAACCTAATTTTTTATTTATTATTTTTTTAATCTATACTTTCTACATTTGAAATATAATTAACTTTTACCTTTGTCTTCCACAAACTCAAATATAATTTCAAATGCATGCATGCATGCTTTATTACGTCACATCATGCTTGTATACGTTAGTTTTCTTATTAATAAAATCATTAAAAGACTTGTTTAAAAAAGGTTACTTAAACCACCACTAAAACAATATTCCATCAAAAACATGTACTAAATAAAAAGACCTTGCTTGGAACTAGCTTGTATATGTTAAAAAATCCGATCCGATACGATGCATGTATTCTATTCAAATACGATACAAAAAGTGTTGTTTTTAATATTTTATCTTATTGATTTTTAACTTTTGAATTATATATTAGTTTGAATGGTCACCTAAGTCAGGTAAAAAAAAAAGTCATTTTATAAATTAAAATCAAGTTGATATGAAAAAAAGGGCCGGGATAATATTAAATATCTCAAAATATATATATTTTAATAAATTGTACGTACTCAATATGATCCCTATAAATAGCCTAACAAGAGAATCAAATTGATTGTCTAAATTAAACAGGCTTTGGAAAATGATGATTTCACAAAGTTTCTCACCATCTTCATCTTTAGACCTTCTGTATATCTCCATTTGCATCATAACTAATCTCATTGAATCCCATATTAAACTTGTTCTTTGGAACCTCAAATGGGCATGGAGTTTTCTTCTACACCAATGCTTTTTTCATCATCAACTACACCGGATTCAAGGCTTCGAGTCCAGACAAAGCCACGAAAGATTTGAATCGACGTGTATGGAACAGGTGGAATGCTTGGTTTGCTTAAGTACGATTGAAGAAGACGATGAGATTAGAGAGCTAAGATGTGGTCATTTGTTTCACGAAGCTTGTTTAGATCGGTGGTTGAGGTACAGGAATAGGACTTGTCCGTTGTGTCGAGATAACTTGGTGTTGCCTAGAGTTGTTTCCGAGCTCGGGGATCAGGTCTTGGTTTTTGACTTTTGTTCTACTAGTAATACAAGAAACGACGAAGGGTCGTGGTGGCTACGATAGATTTTTAAATTTAACAACGAAATTATATATCGTAGCGTACGGTCGATCGATCATGAAAATATAGGTACATATAATGAATTATTGATCATGTTATGTCAAAATTATATGATATAATTTGCTTTTGATATATATGATTATGATGTCTCTTCTAGATTATTGATTTTCATTAATTCTTTAATTAAGAAATATTATGATGGTTCAAAAGATCGATTAAGTGAGACATGTGGGGATACCATTTAATTTGCCTGTCTAATCATAATGCAAATATTATGTATATTTGCCTGTCGTCGGTCGCTTAAATATGTTAGATACTTATTAGGATTTCAGCTTGTTTTTCATACAGTTCTAGTTATTCTCAAATTGCCATATATTTACCAATTTTCTATAAAATACCAAAACTATCACTTTTGACCGTAGGATCAATAAAATCAACGATTTAAAATAAACATGATTTAAAAAATTTACTTTTAAAAATGACTCTTGACATTTAAGAGTTAATATTATTGATTCTACAACCAAGATTATTACTTCTACTATCCTGGATATTTGTACTACCTATATTTATATCTATGTATGTATGTTGAAGATCATTGTAAATTTCAATATTTATATAATTCCAAAGAACCAATTTCATTCATTAGATTAAAAAAATCAAGGGCTATAAAAGTAATGTCAAATTTATAATAAAATGAACATTATGTCAAAAGTTTCTTGATTTTGAAGATGAATGAACCAAAAAAGTTTTATAATAACATCAAAAAAAAATTGGTTCAAAGATTTATCCAGTGTCAATATTACAAATTTGCAGCCTCTTTTTCTTAAATACATCATTTCTCAATGTTTATTTGCAAAACCTTCTTTTTATTTTCCTTTTACCCTTTCTTCTTCGATACCCTCATTCTTAAAAAAGTTCCAAGATTCAAAAAAATCAATCAAACAAACCCCACATGAGCAACATTAAAGGAAGAGGCAGAACAAAGTTGAGGTAGCTAACTAGTTGTGGCTGGGTGGTAACCGCATCAAAGAGAGTGAAGCCGAGGTCGGCAAGAGAAGTGGTGTTAGACAATAAATAAATATATTGTATTTTTATATTTGTATAGGGTTTAATTTGTAACTTCTTCTATTATTTAATAATTGTACTCCCCACCTATTTTGAGGTCTGATTCAAGTGGCATGGTCGTTTAGTGGGTCTCGAAGGAGATGGTGGCGGCATGGTCGTCGACTCGTCGCCAAGATGGTGGCAACGTGGTCGTCGACTCATCGTCAAGACGGTGGCAACATAGTTGTCGTATGAAGGAGTCAAATTGTAGAAGGAGGAGAGACGTACATAAGAGTTTAGAGATCCGGTTTTTTTTTCATTCTGATTAAATCAGATGACGGTAAGAAAATAGAGGTCTGATTGGTAAGAAAAAAAACAAACAACCTTTTACCTCTTTTGACTGACCGAATCAGACAAAATACTTTAATAAGAGAAAAGTGGCAAAATCAAACACAACCTTAATCTAATGATATAATAATTTTTTTTATCAATGTCTGTATGTTCTATATTCAAAATGAATTCTTGTGTGTCACAACTCAAAAATTGAAAGAAGAAACTAATATCATTTAATTTATTAACTAGATCGATCATATGTTTTGATTTGATTTTGTGTGATAGCGAGTACGATACAGGGTTTTTTTTTCCTTTAAACTAAAATAAAGTTTATTGACTAGAATTAATGCATGTAACAATTTACATGCTAAACCATCAAGGCAGAAAACGACTCCATATGCAACTTTAAATTGGGTCAAAAATCCCATATAAATCTAATTTCTAAACCATCAAAACGGTAAATGACATTGGATAATTAATTTGCATTAATTAATTAACTTTGCTGATAAAAAACGACCACACATGTAAAGTAAAGAAAGAATAGCCCAGCCACAAAATATGTGAGCTAAACAGAGTCCATTAGTCATTTAATACTACAGTCATCAACTATTTAAATTAGGGTTAATTACGTCATAAAGTAATATATTATCATTATTTTTTTAATTTGGGTCACGTACTAATTTTTTTTAATTTAGGGTAACATACTTTCCAAATCAAGGTAACTTTATCGAATTGAAAAAATTACTGACATAACATTTTCTTATCCAGTTATCAGTTTTTTAATTTCTAATATTGCTTAAATATTTTCAAATTTACTTAAAATAGCAAGGTATTATTAAAAAAAAAATTTAATTGTACAAACTAGTACACATCATATAACAATTAAACTGTCATAATTGTAAAAAAAAAATGTTGGCTGGACAAAGAAACTGTCACGTCAGTAATTTTTATATTTCAAATCCGATATGGTTACCTTGATTGAATTGATTTGGAAAATATTTTACCGTAAATAGAGAAAAAAAAATAGTATGTTACCCAAATTTAAAAAAAAAAACTTGACTGTAGATTATCTTTGACGCGATTAACCTTTTAAATTAATTGGTTACACTACTCTTATATTATACTATACATACATATATATATGTTTATGTTTATATTATATAACATTAATAATATAAAATAATATACTTACTTATTTGGTTAACCAATTAATTCATTATTCAATTTCTTCCTTCTATTAAAACATTTTATGATTACCATCTAACAATATTATACTGATAATTATTTAATCTTCTTATTGATTATTTGTCAGTTATAATGTCATATGGTATAGAATATAAAATATGATATATAACAATGAAATTATGCTACACCTTTTATAAAAACTGTAATATGTCATTAATGCCCGTTATCAAACCTTCTGGGTAAGACAATTAAAGATGGTAGAGTTGCAATTACATTAACTTAATTACTAGGATTACATTTTAGACCAAGTAGTGCAAAATCTAAATCGTAATTAAGTAGTCATAACTACAACTAATTTATTTATTAAGGAAATTAAATTAAGGTTTTAACTTTGAACCCATGATACTTTGATTTATATTTCTTTATTGCAATTGAAGAAAAAAAGCATATTGTGCCATCAAACTATTCATCAGTTGTCATAATGTAACATACATGTTTAGAGCTGTGACCAAATAATAACATTTAAAATTTTTAAACTAAAAACTTTTAAGAACCAAGCTTAAAAATTAGATTTGATTGATTGATTTACTTTTTATGTATATTTTGATTTTAAATATTGTATATAATAATTTAATTTAGGTTTGATTAAAAAGTTTGTTTTTTCTTCATTTATTGTCGTTTTTAGTAACAACAACATATTTTTTTTATATTATTAGTTTAAAAACTTTTGAATCGTTAATAGTAAGATAAAACTGTGATAATTAAATTGAATCAGTGATTTAAATATCTTGAATCACATATAAAACCATTAATAAAATTAAAATAATAAAAACTGATGATTCAATATGTTTAAGCTATTAGTTTACAATAATAATCCGATTAATAATTCCAATATTTAGAATCACATTTTAGCTGTCTTTTTTTTAAACTTTAATATTGACTTAGAGTTATCATTTGTTACTAACGTCTCAATGCTTTTGCAGACCAAACAAATACATACACACCTTTCAAGTTTTTTAGATAGTAGTTGATATATATTTTACCAAACAAATACATACACACCTTTCAAGTTCTTTAGATATACCTATCTAAATAACTTGAAAGGTGTCTATGTATTTGTTTGGCCTGCAAAATAAAAATCAAAACAATTTTATTTAAATTAATGATTTTGGTGTTTATAAACTTTCGACAGATTACTATAAGCATCAATATGAGTTTATTCAAACTTTATTAGAATCCATTAATAAAGGAATTTGTCTTTCTAACTAACTTGTATAACAATTTATATTTCAACATTTTATCTCGCACATCTCTAGGTGACCCAAAACTATGTGCAACGACACCATGTCAAAGCGGAGATGTTCATCCTGATGTTGTAGGAAGAGGAAAAATCAATCATTGATGAAATTACTAGCGGTTATAATAATTGGTAGCAATCTATAAAAAACTTAGGAAACATTTATAAAATGTTTTAAGAGCTAACGTTGGACTTTAAAAACAGACAATATAGATAGAATTAGACGAGAAGATAACATCAGTTGTTTAAAACAAATTAGTTCAAGGGAATGCAAAAGGTAACATGTGAACCCAATGTTGTTAGGTTCTAAAATGTTTATTTAAAGAGTAATGTGAATTTCAAGAAGTTTGCTTGTTATTTTAGATATTGGAGATCAAGTATTTGTTAGTTTTACAAATTATTTAGATCGGTAATTATGGTACTATATATTTTGGACATTTGTTATATCAACTAGACATTTGCTATTTGGATGAAATTAGTCATTTGGTAGATGTGAAGGAGATATATGCATAAAAAATAGGCTTTTGATGAAGTAGTTTTCATTTTTTTTAATAGTAAAGGAAAAGTTTGTAAATAAATTAAATGATATATTGGTTATGTGTCATAATTATATTTACAGATGAAAAACAAACCAAAATATTTCTTCCCAACCAAACATGTAATAACTTTAAATTTATTCGGATTTCAATATTTCAATTCCTTTTGATTTCGATCTTGGAGACAAACACACAATTGTTTTTTTCCCTACGAATAAGAGCATCTCGATGACAAAACCGTTAAAAAAGTTTTTTGTTCATTAATTTTTACCTAATTATAGTCACGTCTTAAAATTCCATAGTTTTTTATTTTGAAAAACTTATTGTTACAAGGTCAATTCTATAATTACACCCCTTTATATTCTAACAATACACCCCATTTCTTAATATGAAAAGATGATTGAGACATTGGTTTAAGCACTGGGTCACCCGTCATTAACAAAATCATGTGAGTCCCGATAGTATGGGATGTAATCCGAAGTCAATTGGTGTGTGAGATATACACACAAACACATGAATTCATTGACCCTAGATCAATGTTACATGGAGACTTTATTTTTAACCTACGAACAATATACAACTGATGAAAATGTTTATACGACTCTCTTGTTTGATATTATAAAAATTATGGATATGAAAGACTTGAGACTTGACCGAAAAACCAACGACCCATATTGAACTGGAGCAGGTACCATCTGGTTCGATTCTCGGTTCCCGTTTAGAACAATTCGTCGGTTTACGAGGTAGTTATGACTTCTGCATAACCCTGATTTTTACAATGTCAATATAAATTTGTCACATAAATTTTTTTACAAGATGTACACAACTTGTATGTTAACAAAGCATTTACTTGAAACCAAAAGAATTATAACTGTCAAATGAAAATAAAAATAAAATGTAACTACAAATAGTATATATGACACATTGTAAAATACTAAGCTAGAATATAACTTTTTTTTAAACATGAAAATTTAGAATATAACTTTTGGTCGTCAACCCGTTTAACCCATTTTTTGAATGGGTAGATATTGTCAACCCTTTGTATATTGCATAGCAACCATGTGAATACAGTCATTGTTAATGTTAATGGTATGGTTGAGCCGTAGCGGCTTCTCCACATCATTTTTCTCCGGCTGGAACACCGTCCCCACCCAATGGCCCCGTCCAATTTTCCCCTCCCGGCTTTCACCTCTCTCTCTCTCTCTCTCTCTCTCCTCTTCCACTATCTATCTCTAAATTTTAATGGGTTAATGATATTGGGATAGAATGATGAGTATTTCCCGTGTTTTAGAATAAAAATAGTGAAAAGTAAAAAAAATAAATTTGATATAGCGTTGAGGTGTTCAAAATGATGATTTTAGAAGGATTGGTGTACCCTCACTCTTATCACATCATACAAAAAAAATCATGAAAATCAATAAATGCAACCTGTCATGATAATTTATTCAAACAAACCAAAAAAATCAATTGATCCATGGATGGCTCAGATTGGATTTGGTCAAGTTAAACTGGATTTAGACTACAATGGCCTGTTTAAAGTGGGTCAAAATGTCAAATGGGCCACTCCAGGCTAATTCATTAATTTTAGAATTCGTGTTCTAGGATTTGGTTTTATTTTTCTTGTTTATATTAAATGTTATTGAAAGTATTTTTATTTTTATGTTTAACTAGTTTATTGATCAACGTTTTATGTTAATATTTTAAAAGAATTATTAATATAAAAAAATATAAACTAAAATGAAGCACAAATATTAATTATAAAATAATGATAAAAATGCTATTGTTATTTGTCAAAGCTATTATTTTTCTAGTTTGTATATATATATATATATATATATATATATATATATATATATATATATATATATATATATATATATATATATATATATACTAAGGATCTTTTGTGAACACTTTATTCGTTGTGAACTTTGTGAACAACCATAAAATAACTTTTGAATCTTATGAATCTTGTTGAAAATACTACCGAACCCTTCTATTAACCCATTAATCTTATTGGATCCTATGGATTTTATTGAATCCAATTAATTTGTCGAATCTCATGAATCTTGTTGAATCTTATGCATCTTGTTATAAAAACTACGTACTATGAACCTTTTGAATGTTCTGAATCTTAAATAGACACTTCTATGAACCTTTTGAATCATATGAATCATATTACAAACACTTGTTGATATATATGAATGATTATATGTATTTTTTTTTATTTGTTCACAACGTTCACAACGAATAACTTGTTCACAATGGATCTCATCCCTATATATATATAGGGGTGGGTTCAATGGAGAACCTCTAGCATCGAAGAATCTTGAAGAACCACAACGCACCACCAGAAATGCATCACAATTCCCCCGTGATGCATCATTACTTCCACGTGATGCATCACAATTTCTGCGTGATGCATCGACTTCCACGTGATGCATCGACTTCCACGTGATGCATTGTGGTTCTTCAAGGTTCTTCGATGCATAAGGTTCTCCATTGAACCCACCCCTATATATATATATATATATATATATATATATATATATATATATATATATATATATATATATATATATATATATACATATATATATATATACATATATGTATATATATGTATATATATATATATATATAGATTCAAGATCAATGGGGTACCATATTAGACTGGGGTACCGGAGAACCATTTATAGCCAATCATTTATCATTAAAATATAATATAATTTTGTTTAAAATTCTTTCTCACATTAATTAATGTTGGGGGTAAAAATGATATTAAAAATTTAAATTATAATCAAAGATTCTGTGTATCCCATGAAGATCTCCATTTTAGTTAATATCATTTATTACACCCATAATGAACATGTGCAATGACAACACTCCATAAACCACGATTGAACATGTTCAATACCGTCAATATTGGTTTATCATCAAAACAGATAACAGCGCCAAAAAACGCAATAAACTCTGATTGCACATGTTCAATAACGTGTAAATGAAATTGAACCTTCACGAACGGTTTGAAGAAAATAATAAATACCTTTCGTTGACACATCCAAATGAACAAGTTCAGTTGTTTATTAAAACCCATTGTCGAATCCAATTGAACATGTGCACTAAAACCCATTGTCGAATCCGATTGAACATGTTCACTAAAACCCATTGTCGAATCCGATTGAACATGTTCACTAAAACCCATTGTCGAATCCGATTGAACATGTTCATTAAAACCCATTTTAAAATTTATTATATATGTGTTATGGAAGTAAATCCCTATAATTAAGGAAACTATTATATTATTAGTTGTCATCTATTATTTAATATAAATCTAATTGACTATATTACCCTTTTAAACTTATAACCAAACATGGGTGGACTCCGGTTCCCCAGTCTAACATGGTACCCCATTGATCCCGACCATATATATATATATATATATAACCAGGTTCATCAGCGTACCTATGAGATTCCAGCGTACCCAGCGTATCCTAATGTGAATGACCATTCACATGCATTTTTTTTAATAGACATGAGACAACATTATAAGACTTATTTTCAAAAGAAGCAACATTATAAATCTTGTGAATGGTAAAAAAAAGATCATGTGAATGGTTATTCACACCATTCACATTGTGTGAAATGACCATTCACATGGATGACCATTCACATAAATATGCATTGATCATTCACATAATTTTTAAAGACACAGAAAGTGTGAATGTATGCGAAATTCATATATCATGTGTATAACATTAATTTAAACATGGTTATGAGAAATAAATTTAAAAAAGTTTTTTAAAGTTGGTACCTTCGGGTGCACTTGATTTCGAGATATACTTATTTGAACCTGACTATATATATATATATATATATATATATATATATATATATATATATATATATATATATATATATATATATATATATATATATATATATTAATAGTAATACTTTTATATATATAAATTTATATGTTTTAATAGATATAACATTTATTTTATTTTATGTATAACATGATGTTTATTTAATTTTTACAAAAAATAAAATATTATAAAGTATGTTTTTACTAAATCTTCTACTTGTCAAACATTTAATATATTTGTATATACGTATTTCTTTTAAGATATTTTACTAAGCTTATAAATATATCAACTAATTTTTTGATTAGATATATCGATAAATATAAATAATATAAGATTTATACTTATTAGATTTATTTTTTTTAAATTACTAAATAGATCTTAGTTTATTGATTCACGAATTACCTGGATATTTTCAATAAAAGTTATTTACATAAAATATATATAAACTAAAAACTAAAACATAAAAATATATATATGTAGTGATGTACATTTGGAATTGTATCAATTAAATGCATCAATTAAATGAATATGGCCGAGATGCATCACGAATTGAACGATAAATATTAGATGCATCATCATCCAATCATTTTTTTTAAACTTGTTTAGATATTGTAATTTTGGGATTGTATCAATTAAATTCGTTTATCATTTATTGTTTAATTATATAATTGAATATTCAGTTAATATAAAATCAAATTTAATTAAACTATATATATTATTTTTCTCAAAATACTCATATGAATGTCAAATATGTGTATTGCATGATGCATCAATAATGCATTTAATCTAAGGGATGTGATTGATTCTTTTTAGGTTTCCTGGAACTTGACCCCATGTGTGTATGTACACACACACACACACACGCATATATGGGGTTGAGATTTATGGAATATCATATTAGACTGAAGTACATGATATCATACTAAATAAACATGTTTATTACGATAAAATGTTAAATTTGATGCAAAAGTGTAATAAACATATGTTTAAAGTTGCATGATGGTTAACCAATGCATATCAGGGGCGTAGCTACCATGGACATGGGGTGGGCCATGGCCACCCCTAAAGTTATCTTTAACCCAATATTACATGTATATATATGGCTCAATTTTTTTTATTTTGGACCACCTAAATAATTAGCCCACCATGTATAGGTATGTATCGTATATGTCTTCTCTTATTCTCTACTATAGGTCGACATCCTCCCTCATCGAAGTTCATCAATCAAAGCATCCAAACATGATTATTGAAGGAGCGCCAATTGCCAACAGCGTGTTTTCGATTTACCATTTTACGAACTGTTTTGTGTTTCCATTGATACGACTTATATTACAAAGCCCTGTGTTAGATCAATTTCGTCACTCTATACTCGTAGATGGAGATGATGAAGGACCAAGAATTAGAGCGAGATGACAGACGAGAGTTTGAGACAATAATAAAAAGGAATGAAAGTGATAGATTTTTCCAATTTTGATATTCCGACTTCTATGTTTCATGGCAGTGAAGTATTTGATTTAAAGTTATCACCGGATGAATTACTTTTCACTGGACTTACATAGTTACGGTTGCATTAATTCCTACTTTGAGGTATTTGCTAAATTTTTGTGATTTTGTGAATTAATTGTATAGTCAATATGAAAAACAAAAAAAAAAAGTTAGATTGTGTAATAAAATGACTTACTTTTTATAGTCTAATTCTTTACATTGAGAAAGATATTGTGATATCAAAACTTCGAAATGACCGAACATGTTATAATTGTATTTCATTTTCATTTTGCTTTTAGATTTTTCGATATTGATTAATTTGTACTCAACAATTTTGGCCCACCCACGAACCAAATCCTGGCTACGCCACTGATGCATATCATTTCATATTCATTACGTTAATGTTTAATTTTATGCAAAAGTGCAATTTGCATATTTTCATGCATATTGCAACTTTGAACATGTACATATCGTTATTTTGCATAAAATAAAACATTTTATCATAATGAACATCTAATGATGTGAACTAGTCAATAATAATGCACATGTGAACATGTATATATTGTACTTTTACATAAAACTTAACACTTCATCGTAATGAACATGTTAATATACTATGGTACTCCGGTTACCCAGTTTAAAATGGTACCTCATTTATCTTGAACCTACGCACACATACAAATGTATGTATTAATTATAAACTCGTTATTTGGAGGAAAATATAATTCAAAAGGGAATCCTTTTGGAGATGGCCAGACAACTAAATGAGTTCATGAGTTGATCGAATACATGAATACGTTTACACTTATTTTTCAATGTCTTAATTAATGTTTATATATATTTAATTAATAGTATATATATACTGTAGTTTTCTATTCCTCGTCGAAACTGTTGGTTGTATGTTTCCCTTTCGATCGGTGAATTAAATAAATTTGGCTATCGAAAAAGGAAATAGTCTACGCCTACGTACGTAACGTACATATTTGTCTTAATTAATTACTTGGCACTAAAGATTAAGAAGCCAGCAAACGATCAGTGCACTTGAATAATATATATCTTTAGAGTAAATTACATAAATGGTCCCTGTGGTTTACATAAAACTTTAGATACGGTCCCTGTAGTTTCAATTTTGCATAAACGGTCCTTATCTTCACTGTTTACTTGAAAAATTTGTCCCTCTACTGTTAACTTTAACCATGAAATGGTTAAATATTTTATAATGACCATTTTACCCTTTTCTTTATAACATTTTGGTCCTTCAAGTTTGTGGTTAATTTTAGTTTTGGTCCCTCACTCTATTTTACTTATTATCATTATTATTATTATAACTATTATTATTATTATTTATTATTATTAATTTAACTTTTTACATATTAATTTATTTGTTTATTGAGTTTTTTTATTTTAATAGATTTTTTCATTTAAATAACATACTTATTTATTTCTTTTATTATAAACAATTGTATCAAAGTAGAATCCATTTTCTTTTTTAGTTTTTCCGAATGAAAAAAATACAAATATTTTATAGTGTAGTTTTCCAAACCAAAAAATTTTGAACCTTAAACTTTTATTAGTTTTTTCAAACGAAAAAAAAGCTGCAAACCATTCTTGTTTTAAGTTTTTTCATTTTCTAAACGTAAAAAATATGAAAACCAATCCGTTTTTTATTTTTTTGCACAAAAAATTTCAACCATTTTTGATTCTTTGTTTTGGGAAACAAAAAAAAATACAAACCATTCTGTTATTGGTTTTTGCAAACGAAAAAACAATGAATAATTCTGATTTTCAGCTTTTCAAACAAAAAAAAACTCATTTTATTTTTCTAGTTTTTCGAAGGAAATCATTCCCTTTTATTTTTTCTCCGAACGAAAAAACTACGAACTATTACGTTTTAAAAGTTTTTTCTAAATACGAAATAATGTGTAGTCTTTTTGTTCGGAAAAACTAAAAAATGGAATGACTTGTATTTTTTACGATGGGAAAAATTTAAAAACGTAGTGGCTAGAATAATCAAAAAATAAAAAAATACGAACCATTCCATTATTTAGTTTTTTAATGAAAAACAACAAACCCTTTTATTATTTAGTTTTTCCGAACAAAAAACTTCGAACCATTAATTTTTATTAATCTTTAGTTTTAACTTTTCATATCGTAAAGAATACAAACCATTCCGTTTTTTAGTTTTTCGGAACAAAAGGACTACATGCTATTTCGTATTTAGGAAAAACTTTAAAAACATAATAGTTCGTAGTTTTTTCGTTCGGAGAAAAAAATAAAAGGGAATGGTTTCATTCGAAAAACCAGAAAATAGAATGATTTTTTTGTTTGGAAAAACTGAAAATTAGAATTATCCGTAGTTTTTTTCGTTTGCAAAAAGTAATAACAGAATGGTTTGTATTTCTTTTCGTTTTTCTCAAAACAAAAAACTAGAATGAGTTTTGGTGCAAAAAAAACGGATTGGTTTTCATATTTTTTACGTTTAGATAATGAAAAAACTTAAAACAAGAATAGTTTGTAACTTTTTTTGGTTGAAAAAACTAATAAAAGTTTAAGGTTCAAAATTTTTTGGTTTGGAAAACTACAATATAAAATGTTTGTATTTTTTTCATTCAGAAAAAATAAAAAATATAATGTATTCTATTTTGATACAATTGTTTATAATAAAAGAAATAAATAATTTGTAATATAAATTAAAAACTGAATTAAAATAAAAAACTTATTTAACAAATAATTAGTATGTAAAAAAGTTAAATTAATAATAATAATAATAATCGTTATAATAATAATAAGTAAAATAGAGTTAAATAAAAAAATTTACTTGAGGGACCAAAACTAAAATTAACTACAAACTTGAAGGACCAAAATGTTATTAAAGAAAAGGGTAAAATGGTCATTATTAAATCTTTAACCATTTCATGGTTAAAGTTAACAGCAAATGGACCAAATTTGCAAGTAAACAGTGAAGATAATGACCGTTTATGCAAAATTGAAACTACAAGGACCGTATCCAATGTTTTATGTAAACCACAGGGACCATTTCTGTAATTTACTCATATCTTTATATAATTGACTAAATTACATAAATGGTCCCTGTGGTTTATATGAAATTACGGTTTTAGTCCCTGAAAGAATTTTATTACACCACAAGTCCTTAAAATCGAAAAGTTGTAACATTTTGGTCCCTGAAACTAACGGCAGTTAACTTGAGCCGTTAGTTTCAGGGGCATTTTGGTCTTTTTGAATTTCAAGGACTATTTATGTAATTTTCAAACTTTTAGGGACCATTTATGTAACGTTTATACTTTTTATATATATATATATATATATATATATATATATATATATATATATATATATATATATATATATATATATATATATATATATATATATATATAGTATTTCTTTCTTTTTCACAATTTAATTATCCAAATATAACCATTTATTTTTAATTCTTTTTGTTTTAATCATTAATTTTTATTTGTAATTATTTATTTAAGATTATTATATGATATGATATAACTGGTTATTTTTTTCAATTATTTATTGAGAATCCAAATCTTTTTCTATTCTTTTTTTCATCTAATAAAAATAAAAATAAAAACTATAGTTTTTTTCGTTCAGAAAATCTAAAATCGAAATGATTTATATATTTTCTCCATTCAAAAAAAATCAAAATAACGACGTGTTGAAGCTTTTTCCGTTTGGAAAAAGTATATAATCAAAATGATTCGTAGTTTATTCATTGCAAATACTTAATAAAAAATTTAATTCTAAATGGTTTAAAAAAAATCAAGAATTAGAATGCTTTATCGCTTTTTAGTAAAAAAAAATTAAATTCCAAATGGTTTGTTGTATTTTATTGAAAAAATTGAAAATGTATTGATTTTTTTATCTACGTTTAATTAAAATCAGAATGGTTCTTTTGTTTGAAAAAATCAAAATCATAATTGTTTACCGTTTTTGATAAAAAAATATTAAATTAAAATCAAAATGGTTGGTCATTTTTTTATAAAACAAACTAATAACAGATGGTTATCGTTGTTTGAAAAAAATCAAAACTATAATGGTTCATCATTTTTTGATCAAGAAAATTAACAAATGGTTCATCGTTTATTTGATCCAAGAAACAATATTGTGGGGTTCGTAACTTTTTTATCGTTGTTTAACCAAAATCGTAATGATTATTTTTTTTTTGAAAACTAAAAAATCAAAAAATGATGAACCATTATGATTTTTGATATTTTTAAACAACGATAACCATCTGGTATTAATTTTTTTTATAAAAAAAATGACGAACCATTTTGATTTTAATTTAATATTTCTGATCAAAAACGGTAAACAATTATGATTTTTGATTTTTTTTTATACAAAAGAACCATTCTGATTTTAATTAAACGTAGATAAAAAAATCAATACAATTTCAATTTTTTCAATAAAATACAACAAACCATTTGGAATTAATTTTTTTTTGACTAAAAAGCGATAAACCATTCAATTTCTTGATTTTTTTTCAAACCATCTGGAATTAAAATTTTTATTAGGTATTTGCAATGAAGAAACTACGAAACATTTTGATTATATACTTTTTCCAAACGAAAAAAGCTTCAACACGTCGTTATTTTGAATTTTTTTGAGTGGAGAAAAGATATAAATTATTTTGGTTTTAGATTTTCCGAACGAAAAAAACTACAACTAGTTTTTATTTTTATTTTTCTTAAATGAAAAAAAGATAGAGAAAGATTTGGATTCTCAATAAATAATTGAAAAAAATGAACCAGTTATACCATATAATAATCTTAAATAAATAATTATAGTAATATATAAAAAAAACTAACATTAATAATAACAATAAACATACAAATAAAAATTAATGACTAAAACAAAAGGAATAAAAAATAAACTATATATTTGGATAATTAAATTATAAAAAAGAAAGAAATACTAAATATATATATATATATATATATATATATATATATATATATATATATATATGAAAAGTATGAAAGTTACATAAATGGTCCCTGAAAGTTTGAAAATTACATAAACGGTCCTTGAAATTCAAAAAGACCAAAATGCCCCTGAAACTAACGGCTCAAGTTAACTGCCGTTAGTTTCAGGGACCAAAATGTTACAACTTTCCGATTTTAGGGACTTGTGGTGTAATAAAATTCTTTCAGGGATTAAAACCGTAATTCCATATAAACCACAGGGACCATTTATGTAATTTAGTCTATATAATTAGTATTGACTTAGTACGCAGTTGGTACGATCGATGCATGTAATGTAAAATTAATTAATAGGATGCATGTTTGAATTTGCGTTTGAAAAAATATTGTAACGTTTGAAAACTAATAATCAATTAATAGCTGTAACAAAAAATGTTGCCGGAAATATAGTGTTTGGTTTATCTTTTGCTGTTTGCTATCATAATTATCAAATAATCTGTTTTCAAAGTGTTTGGATTTGCATTTTAACTTGTAAAACCAAATACCTCTAATTAATTAGTGAAGATCTAATGAGACAAAGTCGCATGCACCATTTGTTTTTCAAGTCCTATAAATAGACTAACAACACAGATCGACTAATTAATTAAGTATTTGTCCAAACGTACATAATGAAATGATCATACAGCAATATTATTCTTCATCCTTAGAATTTCTTCTAAGTATCTTCATCACTTGCAGTACTCTCGCCTTTATAATCCAATCCCACATGATATTTCTTTTCACCAACATAAAATGGGCATGGACTTTCCTTCTAAACCATTGCTTTTTTCACCATCAACCATATGATGTACATGGGTTCAAACTAAATCACGAGGAACTCAAGCCGAGCCAGCCAAGGTTCAACCCAGAATCTACGGAATGCATTATTTGCTTAAGTACGATAGAGGAAGACGAAGAGATTAGAGAGTTGAGATGTGGTCATGTGTTTCACCATGTTTGTTTGGATAGTTGGCTAGGGTTTAGAAACCGGTCATGCCCAATGTGTCGACAGAGTTTAGGATTGCCTATGGTTATTTCGGAGTTTGGTGATCATGAATTGTTGGTTTTTGATTGTTGTTCTATTAGTAATTCTAGAGACGATGGGGAAGGTTCTTGGTGGCTTCGATAAGTTCTATCAGCAAGATATTTTCACAATTATTGTTGTGTATTTATCCTCTATTGTAAGTGTTGTTGTTTTAAATAATGAGTTTTATAAAAATAGACATGTATTTTTGAAAGACTCTAGCTATTTATATTATCATATTATACATTTTCATCTTTGTTTCTTACATTTAAATATTCTATATATAGTTCATTTGTGTAGAAGAAATGCATTTACAATTGCAAGTATTTGGCCTTTGTTTGTACTTTATAGGATACAAAATTACAAATAGAGTTGTTCTAAATATTTGATAAAATTAACAATTATATCGTGTTGTACTTGTATATACTAGTTTATTAGCCGCGTATTATGCGGATATTTTAATATATATAAAATTTAATAAATAAAAAAATAAAGATATAAATATTCTTTTTTTAAACAAAAGTATATAAGGTGATATTATTATTTATTATTACCTATTAATTTTGTATATTTCTAAATATATATGAAGAGTAATTATTTTCTTATATATTTTTTAAACTCTTATTATATTATCTTATAATTAATAAATTAATAGATTATTAGATTTTGTTTGATTTGATTTGATTTGAATTTAAAAGTGGATTATATTAGATTTGGATAGATTTGATTTAAAATTTTTTATTCTTTTTAAAATCTATAACTGCCACGTGTCAATTCATGGTGACGACACGTGGCTTCACCAGAAATAAGTATAGTTACTCTTTTAATAGTATAGTTAGAAGTTAGATTAGATTAGATTAGATTAGAAGTTAGATTAGCATCAATTAGGTATTAGTGGCGGTATAAGACTTTAGCGACGAAACATAAAACCACGAGAATTAGCAGCAACAAGTATTAGTGGCGTCATTAATAGCGACGACAAATGTCGGCCTTAATACTCATATTTCTTGTATATGGAGAGGGGGTTTGGTAAATAACAAACATGCATTGTTAATCCCTAATCCAAATGGATTCCACATTGACCATAAACATCAATATATTTATAATCATTTATTTAAATAAATTGTTGTGGATTAAAAAAAAAAAAGGTTGTGTACAAATCATCTACCTTTAATATATCTCATGTTTATATGTTTGCTAACTCACTAATTGTTTAAATCTTAGTACGAAAGTTTATATATAAATCTAGCTTCAAATAAGTACTGAGTTTTACAAAGTACCAAAATATCATTCTTAAGACCAATTTTTTCATAATAATGTCTAAATACCATTCACTCGAACCATATTCTATATATATATAAAAGATAAGAACACAACTTTCACATGTAACGGCAAAACCAATTTGGAAGTTATAATTGACACGGTCACAAGGAATCCTTCAAAATCGGCGTGTTTGTGTACGATGTTTTCTTTGTTTTTTTTTTTTATGTTTAATTTTTTTTTGTTAATTGTTTATTCATGCATTTATATATTTATTATTAACATAGATAATCCTTAAAAGTATTACAATATTATAAACATTATATTAATGAATAACTAAATAAAGTAATTAATTAAGTATTGTTTCTTATCAATATTAAATAGTATAAATAATATTTTAAGAAGGATAAGAACATACGAAGAACGTAAACACAAAAATACAATTAACCATCAAACACTTAATGAAATAAAAAATAAATAAAAATAAATTTGAATTATAACAACATTTTCTTAATGAAGACATAATTTATTTCTTTTTCTCAATTATCTTTTGAACTGATTGTTGTTATTGCTAGAAAAAATAAAAAAAAATTTATTTAGACAAATGCAAAAAGTTAGGGGTAGTGATCTTCTAAAAGAATATCACCTTGCTAAATGATTAGAAGAAAAGTTTATATAGTTTTGAATAATATAAAAATAACATTAATCTCAAAACATAGCTGCGTGATTAATAATTAACAAATGTATACGAGTCTAATGATTTATAATCATTGAAAAACTAATTTGATTGATTTAAGTAATGCATATATGATAGTATAATGGTTTAATCACTAAATAAATAAGTTTAAGTGATGTAATTAATAAACAAATAAAAGTACATTGTGTTTTTCTATATCGTAATTTATGTATAATTTCATAATTGAATGGTTCAAATAGCATTGCCTTTCTTTGGTGTCAAATCAAAGCTAGGCTTTTTTATCATCAGTAAATAAAATAGTAATCAAAATATTATCATTAAAAATAAAGCTTAACAAGTACATTTTTTGTTAATAGCAACTAGGTACGGAGGCAAGGACAGCGTTTGGTGTGACCATTAATCAGGGTGTTTAGTTTTGCGTTATGAACGAGATTATTAGCTTATTACGTTACACTAACGCAAATAGTTGGCTTAAAGTGTTTGGATTGCATACGTTAATAAGTGATTATTTGCGTTTAGAGTTAATCCTACCACACTTTTTTATAAGTTAAAAAAATGTAGTTTATATGCTTAATAAGTGATTATTTGATCATTTTACAAGTTAAAACGCAAATCTAAACACTTTAAAAACTGATTATTTGATAATTACGATAGCAAACAGCAGAAGCTAAACCAAACATTACATTTTCGACAGCACTTTTTGTTACATGTATTATCTGATTATTAGTTTCGAAACGCTACAACACTTTTTTAAACGCGAATCCAAACACCCTCTAAAATATCAAGTTATAAACTATATCTAACTGTTAAGGTGGAGAGAGAAAAACTGATGAGGCGTTGACGTGTACATAAAGGTGGGTTTCAGAAAGGTAAGTATACCTTTCATATTAAGAGTGGGATAGGTGGATGCAGCCCAGAAATTTTATATATATACATATATAAAATTAAATTAAGCCCAGATTAATTGTTGCATTAAATATATTTAGAATGGTTAATTACTAAAATAACCATAAATCTCACTCACTTGTCAACTTTTACCCAAAAAAATTTATCTAACCAAAATACCCACATTTAGATGACATTTACGTGATCTGTACGTTTTACTAATATTTTAATGCATTACTTTACAAAAGGTGATTGGTAACGTAAAGTGCATAGCTTTACGTTACCAAATTCAAATTTTGCTCATTCCCAAGAAAAGTTAGGTATTCACCATGATATGACATCTAACCTAATTTTTCTTGGAATGAGCAAAATTTGAATTTGGTAACGTAAAGGTAAGGTACTTTACGTTACCAATCATCTTTTGTAACGTAATGCATTAAAATATTAGTAAAAAGTACAGATCACGTATATGTTGAATATCACGTAAATGTGGTAACGTAAACTGTAAGTATTAAATGGATTTTTCTGGGTAAACTTGATAAATGGGTTGGATTTATGGCTATTTTAGCAATTATCCCTATTTAGAAATAAATAGACTAAAAGAGCTCAAACAATAAGCCTAAGGATTAACTATTAATGAATTAAGTTTTTCTGTATAGAAGATGGAATTTATAAGTTGGTAAACAAGAATGAAGATTATTATTAATAACGACAACGTACCCACAAATCTTTATGAATAAAATATAGCTATAAGGGCTGCTGTCCTGTGTTGACGTACACATGCGCACACACAAATTTAATTGAATACATATATACTATACTATACATGATCGATCAGAAATTAATATATCATTATTAGAATCAAAGTGCAAACCCATTTCGATCATATATATACACCTTCAATTCACATGATCGGATTTGGATAATTTGGATTCGGATTCGGATGATCGATGAGCATGTTAATTCACCTGGGTTCATTTCTTAAGTCTGTGATATCTGCACTTGATCTTACGATCAACCATGTCTTGTTCAACCACTGCAAGCACGTACCATCACCATCACCGGCCACAAAAGTTTAGCCGCGGCCTTCTAGATGACGGAAGGGTCTTGTCTGAGGACGTCGACGTAGAATGTGTGGTGTGCATCACAAGAATCGAGGATGATGACGAGATCGTAGTGTGCAGATGTGATCACGTCTTCCATAGCAAGTGTTTGGATGGCTGGCTCGCATTTGGACATACAACTTGTCCATTATGCCATGACGATCGCTGGTGCTTCTGGAACTAATTAAATAACTCGATCTTCAAATTAAATTAACGGGCGATATGATTCTCAACTTTAATTTGTCGATCATGGCTTTCACTAAATCTGTATTACAATTTACTGACATCCATATATACACGTACGTACGGCCTGTAGTGTTATCAAATTCTATTAATATTCTTCTCGATCGATCAGTTTCTTATAACAATTTGTTTTCTATATATCTTGTTTTAATTTTATACTTGGTTAATTAATTAATTAGACACGTACTGTTCGTTCTTAATACCTGAGTGGTGACGTGACTAGTGATCGACTAGCTAGAATTTTAACATCGTCATCTTCGTGAAAGGCGTAAACTAATCGGCTATATCTCACGATCACGACCTACTTCGGACTGACTTCATCCCCGGCCATGGTACGTATGTATGTGTCATCACTCACCAACATATATTTAAAAAGACATGCAGATATATATTGCAAGCCATTAAAAAACAATAATAAAAAAGAAGAAGAAAGAAAATATTTTGTGGGCAGTTGCTCTTTCTTGACCATTTCTTTCAGGTCATGCTTTTTGAAAGTACCAAAGGCCTTTGGCCTAACGGTAAGAGTGTGGAGTTATAAGCGAGAAGTCACGGGTTTGATCTCCGTTGTAGGCAAGTTAATATTTAGGTGGTGTAAGTAAGTCTAGTGGTAAAGGAGTTTTTTAGTAGTAGGAGTAGGATACTTTGCCGTTCAAAAAAAAAGAAAATGAAGTGAATTCATCAAGATCAAGATTTTTTTTCCATGAACTAGCATTTTGATGTTCATTCTAATTATGTAATTAAATAAAAAACATTTTTAATTTAAATGAAATAATTAAAAATCATAATCAAGTATTTACTATTCCAATACACTAAAGTTTAAAAAATTAATAAAAAAAATGTCCATCATATTAATAATAGAATAAATTATTTACCATTCCAATACACTATACTTATTATCATGTTCTTGTGATACCAAATGACATCAATTACTTAGAGGGTGTTTGGTTTTGCGTTATAAACGTGATTATTAACTTATTACGTTACAATAACGCAAATAATTGGTTTAAAGTGTTTGGATTGCATACGTTAAAAAGTGATTATTTGCGTTTAGTGTTTGTCCTACCACACTTTTTCATAAGTTAAAAATTGTAGCTTATTTGCTTAATAAGTGATTATTTAGTAATTTTACAAGTAAAAACGCAAATCCAAACACTTTAAAAACTGATTATTTGATAATTATGATATCAAACAGCAGAAGCTAAACCAAACACTACATTTCATGCCGCACTTTTTGGTACAGCAATTATCTGATTATTAGTTTCCAAAACGCTACAGCATTTTTTCAAACGCAAATCCAAACACCTTTTTAGTAGTTCTAGATTAACAATTAAATAAGTAAATTAGTATTTTAAACTCAAATCATTAGTTGGATCCTCTAGAATCACAAAAACTAATATATAAGACATAATGATGATGATAACAATAATAAACTTAAATGTTATTAATAATATTTTTTTCTAATTAAATAACTTACACTTATAACTAATTATAGTAAAATTATTAAATATCATAAGTTTAAATTTTCAGTACATTTTAATTTTAAAAATATTTATTTAAGTTATTTATTAATACACGGATCAATAAACTAGTGTCGTATTATACATTTGGTATTTATAAAAAAAGTAACTAAATTAAATGTTAAGCAACATATAATAAATTAAAATACTCAAAAGCCCACAGGAATATAGTTGATGCTCCCACACCATAAGGCCATGCGGAATACTCATCCCGCCTGCAGCGGTCTTGCCACCTGTAAGTAAACCCCGGCGGCTACACCGCCCCCCCTCTGCGGCCGCGCGAACCCGCCCGGCCTCCCTTCCCCGCTCCACCCCGCTTCTCCCTTCTTCTTCCCCCTTCTTTTCCTTTTTTTTGGTAGAACACTTTTATTCCTTTTTTTTTGTAAACAAAACAAACACACACACACCCACACATATATATATATATATATATATATATATATATATATATATATATATATATATATATATATATATATATATATATATATATATATATCTTTTTACTTTTATAATTTTATAATTTTATTTTTTGTTTTTTTATCATAGTTTCATAAATGTTTGTATTTTTTTATTTTAGTTTCGTAATTGTTGTTTCGTTCGTACAGTTTCGTATTTTACTTTCGTAATCAGGAAACACACAATAACCTTCAATCAGATCTCGTGAAACATATTGCACTTGCCCAAATACCAAATTTAGACGGCTAGTTTGTATTTTTTTATGTTCATTCGTAATTTTAGTTTTTATTTATTGTTATGTATTTTATTATTTTAATTCGGTAATTTTTAATTTTTAGTCTATGTAATACTTTTTAAATATTTATGAAATTAATTATTTTAGTTCTAGTATTTGTTTTGTTAGTTAAAATTAATTTAATGTTAAAAAAATTAAGAAAGATGGAAAGTTTAAGAAAGGTGGGTATTTCCTAGTTAGAAAGGTGGGGAAAGGTGGAGAGAGAAAAGCTGATGTGGCGCTGACGTGTACAGAAAGGTGGGTTTGGGAAAGGTGGGTACTCCCACCCCTCTAACAATTAGCATGAGTAGTTAAAGTAAATGAATGAATTAAAATTCAAGGTATTTCACGGAAAATCTTTTAATCTTTAATTACAGGTACCAGTTTACACAAAAGACGCGAACGGAAAAGGACATGCGTAAATAGTGTCAACGGAAAAATAAGAAGTAACAGAATATTTATTATGGTGTTCTACTATCGGGTTCTAATGTCCAAATTCCACTAAACAGAAAAGAACAAATTAATTTGAGGACTTCTATGAAAAAAATATAATGGGGAAACGAAAACGCAAAAAACATGAAAACATGTTGGTTTTTTCATATTAAACCCTATCTTATTGATATATGATTGAGATTTTAGTTTATATATAATATCATACTTATATATTTTATTATAGACTTATGTTTATAAAATAAAAATAATAGAGTGTATCTTCTGTTTTTTATAATAATAAGTTGAATTTATTTTTTCCGGTGAAATGTGGAGGTGACATGTGTCATTTGAATGTTTTTCTTCTCACACGCACATATATATATATATATATATATATATAGAGGGAGGTTCAATGGAAAACCACCATGCACCTGAAAACTTGTGAAAACCTCACTGCACCACCACAAATGCATCAAATTCCCCGCGCGATGCATCAAAATCCTGCGCGATGCATCAAAATTTCTGCGTGATGCATCAAAATCCCGCGTGATGCATCACTTTATTTACGATCATAACACCGTGTTTTTCATGAAATGCACCAAATCGGACGGTTTGTGTAGGTTTCCACGGTTTTCACGTGCATAGTGGTTTTCCATTGAACCCACCCCTATATATATATATATATATATATATATATATATATATATATATATATATATATATATATATATATATATATATATATATATATATAGAATCAGGTTCATCAGCGTACCTATGAGATTCCAGCGTACCCTAATGTGAATGATCATTCACATATATTTTTTTTTAATAAACATGTATAAGACAACATTATAAGACTTTTTTTCAAAAGGAGCAACATCATAAATCTTGTGAATGATAAAAAAGGATCATGTGAATGGTCATTCACACCATTCACATTGTGTGAAATGACCATTCACATGGATGACCATTCACATAAATATGCATTGAGCATTCACATAAGTTTTAAGGACACAGAAAGTGTGAATGTATGTGAAATTCATATATCATGTGTATAACATTATTTTAAACATGGTTATGAGAAAAAAAATTTAAAAAAAGTTTTTTAAGGTTGGTACCTTCGGGTGCACTTGATTTCGAGATGTACTTTTTTGAACCTGACTCTATATATATATATATATATATATATATATATATATATATATATATATATATATATATATATATATATATATATATAGTCAGGTTCAAAAAAGTACCTTCGAAATCAAGTGCACCCGAAGGTACCAACCTTAAAAAAAAATTTTAAATTTTTTTTCTCATAACCATGTTTAAATTAATGTTATACACATGATATATGAATTTCACATACATTCACACTTTCTGTGTCCTTAAAACTTATGTGAATGCTCAATGCATATTTATGTGAATGGTCATCCATGTGAATGGTCATTTCACACAATGTGAATGGTGTGAATGATCATTCACATGATCTTTTTTTATCATTCACAAGATTTATAATGTTGCTCCTTTTGAAAAAAAGTCTTATAATGTTGTCTTATACATGTCTATTAAAAAAAATATATGTGAATGATCATTCACATTAGGGTACGCTGGGTACGCTGGAATCTCATAGGTACGCTGATGAACCTGATTCATATATATATATATATATATATATATATATATATATATATATATATATATATATATATATATATATAATTATATTATATGTATAATGATGCATTGTAAGTTTGAAGAGGTAAACTCATAATTTTCTCTTTTTCTAAATGTTTATTAGCTAGTATTTGAAAAATAAAGTAAATTAACAATATAAGGAAGATAAATTAAAGGATTAATATTGAAAAAATCATATCAACTTTCTTTATTTTTGTGGTTAAGTGTTAAACTTTTTTTCTTATTGTTTAAGTCTTTTAAGTATTTTGTTTTATTCGAAAGTGTATGTTTGACCGATTACCAAACAAGTTAATTATCTTAGATTTTTTACTTAATTAATGTTGGAAAAAACTCATAATTTTGTCATATTTTAGCGATCAATTCCTTAAACTTCTTATTTTATCAGTTGTGTTTTACTAGCTAATTCGGTAGCCGGTTAATAATATATAGAGTAAATTACATAAATGGTCCCTATGGTTTATAGCAAATTACAGGTTTCGTCCCTAACTTTTAAAAATTACACTGATAGTCCATATTTTAAAACTTTGTCACGCTTTTAGTCCCTAAACAATTCAATTTTTTAAAAATACCAATTTTGCCCTTGTAATAAATTTCACATATGGTCCCTAATTCATTAATTTAGTTTTTGATTTATAAATTACTATTTGTATTTTATAATATCATTTTTTTATGGAAATATTTATTTCGTTTATCAATTTTTGTTTCATAATTTTTTATCTATCTATATATTTAATTAATTTATCCTTCTTATTTTCATATACTAATTTTTAAATGTTATTCATATTGTTTTTGAAATTTTATACATGTAGAATATGTACGTTTATTTATAAATTTTAAAAAATTTCCCTTCTTATTTCATAAATATTTATTAGTATACATCATAAATTCTACATATGAAATGATGTTATTATAAATATATTATTTTAAATAATCTTTAAAAGGCTTGTAATTTGTTACCATTCTATTATTTTTAAGAGCATGTCGTATCATTTTTTTTCTAATGTTTCAATAGAATAAAATATATGATCATTAATAAATATAAATTCTACTTTACTTTTTTTTTTCTCTTTCTTTTTTATTTTTATTTCATAAACAAAAAAATATGAGAAACCTTTTTAATTATTTATAAAAAACCTTTGATGATTTTAAATAAGAATTTAATGTATATTTAATGTCATAATATAATGTTTTGTTTTTTAATACTAAAATAGTGTTTTAATTTTTAATTTTAAAATAGTGTTTTTAAAAAAATTTATTTAAAATTATCAATAGATTTTTTGAAATGATTTAAAAGTTTCTTACATTTTGTTGTTTGTGAAATAAAAATAAAAAACATCTAAAATAATGATCCATATTTAATACTCCAATTGAATTAGTATTATATACTCTTCAAACATTAGAAAAAAATGATATGTTACACCCATAGAAATTTTAAAAATGCTAAAGGATTACAATCTTGTTAAGTTTATTAGGAATAATACAACTTTACTAAAACTATTTCATATGTTAAATACACAATATTCTACCAATAAAAATCTGTAAACTAAGAATAAATGATTTTTATAATTTATAAATGAATGTATATATTTACATGTTTAGAATTTCAAAAACACTTTTAATATCATTTAAAAATTAATATATAAAGATAAGAATGATAAATTAATTAAATATATAAATAGATTGAAAAATATTTTATAAAACAAAAATTAATAAAAAAAATAATTTTCTTTAAAATGACTAAATGTAGAAATAAATAAATAAATATTTAAAATTAATAGTTGTGCTTATTAATATATAAGTAAAGTACTTATTAATTAAACATTTATGAATATCCAAATAATTAAATATAAAGTAAAAACTTAATTAATTTATTAAGGACCATAAGTGAAATTAGTTTCTAAGGGTAAAATTGGTATTCTTAAAAAATTGAGTTGCTTAGGGACTGAAAACGTAACAAGGTTTCAAAATATGGACTATCAGTGTAATTTTTAAAAATTAGGGACGAAACCTGTAATTTGCTATAAACCACAGAGACCATTTATGTAATTTACTCTAATATATACTTTTGAATAAGAAAAACACAGTTTAAGGACTTCAATAATTGGAAAAAAAAATTAGGGACTAAGTTGAGAAAATAAAAAATGTTGGTTGAGTTTTTTCAATATCAACTCTAAATTAAAAGTTAAGATATATTAACATTTAAAAGTGATAATAAATAAACTTTTAGGCTAAAAAACAACAAATTAAAAATCACTATTAATCAAATAAGAAATATATATTAGTTATTTTAACGAGAAAAATGATCCTGAAAATCGATTAAAAGATTTTAAAAAATTGGTGGTAATAATACCAGAAATTAAAGAGCCAAAATTTGATGAAAACTATTTAAAAATGCGCCGGTCATAAATCACATTTCATTCATGTTCATTGAATCATGGGTCAAAAAAGTCCTCCAACTATTCATGTAATTTTGCAATTTCTTGGCAAATTTGTCACTGTAGTTGAGAAAAATAAACCAAATTAATACTTTAAATATCACATTAATGATGGTTTATTTATATTCAATCTGTATATGTAATATGCTCATGTGTGTGCGTGTTATCCCTTGAAAGAAACTTAGGTAGCACGGCTGAGGTGCCGTTTGGTTTGCGGAAATGGAATTCAGAGAAATTTAAAATTAAATTTAGCATCTTTTGAATTTTTATCAACAAATATAATATTTAAGTTTTATATATTTGTTATAAAATTATTTGTATATACTAATTTAGCATCCCTTCATTTTCATGAATTAAATTTCAACCTATATTCTTAACAAATGCTAAAATTTATATTCATCTCTAACCATAAATTCGTCAAACATATTAATATTCAGTTTTATTAAATTCTACTTGATCAACCAAATATCTTGGGCCTTTTGGGCCGTCAAGGATTGAAACTCTGCGTTACGAGAGAATGGGGCCATGGGCTAAAATATGGACCATCTCGGTCAAGATATATCGACACAATAAGTAAGGGTGACAATTTCAGCATATTCAAACAAACGGGTCAAACAGGTTGATGATCAAAAGTAATAAATTTTACATAATTTTAAAAAATAATTCAAAGAACAAATTTTTAATTTTTTAATACACCGTCTTATAAATTTTCATTTTTAAAAAATAGTTATGTTCTATTTTAGTTTTAGAATGTGTTCATTTAAATGTTTGGTCCGTTTGGCCCGTTGGGTCAAAATTGTCAACCTTATCTATAAGTTTTTTCTAGAGGTTCAAAACTGAATATATTCAAATATTCGAAATTTTGGATAGTAATTTTTGCTATCTGACTCTGAAATTTCAAATATCTGATTTTATGTTGGCGTCTTTAATTTAAAAGTTTTTACTCGGGGTGTTCAAAACCGGTTATTTTCGGATATCCAAAATATTGGATAGTACTTTTTGCAGTCTGAATCCGAATGTTGGATTCGGATATTGGATTATCCGAATATTCGAAAATTCATATTTTTTTAAAAAAATTTAAATCAAAATTTCTAATGTCTAAAATACAAATTCATATATCCATATACATATTAAAGATAAATATATATCATAAAATAAATGTATTTGAAATTATTTTTTACTCAAAATGACTGAATAAAGATTAAAAAAAACTAAAATAAATAAAATATTAATTAATAAATTTATACTATCAAATTAAACTAAAAAATATCCATCATAATATATATAAACATTTATATTATGTATATAATCAATACAAAAATATATGAAATTTCAAAAAAAAAAAAAAAGTTGGAGGGCATCCGATTATTTGGTATTGCACTATCTGAATCTGAATCTGAAAATCCAGATATCCGAAATTTCAGTTAATTACGGGTCTAATTTAAAAGTTTTTCTTTCGGATGCTAGGATTCAGATTTTATTAAACGCTGTTTGTTTTTACACCTCAAACTAAAAGAGCATGGAGGATTATAATAGACGATGGATCCATCAAAATCAAATCTTTGAATTTTTCATTAAAAGCCCCGCCATTCCACACTTTAACTTGTTTCCTTCAATTTCACACCATCTTTTCTATTTCTAACATTCCATTTATCAAACTTTATCAAAGCATCAATTCAATTGGTTCTTTCCCTTTTATGTTTCTACTATATATATATTTTGCAATTGCATGATTAAGTAAAGTAACAAACTACAAATCCCCAATCCGCCGTCTTTCCCATTTTATGTTTTTGACCGACCAATTGTGTTTAACACTTCAAACAACAACAATTTATGTAATGTGTTTTCTACTTTCAATAGATCAGCGGAACAAAGATTATTGTTATTATTTTACATAAATTTGATTGATTTGTTACTCAAAGGGTCTTTTAATGCATACATTAACATTATCATTTCATTACTAATTTTAGACACAACGGTAGGCTTACATCAAATGAAAATACAAAGGATTCGTTATCCTTAGATTTAAGAACAAAATTGATCCTTCTTCTTTCGTGGAACCAAACCATATCATGCTTGACTTTCTTACAGTCAAAATTCAAGATTTTAAGATATGATTAAGATCTTTCTTCCCAGCAGAATGATGCTTGAAAATCCATTTCCAGGCCTTCATATGGCTGTTCTTCATTTTTTTAATCCCTCTCTCATTCACCGTAATTCGACATGACGACGATCCGATTACATCTGATGGAAGTGGATCATACTTCTTCTGGAAAACAGAGTGCTCTTTTATTGACTTTTCTGAAACTGAGTCAATCTTTAAATCAATGAACTCTGAATCATCATCATCAACAACAACCATTTCTTTTGATGAAACCCCACTTCCGAAATCCACAAACCCACCTCTAATTCCACACTTTCTTGGCTCATATTCATTAAAGTCAGAAACTTTTGCACTTGAAAATACCACAGAACCACCCACCTCATGGTCAAGATTCCCATCCATGAAGCTGCTTAGAGTTAGAGACCTAGATCTTGATACATCCATTACACAAACCTCACTTTCCTCATCAAACCCACTTCTGTTTCTCTCACTAGAATCCAGCTTCTCTCTCTTCTTCTTCTTCTCAAAAAGCTTCCCAATTCTCCAAAACCCATTGCTTTTCTTGACCTCAACAACACAACTATTACTCCTTTTGAGCAAAACAGCATCATCACCCTCTGTTCCACTTCTTTTGATTTGCTTCATGTGTGAGAAGAGTGTTTTGTAGTCATCATTACTACCATTTTCATTCTCGATCAAAAACGAGATCCTTCCCACACTTCCCACATCCACTGTGCAAGATGAGTTTCTGTAAGAAGATACATCGGAGGAGCAAGAACAAGAGGAGAACCTCTGTTCCCCACAGTCGGAACAAACAAGATTCATCAGCTTGTCTTTGAGGCAGTATGCACAGATTCCAACGGATGATACATTTTGTGGGTGTTTTGTACATGGAACATCTGATGATGATGATGTTGAGAAGAAATTGGTGTTAACTTGGTCTGATTCCACTGATTTTCCTCTCTCCTTCATGACTATGATTCTTAAGTTTTGCTTGAAGGATTTTGGTTGGGTTTCAAGGAAAAAACCAACCAATTTGCATAGAAATTTGGTGGGATTTAGGAAATGAATGTAGAGTGAGTAGGGTGAAGCTCGAGAATTGAAGATGCAATGGCTTTTAAAATGAGGTATAAAAAAATTGATAAAGAGACAAGGGGCTCATGCAAGCAAGTGCAACCATAATTGCAATGATTTTGTTATCGGTTTTTTATTTGAAAAGTATTTTACTTTAACAAATATTTGAATTAAAAATAATTCTGGTTTAAATTTTAGTCATTAATAATTGTATTACGTATCTAATCTATAATATCTATTTGATATGGAAAGTTATAATAATAAGTCCCATGATTATTTTGAAATCTAATGATGGTATTAATAATGTCCTTGTATTTGTTTATTATTTGTTTATATTAAAAATTATTTTAGGCATTTAGTTAGGAGTTGTAATCTCGTTCTTACTCATGTTATTAGTCACCATAATTCGGGTTCATAAATTATTATGTTAATTCATTTAAAACTAAATTCACTTTACTACGACATGAAATACAAAAAAAAATGACTAGCTTCCTTTGAATATCATGAAAAAATCAATCCTAAATAAGATAAACTCCTTCCAGAATTTTACAAGGGCAATTCTATACGCATACCCTTCTCGGTTGCTAATCACACACCCCGTTCTTAATGTGAGAGGAGATTAACTTTTAATTATCGAGTCTCACGTCATCCACCTGATTTAATAGAAATTATGGTTTGAAAATTACATTAGCAGTCCTTCTGGTTAAAGTTTTGTTACCAATTTTAACCTTAGCCATTTAAAATAACTATTTTATCCATCCTTGTTTGATAGTTATTATTAAGATTGTTTTTATATACTATTATAAAATAATATACTAATTCTAAATCTAAAAATAGTAAAATTAATTTAATGTAGAATACATGAAAATAACTAATAAAATACTTGTAAAGACATATAAATAATTATTATTATTAATTAAAAACTAAAAAGTAACGATTTGAGTTTAGACTTTTTTAAACTTTTTAAAATAAAATGTAAACCTTTTTTAATTATAAAATAATTATTTTTATTAAGTAGTCATTTTTACCCTTTTTATAATAAATGATTATTAATAAAGATTAAAACATATAAATTGTTATTTTCATTTTGATTTTTTGTAAAAAAAATTAAACGTTTTCATGAACAATAAATAAATTTTAAGTTTTCAAAATTTCTTGATAGTTTTATAGAACTTTTCTAAAAACATTTACAAAACTAACTTTTAAAAAACATTTAAATATGTTAAAATTTTCAAACATGTAAGTTTTTCAAAATGTTTAAAGTTTTTAAACATTTTTCTTCAAAACGTTTAAACTATAAAAATGAATTAACCGTTTACTGAAAGTGTTAAAAAAATTGTTTATGCACAAATTTTAAAACATCAAAAAAGCTTTTAGTATTTTTTGACAATGTTTACATTTATATTTTGATTTGAAAAATATTTACTTTTTCTAAAGTAAAAAATCTTAACTCAGACGTAAATTTTTAATTTTTAATTAATAATAATTATTCAATTGTATTTGTTAACATTTTATTATTCATATTTATGTCTTATATATTAAATTAATTTTATTGGTATTTTAAATTTTTTAGATTAGTTTATTATTTAATAATGATAGAAATATTAATAAAAACAACATTAATAATAATTATTAAACAAGTAAAAGTAAAATGATCATTTTAAATGGTAAAAAGACAATATCCGTAACAAAGCTTCAACCACAAGTATTATCTGTGTAATTTTATAAACTTAAAAAACTAATAAAGAGATAAAAGAGAAGTGACATGACACAAGGAGTAAAGGAATGAAACAAGCAAATAATTAATGCATAGATTGTAGATTTGTAGATTATAGAACCAGTTGTAGTCTCTTTGTAGTTTATATGCGACAGTAGCCCTATCTATCCTTCGTAGTACTATCCATGTCCTTGATTGATTCCCATCCACCAATCTAAACTACTGTCTCTATTTATAATGGTGACCAATATATAATAAGGTTAACTTATTAATAGGGTGATGCTAAAGAGACACCTTCATAGGGGTATAATTATAATTTTATTTCTTATCATTTTCTAGGTACTAATTAATATAACTTAGTTGGTGAGTGTTTATTGGTTGATATATTTTCTCTTTCCTCATTTTTTAGGCATAGAGATGTCTTTTAGGTAAATTGGGGTAGGGGTGAGCTCGGTACCATACCGAACCGAACCGGTACCGATCCCGAAAATACCGAAAACGAATTATTAGTTTTGGAAGAATCGAATACCGAAACGTATAATTTTATATGGTGCCGGTTCGGTTCCGAATACCGAATTTTAGCTCATTTAAGAACCGAATACCGAACCGAAAGTACCGAATACCGAATTTTAGCTAATTTAAAACCGAATACCGAACCGAATATATTAATTCGGTACCGGTCGGTACCGGTTCGGGTTCGGAAAATGGTACCCGTCGCTCACCCCTAAATTTGGGTGTCTTTTTAGACTTCCCCTATTAACACCACTTTCTTCTCTAAAATGTCTTTTTATTATCATTATATTACAGGTCAAAATAGTAGGGATGATGTATGAGAAATTAGGGATGATTTACAAAGAAATAGCCAAATTGTTATTGCCTTTCTTAAAACAATAACAATAACATATTTTAAGCTTTAGACATTGTACCTTCTATATAATGTATAGCTATATAATAACAACATGCAAGTATGCAACTTTAAATTAGGGGATAATTATTTAAAAAAACCCAAAATTGCAAGTTTGCAACCATTTTATTAAGTTTTACCCAAAATACAAAATAAAGACATTTAACCAAAATTAATCATCTGACTCCCCGGAGATGATAGCTTCTTTTACTATTGCTTCTGAGTTCGTATCGCTACAATAGAAGAGGAAATTTCATTGATTCATAAACTCGTATACTAATTTTGTTACCACATTTACGTTACATCCACTATTTACTTTACATGTACTTTTGTTAGTTTTATACATTACGTTACAAAATGTGAGAGTACCGAAAAATACATTACATTTTCGTTACCAAACATTTTCTTGTCATTTACAATAGATTTTTTGTACTTTTTTGTATTCCTCAAATCTATATATATTATTCAAAAATAAAATTTCAATACTATTACGTAGGGGTGTGCAAAATAACCGAACCCGCATAACCCACCCGAACCGAACCTTAATCGGGTTAAATGGGTCGGGTTATTCGGTTTTCGGGTTCCTTATTCGTGTTAAATGGTACCCGAATACGTAATTCGGTTCGGTTTACGGATAGGATTCATGCTTATTTGGGTACCCAAATAACCCGAATAACCCGTTTAATATATATTTTTCATTTTTTTATTTGTTTATAATTATAAATAGTATTGTTTATATCTATAATGTAAATATGTAAATACTCATTTTTGATACTCAAAGCATTTAACCCATTTTACCCAAATTACCCAACTCGTTTAAACTACTTTGTTGATGATTTTATTTTTTATATCAAAACCAAATAACCTATTTAACCCAAACCGAATAACCTGATACCCATTTAACCCGAAACCGATTAACCTGTTCCCTTATTTGGTTCGGGTTCAGGTAGCTAACCCATACACTCAAACCCGAATAACCTAATACCCAATTAACACGTCCGAATAACGCCCTGCTATTATGTACATTACCAAAAAACTTGGTAACGTAAGTGGTAATATAATACCATAAATTTTCATCTTTGATATAATATTAAAAGATGTAAATAATAATCAAAATGAAAAAATATTTTGTGATACATATATAAAGGGGTGGGTTCAATGGAGAACCTTATGCATCGAAGAATCTTGGAGAACCACAATGCATCGCTAGAAAAACTAAAATGCATCACGTAGAAATTGATGCATCATGTGGAAATAATGTAGAAATCGATGCATCACGCGAGAATTTGATTCATCTCGTGGAAATAATGATGCATTAAGGGGGAATTGTGATGTATTTGTGGTGGTGCATGGAGTTTCTTCAAGGTTCTTCGATACATGGAGGTTCTCCATTGAACCCACCTCCATATATAGATTTGGGTAATAAAAAGATACAAAAAATCTCTTGGAAATGACAAAAATAAGATTTGGCAACGAAAAGGTAATGTATTTTATCATATTTTTCACTGTTTATAACATAATACATTAAAAACTAATAAAAGGTACAGATAACGTAAATTGTTCGTGTAACGTAAATGTGGTAACGAACAAAATGGGTATGTTAATAAGATGACTTTATTTTGGGTAAAACTTAACAAAAGAACTGTAATTTTAGATATTTTAGTAATTAACCCATTGTATACGATGTACTTTCCGGTCTTTCCCTGGTCATTGTATATGAAAATAGTTAAATTTTCATACATCGGTATAATAATACAACTCGATGGTCAAATAAATTGTAATTGACTCTAACTATAAAAAATAATAATAACTTGGTCTTAAAATAAACAACAAGTAGACTTTAGTTCTGTGGTAAAACCTTGTAGGATAACATACCAAAGGCAAATGCTACGATGGTCATGTGGTAAAACCTTGTTAGATAAATTACCAAATGTAACCATCATGAATACATTAGGAGTGGCAAAGATCCAATACAAATTAATAGAAATAATTTTAAGGTGGTTTAGGCATGCATAAAGAAGACCTACAACAACAATAGTCGAGAGATTGGAGTCTATGACGGTCAACAACAAAAGGAGGAGAGGAAGACTAAAAATGAAGTAGAAAGACAGTGTGAAATTAGACTTGAAGGTTATGGAGCTGGCGGAGGATAATACTTCAGTTAAGAAATATGGAAAGCGGCTATTAAAGTTATTGTGTAGAATAGGACATTATGCATGTCCTTAGGGACTTATTAAATTCGTTATATGCATCCTTTTCTTTTATATAAGTACGTATTTATATATATATATATATATATATATATATATATATATATATATATATATATATATATATATATATATATAGAATATGGTTCGAGAGAGTACCACCCAAATGCAGCGCACCAGAAGGTACCACCTTTAAAAAACTTTTTTAAATTTTTTTTTTCATAAACATGTTTTAATTAACATTATGAAGATCGTATGTAAATTTCACATACATTCACATCTCCTAGCTCCTAAAAAATGATGTGAACACACACTTACATAATTTTGAAGACATGTGAACATGCATTTATGTGATGTGGTTTTCATGCACTTAGAGTGTTCGGATTTGCGTGAAATTCACATATGATCTGTGTAATTTTAATTAGAACATGTTCATGAAAAAAAATTTCAAAAAAATTACTTTTAAGGGTGGTACCTTCTGGTGCGCTGCATTAGAGGTGGTACTCACTTGAACCTAAATCTATATATATATATATATATATATATATGTGGTGTGTGTGTGTGTGTGTGTGTGTGTGTGTGTGTGTGTGTGTGTGTGTGTGTGTGTTTGTTTGTTTTGGTGTAGACTAATTCCTACGTGTTTCTACATGTTTGTAAGTGCATCTGATACGTGTAAAGATGGTGTAAAACCACTATTTTTCAAGTACCTTTGTTTGGACTTATATAGTTTTTTGTTACTTGATTTTTGCACTAAACTCTCAAATTAGAAAAGATTGGTCTTTAATCCATGCATGTAAGAGGTTATGAACAACTATTTTTTATTTGTGGTCATAATATTCATCATATTATTAATTTGAATAATATTACCTGTCTCGTACGTGTCAATATGATATTAGATTTGTAGCCTTGTAGGTCATATTCATTTAGTGTTTGGAAAGAAAGATATTGAGTTGATTAAAAAGAAAAGGAATAAATTAATTATGATTTTTGTCTTTTATATAAAACAAAATGAAATTAAATACAAATCAACTCATAATATAAAATATAAAGTTCAAAAAAAATGATTTTATTTTATTTTTGATCAACAAGATGTGTAAATAAAAAACTGAAAACTACAAATACAAGCTATCTTTGCCTCACAATCTTTCACAAGATTTAAAAGAAAGGAAGTCAAGCCACAAACAAAGAAAAAAAAAAGAAACAAGAAAATACAAATTCAAGACTCGAACCCGTAGAAAAACAAAACTAGCAAACCCTAGGATCTAAAAAAGGATCTTATCATCTATATCTATCTATTCTATTATAAGAGTAACGAGATGCCACATGGCACTTAGATAAAGCGCCACTTGGCTTCGCATATAACTGACACGTGTACCTTGTAATTCTTTTTCAAAAAAATTTAAATTTTTTTTTTTTCATTTAATTACTTCAAAAATGTTGACCGCCCCATATGCAAAGAATTTAAACCTTTTTATCAGGTTTGTTGCTTTTTATCACCTATCCCCATATGCAAATTTTTTGAAATCCCTTTTAATCGGTGGAATAAGTTGCTTGAGCTATCCGCGTATCCCTTGCTCTTCTTTTTCAAAGAATTTAAACCTTTTTTTTACATTTAATTATTTGGAAATTTTGACCAGCATCCGCGTTGAAGAGGTTTACCTTTATCCTGCCTCCATCTCCTCCACATGCTACTGGTTTATCTCCTCTCCAAATTCAAATTTTTTTTTCCATTTATTTAGTTTATATCAATTTACGGTTTCTCCTTATCTTTATCAGCTTATGCATTTGAAGATAATAAAAAATGTAAGTTATAAATTCTATCAATTTCAAATTTATATTCCAATTCAAATTTGAATCCCTACATATCAGGATAAATTGCATACATGGTATGCTTCATTACTCTTATAAATGATTGTAGGTTGAACGTGATTATTTCATATGCTTCCCAAAAATCGAAACTTTTGATATCTATTTCTTAAATTTCTGGTTATTTGTCAATGGATTCCCAAATAACATTGATTGATGATCTTGATGTTATAAAGGATTCATTTTTTATCAAAGTTCGTGTTATCCGGCTGTAGAAGTTTCATGTCTTCAAGAATCCCAGCGAAACATATGCAGTTGAAATGATCCTGATTGACGAACAGGTTTGTTATTATTAACTATTTTGTTTCATATAATTGCTATATGTACTGACAATTTGACATGCATACACACGCAGTGAGTGAACTAAGTCATACAATATTTAATAAAATAAGAGACCATTTTTATATATTCTTGGTTTAAAGAAAATTGTACGCTGGTGGTTCTTGATAAATAATAAAAGGTATATAATAATCTCTATATACAAGGTAAAGATTGAATTGTAAATCATGGGAACTTTCATGACCTATGAGCTAATAGTGCAACGGAGTGAAAAAGACTCAATTTTGGGTCATAATCACCTTAGGTATATATTCCCTTGGATATTTGAGCCATGTTACTAGACGAGAAATATCCATGTAAGGCTGTAACTATGGTAGCATTAACATTCTAGGAAATTTTGTTTTAGCTAGCAATGAACATCTCCTAGCTCTGGTGGGAAGTCCATAATCTTAGAGCCTTGCATCAGTTTATAATCACTAGATAAACCGAAGTTGAACACCTCAGGGCTAATAATGGATATTTAACGGAAACAAGCATCACACTTGACCACAAATGATTAACCAACTTCTGACATTATCAGTTATGAAAATCCTTTGTCATGTGAGGTTTACTATCAATTAATCTATTAAAAAGCATCACATGCTACTAAGAAATATTGATCAGCAGAGTAGTTTGTGTAACGGTACTAGGCTACAAATAATATCAATGGGTGACCGTGTTATAGAAGCTGAGATTATATCTGGGAGTAATATTGGCAAGCGAACATTTATTCCCAGGTTTCGTTTGACGCCTTCAGATAAGACGATACCTTTCAAAATTCAGAGAAGACAATTTCCGCTTGTCGTATGCTTTGCTATGACGATAAATAAAAGCCAAGGACAATCATTATCGGAGGTTGGTTTGTTTCTCAAGGACCTGGTTTTCAGTCATGGTCAGCTATATGTTGCCCTATCTAGAGTTAAAAGTAGAGAATGTTTAAAACTTTTAATTTTAGACAATGAAGGTAGAGTTAGCAGCAAAACGATCAATGTTGTTTACAAGGAAGTATTTTCTGGTTTTTGATTTGAAACTATGTATCTATTTTTTTTATTTAAATCTTGTAATTATTTTAAATCTTTTTATATGTATATATGTTAATTAATAAGATTAGCCCGTGTAGTACACGGGTAATAACCTAGTATTATAATTATTGAGAACAATTTCTGCCACGTGTCAACATTCTAATACACCACCTTTTCCCGCTCTTTTTCCAAAAATAAAAATTAACATTAATTTAAGTAACATTCTTATCATTTAATTGATTTAATTTAAACATTATTGTTGAAACTTATTATTTTTGTTACCTAAAATAATTCAAACTACATTTAATATTCATTAAAAGTTTTCAAGATTAACAATCTAAAATAATTTTTTTTTAAATCAATAAAATAATAAATTTCATGTTTAAATGTCCTAAAGAGTAAATAATTTTAAAAAATTGGTAAAATAAAAAATTTAGTTTTATAATAAAAAATTTTAAAAGATTGACTTAGAGTCATTGTTTTTTACTATTAAATCAATAATTTAAATATTTTGAATCATATTTTAGTCGTCTTCTTTGACTTAAACATTGACTTAGAGTCGTAATTTTTTACCATTGACTCAATGATTTTGCATGTATGACATCTTTTTATTGGTTTTTATTGTATCGTAATTTAAAAAAAAAATTTGAAGGTTTTTAAGGGATCCCACCTTTTTATTAATATTAAATTTATAACAAATCTTTTACATTTATCCATGTAATACATGATTATTAATCTAGTTAGTAATATTAAAAAAATAATGGATTGTTGCAAGTACTTGTCATAGTTAGTCTTTTACATTAGACTCTTTATTTATGTTTTTGAGTTTGGAGTGTCCCAATAAAAAAATTATATATTTTTTCTTACAACCGCACGATCATTTAACCGGGTGATCGAACTTTGAAATTGGCATTAGTACGCAAGGAGGAAATTGCAAATCGTTAGGGGTTGGGGTTATAGATACACATCAGCCGTATTTTAACCGATCCGGATAAGATTTTTATTGCCTTAAAAAACCGGTTTTAATAACTAGTTCGGATTATAACCGGTTTTGGACCCAATATAATGTAACCTATTTAGCCGGTATCGGATATAAAAAACCGAATTTTCCAAAACCTGGGTATAAAAAATCCATTTTTTATCTTTTTTATTTTACACTTTCAATTTGGGTTAGACCATTTTCTTATCATCTTTCATTTTCGTTTTTATTTTTGATTAAATTGGGTTTTTTTTAATTATTGTATATTTATATATTTATAACTTATAAGTTATAAACTTATAACTATAATTAAGATAATAAAACTTCACAAATATAGTTTTACTCCAATCAAACATGTTTTGTATTATTTGATTATAAATATTTAAAATTATAAAATTAGTTTAGTCCAAAATCGGGGTCTTTTCCCTTTTTTTAATCGGTTTTTATTACCGGTTAATTATCCGGTATAAAATCCGATCTACCCAAAAAAAAAAAACAAACCTGGTTAAAAAACCGATTCGGATAAAATCCGATCCGCATAAAAACCCGGTTACATAGAAGCCGGCTTCGGATCAAAATCGGATATTCAGGTTTTTTTTGCACATATTGTTTGAGTTTTAACTATAATTTATTCTGTTTTTAATCTTTTGCAATCTAGTACTTGCATTTAATCTTCAAATCTAGTAGTTGTATTATTTTTTATTTCGAAATTTTAATTTTTTGAATTTATTAGTTTTAAATATTTATATAATTAAAATATATTATTCCTAATTGTTTATTAATACATTTCTATTATTAGAATAAAAAAGTTAGTGGAATGGTGGTATAATGGTATAGAAATTTGAGGTCAGTTATATCATGTAGGATAGATAGATGAAATGATTAGAGAAAAAGAAAATTTGATGTGTTACTAATGTGACGTTGATGTGGTCAGCCGTACAAAAAGATGAGAGGAGATCACTCATCACTGGCCACCCTTAACACATTCAAACTTTATTCTCCACTCTTTTCGTATTCAAACTCTAGAACTCCATAAACATCATAAAACATTCATGGAGAATCACCATGATCATTATATAGTGTTTTAAATATGGGGATCCTAGAAGGAAATTGTCCATAGACCACTAACGATTGATGTAGAGACGATTGATGATTAATCACATTCTAGATATGTTTTTTGTTTGATCAGTATTATTGTTTAAATGATAGAAAATTTTATTTATTAGAATTAAAACTAAATTAAGATTTAAAAGGGTTTACCACACAAGGTCTTAATAAATTTTATTCAAATTGAAGGCCTCCTATTTATTCATGAACACTTGATTAATACAATATATTTATAGTTTGGCATCTTAATAAATTTAATATGTCTATTATTACTTAATGAGCATCCCAATTCATTTTTAGAACTATATATATATATATATATATATATATATATATATATATATATATATATATATATATATATATATATATATATATATATATATATATATATATATATTATAATATTAATTATACATTAGTATAGATATGTAAACTTCAAATATATGAGGCTTTTAGGATAAGTTTTTGTTTATTTTCTAGTTTGTCACAAGATAATGAAAGTGAAGAGAAAGAGGTACATGCCGAGTTGCCGACAGTTCGCATGTTTTGTGGTAGATTTATGAGGCTTTGTCATTATCATTGGCTTCTTCTTATTTATAGTTTTGGTACGTACTCTTTTGCTCAATTACGTCTAAGTAACTAACTATTGTAAATCTCCAGTGTCACGTTTATTAACATAGTCTAGGGGTATGCAAAATAACCGAACCCGAATAACTCATCCGAACTGAACCTTAATCGGGTTAGATGGGTCGGGTTATTCGGTTTTCAAGTTTCTTATTTGGTTTAAATGGAACCGGAATAAGTAATTCGGTTTGGTTTACGGGTTAGATTAAGGTTTATTTGGGTACCCAAATAACCCAAACAAGCTGTTTAATTTATATTTGACATTTTGTGGATTTGTTTATATAATTAGAATTGTTTATACATATATAATACAAATATCTACATATCCAATTTTGATACTCAAACTATTTAACTCGTTTTACTCAAATTACCTAACACATTTAATCCGCTTAAACTACTTTGTAGATGCTTACATTTTTATACCAAAACCGAATAATCCGATTAACCCAAACCGAATAACCCGATACCCATTTAACTACTTGATAAATCACGCAACCGGTCCGAGTCAAGCCGAGCCGGTCCGACAATCCAAACTAATCCGGTTTTTTACCGTCCATTTAGTCAAAGACGGTCCATTTTTTAATGTTATTGTTTTCATAAAAATCAATCTATTCTATTAAAATAGTAAATAGATGCCACTTTGCAACTAACTAGATTATTAATTGGCATAACTCGGATACGACACGTATAATAACCTACGATTTCTGTGTTAAAATATAACTAAATTAATTTAGAACATACGTATTTCTATTATCCTAATAATCTTTTTTAAATTTTAGTCTACAACTCATGTTTTTCCTTATCTTCTTATCCAAGTTTATTAGCTTCTATAAACTTTTTTTTTTTTGTTATTGTTTAATTTTTAGTTATGTATTTACATTCAGTTAACTGCTTTATATATTTTCAAGAATCTTTTAGCACTATAATATTGTTATTTTATTTGTTATTTCTATAATAATTTTTTAATTTGTATAAAGTTTAAAAAAATCATTTATTTAATTATCTCGTGTAATACACAAGTAATAAACCAGTAAAATAATAAATTATTTAGCTAGGATTCGAATACAAACCTTTAAAGTGCGTTTGACATAAAGAATATAATTGAAAAGAAATGACAACAGAGCATGCATTTACTCCATTTTTTTTTGTTTTGGTTTTTTGTTTTGATATTTGATTTCTGGTTCGATTTTTGCTTATCCTTAATGTTAAGCAAGAATTGAAGAAGATTAGTTCAATAATTGTTGATGTAATCATTTGTTAGGAGAGAAGGTTTAAAGGTGTTGGGGATATAGGTAAGTAGTAATGTAGACAAAAGTATTAATTTGGTAGGTGTTCCTGCTAATCTTTGGGTCCAAGCATGTTATGACCATCTTCATCATCATCATCTAATAATTCTCATAAACATATATTACTTTTTTTATTTTTTTTATTTCAAGCAATCTTTTATAAATTAAATATATTGTATTATTCATAATGAGTATATACATCTACTTTAATTTTTTTAATTGATCCGTACCATCATGACTTCAATCTTTTATGCAATATTTATATATCAATTATGAAAAAATAATCATGTAACTTTTTCTTCCTAGTTAAGTGAGAAGAATAGAAGTTGATTTTAAGACTTAGATGGTATCTCTTTCATGTTTTATTTCTTCATAATCGATTATGTTTTGGTTTCTACATTTAGTCCAATACAAGTTTTTAAAGGTTGTGCCTTAGTGGTGGGATTCGGGCTCAAGTTTAGGTTTGTGGGTTGATTATTGCTTTATTTGGAGTCTTTTTATTTATGAAAAAGTCTTTCTCACCAATAAGTTGTTGGTAGAACAAAATTAGTTTTCATTGTAGAGGAAGGAAAGTTCGATTATGAAAGATCGTCTTGATGAGTTAAATTTTATATGAATCATTTAGGATAATGTGGTATCAAAGTCAGCGATGAAGATAGGGCGTTGATCTTAATTTGATGAATTCGTTTGTTGTGAGTCGATGCATATTCTCATGAACTATGTCACGAAGCGTCTAGCCGTTGCTCGAAGAGTCAACCAATTGTTTTGATGGTTGTGTCAAGATAGAAGTTGTAGACTGTGGTCCTGAATGCCATCATCATTAATTCACACATTCAAATTTTAAATAAATAAAGTATGTCATTGTTATAATAAATAAACTCAAATCAAACAAATATATCACATTCTTTGGCTACTTAGAGTACCCTACTTCAACTAAAAATTAAAACAAAAAAAAATATTATTTTTTAAAAAAATATAAGAATAGTATTACTATTTGTAATAATTACTATTTTTCTAATTTTATAAATAGATTTGAATAGTAACTATTTTTTTATTTAAAAATTTTAACTGATATACGTTGAGATTTTAATTTATATATAACATAATTTTTATATACAGTTATAGAAAATGAAATGGTTAGGTGGATATTTTTAATAAAAAATTATTTACATAAAATGTATTTAAACTCAAAATTAAAATATAAAATATTAAGGTTAATAGAAAACTACAAGAAAAATATAGTTTTTTTTTTGTCAATAACCATTATTTTTCTAATTTTATAAATAAATATGAATAATACTACTTCTTTATGTATAAATTAGTATATTTTAATTGATATATGATTTGTTTACTTTTCAATATAACTTATTATTATTTTTATATATTTTATTTTAAACTTTTTATCATAAACTTGCACATTTTAATTGATATAATTTAGAATTTTTTTTCTCATTTCTTAAATATTATTTGAAATTTATAGATAGATTATATTACTGTTAAGAAATACTTTTGTTAAATTTGTATTATATTCATAATAATAACAATATATTAGATAATGCCAGATGTTGGGTAGGACTAATGATTTTTCTTAATATTTATTGAGTTTAATTGAAAATAATGAATTATATTTATCTTTTATTATATATTTGTATTTATCATTTCAGGTGAAACGTGGAAGCGTCATGTGCATTCAGGTGTTCTTCTTTATTTTAGGCTTTAATGAAAATTAAAGAAAACTCCTAAGCATAAATATTATGAGTCAATCCCCCTAAAATATTATCGGTACCAACCGGTTTGAACCAGTCTAATATCGAACTCATCCATGCGGACCATGCGTAATTATATGCCTCCTATTCTTTAAAGTTTAAACGATAACACAGAGCTTAAATTAGGCCTGGGTAGTTCTATTTCAACTTGGGCTAGTCTTAATAGTCCTAAGAGAGATTTTTTCTATTTGGGCTTTAGTTTATATTCGTGATGGGCTTGGTATATTAGCTTATATTTGAACTTCAAAGGGTTGGTCTAGACTCTAGAATCTAGACATGTAGAAGTAAAACTCGGAGGTTTGCAGTTGGTGAGATTTTTTCCTTAATATAACTTGAAGTTTGCGAGCCTGAATTCATCTTAGGTTAAAATTATTATTTATAGTCATGTTAACAAATAAAAGATAAATGTTTCATAAGTTTATACTTTATATAGAATTTGATTGAAGTTGAATATCAGACCCACTTTTAAAGGTTGTTATTTTTTTAGATGGGTAACCATTCTATTTTTTTCTATGGTATATTTTATAACTATTTTATTTAAATAATTACGTATTATAAAATTGAGATGCTTATATAGTTATATCCTAATCCTACTAGTTAAAGTTTTGATGTATGAGATGAATTGTTAAATGGTTAAACTAGGGATGAACTTGGTTTCAGAACCGACCAAACCCAAATTACCCGCAAAACCAAAATTTGCAAAATCAAGAACTGACCCGAATGTGAAACAGTCCAGTCCGATTCCGGTTATTTTCTGACTTTTACAACAAAAAAAAATCTGACCGAACCCAATGGAACCGAAAATCGAATTTAGGAAATAGGAATCATAGAAACCAAAAACCGGCACGAAAATAAAACGGTCCGGTCCGGATTCAGTTTGACTATGGTAAAACGGGTAATTTACTCATCTCAGGGTAAACCATTCCATGTGAAAGCAAGAGGCATTTAACATTAAAGAAAAAAGAAAAGAAAAGGACAAAAGCAAGAAGGCCTCAAATTCAGCCGCATCACTTCTTATCTTTATGATTTATTCGGATTTCATTTTATTATTATGAAGCAATCAATAATTGACCCACACTTTCCTATATCAGAATCTCATTTTTGTCCGTTTTTAATTTTTATCCCACTTTTTTCCACTCATCCACCACCAAACACAAACTACACCCAAAAAAATAAAAAACAGAAATTCCTACTTTCTTTTATTTTTTGCATTTTCATTTCTATTATTTTACCTAAGTTCTTCAAACTTACTTTAAGCAAAAATAAAGATTATAATTATAGTAACAACAACTAAATATATCTAAAGACATTTTCTTGGCAATACAAAAATTGGGTCTCTTGTGAATGGAGGATAGGATAGGATAGGAGTGCAAATAAGGCATGGAATTAGAAAATACAAGTGACTTAATTTTATAGTTTTGTAATGTAATATATTAACTCTTGTATCTATTTCGGTGATTTGGCCTTTTTGCTTTTTCTCATAGACTTTAAGATTTTCATTATGCGTTTATAAAAAATCTTTGCTTTTCAAGAAAAAACAACATCAAAAAATACCTATCCCATTTTTCTGTATATAATACACAAATTAATATATTTAATTATGGAAGGTGATTTATAGATCATTCTTCTTTACTACACATACCATTTGATGGTGACATGCATATTAAATGATGTGTAAAGATAAAATTATAAAAAAAAATGAATTGTAGGGTAAAAAAGATAATGTATAAATCCCTTCTCATTTACTTTTACTTTTTTTTTTTTTTTTTTTTTGTAATTCTTATAATATTTTTATTTAAAATATATGATTTATAGTCATTTTATAGATATATTGTTTATAAATAATATACTTTCTGAGATAGAAAACTATTCAATACAATATGTTAATAGGATCGATTGTGACATATGATTTTCATATTATAATATGTGTCTTTTAATATTTACTCATTATTAGTAAATTAAACGATATATTTTTTATAACTAAAAAGAATGTGTAATATTTATATATAACATTATCAATAACTCATGCATGATTTGAATATGTAAAAATGATGATTATTATGTTTACATATTGTCGATTATTTTTGGGTCATGTGGACCCGAATATTGGTTGATGGCAAGCTGTTCATTAACTATAGTGCATGAGGGTCCAAGGTGGATTATTTTTGGATGACATATCTTTCGATCAAAATTCAAAACTTTAGGAGTATGATATAATGAAATGAAATCAAATAAAATTGTATGATTTTTCTAAGTTTTTTGTTATGTGATGAGAGCAATAATTCTTGATGATAGATAATAGAAATTGAAGTTTATTATAAATTTAATTTCTCTTATTTCCTTATCAATATGAAAAGAATAAAATACATGAAAAGATAACAAAATTTTAATAGTTTTTCTTCATTTTCAATGTCAACACATATTTATTTATAATTGTAATAGTTATTCTTCATTTTCAATGTCAACACATATTTATTTATAACTATCATTATATATATATATATATATATATATATATATATATATATATATATATATATATATATATAAATGCTAATAAACAATTAAATATATCGTTACTATCATTTCTACCATTGACACATGCATTCTACTTGTCTATTTTTTGATTTTTAGTTAATTTAAATTTTATATATATATATATATATATATATATATATATATATATATATATATATGTGTGTGTGTGTGTGTGTGTGTGTGTGTTTGTTTAGGTTAGCATGAGAAGTTAAATCATACGTGTGAACTTAACCTTTGAAAAAGTAACATGAAATAGGTACATACTTTTCAGTTTTGTTCTGACATATGTTGTGTACTTTTTTTGTAAACGTTTAGGAAGTGTTTCATTTGTTAGTCGAAGTTACTTGAAAACCACATATACCAGTTACAAAGCTTATGTGACTAATGACATATAATTAAAAAAGACAAATGACACTATATAGGTCTGTACTTTCAAATTTGTTTTGATTTAGGTTGTGTAATTTTCATATGCGTTTAGGATGTATATTTTGAAAGTGTATCGTTTTGGAAGTCGATAAAATAATGTAATTATGAAATGGTATTTGGTTATTTTATACATGTCATAGTTTTCAAATTTGAAGTAAAACCTCAAAATCACGTAAAATATCACGTCATATAAACTACACAAGTGACAATAATACATATAATAATTATCCCATAATGTCAAATGTTTACACAAACGTTGATAATTAAAAACTTGACAACATAAACGACCATGTTTAACTAATAATACGACCGTACTCATACACAAAAGATTGATACATATGATTCCCCAAAAGTAGTGATGTCACATACAGTCAAGATGACGCAGAAACCCTCGACTGTGGATCCTGTCTCCTACTTCTGCTCTGGAGCTGGTGGCCCAATTTTTTGAATCCTTGAGACACACGTTTAGACTCAAAATACGTAAGCTTTGACAGCTCATGAGTATACAATGGTTAAATTCTACATAAAACACATAACCAAATAGCACATGACAATCACAGTATAACATAATAGTTAAGAAAGGTAGGATCATACATGAGTGGCAACTCCCGCTGCTCATAACATAATCACATATAGCATGTGAACACATAAGGACTCGAAGATGAAAGCATACTTTTTTTAAAAAGGACTTGTGTACCTGCTCAAAAATTGAGGTGTGCAAGGTATAACAAATGATGTGAATAACAACAACTTTTGTTGTTCTTGTTATTTGTTATATATTTAAATTTGAAAATTATGAAATGTAAAAAAAAATCATTGGAAACCATTTCATTGATACTAATATTATAATAAATTTTATCAACTACCGAAACGATACATTTTTAAATTACACGTCCTTATTATGTATAAAAAATACAAACCTTAAATCGAAACAAAATTAAAAATACACACCTATTTTGAGCCATTATTTACATTTTAATTCATGTCATTAGCATGTTATCAATCACATAAGCTTTGTGATCATCATATCTTGTTTCCATGTAACTCTTAAAGTCTTAAACTACCTAATACTATAACGAATTATTTGTAAAATATTAATCTTAATTGTGTCAATAAAAGAGCATACGTTACACAACCTATATAGATACAAAAAGGTTTATCACGAAAAAAACCATATATTTTTACGGTTTTGCGTTTTCATTCATCAATGTAATTTTTTTTAGTTTTGTGAAATTTGACCACTAGATCCCGGTTTTAATTATTAAACCGGGGGTTTAGAGACTGAAAAACCGGATTCTGATATTCATTTTTCAATAAACCAAAAAGAAAAAATTAAGTCGATGACTTTTTGAAAAAAATAACATGAAGAGACGAAACACAAAAAATAATAAAGCATGTTGGTTTATTTCATAACAAACCCAAATAAAAATAAACTTTCACACCTATTTTTTTCATTTTCTACCGATAATAATATTAATGTTTTTAACAAATTGATATCTATCTATACTATTTAAAGAGTAACTAAATGCCACATGACAAACTCTCATTTAATTTGCCACATGACTTCCTCTCATTTAATTTGCCACATGTCACTCTCTCCTTTTGCCACGTCATTTACTGATTTTATTTTTAAATTTTAAAGCAAATCAAATCTATGTAAATCTAATATGGATTAATTTAATAACAAATTTTATTATTCATATAATTATTATATTATACATATATATAAATATCAAATTCTAAAGTTAACTCATGTAATACATGGGTAATAACCTAATTTAACAATATAATATGATGTGCATAAACTGCTTTGCCTAATCTGTATAAATTTTTTCCAAATTAAACAAAAATCTTAATTATATTATTTAAAATTAGAACCAAATTTAAACAATTAAAAGCTGTGACCCTGACAATATTCCAAACTCGTGGCTGTGACGCTAGACACCGCAAGAACCCTCTAGGTAACTGCATCCGGTGGCACGATACGTAATATTTTCCAAAACTAATGGCTCATATTCAACCTAAATTCCTATATATACCCCATCGTTGCGGCCGTCAATCAACGATTACGTTCACGAGAACCCTAAAAAGCAAAAGCCTTTTGTTTCATTATCATCCTCTTCCTCCGACGTTTATACATTTCTTGATAAACGTAAGTGCTCAATCCATCTTGCTTATTATTCTTTGTAGCTCTGTTTTCGATTTGTATTTTGTGTTCATTTGTTAAGGTTTTCTTCCAGATCTGACTACCGATAATTTTCGTTCGAGAGGCGTCCTACATACCAAAATTACATTGTAAGTGTGATTTGTTTATTTTGGATCGTAACCTTCGGATCTGTTATGTGTTTATATGAATGTGTATACGTATGTATGCGTTGAAGCTCAGGTCGGAGTTTAGGGTTTCGTCTATACTTAAACACGTTTGGAATTGAAATTTAAGGCGATACGTTTGAATTTTCTGAAGGATTAAGAAATAGATTCCTAAACGGATGATGTTTTTAATTATTAGTTAATCAAATATTGATTTTTTCTGTTATCGATCTTGTGTTTTTACGGGTTGAAGAAACTTCCTGTCTTAGATCATAAACACACACACACAGATATATATATATATATATATATATATATATATATATATATATATATATATATATATATATATATATATATATATATATATAGGTGGGCATACCAGATTGGAATGATTGTTGAGGGCCTGCTACTTTTCTTTTGCCTTTCTAATTAATAATTGGATTTTTGATAGAAGTCACTATTTGTGTTAAGTCTTGATGTTCAGGTTTGACTGATAGTTGTCTAGCAATTTTAAGTTTGCGGGGTGTTTGTTTTTTTTATTTTTGTAGTTGGATCTTCTTGTGCATAAAAAGTTTAAAATATTGATCTTCAATTATTTTTTTAGGTTGGTCTGCCTCCGGCCCCTTATTTTATAGATTATTATGCGTGTTACTATGCCCTTTTTAAAGTCAAATTGGTGGATATAATTTATAAGGCCATCTCCTGAGAATTGTAGTTACCATATGGACAATTACGATTCATCATTCAAAAATATGAAATCTGATTTTCCAGAATGTATTATTGGTTCATGTCTTTGGCTATGTGAACGTTGCCTTTTAAGATTTGACATCTTTATGAATTATAAATAATTTCAAGGTTAATTTTAATGTGATCTTTTAGATGCAATTTTGTTTCTTGCTGAGCTATTGATGTAAAAGATGGATATGAGGTCTAAGATTCCTTTATCAAACAATGAAATGTATCAGAGGAAGACAAATTTATTGGGTTTATTCAACTTTTTGCCAAAGAACTTTTTATGTTTGGGAGTTGATCTTTTTGTCAATTTCATTGCTGAAGAGTGTATTAATGCTTACTTGATGAATCATTAATCATTTATTTTCACTTGCCTCTTGTGTTTGCTGATATTGTTATGCTGTTTGATATACAGGGAAAAAATTGAATGTTCTGATGGAGACTAAAGGTGGGAAAAAGTCTAGTAGTAGTAGTAGTAAATCTTTATTCTATGAAGCTCCCCTAGGATACAGCATTGAAGACGTTCGACCAAACGGAGGAATCAAGAAGTTCAGATCGGCTGCTTACTCCAACGTAAGTGTTTTTTGGGCAATGATACTCTATTTCATGTTTGGTACTAATATCTTCAAAGTTTGGTGCAACTATTTAGTTCTATACTTAATCATGCGTTTTTATCTTGTTGATGCAGTGCGCCCGCAAACCATCCTGATATTCTTTAAGCTAGGGTTCTGTTCACGTCGCCAGGCGTGCTTTAATTTACTGCTTTCAAATTAGTTTAGTAATAGTAGACCCCTTTTTCCTCCTTTTCTGTTCTTCTCCGTCCCTTTCGTGTTGCTCCATTGGTGTTAATTTGTTCCGTAGAGAGTCATGGCACAGGCAGTTTCTGCAATTGGTTTTGAAGGTTATGAAAAGAGGCTTGAAATAACGTTTTTTGAGCCTAGCATTTTTGCTGATCCCGAGGGGCGAGGTTTGAGGGCACTTTCGAAAGCCCAATTGGATGAGATTCTTAGCCCAGCTGAATGCACAATCGTCTCATCCCTTTCAAATGACCAGGTAGACTCGTATGTTCTATCTGAGTCCAGTCTGTTTGTTTTTCCATACAAAGTCGTCATTAAAACTTGTGGGACAACCAAGTTGCTTTTATCGATCCCACCCATCTTGAAGCTGGCAAATTCTATCTCTCTCACTGTCCGGTCAGTGAGATACACTCGTGGTAGCTTCATCTTTCCTGGTGCTCAATCTTATCCACATCGCAGCTTCTCTGAAGAAGTATCTGTACTTGATGGTCATTTTAAGAATCTTGGTTTGAGCAGCAAGGCTTACGTGATGGGTGGTTATGATAACAAGCCTCAGAAATGGTATGTTTATTCGGCTTCAGCTGGACCTGTCTCCACTCGTAATCAAGTCTACACGCTTGAAATGTGCATGACTAGCTTAGACAGGGAGAAAGCATCTGTTTTCTACAAAACTCAATGGAGCTCTGCTGCCACTATGACCGATGACTCTGGTATAAGAATGATACTCCCAAAGTCGGAGATCTGTGATTTCGAATTTGAACCTTGTGGTTATTCTATGAACGCAATTGAAGATGGTGCCGTTTCAACCATTCATGTCACACCTGAAGACGGGTTCAGTTATGCTAGTTTTGAGGCAGTCGGATACGATCTAGAAGACATGAGCCTGAAGCAACTCGTGGGCAGGGTGCTGGCTTGTTTTGAACCGGGTGAGTTCTCCATTGCTGTTGGTGCAGGCGTGACATCAAAGTCTCTGGAGAAGACATGCTTGATTGATGTAGAGGGATACAGCGTGGAAGAGAAGTGTGTGGAAGAAGTTGGAGAGGAAGGTTGGATGGTTTACCAGAAGTTTGTGAAGAAGGAAGGGAGCTGCTGTGGGTCACCTCGGTCTGTTCTGAAATGGGAAGAGAAGGAGAAAGAAGAAAAGGAGTATCTGTAGTTTAAGTTGTGTAAGTGTTGAAGAAGGGTTGTGTTTCCTTGTTTTATTAAATAAAAAGCCATGGATCATGTTGATCTCAAGGCTTTGTGCTATTTTATTTGTTTTGTTACTGTTTGTGAGTCTGATTTTCATTGATGTTGTTTCTTCCGGACCTGTCTGGAGGACCATTTAGTTGCTATTATATGTCATTTGATTTTTAATTTGCTCTTGTGTTTTTCCTTTTTTGCAGCGTAGTAATTCGATATGATGCTAATAAATGTTTGAACATGGTGTGGTTAATTTTAACTCATATGGTAGGTTGAGTCTTGGTTGGTTGATATATAAGGCAAACAAATGGTTAATAGACTTGAACCTTACAAAAGGAAACAATTTAAAGATATAATTACGTACTGGTTACATTTTAAAATTTTTAGCTACTAAAGGTTCAGATAGTTTTCTCAAGTATATATATCTTTAATCCTACATAAATAATAATATAGCTATATAGATAAACAACATTTATGATATATTTGACATGACTAGCTGTAAAGTCTTTTAACTTTAGTTCTTAGTAGTTGCAACTTTTGCTTTTTATATATATGTTTGGTAAAAGTAGTTGTAGCTATAGTTTTAGTATTATATGATCTAAAAAGACATTGATATTAATTAAAAATTGTAGTTTATAATGATTTGGAAGGTAAAAATGTAACTTTTTTTGACCAAAAACTCAAGCCCGTTTAAGTAGCTTCTCGTAAAAGATCTTTTGAGAGTCAAAAGCTTAACTCCTATCAACCAAATGAAGTTTTTGATGTTGAGCTTTCAAAAATAAAAAACTGAAACTTCTAGAAGCCAACAAAAGTTTATTGTCAAACGCACCATCTCTTGTATGAAGAATCCGTTTGTTCATTGGACTTGTTCAAAAGCGATTTTAATCTTTATTCATTCAATAATATTCGTTGTATCAAGACTTTAAAAATATGAGAGGTACATTGAATAAAAGCATGTTCCGTTGTTGTCTATATAAAGTATAAACATTACAAATCATTTTGGTATTCTCTTTCTGTTTATAGTACATCTTTTCTCTTACTCAATGACTATCCTACACTTGAATTCCTTGATCAAAAGTAAGATATAACCATAAAAAGGATACTTATGTTAAGGATAGAATAGCAAGTACCTTCCATTAGTTCAAGGAAATGAGTAATTAACTAATTATTGCTTCTTTTATACTTAAATGATGATTTTACCTTTATTTGTTTACTTAATCAATTTTTAAAAAAAGACTACATCATAAATATAGGATTATTATTGAAACTCAATGAATTGTTATAATCTATTTTTGTATATACCTTTTAAAAAAGAAATGTGAACATTGATTTGGGACGGAAAAAATAATAAAATATTTATATTTATATTGTTGTTCTAACCATGAAAAATACGAATATACTAACCAAAATAATTAAAATAATATAAAATAACATTTAGTGTTTATATTTATGAACTTGAAAATCGATGAGATAAAAGAAACTTACACAGTTACACGAGTGATATAATTAATTATTAATTAATATAAGACATTTCTCATTTTATTCCTTATATTTTCATCACACTAAAGTCTAAACGCACTAAAATTATTAAACTTTGAACCATAAATTAAAATTAGTTCTTTGTGTATGGAAATATTGTTAAAAGAAAAGGCTCAACCCCACAAGATGAGTGGAAGCAGAAAACAGGGAGAGAAAAGATACATACATAATGCATCCAAATTCCAAAAGGATCAAGACTAACGAAACCACCAATGAATAAGACAACCAACAAGAGAAAAAGACACGCGAACCACGGCACTACGGAAACACCTAAGACAAACGTCCGAGACTCTACAACTAAGAACCAACCCACCGATCAAAGCTATTCAAACCCTTCCGGATTAATTACGAATCAAGTTTAGCCGCCTACGTATATGAACCACCTTTTTACGGCACCATCAACGGCTCGAACAACTCATAACACTACGTAATAGGTAGCTTGAAACACGTTGGCGATATGAACGTTTAAGGATCCAAGTTTCCAAGACAACAATTTTAGTTCTATGTGAATATGTAATTGACAAAGTATACATGAACCATTTGGGCTTTGGGGTATTGAATTAATAACTCTTCTAGTTTTCGACAATATAAAAGTAACATCAAATTTAAATTATGAGGTACAATTTCCTTGTAATAATAATACAATAATAGGTAATATAATGAAAATCTTGTAGGGATAATATATTATATTAATCAATAATTTACTAAAATAATATGATGCAAATCTATATATATAGTTGGGTTGGACTAATTAAGTATATCAATCTCTAATTAATACAAATTTATCAAATAATGACAAGGAAGATATTGGTATTAAAAGTCGATTAGAAAATATTTAATCAAGTAATGGAATCCTTTCTTTTAAAATTTAGAGTAAATTACATAAATGGTCCCTGTGGTTTATAGCATATTACGGTTTTGGTCCTTAACTTTTTAAAATTACATAGACAGCCACTAAAATAAGATTTTGTTGCATGAATGGTCCTTAAAATGGATGTCCGTTTACTTTCACCGTTTTCTTCAATATTGGTAAGGGTAATCCCGTCTTTTTACCCTTCTCTCTCCTGGCCTAAAACACTCTTTTTTACTTTCTACTTCTTGAAGATCAACAATGGTGATTTGTGGTTGTGGAAGAAATGCTATTATAGAAACATCTTGGAGTAATTTTTTGTTTGGAGTAATTTTTTTGGGTTTAATACATCTGGGGGACTTCATTCTTTTGAAAATGCTTCTCTTTTGTCTTTTCTTATTGGATGTATGTTGTAAAAGATTGCTGATGCTGTTAATATGTCTTTTGCTTTTAGTACAATAAGCTTCCAAGTTTTTCCCAAATACCTCTATGGATAAGCTGTGATTTAGAGGGTAATGACGAGGACATGACCAATGGCGAACTCATCAATTCGTCTGTAGAGATGGATGTACTCGAAAGTACTGTCACTGACCTTCATGGTGATTCCAATATTGGTAGGCACGATCTGTCGTTCTTTGTAGCAATACTTTTATTAGGATTTTTCTTTTTTCAGAGATGGATTATGATACTGATACATATTCCCGTGGGACTCACTTTAATCAATCGTGAACTAGGCTCTACGTCCTCGTCGGGCCATTTAACTGGATCCTCGCCAAATAGATGTTTCACAACAAGAAAGCTTAGAAAGGGGTGGAAACGGCGTTACTATTTGCAACAGAGAGCTCGCCAAGAGCGTTTAAACTGCAGTAGGAGGTGGAAAGGTGAGGAATCTGCCCATGTTTCAACTCAAAGTGCTGCTACCGAAAATTGTGAATCCTGCAATGCTTCCATCCCATCTGCATCCCTTGTGATGTCGATGGTGATCTGGATAACAAAGTACGGCCTGTTGCAGATGGCAAGAGTGGGAATTCACTTTCTGATTTGAGAAAGGGCCTTGGTTCAGAACCAGTTGATGGACATAGCTGTGAATGTGTTGCACTCGAGCCTGTTGAGGACAAAGAGGGTAAAGATGATCATACAGAGGATGATATTGATGTGGTTTCTGTTTCACTAGTCAGGCTCAAAATGAACACTTGTGGTAGATAATTCTTGTGGCAATACACAGTCAAAAAGACATTTTGAGAGGGATCTTGACAACCCTAAACCCAGAAAGTCAAGGAGAGAGAAGGGTAAAAAGACGGGATTACCCTTACCAATATTGAAGAAAACGGTGAAAGTAAACGGACATCCATTTTAAGGACCATCCATGCAACAAAATCTTATTTTAGTGACTGTCTGTGTAATTTTGAAAAGTTAAGGACCAAAACCGTAATATGCTATAAACCACAGGGACCATTTATGTAATTTACTCTAAAATTTAATAATTATCCAAAATATGAGAATGAAGTGGAAATGGTGGCCACCAAAACCAAGATATGATATGGATATGTTGGTACAAATGAACAAGAAAACAAAGTCAAATTTGGTAACCCAACAAATGTCTTAAATGGAATATAAGTATACAACCCATATGGGCCAGATTTGTTTTTTCATGATCCGTTCTGAACTTCTACGTATTGTATTTGTAATTTTATTATAAAATATTAAAGCATTTTTGTTAATCATAATAATCGTAAAATCTTAATTTCAAGATTGAGATTTTTAACATCCATTACTGTAACATTTTTATACAATTTTACAAAAGCCTTGTTGAGAACTTTTCAAAAACTATTTTATACAAGAATAAATTTATATATTTACTAGTTTAATAACCCACATACTATGTGGATATTTATATAAAATTTAACTAGTTTTGTAGATAGTTAGTATTTAAAAATAAAATTTAACTAAAACTAAATATATATCTAAAGTCTCTGTAAACAAAGACTATATCAATTTAAAAAAATACAACCAATCAACTTTCAAGTTAAATAAAAACCAAAGTTAAACTAACTTTTGTTAACTAAAATACATAAAAATCAAAACAAAAAATGTAAAAGAAAAGGTCGTCCAATATGTAGACACACACAAAAGTTCATAATAAAATAAAGTAATTTCATAAATAAAATCTCGATAAGATTGTTTATATTTAAAGTAAATCAAATTCAAATAACTTGAATTGAAAATTGTTTGAAAGTTATGATAAATAAAAAATCATACTAGGCAAATAAGAATAAAAAGTTATAAAGTAAAACTTAAATGAACGAATATATTTTTAAATTAAATTAATTTTGCTGAAAATAGACAGAAGTTTAGGACCATATAATTTTATAGATAACTAATAATAGGAATTCAAATTATAAAAGATAACGTGATCAATACATAATTAAAAGAATAATAATTATAATAAATTAATATTTGAAATTATTGAAAAGATGTACCTAATTACAAACCAAACAATGTGACTTGATTACATAACTTATATACGATACATGTTTATCACCTATTATTGTCATTATAATAAAGTAAAAAAATTAAAGTGAAGAATAAATTAGGATAAATGAAAATGATGATAAACAAAAAAAACATATATTAATAATAAAGTTAATGATATAAATAAATTACCATAAATCTAAAACTTACGTCCTAATCATTATAATAAATTAAATGTATAATAAACTCTATTTTATAATAAACATGAAACAAATAAAAAAAATATCAAATTAAATGTATAATAAACTTTATATTATAAAACATGAAACAAATCATAATAAGACATTGTGACAAATTAAAAATTATAATCAATAAAAATTTATGATTAACTAAAATTATAAATATAAGATTTTTAATGTTTATAATTTGTATATAAACAAAATAACCTTAAACTAAATAAAAAATAACAATATATAATTTCATTTTTTTTGGAACGGCTACTGTTAGTGGTCAGTAGTTAGCACCTTTTTTTTTGTTAGACACCTTGAGGGTAAGAAAAAAACCTCACACCTCCACCTAAGGAGAAACGCCATTGGCAAAGCCCAAATTCGAGACCTCAACCAAGAAGAAACACTCTCACATTTGGTGGTGGCTAGTTGATCTATGTTAAGTGAACTAATAAAATATTAAATTTCACGATTTAGGTAAACTCAAATAAATAGTAACTAATGAATACTTCTTCTAGAACATGATAGCAAAATAAAAATATAATTAACCTTAACATTCATTTTATAGCACAAATTAGCAACTCTCATTTATAAATAATATTTTATAGTTAATGTGAGTGACATATTTAGCATAGCCACCTATGAATAGTATTTTGTCCAATTTTTTTTTTTTTTTTTTTTTTTTTTTTTTTTTTTTTGCCTATTGTATGTTTTGGTAATTTGTTTTTAATTATATATGGTAATAAAATAATTTTTTAGATAATTAAATATATAGATTAGTATAGAAAAGATAGAATATTAAGGATAAATTAAAATTTAATTTAATTCATTCTTAACAAGATAAGATTTAGATTTTAATTTTGTCATGATTTCATAATATTATATTAGATATTGATTACTTTTTAAAATATTAAATGTTAATGTTCTCTTTTAATATATATATATATATATATATATATATATATATATATATATATATATATATATATATATATATATATAGGATCAGGTGAGAAGAAGCTTATAGTGAGAAGAGGTGAGAAGCAATTAGAACACGCCACGTGCCGATAGTTGTCAAATAAATAATAAGGGCAAATTAGGAATTTTGTTTTTAAATTTATTTAATATATAAAATTGTTAAAATCGAATATATTGTTTATGGAATTGATAACAATTAAATTATAGTAAGGATTTACCAAATTTACTACTTTCCATAAAATATGACATTTAATAAGTCAAGTTACCTTTTCAATAAAAATCATTCATACACTATTTACTGCATCACAGCAATGAAGGATATTAACTAAAATCATTCTATTTACCTAAAATCAATTTTTTAAACTTGAAGATGTCACTGATTAATCGTATGATAATTTTTATGATTCATCTGATGAGGACGAGTATCACGATACAGAATATCATAGACATGAAGAACACGATACAGAACATCATATAAATGAAAGTTATCTCCTGCATTTCATGATCGGCCTCCACCGTCGTTCCGCCTCTACACCATGGTTGCCTCCTAGCCACCGCCATCATCGAAGACGGCTACAACCGAGAGATCAATAAGGGTATCAAAGGGATTAAGAAGGTAATGTTCTCGTGTCATTGAATCCGACATCTATCGACGTTTCACCTCCACCGTCACGGTCATCACTGGTTCGATTTTGGTTGCTAATAACATGGGTTCGATTTCATGATCTGTTCGTGATGTTCTTCATGAAACCAGTGTTGATCGTTTCAATTTTGTAAGAATCTTTGGATTCAAACGACATGAAACGAAACTTGTTTGATGCTTCACGTGTTCTTCATTAAATCGTGGATTATCTTTCTTCATGTTCTTCAAAAACTATTGATGAACATTTTACTATCTAAAGCCCATGTCGAAGACGAAAGCATTCTAGTTTGGTTTTTTTTATTGATTATGATTTTTCTCAATGGGTTTTCTTGGTTGATCGGTGGATCTTCAGATTGAAACTTGTTTATGATTTATAAAATTGTAGTTGATTCATAAAATTTTTGTCTTGATTAATTAATGTATTTTATAATTGATTCATGAATTTTTATAATTGATTGAACAATAGTATTTTTATTTGATGTATCAAGTCACCGATTGATTTTATAGTTGATTCATTGATTTTGTTATAATCGAGTCACCGATGTGTTGTTGGGTTTTCAATGAGAGTAGAAGGCAATCTGCCGATGACATATAATCATTTGGTTATGCATCATCGTTTGTGTTGATATGAATACTAATGTTTTGGTGCATCATTGTGTAGAGAATAAATTTGATGATTTGTCATTTGTAGTATCAATATTGATGCATTGTCGATGCTCCTTAGTATGCATTATATATTGTAGTATCAAGTTTGGTGCACAATCGATGTCTTGTTAGATTATAGTACAAGTTTGGTGCATTATATATCGTGGTATCAAGTTTGGTGTATCATTGATATTTTGTGTATTGTGGTATCAAGTTTGATGCATCATCGATATTTAGTTGTATGGTAGTATCAAGTTTGGTGTATCATCAGTTCTTTTGTTGTATTATAGTATCAAGTTTTATTGTATTGTAATATCAAGTTTGCAGCAACATAGTTTATTGATTTATTAAACATCGAATCATTGATTTTTAAAGAATGAATTAGTAAAGAATATTTTATTATTAAAAGGAATTGATTTAATATGTAGATTATATTTTTTTTGGACAAATATGTCCATTTTAATTATATTGTTTCCAAACATAAAAGTTTCTATTATTACATCAAACTATTTATAGAAGCAAATGGTTGGTCTAGAATCCTTCTCACCTCTTCTCACCATAAGTTCTTCTCACGAGATCCATATCCTATATATATATATAGAGGGAGGTTCAATTGAGAACTTTTATGCATCGAGGTACAAAAGAACCCATATCAACCATTAGATCAAAAAATTGTAAGGATTAGATTAATGGCAAAAGGGTAAATAGTTGGATAATTTTATGCAACTTGTGCATTATAGGAACAAACAAGGAAGGACATTTTGGGGAATGTGCATACCTCATTAAATTTAATATTTCAACAAATAGTCAAATAATAAATGCCAAATAAATTCAATTGATACATTTCCAAATTTAACAAAAATTACACACATTCAAAAAAAAAAGATGATGAATATCGATGCATTTCATCGTTAATCTTGTTTATCTATGCATCATGTTAAAAAAGACGCATTTAACAAAAAAAATTACAAAAATTCATTTATGCATCGTGTTCAACTTGTTCATCATTATTTTATGCATCGTGTTTGTCGTTCATATTCTTCATTGAGCTATGCATCATGTTCAACTTGTTCATCATTCATCTATGCATCGTCATTGTTCATCGTCCATTTATGCATCATCAGTTTTCGTTGTTCATCGTTCATCATTAATCGATGCATTGTCATTGTTCATCATCATCTATGCATTATCATTATTCATCGTTCATCATCCATCTATGCATCATGTTCTTCATAATTATCATCGGTTACCTCTCTTATTCATGTTCATCATCATCGTTGTTCATCGTTATTCTTCGTCTTCAAATCATCATCACTAAGAAAATCGTGAAGAACACGATTAGAGTTAGAAAGAGAGAGAGAGAGAGAGAGAGAGAGAGAGAGAGAGAGAGAGAGAGAGAGAGAGATAGATGAGGAGGAAAAATGAGGAATGTAGTTAATATGAGATTTTAATTCAAAATGTAACTCCTAATTATCATTTAATGATTTTTAGAAATAAATTAATTATCATGTCTTTAGTTTTCCCTAAATGCCCTTTGTGCACCTTGGTGAATTATCCGATGCACAAAAGTGCCTCGAGGTGCCCCGATGCATAAAAGTTCTCAATTGAACCTCAATCTCTCTCTCTCTCTCTCTCTCTCTCTCTCTATATATATATATATATATATATATATATATATATATATATATATATATATATATATATATATATATATATATATATGGGTTCAAGTGAGTACCATTAGTTTTGCGGAGTATTGGAGGTACCTCGTTTAAAACCATTTTTTTTTGAAAATCTTTTTCATAATCATGTTTAAATTAATAATATAAGACTACTTGTAGAATATCACACATAAACACATACTATAACTATGTGAAACGTGCACGTTCACATGAACTGCACTGTTGTGACAATATGTTCACACCAAGCATGTTTACTTGAAGTTTTTCACGTTCACATGACTTTTAAAAGGCTAGGAAGTGTGAATGTGTTAAATTCTTATACAAATAGGCTTATATTATTTGTATCTAAATGAATATGAAAGAAAATTAATAAATTTTTTTTTTTTTCGGAGCATGTTCACATCTAAAACCCGTGTGTTCACAGGTTCTCATGGTACTCTGCATTTTTTAGATACTCACACGAACCATATTCTCTCTCTCTCTCTCTCTATATATATATATATATATATATATATATATATATATATATATATATATATATATATATATATATATATATTTCTTATACAATAAAACCATTATTATTTACATCATTTCATCGAGTTTTTTTTAATTAAAGACTTATATATAATAAAGTTATCATCCAACTAAAAGGGATAAGACGAAGAAAAGAAACGATTAAAGTGTTAATTATGTCAATCATAGTTGATAATTTAATTGAAACAAAGGCATTAACTTAATGTGATTACAAAATATCTTCATATTGGGCCTTTTAAAATAAAGCAAATTAAAATTTAGAGCGAAGAAACAAAGGAGGAAAAGAGGCGGAATGTTTTGGCATTTTTAGGGCCATTTGTCGTCTTGTATGTGAGTCCAGCTAAGCATCATCTGTGATCCAGTCACCCATTAACTATCCATGTATTAGATTTTGATTTCTTTTCACTACTATTAATTATATAACCGACCCATCAGCTGATTTGATAATTTTATGGTTAATATATTTATTTAATATATACATTTATTAAATGAAAATTTGCAATTAAAACTTTCAACCAATTTTCATTGCACAAAAACCCCGCAACTGATTAAAATTTATCATTTTTACAATTGAATCTCTCAACCAATTTTTACGATTAAAATCCTCAACCAATTTTAAATATATTGATGATATAATAAAAATTAGTTATTTTAATTCTATATTACATCTGGAATGATGTTGCTCCAAAAACACAAATCGAATATGGTGTTAATTGAAGATGAAGTTTGACAGGCGTTTAGGTCTATACATTAAACAAGCAGTGGTAGACCAAGCCACCGAAGTGACCCGTTGCATAAATTTTCGTCGTGTTTACGGTCGAAAGTTAAAATGATTATTTTAGTCGGGTCGATTCAAGACACAGATATTTATAACTTAAAAATAAACATATAATCTTAAACCCAACCCTCGATTATAAATTAACAATTAAATAAACTAAAAAAACAAAACAAATCACAAATCAGGTCCATGTCTTTGCAGTTTTCAGGGCCTATATGATCCAATTTGCTGTCTAAGTGATCAGCCCATATGGTCCACTTTGCTATCAAAATGGTAAGCCCATTCTAACTCTAGACCGTGTGCTCAAAACAAATTGTAGGTTGTAATAATTTAATGAAAATTGATTGAACCACTTTACAAGATTATATTGAACTAGTTACTAGACCATTCGTGTTTTCACTTGTCATGCTTTTAAATTGTTGAAATCGTTGATATTATTACAAAATTTTCACCAAAAGATAACACAAATTACAAATTTTGATAATAAATGTATCGTAAAATTTTTTAGGACAAGAAAGATAACATAAAATTTTATTTTTGCCAATGTTTGATATAAAATTCGATTTTTAGGCCAAGAAAGGATAATAAAATGTTATGTTTTTACCAAAAAAGGGACAAGACAAACTATACCTAAAAAATATCACATTACCTATTTTTGGTTATCGACACCTATTTTTGTCATAAAAATTGATTTTTATGTTATCTAGCTTAGCCTAAAAAATATCGTCAAAAAATACATTTTATGTTATCTTTCATGATAATTTTTCCTATGTTAATTTATACATTTGATTAATAATGAAGCAGTTGTGTTAAATATATACAAATGTACTTTATATTAAAAAGGGGTGTTCGTAGAATGGTTTTGCTTTTATGGACCGGGCTAGTTGGGTTTCAAATTTCTCTTAAAGCACCCCAAAAGTGGCGAAAACAGTTTACATGATGTTTGGGTTATTTGGTTTGTGGATTATTAATTGAATGCAATTTATTTTTAAATTATTTCATTAAGTCGCATATTATAATAGATATTTTTAACTAATTGTTTGGAGAAAACATATACAATTAAAACATAAATATACAAAAGTAAAATTTTCAGAATTTAAAAATAATGAATGAAATATTATGGAAGTAATGATGTTGTTAATAAATTATTAAGTACACATCAGCTTATATTTATAAATTATATGAAGTTGTTGGAGGTGACAATTTTTGCACAAACATCCAAACAGACAGAACGATCTTACGTAGTGCAAAATATTATCTTTTTTTTTATATTAATACTTCATTTTTTAATATTGTGTTAAAATTTGTATAAAAACACATGTGTTAACGTGATTGTTAAATACGGACTCTTAAGGCGAGTCATTTCAGTTTCGTCTATTGAGTTAAAATTTATAAGTTATCAACAATGAAAATTATCAGTTACGATAAATCAAACACATCAATAATGTTTGTTATTACAATCGTCTTGATATCAATTTTACTCATTTTTTTGGGTAGAAAGAAACAAAAACCACTAATCAAGGGTGACCCTTAAACATGTGTTTTTATGATCCCAAAATCCGGATTAATCATTAGCTATCCATCCTTCCAGAAAACGCGCGACATCCATGTTAAAGGTTTGAATTATGTACAAGTTCAACAAAACCATTACATACTTATAGTATATTTTTTTTCAAAACTTAATATATTATTGCAGGTAGGATTTCATATATATATATTTTATAAAAAGTTGTAATACACACATATATATATTACATACATACATAGAGTCATGTTTAAAAGAGTACCTCTCGAAATCAAGTGCATCCAAAATTTTCATTTTTTTTTTAATTTTTTTCTCGTAATCATGTTTAAATTAATGTTATACGCATGATATATGAATTTACATACATTCACACTTTCTATATCTTTAAAAATATGTGACTGTTCAATGCATATTTTTGTGAATGAGTCATCCAAATGAATGATCATTCACACCTTTCACATGATCTTTTCCTACCATTCACAATATTTATGATGTTACTCTTTTTGAAAAAAAATCTTATAATGTTGTATTATACATGACTATTAAAAAAATATATGTGAATGATTATTCACATTAGGGTACACTGATGAACCTGATTATACATACATATATACATAGGGGTTCAATGGAAAACCAACATGCATCGGAAAACTTTGGAAAACCTCCATGCACCACCACAAATGCATCACAATTCCGTGTGACGCATCGACTTTCTGCGTGATGCATCACCTGATCCAATGACTATAAAGTGGTTCCCCGGTTTTCCGATGCATATAGGTTTTCCATTGAACCCACCCCTATATATATAGTTTTGAATAAGACAAAAATTGTCAAGAGACTTAAATACTCGAAAAAATGTATAGTGACTTAATCGATAAATTAATGAAAGTTCGTAAGTTTTTTTTAAATTAATAACCCTAAAATTTAACCATTTGTAGTAGTTATAAAAATTTTAAACACGCTAATTTAATTTCAAAATTCATCGAATTCAATTTCAGGAACCAAGTGTCACCTTAAACTCATGACAAATAATGTTAGTTATGATTGTCATTCTTAAACTCATGATAATTGTACGTGCCTGAAAGCTTTGTCATTTGATTGTAACATTCCAACTTTACACAAGAAGAAAAATTAACGTAAAAAAAAAAGAGAGAAAAAAAGCAAAGGCTGAGATTGAGGAATCTGAGGTTAAAAAATATATTAAAGAAGTCACTGAAACAAGAACATATACTTTCTTTGCTTAAAGAAGCCAAAAGACACCACTTGAAGTTGAAGGAGCCAAAGCCAATTCCCAAATTAAAAAGCCAGTACGTGATTTGCTTTCTAGAAAGTTATTCCATTTATCACCACTTTGTTAATTTCTTAAATACTTGTCTATTCTCCTCCTTAGGGTAGATGAAATGTAATGAATCATTACGACATAATTGAAAAAAAAGTTGTTTGTTTATCTCGTAATAATGAAATGACGCATTAGCAAGGAATGTGATTTCTTTACTTCTCTTGATTTTCCTTTATTAAGGACGAAATCTTTTTTTCATTCTCTCAAGGAATGGTAAATAATTTTAGAGTTTTTTTTATTTACTTTTATTCCATTCATTTTAATATATTTACCTACCAAATGAAAAATAGTAATAACCCATTTCATTTCAATCATATAAACAAACATTATAAGGAATTGTAATAATTTATTTCATTTTATCGTTCATTCCATTCCTTTATCATTCTATTATGTTCAACCACACAGACATAGTTTTCTTTTTGTGCTATTGGGACCCATGTAATCCCTAAGGGTAGCACGTACCACTAGTCCCCTCTCGAATAACCTTGTTTTGTAACTTAAAATTTTTTAAAATTTTATATGTGCAATCCATGATTGTCTAAGCGTGCCACATATACTATTCAACTATTAGAAAATTTGAAGTATACATCTTAATAACAAAATTTTATAACTCAAATCAAAACAAATAAATTAAAAGTAGAATGTCTAAATAAGTATTTAAAAAAACATTTTTAAAAACTCAATCATTTAACAAAACCCAAAATCAATATCCATCAACCCAATGCACATTTTTAAAACCCAACACTAATCCTTATACCCTATAACCCAAACCTAATTTTAATATATTATACCCACAAGTCCACAACCGGTTAACAACTATGAGATTGTACAAGTGTACGATGTAACTTCTTACTTGTTTAATTAATTACAATTCTATTTAGAATCTTTTTGATTATATGATATCAACTTTAATTTGTGTTATGTTAAAGAATTTATCTTCATTTGTTGGTCCGATCCGACCAAATTAGCTACTTAAATTATCGAATCGGTAGAATGACTTAGATTGTGCAACTGACGATTCCAGATCTTCGATCGGTCACCGTTGGGAAAGGTGCTTAACATTAATATTAATAATGTTCAGTGTTTTTCCCTTTGGGCTCCTAAGCAAGCCAACCACAAATACATTTTGTTTTCAAATGGTTCAATACATTCTTTCTACTTTATCACAGGAATATAACTCGTTAAGTTGAAAATGTCAACGATAAAGCTAAAATTAAAGAAGAAATATACCTAGAGAGTAGAGACGCAACTACATTAAACTTTTCCTTACAAAACTATAAAAATATACACTAAATAATTAATTATATTCCAACCCAACCAAAGAGTTTATAGTCCAACGATACCAAGGTGTTAAAGGAGACCCCAAGGTTGATGGTTTGAGTCTCGTTGTGGACAAATGTGTAGATTTAAAAATAGGATTAGACGTGTATGTGACTTCTGCTGTAAAAAAAAAATTATATTCCAACCCAATCAGGAAAATTATGCTAAGCTATCACAAAATCCTCAACATGATTCATGTCGACTCGATCTACTTTTGTACTCAAATTACTCCGATTTAACCATCTTTAAGAGTCTATTGTATTTGATGTTTTTTCAGGGACAAAAACTTCAGTGATATGATGATGCAAAAGAAACAAAAGATCAAGGAAACCAACTGCCAGAGGGAGTCCCCCAGCAACAAAAAACGTAAACAAAGTCCTAGATTTTCTAGCGATGCATTGTGGTTCTTCAAGGTTCTTTGATGCATAGAGGTTCTCCATTGAACCCACCACTGTATATATAATTTTAGTCAATGAAAGAAAAGGAGTGGTACGTACATAATAATTAATACATACAAATGAACAAGTAATTGGAAGATCAAAAAATGATCAAACGACAAGAGTTTTAATAGCGGGTACCAAGTACAATATATGTGTTGAAAGAAATCTCACAAGAAAGTGATTTCTTGTAGATAAAAAAGTGGATGTAGAAAAGGTAGGTGTGAGTGAAGCTAGGTAGGGTGTCCATTGCCACAACAATTATTGATGCATATCGATCATGTGTGCCATGTTTTATTGGACAACAACAAAGGTGAATATCTATCATATATGTTGTTTATTATAGTACAGTACCCGCGCATAGCGGCGGTGACAACAAATGTATTCCATTAGTAACATATTTAATCAGTAACATATTATCTTGTAGACCACTTAGACGAAAAATTATGGTTATTGAAAACATGTGATTCGTAGATTGGCATATTATCAATGCATTGCATAAAAACGTTAAGACTAAACTGCATAAAAACATAAGATATATATTGACTATAGAAACATTTCCAATGTGAAGTCTTGATTAACCAAAATTCGATCTAATTCACAGCCCCAGAGTATCAACAACTTGAAAAATGTAGTCGTAAAAAATAAAAATTATACCCAACTTGCAACCTCAAAAGGAAACAAATCAACATAAATTGCAGCCATATAGGATAATATCTGTCCCAATTTGCAGTTCCGTAGCAAAATAAATAAACCAAAATAAACCTTGTCTTGTATGAGATGTCTCCATCTTTTAAAGAGGAAATCTAAAATTGCCAAAATAAACCTTGTCTTAGCAAATGGGGCCGCTGGCTCAACTTTTCGGATCACTTGTTAATTTTTTATTAGATCTATAACAAACATACGAGCAAACAAATAGTCATACAATAAATCATTTCTTCATATAATCAAGTCCCCAAGAAACTCAACAAACAATGCATGATGATGTCTAAGAATTTCATTGGATACATATTTTCTGCAACAATTAGACACGTTAATCAAGAATCGAGATCAGAATCTGCATCAGCAAGAAGAGTCACAACACACAGCCTCAGTGTTTTAATATTTAAAAAAATATTACCAGTCAAAATTAAACCGCAACAATAGCCTTGGACCAAAACACCATCAAAATAATCCTTTTACAAACAAAACAACCATCGACTCGAATCCCCGCAGAGATCAATGAAATCATAGTACAACCAAACACGGAGGTATGCAAGAATAGTAACCGTGCACCCACAAATTTATTGACTTCAGTGTTGATCAGAATTACAAGTCTATACAGGTTATCTGCATACATGTTTGGTGGCGTGCCTTTGGGCTTTAATTTGTTAGGAATAAAATATTGGCACATATCCATCTTAACAATCGCAGAATTCTTGTATGGTAAAGGTCCTGATTGGGGATTTTAAAAAAAAAACCTATATTCTTTGAGTTTTACAACAATTACAAATACATATAGAACAAGCGTCTATATAATTTTCAAAAAATCCCAGAGTATCCCAAATGGGACCACATCATTTAAAAGCAATTGTCATGCTATATTGCTACAATTACCATCGGTTTCAGGCCAGATTCCCGTAATCAACCTTTATTCCAAGGTTAGTAGTATTGAAAGTTCAATAAAACTCCATAAAATGATATAGTAGCGTACCCACGCAAAGCGGCAGAGACAAATAATTTTTTATTAGTAACGTGTTCGTTCGATATTATAACATTATTCCAAAATGACGCAAGAAATGTATTATACTCTCACAATATTCTCTCAATGCCAACTGTAAATCATGAACCACATCTTCAGAAATAGCCATAGGAATTTCAAAAAAGGAAGCCACAAGATCTCTAGACCGCTTTATGAGCTCAACCACAGTCTGTGCATATGGTTCGGTTTTTGACTTGGGATTCCAGGTCTGGTTCAGAAAAGAAACCAATCAATTAGGGGAACACACATGCAGGAAGGAAAATTGTGTTTTTTTGTTTTTACTTACTTCACTTTCTTTGGCTCTCTGAAGAACGTCTTTGATTTTATTCAGCCTTCTGCTAACAGATTGTCTCAAGAACTTGACAATGATTGAATCGACTTCATAAAGAACCATCTCCCTAATGATAGTCTTCCCCCATCCTCACCTTCGACAGCGCCTTCGACCACCATGTTAATCAACACCTTTTCAAGCTTGTCGGCCATTTGTAAGACTGTGAGCATCTCGTGGGTAACGTCAGATTTACAGTTCAAGAATTGCTTCAACAAGTCACCATAGCATGAGTGCAACATCACTGCTGATCCACCTTTTCAACACCACACGAAAAGTTGCCTTCTCCTTAAATGTCAATTTTTAACCATAATGGTATTATTTGCAATGAAGGAGCAGATTTGATAACGACAACATTTCCAAGCACTTTTCTGGATTCCTCAAGGTGGTCTGTATCATTTTCATTCGTTTTGCATTTACATCAATTCTAAACAGCACGCAACTTTATCCATTTTAGGTGCACGCAAACCTTTTGAAGCAATATTTGTGTCCTCAAAATTGAAGCATGATTCTTGTGATCCACTGATTGCAATTCTTCATGGAGGCCCACAAGATGTTTTGTTGACAACTGATTGCACACACCTTAAGGCCTGCATAATACAAAGACTTCTACGATTATGTCATTTATTTCTGTAGATAGTTAGATGCTAGGCTAGCCATTTCTAAATCAATGCTTTCAACCCTAAATAAATTTATCAAAACTCAACTGGTATATTTAAGGATTTTGCAAATATTAATACAAGTTGATATTTAGAAGAAAGAAGGAAAAAAGGATTGTTGTTGCCAACATGTCTTTAGACAAATATACAATGCATGTTAATTATGTTGCAAACTAAAAATCTAATAATATTAGACTCGTTATCAAAAAAATAATATTTGAATTTTTTTAGACAAACTATAACTTAAAGTTTTTTTTATAAGGCAACAATTTATTACATGACCAAAACCAAAATTATAGAAACCTTTGTCTACAATATGTCCAAGGCCACACCGATGACCGAACCACTAAACAGCCTACAAGGGAACAACTTAACAACAAAATTAGCTCGCAGCCAAAAAACATAAAGACCAAAACCACCACATGAGCTCACCAAAGAAGAGCTTGTTAACAACATCACCCCGCAACTGAAAATAAAATGGAAAGCTACTTCAAGAGTCAAGCCATACTTGAGATACTCCATTATAATGATGATGTCACTGTTGTTTCCTAATATCATTTTTGGTTAACTGATTGGGTTTACATACATTAAATTATCAAGATCAATGTCCTTATTGCTAGGATCCGTTCTAACTTACAATAATCAAGCAAACATAAGACATGTAGTGAATAAACTAATGGATGTAACTAAAAAAATAATCAAAAAGTTCCCCACAAGCAACATGTTTCGTAACTATTGCAAGATGACTCTCAATCAAATCACAATCAAAAAGCTACTTGATCGAAAGAGTTGTTAAAAATCCATCAAAACACCACTAAAACGAAGATCATCTTAAGGCATACAATAATATCTAAGAAAATGAATGGGGAATATATAAAAAAAGGTATTGAACATAGATGTGAAGTACAAAGAAGGTAAAATACTATCAGCATTTTAAATTGAACCAAACCTTTGTTCGACTTACGTTTCGTGAAGGTGGCACAACGTATATTGTGCACCATTGACATACATAAAGATCTGATGCTCAAAAACATAGAAAATTCAACATGTCACAAGAATAACATTCCACAAGTTCTAAATTTATCCATCAAATAAGGAAAATTCACATCCGCACCAATCAAAATTCGGATCGCAAAAAAAAAATAGAATTCTGCCAATCACAATTCTAGTAGTAATCAGATACTTAACTTAAATAGATATTCTCAGTTGTTTCTACGGTTTTTTATGTTCATTTTTGAAATTCAAACCAACATTATACACTATCAGTCACATTCAAGTAATGGCATAATTTCACCATGATTGATACTAAAAACCTTATGAATCTGATATTGAAGTAGGATTATAAACATACCAGCCCAAGCAGTGCCGATTGACACCATTTATTAGTAAATATAGAGACATACAAATACTAAATTGCAGCCATCAAACTTGTAAGCAATTATATTACATTTTGGACAACTTCCAAGACACTTCACTTATAAAACACAGATACAATTATAAAATTATCAATCTAAGCTTAAAACCTCCTCAACACTACAATATTTAGCGCTAGAATAAATTCATAAATCATGTTTATCCTACCATAAATGAATCTTGAGGTTTTGGGAAACAAAGTACCTGACAAGCCTATGCAAAGTGAGAGAAACACCAGCTGAGGAGATGGTATAAGAAGGTGATTTTGTGTGGTTATTGGACATGGGAATCTGTGATTTTCTGAAAATCATTAAAAACTGTTAAATGACAAAAACATAAGTTGAACCTTAATTTCAAATTAAAAAAGAAGAATTGTTTACTACCTTGATGGAGATGGATGTAGCCAGTGATATTTACATGAGTCTTAAATTTCAAATGCTGAAACCTGTGATAATGCCCTCAAACAACAAACAATGAAATATCAACGTCCATAAACTCATGAAAAAACATAGGATTGTTAAAAAAAAATAGAGACAAAAAATTAATTATAAGAAGAAGAAAACATATTCTGCTTCCTCAAAACGATTTAATCCCAAAATTTTGATTTAAATTCTTCAAACCCTTCAAATTTTATGGACAAGTTTCGAAAATCGTTCAAACCAAAAATCCAACATGTAGAAAAGCATATTCTGCTTCCCCAAAACGAATCCACCATTGATCAAAATCAATCTATGGGTGCTGTTACTCCTATGCATTCATCACCGTCGTCGCCGGATTCCGGTGAACGCCAGAGAGACAGAGTAATTACAAACGACAATGTTGCCATTACTAAAGAAGCAGAGATGGCAGCTTACAAATTCAACTCCGCTGCAGACCAGTAAAGTCTAGAGAGATTCGAGTTACGATTTCACGAACGACGGGGAGAAGTTCGACTTCATGACCTCCGATACCACGCCGCCGCAATGGTCTCCTGCGTTATCGAGGATAGCTGAGAGTCACAATAACTATGGCATTCTTACGTCGAAGGAAGTTAGGGTTTCGTTTCATGATGAAGTGGTTGAGCCGCAACCCGTAGCAGGGATCCACCGGTAGTGGTCGTAGAAACCGTGATGATGGTGAAAATGAAGTTTTGGAGGTGAAGATGAAGATGAAGTGAAAATGAAGCGTGGGGAACAACAGAGTTGTGTTTCCAAGGCCATGCGCCCACTTCTCAAGAATTCAAATTTTTAAAGGTGAAAAATCACTTTAAATTTTTCAAAAGCGGGATCTGATCTCTATGTGCATTAAAGCGTTGTACATGATGCTTTAAAGACTTGTAAGTCTTAAAATTCAAGAATTCAGCATCAACAAATTGTACATTATGCATTGTAGCTTGTAAAAAGCTAAATGCTTTATTAGTAGTATAGATATATATACCGCTAAAAACAAAGTATCCAAGCCCCTCATTTAATTTGCATCATTCATTAATATCACTATATAGTATATATTCATATATGTAATCACGGGGTTGGTTCAATGGAGAACTTAATACATCGAAGAAACTTGAAGAACCACAATGTATCGCTAGAAAATCGTAATGCATCATGCAGAAAGTCGATGCATCGCGCGGGAATTTGATGCATCACGTTGAAATAATGATGCATCACGTGGGAATTGTGATGCATTTGTGGTGGTGCATGGAGGTTCTTCGATGCATGGAGGTTCTCCATTGAACCCACATCATGTAATCACTATATCTTGTACTTTGAACAAAACACCACATATATAGAAATGTTCATTTAAATGGTTTAAATTTATTTAAAATGACAACAAATAAATCATTATAAACTCTACCTAAGGTCCCATTTGATTTGTGAAATTGAATTAATTTTTTTTTTCAATTTTCATTTAATAACTGTAACTGTTTATATATTTCACTATTATTTTTTTCTTCAATATATATTACTTAAGGTTAATATTTAAAAAAACACAATCAACTTTTCTCATTTTCTCAATTAACACTACTAGAAAAACAGCAATTTGCGACGAAAGTCGTCGCTAAAAGTCCAGAAGTCGTCGCAAAATACCTTCTGTGACGACATGTCGTCGCAAAATGTTCGTCGCCAAAGGTCCGTAGCAGAAGGGTTTCTGCGACGACAAAGTCGTCGCTAAAGGTCATAAAGCTTTTGCGACGACAAAGTCGTCGCCAAAAATTTATAAAAAAAGAAAAGGAAAAATATTTTTAATTACCTTTTGCGACGAAAATGTCGTCGCTAATGTTTTCTAATTATTTTTTTTATTACTTTCTGCGACGACATTGTCGTCGCTAAATCTCAAAGACCATTTTTGAAATAAATTTATTTATTACTTTCTGCGACGACTTTGTCGTCGCTAAAAGTGTTTTTTTAAAAAAAAAATAATATTTATATACTAATAATTTATTCCCTGTACATTTCTATTGATAAAGTAACTTAAAAGTTGCATAAACTAATTTTAAAATTAAATACAATATTGAATGCATTTGTAATAAAAGTTTACGAATTTGTTACATAATAAAAGGTTTACTAAAAAGCAAATACGTATTAAACTAGTCGTAATCATCCGAGTCCTCCTCCTCATCATTCTCGCCATCATCGTTCTCGAAGTTATCATAATTGGTCGAAGGGACAACCGGTTGAAAGTCGGGAACCGGCAAGTTTGCATTTTTTAAGACGCTATAAATAGAACCAAGTTGTGCGTTAAAATCCGCACGAATAGCCACATTATTTGCATCAAGCATATCTTGCAATTGTTAATAAAACAATAAATATTGCAATTCAACGTTACAAGGTCAAAAACAATAAATAAAAAAACATAGTTAATAAAAAATTCTAGTTCATGAAACATTTGATGTAATATATTTATACATAAAAACAATGAAACATATATGTAATATTTATACATAAGAACAATCAAACATTATATAAGAAACAAAAAAGATAAAGATAAATAGAAATAAATACAAACCTGAAAAATGTGACCGGAGTTGACCGGAGACGGCCGGAAAAATCAAATAGTGTCCGAGATATCTAAAACTCAAGAATAGTGGTGTAAGATGTAAGATTATGTGAAAAGAACAAAATACAAAATAGAAAGAAAAATAAAACGAACCTCAATAGGATGACCGGAGAACTCGAAAGTGATCGGAAAAACGGCCGGAGAAATCAAACCTTGCCAAAGTTAACGAAATAGAAGGGTGTAAGATGGCCGGAATCAAAGAAGCCACTACCACCGGAGTTTTAACCAACAAAAACGGGAGAATGAAGAATGTCGATCGAGAGGGAGAGAGAAAAATGGGGGCTGCGCAGAATGAGAAAGGACAGAGCAGTAGGTTAAATCCTCGTCAGCCTTTTGCGGCGACTTTGTCGTCGCAGAATGTAACACCCACATTTCTCACACAAATGCCACGTCAATACAATACACAGGTGGCAATATCGCAATTATTTCTTAATGCACATGTCACAGGATTAGCGGAAAATCACTATTAATTAAAACTTTAACACGAAAGTCGCATCCATCATGTCATAGACTGAAACTGATATACATACATACTGAATCATCTGATAAACCCCGACTACTGGAAGCTAACATAACACTGATCAAAACAAACTACAGACAACAGTTCTTGAAGTTCAGTATCAAAATATAATTAGCATACACAACTCTAAACTGCCCGATCTCTATTTCGGCTGCTGCAGCTGTGACTGCGGTCCCACGGTATGACTGCCTGACACACAGAAGACTCGAAAACATAAGCTGGACAGCTCGTGAGTACGCGAGGGTTAGACACTGCAGGTAAACACACATAGCACGCACAACACATATATCTCATCACACATATGCAACTCGATGCATAACATATATCTCTGCTCAAAAGGGGACCACGTTCCCCAGCTAACAGGCCGCACACAGCAGCGGTTAGCTACTCAATAGGCACAGGAGCGACCTGGCATATCACTGCCGTATATATACAGCCTCATATCTCGTGACTGGTTAGGGACAGTCAGCCTGCGCGATCACATATCGCGGATACCTGCAATTCAAACACATATAGCACGTATAGGGTAGAGAAACTCATACCTGCGCCGTATCTCTGTCTCATATACACATATCACATCACATAACTGACTCGTAAAAGACTACGCGCGATTTGTAAAAGAACTCGAGTACTCACCGATACCCGAAAGCAATCAAAACTCGAACTCTCAATGCGGCTCGGCACGTGATCGGCTAGCACCTCAAATCCTTCAAGAACTCAATAGAGGAAGAAGAAGATGATGAATTCAGCACCTAATTTTGATTCTTGAATTCATGGATGCTTCTCCAAGACTCTCCCACGTACACACACTTCACACAATTAAGCTTTCTCTGGGTTCTTTTTTTTTGGATAAGAAGAAATGAAAGAGGATAAGCATATATATTTATCTCTAATTCGGTCGGTCCCGAACCCATTAAATCTGAACCCGATATCACTTTTTCACTATTAATATCATTAGGACCCAATTAAATCCACGATCTCAAGGAGATAATTAATCCACTAATTGTTAGCTCGGAGACACGTATCACTCAATTTTGACACGTTAAATCCACGAAACGGAATTTAATTGGAACACGCAATAATAATAAAATAAATGAGCCAATAAATTAAATCCACGTACCAGGCTCAAATTAGGGATGTTACAAATCCTCTCCTCTTAAAAAGATTCCGTCCCGGAATCTAGCTCGGACTCTGGAATAGCTGCGGATATCGGCTCCTCATCTCGGCCTCGGGCTCCCAGGTGGCACTAGTACCCTTATGATGCCTCCACTGAACGAGTACTAGCGCGATCTCTTTATTCCGCAATCTCTTCACCTTTCGATCAGTAATCGCCTCAGGTTGCTCAACATACCTCAGATGAGAATCCACGGTGATCTCGGATAACGGCACAAATTGATCATCTTTGGCCAGACACTTTCTCAGGTGGCTCACATGAAATGTATCGTGGACTCCGGCCAACTCGGGAGGCAATCTCAGTCTATAAGCCTGATCTCGGACTCTGGCGATAATCTCGAATGGACCGATGTACCGCGGACTCAGCTTACCTCGATGCCTGAATCTGATAACTCCCTTCCAGGGCGATACTTTCAACATCACACGGTCTCCAACACTGAACTCAAGCTCAGTCAGACGACGATCGGCATAACTCTTCTGCCGGCTCTGTGCCACTCTCATATGTTCTCGGATGACTGCCACTTTATCGCTCGTTTCTTGTAACAACTCGGGCCCACTGATAGGTCGCTCACCGACCTCCCCCCAACACACCGGGGTTAGGCATTTACGCCCATACAGTGCCTCGAACGGAGCCATCTTAATAGAGGAATGGTAGCTGTTATTGTACGCAAACTCGACTAACGGCAAGTGAACGTCCCAACTACCACTGAAATCGATCGCACAAGCTCGGAGCATATCCTCGAGAGTCTGATTCGTCCGTTCTGTCTGCCCGTCTGTCTGAGGTCTGTACGCGGTACTCAACTGAACTCTCGTTCCCAATTCACGCTGAAAGCTCTGCCAGAACCTCGAAGTAAACCGCGTATCTCTATCAGACGTAATCGACATCGGAACGCCGTGCCTCGACACTATCTCACTGATATATAACCGAGCCAACTGATCCATAGTGATGGTACCCCGAACCGCTAGAAAGTGAGCACTCTTCGTCAAGCGATCCACTATCACCCAGATCATATCATTACCTCGAACGGTGCGCGGAAGTCTAACGATGAAATCCATCGTGATATGATACCACTTCCACTCTGGAATCTCTAGAGGCTGCAAATGCCCATGGGGCTTCTGATGCTCGGCCTTGACTCGCAGACAAGTCATACACTCCTCGACGTATCGGCCCACATCTCTCTTCATCCCTGGCCACCAATAGAACTCGCGCAAATCTCTATACATTTTGGTGCTCCCGGGGTGGATAGATAATCTCGATCGGTGCGACTCATCCAAAATCAACTGCCGCAGATTACCGACTCTCGGAACCCAAACACGATCACGAAACACCCACAAACCTCTGCTATCTCTGCTCAATGCCTCTAGCTGTCCCGCAAGCCGCTCTCTTTTCACATTCTCCGCCCGCAAACCCTCTAACTGAGCATGCCCCAGACTCTCCACAAGAGTCGATGTGACCTCGAGCCTCGCTGCTCGGGAAACTACTGTCTGGCCACACGCCTTACGGCTCAACGCATCGGCCACCACATTGGCCCTACCAGGATGGTACTGAATCTCGCAGTCATAGTCTTTCAATAACTCAAGGCTGCGCCGCTGTCTCATATTTAGCTCTTTCTGACTGAACAGATACTGAAGACTCTTATGATCGGTATACACTACAAATCGCGAACCGTACAGATAATGACGCCATATCTTCAACGCGAACACTATCGCGTCCAACTCAAGGTCGTGCACAGTATGATTTTCCTCGTAGGTCTTCAGCTGTCGCGACGCATACGCAATCACTTTGCCTCGCTGCATCAGAACACAACCCAAACCGGTACCTGACGCATCACAGTAGACCACAAAATCCTCTGTACCCTCAGGCAATGCTAACACTGGTGCCTGACATAACCGGGATTTCAATTCTCTGAAAGCCGACTCCTGCTCATCAGACCACACGAAAGGAACGGACTGCCGTGTCAATCTCGTCAACGGCCTGGCAATCCTCGAGAAGTCCTGAATGAAGCGGCGGTAATACCCGGCTAGGCCCAAAAAGCTACGGATCTCAGGCACAGTCTTCGGTGGCTCCCAACTCATCACGGCCTCTATCTTCGCCGGATCCACTGAAATACCCTCGGCGCTCACAACATGTCCCAAAAACTGGACCTCGCGCAACCAAAACTCACACTTGGAGAACTTCGCATAAAGTCTCTCCGCTCGCAGCACGGTCAAAACCTCTCGCAAGTGCTGCTCGTGGTCCTCGGCACTCCTCGAGTAGATCAGGATGTCGTCGATGAACACAATCACGAACCGATCCAACATAGATCTACACACCCTGTTCATCAAATCCATGAATGCCGCGGGTGCGTTAGTCAGTCCGAAGGGCATGACTAGGAACTCGTAATGGCCGTATCTCGTCCGAAACGCAGTCTTCGGCACATCCTCATCTCTAACTCTCAACTGATGATAACCCGATCTCAGATCTATCTTCGAAAAGAAGCTCGAACCCTGTAGCTGATCAAACAGATCGTCGATACGTGGAAGCGGATAACGATCCTTCACCGTCACTTTATTCAACTCTCGATAGTCGATACACATCCGCATGGAACCGTCCTTCTTCTTCACAAATAGCACGGGAGCTCCCCACGGGGACGAACTCGGACGGATAAATCCACGATCCAGCAACTCCTGAAGCTGCGACATCATCTCTCTCATCTCAGTAGGTGCCAGCCTATAAGGCGTCTTCGCAATAGGCACCGCTCCAGGGATAAGGTCGATACGGAACTCGACCTGACGATCTGGCGGTAACCCAGGCAACTCCTCTGGGAATACCTCAGGGAACTCTCGAACTACAGGTATATCCGCTAGGGTCTTCTTCTCTAATCTGGCGTCAACAACATAAGCCAGAAAGGTCTCACATCCCTTCGCGACATATCTCTGAGCTCGGGCCATAGAAACAATACCAATCTCACCTCGGCGCCTCTCGCCATACACTGTCACTGTCTCACTGTCTGAAATGGGTATCCGGATCATCTTCTTTGCACACAGAATATCGGCCCGCCTGGCTGTCATCCAGTCCATACCCACTATCACATCGAAACTGCTAATCTCTATCGGCAGTAGATCGATCGAAAACCGGTGAGCATCTATCTCAAGGACACAATCTCTGTATACCCGACTCACAAGCGCTGTACTACCGTCTACCCTCTCAACAACTAACGGCACAGATAAAACAGTAGGAGGCACAGAAAAATATGCACAGAACACAACAGACACATACGAGCGATCTGCTCCAGAATCAAACAAAATACGAGCACTAAGCCCGTTCAGAATGTACGTACCAGATACCACATCGGTAGACTCGCGGGCCTCCTCTGCCGTAGCCTGAAATACTCTACCCCTGCCTCTGGGTGCTGACTCACGACGGCTCGAAGATGACGGCTCTGCTCTAGCACCGCTGGTACTCGCTCCCTGTACTGCTGGCGGCGCATCCGGACAATCCCTCACAACATGACCTGGCCTCCCACAGCGGAAGCACAGGGAATCCCTCGAAGTACAAGTAAAAGATGTATGGCCATACTGACCACAGCGGTAGCAACGGGGCTGCTCTGATGTACAAGGACCAGAATGGCGACGGCGACACCTCGGACAGTCTCTCTCCCCGGCTGAACTGTCTGCTCGGCTCCCTGATGGCTGGGACCCCTGTCCCACGCTGCTCTGACTCTGACTGGGAGCACTATATCGGGAAGTCTGCCCCTGACTCTGACTGGCTGTCCCCGACCCCTGATACTGCCCAGACCTCCTGGACCTCCGGTCTCTGCCTCTGTCTCTGTCTCGACGAAATCCCGAACCCTGCCCCTGAACCTGCTGCTGCTCAGGCTGTCTCTCTCTCTGAAAATCCTGGGGCTCTCGATAGTAACTCTGGGACTGCTCAGACGTCCCTATCCTCTGTCTCTGGGACGGGGGCTGACCCCTCTGTCTCTCGATCTCTCTCTCTCGAACTCGGGCTAACTCTAATGCCCGCGCAAAGGTAGGAGTATCATGAAGTCCGACGAACTCCCGGATATCTGATCTCAACCCATCGATAAAGGCATCAGCCTTACGAACCTCTGTATCCACATGCTGGGGCGCAAACTGGGCATACTCATTAAATCTATCCACATACTGCTGAACTGACATACTGCCCTGCTGAAGGTGCAAGAAACGACGCTCCATCTCCCGACGCTCATCCCGGGGAATATACTGAAGCTCGAAGATGGCACGGAATTGATCCCATGTCATAGCATAAGCTGTTGCAGTAGTCATGGACGACTCAATGGACTTCCACCACTGTGAAGCCCCTCCCTTTAGCTGATAAGCCGCATAGCCGACCATATCACGAGGGTCGACATGGGCAACTCGGAATGCGGCCTCTATCTCTCTCTCCCAAGCCATAGCCGCACCCGGCTCACCACCGCCTCGAAACTGAGGTGGGGCTCCCGCCATAAAGTCCTTAAAGGACCCACCTCGCACAGAAGAAGAAGACGCCCCAACCACTGTCTCAACACTAGTCACTGGCGGCGGATCAGCTCTCTGTCGCTGCTGCTCTCTCTCTCTGTCCCTCTCTCTGTAGAACTCAGTCAATACTGATAACATCTCTGACCGGCGGACATACTCGTCTCCCGCTGGTCTCTCTGGCCCTGAACCCTCGCCATGATCTGCCATAATAACCTGCACATATCACAAAGGTAAGATAACAGATCGATCACCCAGCGTTATACAATAAGCTAGGTCAGTTAATTCCGCTAAACTCAGTCTCAGGGAAGAATCCCACAGATCTGAACACGGTAAGAGCACAAGCATCCACTGATACTCAATACTGAAACCACAAGCTCTGATACCAAGCTGTAACACCCACATTTCTCACACAAATGCCACGTCAATACAATACACAGGTGGCAATATCGCAATTATTTCTTAATGCACATGTCACAGGATTAGCGGAAAATCACTATTAATTAAAACTTTAACACGAAAGTCGCATCCATCATGTCATAGACTGAAACTGATATACATACATACTGAATCATCTGATAAACCCCGACTACTGGAAGCTAACATAACACTGATCAAAACAAACTACAGACAACAGTTCTTGAAGTTCAGTATCAAAATATAATTAGCATACACAACTCTAAACTGCCCGATCTCTATTTCGGCTGCTGCAGCTGTGACTGCGGTCCCACGGTATGATTGCCTGACACACAGAAGACTCGAAAACATAAGCTGGACAGCTCGTGAGTACGCGAGGGTTAGACACTGCAGGTAAACACACATAGCACGCACAACACATATATCTCATCACACATATGCAACTCGATGCATAACATATATCTCTGCTCAAAAGGGGACCACGTTCCCCAGCTAACAGGCCGCACACAGCAGCGGTTAGCTACTCAATAGGCACAGGAGCGACCTGGCATATCACTGCCGTATATATACAGCCTCATATCTCGTGACTGGTTAGGGACAGTCAGCCTGCGCGATCACATATCGCGGATACCTGCAATTCAAACACATATAGCACGTATAGGGTAGAGAAACTCATACCTGCGCCGTATCTCTGTCTCATATACACATATCACATCACATAACTGACTCGTAAAAGACTACGCGCGATTTGTAAAAGAACTCGAGTACTCACCGATACCCGAAAGCAATCAAAACTCGAACTCTCAATGCGGCTCGGCACGTGATCGGCTAGCACCTCAAATCCTTCAAGAACTCAATAGAGGAAGAAGAAGATGATGAATTCAGCACCTAATTTTGATTCTTGAATTCATGGATGCTTCTCCAAGACTCTCCCACGTACACACACTTCACACAATTAAGCTTTCTCTGGGTTCTTTTTTTTTGGATAAGAAGAAATGAAAGAGGATAAGCATATATATTTATCTCTAATTCGGTCGGTCCCGAACCCATTAAATCTGAACCCGATATCACTTTTTCACTATTAATATCATTAGGACCCAATTAAATCCACGATCTCAAGGAGATAATTAATCCACTAATTGTTAGCTCGGAGACACGTATCACTCAATTTTGACACGTTAAATCCACGAAACGGAATTTAATTGGAACACGCAATAATAATAAAATAAATGAGCCAATAAATTAAATCCACGTACCAGGCTCAAATTAGGGATGTTACACAGAAGCCCCAATTTGTCGTCGCAGAAGGCCTAAAAAAAAAGGCGGACTTTTTCACCGCCTAAATGTTTTTTTGGAGCCAAAAAATTTTTTTTTTATTATAATTACTATTTGCGACGACTTTGTCGCCGCAGAAAGTGTTTGTTTTTTTTTTTATTTTTTTCCACCGCGTAAATATTTAGTTGGAACCAAAAGAAAAGTAAAAAAAAAATTATGTGACCTTTGGTGACAACTATGTCGTCGCTGAAAGTTTTTTTTTTTTTTTTACCAAAGAAAGTCAAAAAATGGATGTATTTTGGCGTCTAGTGAGGTTTTGGCGACGACATTTGTCGTCGCAGAAGGTTTTCGTGATTTTTTCTTGTTTTTCTTGTAGTGTAAGTTCCTAATATTTTTTTTTCCAATTGTTTAAATCCTTGATTTTTACTTGGTAGGGACCTTTAGAGGGTACCCATAAAACCTCGATCTATTCACAATTTAATTTGCACAAAAAATTTGATAATCGTTTTACTCAGGAAATTGGTTGGCAAGTTAATTAACTCACTAGCTAAACTTTAAAAGAAGGATCCTTATCTTAGTATTTGAATTTGCTTAAGCTTAAATCAGACAACGTACTGTATGGTAAAAAAAAATTAGTGGGAATCCAATGTTAGAAACTTGTAACGAATTGAAGTTACAACCAATGTTAAATTGATATGATATGATAGTCATTAGTTGAAATCCGGCAACTAGGTTCCCTTAGTAATTAAGCCTAATCAAGTAGTAGATCGAGTTGCAATTGCTTGAGATCGATTTATTTTGGTCCAAGATTCTTTTAAAAAGAAACCTAGCTCATTATAATATAATGTATTGAGAAAATGATTGGAAGATGTTCCCTTAGTGGCCTCCATCAAAATAATTAAACAAATTTGGATATATGTAAATGTACAAATTAATTAATATATTAAGGCTACTATACATATCAAAGTGAAAGTACGTTACTAGGGTTTACTATTATTGTCCTTTCCTTAATAACCATAACAATTAACAAGCTTGGATCCCATGGTCGCGCAATATATTGCCCTTCTTTTTCTTGTCAATTTTCTTTTAGCTTTTACCTCCATCTCCTCCCATCCCATCATGCATGCATGTAACCTTTTTCCCTTTTTTTATTTATTATTATTTTTTTATTTTTGTCATTGTCATTGAAGGTATTGGAGCCAAAAATTAGTCAAAAGTAAGTGCGGTTAGAAAGTTTGGTCTAAAATCTTGATGAAGATATGCACTTAGTGAGTGGTACCCCAATATATATATATATATACACATCAATGAGTGTCAAATAATTGATTTTATTTATTTAGGATGTAATGCAACTCTACTTACTTTGGTTTGGATCAAATTGAATCTTTTCATTTTTAGTTTCAATTAAATACAAAATAATAAATTTTCTTTAACTCATCACATAACACATATATATAAAGCTCTTTTCATTATTAGAACCTAATTTTTCATCTCTTCCATTGCATAATTACCATAACAAAAATAATATCATATATGCAACTCTAGTATGTTAATTACTAGCTCACGTTTAATTTTGATCATATTGATTATTGAATATCTACCTTTGGTTTTTTTTTCTCTTTCTCTCAGAGTCTCAGATTAGTAGTCTTTGTATGAGAGTGTACACATTTTATGATGTTTGTCTCATCTAGTTGTGCTACGTACCTAGAAATTAATTAGTTAAAATTCACTATAATTTAGTTACATATTAAGCTTAGAAGTTAGATTTAATTGTTTCAGCTGTAATTAACGAATTAATATGAATGCATCAACGAATGATCATTATGAAGTGTTTTTTAAATAAAATATATATTTTTTTTTAAGTTTTAACATCTAATAACATGATAATTAACTTCTTAGTGACATAAATACGGACTGCAATAAATTTTACAAGTTGAGTAATGCAAGTAAGAATTGTGTACGACATTTTAACAAACAAGATACGACAAAGTAATATATATGTGTAGTACGTACGTAGTTTGTCTGGTTTTTTTAATTAGTTGGTGTCATTCTTACACTTAAATATATGGTCGGCCGGGTACCTACGTACGTGTTAAGTTTATGAACAAATTTCAGTTCCAAATGCTTCTTTTCCCTCCATAAAGATGATGGCAGGCATTCACTTGGAATGTCCTTGTTCCTCTTTTAATTTAAAGTGAGTCAGGTTTTATTATCACGTATATACGTACCCTCAAAATCCAAAAGAAAAAAACTCGATCATTATTGTCATCGAATTTGATTTCTTACCATGAACAATCACAATCGCTAACATATATAACTACCCAAAAGGACGATGCTTGAATTACGATGAAAACTAAGCAATAAGTAAGACGCGCGATTGTATATATGTCACACAACCAGCTAGTACACGTATAGAGATGCACTGAATCATCACAAATTAAGTTATGTATATATACGAGCACATTAAAGGCCAAACATATATACTCCGCCAAATTGTGTCATAGTGTCACAAGAGTTACATTTGCAACAAGTCGCTTGCTTGATCCAACTGCACCACGAATTGAGTCTTCGACCAAATTGGGATTGACAGATCGTTAACAGTCTAGAACCAATATATGCTAGACGTTAATTAATCGTATGTCGATGTCATCAATAGCTATACGTTATAGAAAAAAAGTTGATGGCTGGTGAAAGAATATATATATACTAACTATATATAATTTAAGTTTTTTCAAGTTATACCCGGCCTTTCCATGATGAATTAGCTAGCTTTTTCTAGATCGAAAACTTTAGGATTTTCACGACCCATCTAATGTTTCTAAAAGTATATAATTTTGATCTCAAAAAGTTACAATCTTTATTGTTTTCTAGTTAGTAGAATTTCCAGCTAGCTTCTGGCATATTAAAACAAAGGGTTATATTATTATATAGTAATGTTTTTTTTGTTTATTTCAATTTTGCATGCAATCATACTTTTTCATATATAGCACATAAGTTATTATATATCATCTTTTATTAGCTAGGTAGAATTGATATTATTGCAATTTTATTATATTTTTAGCGACATCCGTGATAAGAATAAGTTTAAAGTTAAAGTTAAAGTTAAAGATTATAAAACAAATTAATAAATAACAGGGAAAATGACATTAAATAGCTCTGAACTTTCGACTTTGTACACATTTATGTAGTGAACTTTTTTTTGTGCACATTTGGTAGTCAAAGTTTCAAAATTGTTCCAATTTGGTAGTTGACGTACCTGTTAACCAGTTGCTTCCGGTTTCGACGCCTATGTGGACAATTTTTTAATGACGTGGCTACCCGTTTTTATATTATACCCAGTTTTATCTATGTGGCAACCCGTTTTTTTAAAATCACCCGGTTATAAACCCGGTTCGTTTTTCATACGATCGATCCAACTTGTAAGAAACCGGGTTTATAACCGGGTGATTTTAAAAAACGGGTTGCCACATAGATAAAACCAGGTATAATATAAAAACGGGTAGTCACGTCATTAAAAAATTACCCACGTAGGCATCGAAACCGGAAGCAACCGGTTAACAGGTACGCCAACTACCAAATTGGAACAATTTTAAAACTTTGACTACCAAATGTGCACAAAAAAAAGTTCACTACATATATTTGAACAAATTAAGTCGAAAATTCAGAGCTATTTGATGTCATTTTCCCTAAATATTATCATCTTAAAGGGACAAATCATTAAAGGTTAATGAATAATTACATATACCCATGCAGTAACTAAAGATGATGCATGATCGATCAATTGACCCCACAAAGTAAGGGTCCTACTTTTTGGACACCCTTTACATAATAATTATGTTTAGAAATAGTATGTATCACTAAAAAAGTAATGCATCATTAGAAAAAACATAGAATCATTATGTAATGATTATGTATATAAAAGGAAATAGGGGGTCCATTGAGATCATTGAGGGTCCATTTAGACTCCCCCAAAGTAATTAAGTTAATCATCGAATTGATGGATGGAATTGTAATGTGACGGAATAAGCATAAAATGTTGTAATTATGATAGCAGGGGGAGGGGGAACGACTGTGAGTATAGTTTTGGTCAAAGCCATGATGGTGGTCTCATACAATGCACGTGTATCTATGTCAATGTATTTACATTGATGCTTCTTCCGTTATAAATGCTTCTTCTTCTCAATAATGATATGAGTATATATATATGACCCACCCCTTTCTTATATTCGGTTTTAAGTATACAAGCAAATGATTTGTATCTATACATTCTTATCAATCATCTAATTATTTATTTTTTTGAATCTTTTTGTACTCGTCCTGGTTCCTTGCTAGCTGTAACTTTGTATGGTTTGATGTGTTAATAAATTGAGTATGATAGGTGGGGTGATATGATGGCAATGTCGAACCTCCCGGTTAGTTAGTTCTACCTTTTGATGTTCACACTTCTCAATATACATTTAGTTTTTCACGATAACCTAAGCGCGTGCGCGCATACACACATATATACAAGTGCTTATATGTAAATTTTTTGTTCACAATGGATCTTTTGTGAACACTTTATTTGTTTTTGTAATCCAAGTCACAAAATACAATATAAACAAATTCTAATTCCTTCACAAATCATTATGTGAACCAAACACCCTTTAAAAAAAGTTGTCACAGTACTAACCAAAGAGACAAGTCATTATCCGGTGGTTGAGATTCAAAACACTATTAACCTATTATTAGATAAAATAAAATATAGTAATTAGGGTTTAATTTAGTTAACTTACTAGACTGTATGAAAGGGATTATTGTTCATTAGGGTTTTATTATATTTATTCGTGCTCTATAGATATCAATTACTATAATGCATAATATATATCTACAATCTTTTCTTATACTACATGAAATCAGAGACTTGGGATTCATGCTTAATTTCTTCTTCATTCTCATCCATTGCGAGTCGTTGCCACCATCTTTCCTCTATGGTCCTCCTTGAATGCAGATTTTCCTACTTTCTTCTCCTTCTCCTCCTGCGTCGCGGACACATTGTGAATACAACAAAATTAGTTTTTGTTTGTTCTTTTTTCAAGTTGTGGCCACGCCACCACACCTAATTTGGTTGTTATTGTCATCCCGTCATTGCAATCATAACATCTTGTCGTCGTCGTCAAGCTGTTGCACCTCATACCTCCCCTAAGAAACTGTCGTTTGTCTCCCAAGTTTGGTCACAATTCTATCGCTACCATTTGTAGCCTCAATTTATTTTTAATTTTTGTTTTTCAAAATTCAATATATTATACATTTTCAAAACTGTCTGCTTCTCTTATGCCGACACTTTTATTATATTTCACTCTAGTTCGAGTGTCCGAACTCCTCCCGCTCCAATTGCAGAGAATTTTAGATAAACTAGAATATATATATATAATAGTTAGGTTTAGTATAATTGACCTAACCTTACTGTGTAAAATGGCTTGAATTCCATTTGAGTTTCTAATGTTTTCATTTGTACTCTATAAATATTAAAATTATAATAGGTATTTCGGGGTGGGTTCAATTAGAAAACCATTATGCATGTGAAAACTATGGAAACCTACGCATACCGTCCGATTTGGTGCATTTCATGAAAAACGCGTTGACATGATCGTAAATAAGATGATGCATCACGTGAGATTTTGATGCATCAAGCGGGAATTTGATGCATCACGCGGGGAATTTGATGCATTTGTGGTGGTGCAGTGCGGTTTTCACAAGTTTTCCGGTGCATGGTGGTTTTCCATTGAACCCTCTTTAGATATTTCATCATTCTATAACTACTCGTTACAAAATGACATATACACCATGACTATTGTAATGTTGTTATTTTTTTCCCCTTTATTTAGAACAAGTGACAACTTGTAGCTAAAGTCACATTTTTGGTCAATTATTAACGTATATGTTGATAAGGATGAAGATTCTAGGATTAGTATATTTAAAAACAAATTAATGTATGATATGATGAAATTTTAAATATTGTTATGAAATAAATACAATACGTAATTATAAGTCAAGAATACGAATGATGTGACAATTGAGGGTTTGAGTGTTGGTTGTCTTGGAGTGGAAAGTTGTCGGATACGCAAAGAGCTGTCGACTTCAATACCTCCCCACTCTTCAATTCCTTTTGTTCCTCTATTATTTCATGTTTTTTTTTAAATAAAACACTAAATAATATTGTATATTCGTATGTTTACATATGTTTAATTAGGGATAATTATTAGAATAACTAATGTTATAACCCATTTGTTAGATTTTATCCAAATTAAAGCGATCTATTAGAAATACTTATTATTTTTGTAACAAAATTTACGTTACACCTACTATTTACATTACCTATATAAATTATTAGTTTTTTTTAAATCTATTACGTTAAGGAAAAGCAAATTACATTTTTCTTACCGAATTTTTTTGTAACGAAATTTCATTTTTATACTTCTTTTGTATATTATTTTATCAAATTTACTACCAAATTTTTTTTGTAAAGAAAATTCATATTTTGTATATTATGTTATCAAATTTTATAGTACCACAACTTCAGTTTAGTTTTGTTTTGTTTTTTTTTTTTTTTTTGTGTATTAAGTAAGTAACATGGGTAGATATAAATAAACAAAAATTGTAATTTAGTTATCAAAAAATTAATTACATAAGTGGTAACGTGATAAACATAAAATGTAACTTCATAACAAAATAATTTTGGTAACATGGTAAGTAATATACGAAAAACTATAAAAATGAAATTACTTGTACGTTTTATACAAATTTTTTTAGTTTAGAAAATCAAAATTTTATTTAGTAACTTAAGTAGTAACATAATATACAAAAAAAAAAAAAAAAAATACAAAAAATGAACTTTCGTTACCAAAGTTTTTGGTAAAGTAAATGGTAACCTACTATATAAAAATACAAAAAAGAATCTTTTGAAAATGATACATAGGATCATCATGGCATGAACACCACCCCACATATTTCGACCTTGGAGGCTACCCTCCTCTTTCTCTTTCTCTTCCTTTTATCTCTTTTTCTCCCTAAATTTATTTGGTAACTGGTATTTTGATAGAAAAATGAGTATTTTCAAGATGGAAAGATAAAATGTATAAAAAGAGAAAAGTTGGATGGAAAGATAAAATGTATAAAAAGAGAAAAGTTGGATGGAAAGATAAAATGGATAAAAAAAGAAAACTAAACTTACCCATAATGGTTGGTTATTATAATTTTTTTTATTATTTTATAGGACTGGTAAAAAGAAAGAATCAAACACACAAACTTCCGTTTCTATTGACAAAACCTTTTAGCAGCCAAGCAGATGTTTTAAGTGAATGATTAAAGTTGTGGGTTTGGGGCATGTCATTAGTGACTAGTGTTTTGTTTTATTTTATATTGAGGATGAGAATTGATGGTATGGCTAATTCATACGACTAAACATATGCTTAATACATTTAATGCACGAGAATGTCATGTACAGTTTCTTTCTGCTCATTTTGATTTTGACACGTGTCATAATCTTATTTTTAGGTTGATTTTTAAAAGCAGGTAAGCTAGACATGTCAATCAATTCTTTTTTTTTTTTAGACAAAATTTTATTCAAACAAGTAAACAACAAGCTAACGAGATGGATCCAGGTAGCTAACAAACAAACTAAACCACCCTATAAAAGAAAAAGAAGAACAAGCGGCTACCAACATTACATGGCTCCCAAACCAAATTAGTGAAAAGAGAGAAAGATAAACACAACTATAGACTAAAGCAAATAACACATTGTTTGTCCGTGAGGATTCAAAATCCTGTCATTCCATCTTAACTTATCTGACGTTTGGTTCACGGAATGGAATGAAAATTCGAAGAAATTGGAATTTAGATATTAGTTATTAATGTGGTTGATGTTGAAGGTAGAAGATAGTTTTTAGTATTAATTAGAGATGTAGATTGGAATCTAATTCATGTACAAATTGGAAGTAATTTTAATTCCTATAAACAAGAAAATTTGATGAAAAATATATAAAATTTAACCCTTTACATCAGTTCTCATAAATTAATTCTAAACAAGTTAAATTTAAATTCTAATTCTATCGAATTCCATTACATGAACCAAACGGCACCTTAGACTTTTTGATTCTATTCTCAAGTCATAGAGAAAAAAAGAGTTATTAATTTGAAGAAAAAGGATCTCGAGCCTTATACTCCAACTAATTTGAGGAGGAAGCAAACAGAATTCTGTTACTCTATTTCCATATAACTCAAACAAGCACGTAATCGTAACGTATTCCATGAAGAATTCAATCCACGTCATTGTTTTCGAACATACTGTGTCTAAGTACACCACCTCTTTAATAGAAAAGAAAAAGGGTAAGACAGTGTTTGTTACGCCGTAATCAAAGATCGAATCAAATGAATCATTATGACGGAATAATAAAAAACTAATTGTTTACCACGTGGTAATGAAATGAATCATTACGTAATGAATGTGATTCCTTTACCACTCTTTATCTTCATTCCTTAAGGATAGGGTGCTTTTTTTTTTTTATTGAAACTTTAATAATTATAAACTTTTTTATTCGATTTCATTCCATTCTTTTTAACATTCCTATCTATCAAACAACGTATAGTAATAACTTATTTCATTTTAATGATATAAACAAACACGACAATGAATCGTAATGATTCATTCCATTACATAGTTCATTCAACTACCATCTCCAATCTATTCTTTTATCAGTCTATTACGTTCTACACTCAGTCAACTCCATGTATAGCGCCAAACAATTTCTTTTTTTCATCACAATCTATCAAACAAATTATGAAAATATGTTGAAAAGATTTTGAATGTATCTCGCAATTAAAACACACACCTTGCATTAATCCTATGAATGCATGGGAGTATGGGACATTGAATTTTCTTTTGTAGGAAGTTTAATTATTAACGAAAGTCAGTCAAACACGTACATTAATCTTATGGGGACCTAAAATCAAAATTTACATATATAATCGATCATTCAAGTCTCTTACAAGGATTGCAAATAACACATGTTTTTCTAATAACTAAAAAAATAACAATATTTTTTATAATCGTTTATACCAACAATATTTATTTTTTATATTTAATAATATTTTTTTACCATTTAGAGTAGAAAATGAAACAGTTGGTGCTATATATTGTAAAAGATACGAAAATTGATGTTGTTAATCATACAACAATATAAAAGTTGATGTTATTAGTTATGAAAAATACAAAATTTAATATTATTAATGATTATAAAACTATATAATATTGCTATAAATGATAAAAAAAAAAGACATAAAACTATTGTTATTTTTGACAATTGATGTACTGAAAACAATATTAGGGTTTATTATGAAAAAACAACATGTTTTCATGTATTTTGCGTTTTCGTCCCTCCATGTTATTTTTTTTCTATAAAAGTTCTTAAGTTAATTTTTTCTTTTTGGTTTAGTGAAATTTGGACATTGGAACCCGATTTTTTCAGTTTTTAAAAACTCGGTTAACAAATTGTAACCGTGTCCTAATGTTCAAATTTCACTAAACCAAAAAGAAAAAAATAACATGCAGAGACGAAAACGCAAAAGACGTGAAAACATAATATATGATTAATGGAACACCATTTTTCACTAGAATTTGATAAAGAAGACTTCTTTAAAGATCATTGGCTATTGAAAATGAATCTTGTAAATAAAACTGGAGTTCAAGAACATCAATAAAGGGCAGGGCTGTTGAAGATGTTAAAAGATGGGAATTGTTGCTTTCTAATTCAAACTTGTTAAAATCAGGAGGCGATGAAATCATGTGGGATTTGGATCCCAAAGGGATATTCATGCTAAAAAAATCTCACATCTTCTTCATAATCAAATTGTTCGAGTGGATGGGTTCAACTCTCGTAAAATCTGGAACCCACTCATTCCAATTAAGGCAAATGTCTGCATTTGACGCTTAGGTGGCGTTTGGTTCGTCTAATTGAATTCGATAGAATTGAAATTGAAATTTAGCTTGTTTAAAAGTTTTTGATCACTTAAATTTTATGTATTTTCCATTAAATTTGGTTGTTTATAGAAAACATGACATTTTTCCAAACTCATACATGAATGAAAATCCATCACATACATGAATTAGATTCCGATCTATATCTCAAACTAATACTAAAAACTATATTCTACCATCACCATCAACCATATTAATAATTGAAATTCAAATTCCAATTCCTTCGAATTTCCATGAACCAAACGCCACATTATTGTTAAATGATTTACTTACGATGAAGAATTTGCAAAGGAGAGGGGTTGCATTGGTTTCGGTAGGCTGCCGCCTGCGCTTTATGTGACATGGATCATAAGGACATTGAAATTGCTTCTTCATACGTTCAAAAGTTGATTCGATATGGCGTAAGTTATGGAGTTTGTACGATCTCTTCGAAGAAAGGCTGGAATTGGTAACATCCTTCAAATCGTTAGTGTTGTACTACTGTTGTTCGATGATCATTCTCGCGGGATAAGAATGGGTCAATTTGAGGTGTGATTGCTATGGCTTTATGGGTGATTTGAAATTAGAGGCCTTTGGTTTGCAAATCTTCGAGGCTTTGGTTTGTAAATCTAAAACCTTCGTTTCAAATCAATTGTTCAAGTTGGTCTTTAATGAGATGATATAAGTCTTCGACATTTCAGTTGTTCTATTTTATCGCAAGTATATTAAAATTTACTTTTCGAAGAAATATATATACACTTGATACTTTTTTGAGAGAAGAGTAGAACGAAGAGGAGTTAAATGGGTAAATTAATTAAAAGAAAAAGAATATAAACGGGCCTACAAAACCGAATCCCCAGGGACTATCTCGAGATTCTGACCCCTTTCATTATTCGGGTCGCCTTCCTCACTATAAAGTATAAAGTATAGAACACTAGATATAATGAAAGGCGGATTAGGAAAGTTGCCAAGTTGGGTCCGATTGTTTTGTACCAAATTATAAGAATGTATATAGATATGTATGTTTTGTGCATAAAAAAATTATGGAAATATGCGTCAAAAATCATCAAGTTGAATCATTTTTAGGATTAAAATCACAAATCACTTTTTATTGCAAAAAAAATCTCAATTGACTAAAATTTATCAAAATTAGGTTTTTTTTTCTTCAAAAAAATGATTTGCAAACTGATGAACCGGTTGCAATCTGCTAACAAATCATTCGTCTCCAACAAAACTTCTCTCCAATAAATTCACTTGTTTGTGTTTTATGATTCATATTTAGGTGTTGTTTGTTTTTTAAGAGGTTGATGTCTGCGGTCTGCGGACTTAGCTGTAGAAATCTGCGATCAGAAGAGATGGTCTAAAGGTCTGCAGACGCGGGAAGAAATAAAAAAACAAACACAATTTCATATAAAACATCTTCTCGCATCTTCGAGTTTGCAGACATAAGAGGTTCGAAGATCTTTTAGGAAAAAACAAACAAAGACTTAGTGTCGAAGAAGACAAATGTTTCTTTCCAAACGGATTTCAATGACTTGAGAGTATTTTTAAATCCAAAACTCTTATGAGTTGTTTAAATTCTCCAAACCAAACAAGGTCTTACCTTCTCATTTGATTCTCTCTCTCCAACATTCTCTCTCTACATACACACACGTGTGTGTCTGGGGATGAGATTTTTTATCGATTTTTTGAAACCGGTTCGGTACCAAAATTCTATAATCGGTACTAATATCATGTCTTAAAAAAATCAGTACCACCCGGTTCGGTATCGGTACAAGACCGATTAAATACTATATGTATTTAAGATTGACATTTGTTATTTTTATTACCAATTTATAATTAATTATATATATATTTACGTTGGCATATATATTGAATTTGTATCGTTATATATATTTACGGATGGTTAACTTTGTTTGTTGATTTTGATATTAATTATACTTATTGGTTTTGATGAATATTTATTGTTGGTTTTGACTTTTGATATTAGCGTTATTTGTTGGTCTTGATTTTAACTTCTTTTAATTGCTTTGTTATTAAATTTGTTTATTGGTTTGTATATTATTTTGTATATTAGCTTTTGGTCATAAAAAATCGATACTAATCGGTTCAATACCGAAAATACCAGTATCGATTAGGCAACATTTAATCAAATATATGAATTTGTGATGAAAAGTGTAAGTTTAATGTAAATATAAATAGAAATATATAAATACAAATAAATGAGTAAATAATATGACATATGATATCACTTCATTTGATTTGCCAAATTTTAACACCACATTTTCTCACTTGTCATTATGAAAATCTAATTTATATATCATATAAAGACTAATATAATGTAATATAATCTAAATAATATAATAAATAATTAACTAAATTATAATAAACTCTAATACCTTATATTATTTTAGATATCTTAACAAATATTTACTTTTTTTTTTAAAATCAACTCATATAATACATGTGATTGGAACTAACCTAGTATTTAATAAGTAACTAACTAATTAATCTCAAAATTTCCAAATCAAATTAACATTATGAAAAGAATAAAAGCCAAATTGTATCATCTCTTTTATCATCTTACCAACGGTTTCAAACTCTCATCTAAACGACCATCATCTTAATGTACTTCATTGAATTCTAACCGACCATCGTCTTAATGTTCTTCATTATTTAGAACGTGTTTGGTTTTGTGTTATAAACGTGATTATTAGCTTATTACGTTACAATAACGTAAATAATTGGTTTAAAGTGTTTGGATTGCATACGTTAATAAATGATTATTTACGTTTAGAGTTAATCCTACCATAATATTTCATAAGTTAAAAAATGTAGCTTATTCGCTTAATAAATGATTATTTAGTCATTTTACAAGTTAAAATGCGAATCCAAACACTTTAAAAACAGATTATATAATAATTATGATAGCAAACAACAGAAGTTAAACACTTGGCAAAGGTTTGATCATCTCAACAACGCCTTGTTTTGTATGAAGTAACTTGTTACGCCATTTCTATATAATCCATATGGTCACCAAAATAACTCCCTGAAAAATACCATTCCATTTCTTCAAATGACGGGAAAAAAAACCCTAAGAAGCGAAAGATGCCACTAAATCCGACAAATTGTCTGATACACACCAACAACCATATTTTTTCTCCAAAAAAAATAAACCTTTGAGCATTTTAGAAAGCAGTGATTTGAATTCTACTGTTCTAGATCACCCAAAAACATAGTTGGTTGAAATAAGAGAAATCCTTTCATTTCGCAAATTTGCCCTTGTTGGTAAAGCATCCGACAAAAGACAACAAATGAATACATTTAACCTTGATAGGATCAAAGAATTCCATACCTTCCTAGTATTCAAACTTTCCACCCCTTTTCCGAGATTGAAGAAGGCCCGTAAGTTTTTTTTTTTTTTTACCGAAAACAAACCCGACGAATGCACATTCCATTTGATCACGCCCCCCCCCCCCCCCCCCCAGTTTTAGAGAAATTTCGATTTACTAGTAACCGTTCCTGGTTTCTTAAATCACCATCGCCTTTCCTCTAATGCTTGACGCCAACTCCATCTTGCTTTCCATTCATTATTTTCTCAAATCCACCTCTCCTTAAATGCATCATCTTTGTTCAATTCCAAGGCACCCAATCTCGGAAAAAAGTACCTTTAATGACCTCCAAAACCAGAGGAGTTGGAGAAATAACCTGCCAGACTTTGACATTCGAATCCGCAACAATATCTCTTTAAATGCCGATTAAAGGCCAACACCCCCGCTTTCAATTTAATCATTAACGCTTCTGATAGATTTTTTTTGGACAATAAAAAGGTAAACTGTTATCGGATAATGCATTTTCAAAACGCTACGACACTTTTCCAAACGCAAATCCAGACACCTAGAGATAATTACTAAGTTTTAAACCAAATTAACATAATAACCGATGACACCAAAAAGTTCTACACCTTTCTTAAAATTGAATGAGTTAGATAAATTAGTCGTTTTTAACCCAAATAAACTTAATATTTTTTGTATGATATTCTGAAAATTGAATTACTCATCTGGAAAACAAACTAAACTACAAGTTATAATTATAATAATTTAATATATTTATAACAATCATTTTTATTTTGACTATCTGATTAAACATAAGTATTATAATCCGGCGTATTTATTCCGTCTTATGTTATGTAGTCATTGGGATTTGAAAAAAAAATACTATCCTATTTGTTCAATTTCAAAAAATTATGACATGGTGGAATTATATTTGCAAATAAGTCGGACTATATTATCTATACCACCTTCGTTAGAATAATTATGACAGGATAGAAACATAGTCGCAAATGATTCGACTTTCAATATATAAAGGTTTAAGTTTGGCAAAAAAATATTAAGGGGTGACAATTTCGACTCATTCAAGCAAACGAGTTGACGATCAGAAGTCATAAATTTTACATAATTTTGAATTATTTTTCAAATAACAATTTGTTTAATACATCATTTTATAAATTTTCATTTTTTTAAAAAAAATTACGTTCTAGCTTAGTTTTTTACAATGATTCAAGTGTTGTCCGGCGGCCCATTTGGCTCATTGGGTCAAAATTGTCACCCTTTACATATCTATAAACATTGTATATATAAGTAAACTCATTATTTAGCTATGTTTTTTATAATTGGTACAAATTCATACTCTATAGAGGCTTAGTTTGTTTACTTCTTAATGTAATCATTAATAAGTCATTCAAAGGTAAAATAACATCTTAATGATTCCATTAAAATGTAAACAAACAATGGTTAGAGTCTAAGTTGACGTGCTCTGCTCACTCAAGTTGCACATAATAGAAGAGACAAACTGTAAAACACCGAAGTACTCATCATAACTTTTATCCTGAAAAGATTAATGAGGCCTCAAACGATTCAATAGCCACATTTCTTCATCGGGACTCTTTAATATGAATATTCTTTAAATTTCAAGATTTACCCGTCTTTATTATATACAATTTATATGATGAAATTACAAACATAATATACACATGTCAAAATCGGGTTACTAATAGATGAACAAAATGAAGTAATAACTTGACTGATTTCCTGTTCGACTAGGTGTCCGATACCCGTTTTGAAAACGGCAGAACTAGATAACATAGAACCAAATATAAATAGAAGTAGATTGCTTTATATAATAAAATAAAATATAAAGACTGTTTACTGTTTTGTTTGATGCATAAATAGATTTGATTTGTAGTTTTGTATATATTCTTTGCTGAAACAAGTGGGAAGCATGTTCTTTCTTACTATACTCTCACTTTAGTCTTTAGCAGCCTGCAACAGTACCACTGCCTTTTAATTTCACATCCCTATCTCTCTCTGTTTTCTTGGGCTGCTGACACAAATTAACCTCTGAGCTTTCTTCCACTTCTACTTCCACTTCCAATTTCAATATCAAAAGCATATGATCGATGTGTGACTTAATTAATGATAATTACTCTTTATAACTTGAACAAGATTTTGGTCTTTTCTTGGTTTAATCAACTTCTTCAATTCTTTCTTTCATCAATGGAGCTTCATCTTCATTTTGTAATCTGGTTTTTGCTTTTGTCTTCTTCTGCAACTGCTTTGCTTTCACCTAAAGGTGTCAACTTTGAAGGTACTAATTCATTTGATTCACTCACTAACATTTTGTGATTAATTTGTTTGATTCAATTGATGGTTTTAGCTGTGAATTTTGCAGTTCAAGCTTTGATGAGCATAAAGAATGGTTTGGAGGATCCACATAGTGTGTTAAATTGGGATGGAGATGCTGTTGATCCATGTAGCTGGACTATGGTTACTTGTTCATCTGATAAACTCGTCATTGGCCTGTAACAATCCATCTCTCTCACTAAAGTTTGTTGCCTGATCATATATTTTACAGTTTTTTTGTTTCTTTTTGGTGCAATTGAATTGTAGTGGAAGTCCAAGCCAAAATCTTTCGGGTTTTCTTTCGCCCAGCATTGGTAACTTGACCAACCTTCAGACAGTGTAAGCATTACTACTAATTATGGAATTATAAGCCAAATGTTCAAGTTGAGATGCTAATTGTACAAGTGACTGATGCAGGCTGCTGCAAAATAATAGAATCTTGGGGCCACTTCCAGTTGAGTTAGGAAGGTTGCCTAATCTTCAAACACTTGATCTTTCCAATAATATGTTCACGGGTGAAATCCCATCTTCTCTAGCTAATCTCAAGACTCTCCAATATCTGTAAGTATTTGAAATTACCAATTTACCCTTTCGGTTTCGAGTTTTTTATTTATTTATTTATGATTATTATGTTCAAAGAGAAATGATTTTATTTAATTTTTTGTTATGGATTTTGAATTGTAACAGGCGGCTAAATAACAATAGTCTTACTGGACCAATTCCTCAGCCTTTGGCTAACATGACCCAACTCACATTTTTGTAAGTTTGCCTTTAATCAGAAACTTTAATTTCCAAAAATTCAAATTCTGTTGACTGGAATTCTTTTTCTTTCGTGATTATTTGACTGAAATGCCTTTTTCTTTTTGTTGAATCTGATTCTTTTAGGGACTTATCCTTTAATAATTTAAGTGGTCCTGTTCCAAAGTTTCAAGCTAAAACATTCAAGTAAGTAGTGTTTACATGCCTTGACTGTTTTCTCAAATCAAATTCTTTATTTTTAAAAAGATATATACAATTGAAATTCATATCAATCAAGGGTCGAGATCCATGAAAAACTATATTAGACTGGAGTACTGGAAAACCATATCAAATTTACATGTTCATTATGATAAAATGTTAAATTTCATGTAAAATGATAATATACATATATATGTTCAAAACTGCATTATGATTAACTAATTCATATCATTGACATGTTCATTAAGACAAAATGTTTAATTTCATGCAAAAATACGTAATATACACATGTTCATGCATATCGCACATTTGAACATGTGCATATTGTTATTTTGCATGAAATGGAACATTTTATCCTAATAAACATGTAAATGATGTGAACTAGTCAATAATAATGCACATTTGAACATATGTATATTGTAGTTGTGCATTAAATTTAACATTTTACCGTAATGTACATGTACATTTAATATGGTTTTCCAATATTCAAGTCAAAGATGGTTTTCCATAGATCTTGAACCTGTCAATCAATATAGTAAAGTTTAACTAGTTTTAACAAACTAAATACAAAAAATTGAAGTAGACATGATAACAAAGCTTGGAAACCGTTGCTAATCTTGTTGTTTTGTTTGAATTTGTGACAATATAAACAGTATTATGGGAAATCCGATTATATGTGCCACCGGGACTGAGCAAGATTGTAACGGAACAACACCGGCGGCAATGTCGTTCCCCCTCAATGCGAAACAAAGTAGCCCTTTACCTCCTTTGTGTTGAAATTGTCTGATGCAAATGATCGCTTTTAGCGTTTAAACGTATTTGTAACGACCTTGTTTTACGCAGAAGCACAACCAACTGTTACACCAAAAACCAACAAGATGGCTTTAGCATTTGGGACAAGTCTTGGGTGCTTTTGCTTGCTGCTTTTCGGGTTAGGATTTGTTTTATGGTGGAGGCGACGACACAACCAGCAAGTTTTCTTCGATATCAACGGTTAGCATGCATTAAAAAAGTTGATCACATTAGGTTTACAATACAAATCCAGCATGTAAAAAAGTTATGCTTTTTCTTTTCTGTCTTAATTTTCATGGTCAGAACAATATCGAGAGGAAGTATGTCTTGGAAACTTGAGGAGATTCCAATTTCGAGAACTTCAAGTTGCTACGAAGAACTTTGCGAGCAAGAACATACTTGGAAAAGGTGGTTTTGGGATTGTGTACAAAGGGTTCCTCTCGGATGGAACCGTTGTAGCTGTTAAGCGACTCAAAGATGGAAATGCGGTTGGTGGAGAGATCCAGTTCCAGACTGAAGTCGAGATGATCAGCCTTGCCGTTCACAGGAATCTGCTTAGACTCTACGGTTTCTGTATGACGTCATCTGAAAGGCTCCTCGTGTACCCATACATGTCCAACGGGAGTGTTGCTTCTCGTCTAAAAGGTGCATTTTAATCATTTCAATCATTCCATGTTGCTCTGCTCCTACACAGGCTCGAGATTAATCGTGATCGTTACTTGTTGCAGCGAAACCGGCTCTAGATTGGGGTACGAGGAAGAGAATTGCGTTGGGAGCTGCAAGGGGATTGTTATATCTGCACGAGCAATGTGACCCGAAAATAATCCACAGAGACGTCAAGGCTGCGAATATCCTTTTGGATGATTACTGTGAAGCTGTGGTGGGTGATTTTGGGCTCGCAAAGCTTTTAGACCACCATGATTCTCACGTTACTACTGCTGTTCGAGGAACCGTGGGGCATATAGCTCCCGAGTATCTCTCAACAGGCCAATCCTCGGAAAAAACAGATGTTTTTGGTTTCGGAATTCTTTTACTAGAACTGATCACTGGCCAGAGAGCTTTAGAATTTGGGAAATCCGCCAACCAGAAAGGTGCTATGCTCGACTGGGTTAAGAAGATTCATCATGAGAGTAAGCTCGATATGTTGGTGGATAAGGATCTGAAAACCAACTACGATAGAATAGAGCTTGAGGAGATGGTTCAAGTAGCATTGTTGTGCACACAGTATCAACCAAGCCAAAGGCCAAAGATGTCTGAGGTGGCTCGTATGCTGGAAGGCGACGGGCTAGCCGAGAAATGGGAAGCGTCCCAGAGAGCCGAAACTAATAGAGGTCGAGCCAACGAGTTCTCATCTTCAGAGCGATATTCTGATCTTACAGACGACTCTTCGTTGCTTGCACAGGCAATGGAGCTATCAGGACCTCGGTGACGCACACCTCTCCATCACAGAGATGAGGAATAAATCAGTTCGATCAGAACAGGGGTGGATTTCTGACTGTACAGAAACCAAATTACATTTCATAACTCTGCCCGTTTATTTTATATGGCTTTCGAGTGAAGAAATTTTTGGGGTTTGTTCTGAGTGTTGATCTTTGTAACAGGAATGCTGTATAATTTTTTTTTATTTCTGCTGTTCATAACAGAATGGTTTTCTAACGACGATATTTTCAGGCGTGACCTGGTACAATCGGCGTTAACACAGAAGTTCATCATGCTATATATATTCTTACTAAATCATTGATAACAAAGTCTTTGATCTCAATTTGTATCAGACTGGGCATACAACTTTCTTCCTCTGCTTCTTAAAATTGCCTAAACAGGAAAGAGCAAAGGCGAAACGAGAGACTGAAAAATTCATATGTATGCAACATTTACACATGATCTTGAACGAATTTGATTTCAGCTTCAGATGATGCTCTGCGAAACCTCAGTAACTCGATCAACAAGCTTACTCTTCCTTCAGTAACATACACACTCGGGGTAATGCTCATAAACTTAAGAACCGGTGAATTTCCAAGCAAAAACTCTATGAATGCCATTTCGTGTGGGCCACCCGACATTTCTGTTATCTTTACCATCTTTAGCTGATCGAATGTGCAGTCGTAGGGGCATTCCTTCTCCCAGAAATCCAAATCAGAAACTTCAGTAGCAGATGATGAATTCGACGAACCCTAATTTATTAATTAAAAAAACAAATCAGAACAATATCTACACCCATGTTATTCCATATCAACATTGATTTTTATGGTCAAATGGCTTAAGGAATACTTCATAAAGAAAAAGCAGGCAAGAGAGTTTGTAGCAAAACTCTTCAAGCTAATTATACTTCAAAATGTAGCATGTTTATGGATGATTAGATTATAAATTGAACATAAACTCTAAATGTATCAAATAAACTCACCGAAATTTGAAGTTCTTGAAGATTAGGAGCATTTAAAATCAAACGAAGAACCACCATTATCTCTTTCATGTCCTCAAAGCTTACTTGATAGAGTTCAATAACCCTTAGCTGCCGATACGCCATCTCTGTTTTCCCTAGGGTATTACCTATACTCATGTACTGGAAAAGGGGGTGATGAGGTAATGCATCAGGCAACTAAATTGACAAACGGAGGTACAAATAACACAGAGCTCGTTCATTTACACTTTAGAAATTGATGACACCGAGTTAGATCAACATCTTACCTTTGTAAAGTAAATGTGCCCAATGAGCCTCTGAAGGGATGGTACGCCACCAAGAAACTTGTCGAAATTGCAACTTGAGCTTTGTCCAAAATGTTCGGCGATATCATCTGTCATGTACATGGCAACAGAAATAGCAACTAACATAGGAGTATTCTCGAGACATATATCTTTGAATTCACCTTCCAAAATTAGGTACTTAAGGTTTGGAGCACAAATCGTGAGTTCTAAACTATCAAAATATGATAAAGTCAAGCTCTCCAGGAGTGGGCAACTCGAGATAAGATTCTCTACAGCATCCGGAGCAATAAGAACTTGTTGAAGATTAAGGTGTTTCAAACATAGAAACCCTTTGAAAGATAACGGAGGGTCCAACTCGCATCTAACAAGCTCCAGACGAATCAATTTTTGACAAAAGAAAAGACAAGAAGGTGCTCTAAACCATTCGCCTTCACCTAACTCAAGAACCAATTCTTTAACGTCTTTCCTTGACAGAAAAAGCAGCCATTGATCTACATCAGGGGAGGTTTGCAAATATGCAGTGGATAGGGCGAATCTGTGAATAGGACCATCGTGAAGTAAAAGAAACCGACTAACAAATCTTACAAAGTTGGTCTCTGCAAGTGCTCTATCATGAGTGCCCGACACACATTTATCATCAAACACAAGTTGTGTAAGGGTAGCCCATTTGTACCTCCATTTAGTAGATAATATACTCGTTCTTACGGCATCTCTCAATGGCAACTTTGTGAGTATGGTCTCGAGAATACTTTGAGGCAGATCACTTATATAGTCTTCCTCAGAGGGAAATTCCGTGTGCATTTTGCCCCTTCTTCTTCCTACAAAACAATTTACCTCATTGCACCCATAATTTACATAATTACATCAGATTCATATCCCCAAAAAACCAAAAAGAAAAAAAGACAAAGGTACATTATCTTCAAACGTTATATTCAAATTTCAAGAATGATATGAATCTTGTTAGAAACCTTCACCCAAGAAAACCGCAAACATATGTAAAGGCTTCTCATCCTATTCAAGTTGAAAGTAACTCCATTTGACCTGAAAAGGTCAAAATCTAACTTCTTGGATGGTTCAGTTAGAAGAATCTCTTCAGGCTTCCTAAATTTTAATCTATAAAATCTAAGGCCACTTTCGAAACTCAACAAAAACTAATAAATATCGTTGTGAGCATTTGATTGCTACAGATACTGTGTTTACCCAATTGGCTCCGAAATCCCAAATAAACAAAATCATATCCAACGGTTAAAGAATATCGATAGGCCTCCAACGATATCACTCAACAATGCACATAAGTTCACATGAAATCAGAACTTAAGCATAGTAACAAAAGAACAAATATTGATGGATTCCAAGAAAACCCCAGCCCAGTTGGGGAAATGATGCGTGAAATTCGATCAAGAAATAAATTCGTAGTATTTGAATACTTGAAAGCTAGTAAAAATTGAATTGAATGAATTCTTTAGATATCAAACGGGAGTGCCAGTGAATTCAAACTTTTTCCTATCCAATCGCAACAATTTGCCAACTCTAAAAAAACCAGAAAAGGGAGAAACAGTTGTGATCAAATCCATTTGAAGAAAAGGCAGATCATAAGAATAAAAATCAGGCATCTAGAGCGATTGAATGAATAATTAGATGGGAAAGGGTGGAGATTCGTACCTAGTGAGCGTCGATGGTTCTGAAATTAGAGGCAATTGAGGGAGACGAAGGATCAAACTTGAAATCATTTCTCTGATATAAAATGACTTCTGTTTCCTGTTGTATTTTTATGTTCCGGAAATATTTGGTAGCCCCTTTTAAGTACGGGCCGTTTTCAAATGGGCCCAATTGGGACCAAAGCTTCCTAAATTCCACTTTCCCTTTTAACCTACTTTTGAAAATGTATCGATATGGTACATCTACTTTTTTAATTGTCTATATGGTACGTGTACTTTAATTTTCTGTATCGATATGGTCATTCTACATAATAGAGCCCGGTTTTTACATACAAAACATGGTTCTAATGGTCTGAAAAACAGGGGTCTATTACAAATATGTTCATATCGATATGAAAAATTGAAGTACAGGTACCATATCGATATTTAAAAAAGTAGACGTACCATATTGATAAATTTTCAAAAGTAGGTTACTATTGTATGGCTTTACCCCTTTTTTTTTATTTAACTTTAGATCTTAAACAATGATACTATGTTGGTTCGTGGATTTTCTGGGATTAACTGAGATTTGCATTTAAAATCCTGTGTTTGGTTCACAGATTTCACTAAGGATTTAAAATCCCAGGATTTTATAAATCTCTTCATTCTTTGTAGTTTAAAAAGCCTGACTCCCTCCTAGGATTTTAAATCCCAGTTACCTTGCATTCTTCAGATTAGCAAATTTTTTCTATAAGATAATGCAGATTCTTTGACAAAATCCTGACAAATGCAAATGATGCACAATGCAAATCCTTTGAAAAAATGCAAATCCAAGAGGAAAAAATCTGCGAACCAAACGCCCCCTAAGGTTCGTGCTTTGCAATAAAATATATAAAATATTTTTTAATTCATAATAAAAGTTTAAAGTATAGATTACGAGAAAACAATAGAATTAATTATAAGTTTCATTAAATCAAACATTATGATTTATTAAATCAAACATTGGATTTGATAACGATCAACAAGTTATCCATGTAAAAGTACATGCAAAAATACAATTAATGGTGATGCTAAAATTAAAGAAAGATAACTACAATTGAAGTTTTTTTCTTTTTAATGGAAGTAGCTAGATGAGTGTTTATCAAAGTAAATAATGGTAAAATTTGTAAAAGACTATTTACACGTTAATGAATATGATCAGAAAGACCTGAATGCATCTAATGATAATTTTGTTAGAAAATCTTAACATAATATATCTGGTGTTCATTTGTATATATCTATGTGTCTGCAACCAGAATTTATATATGCATTAAAAATATGAATTTTCTCTGTGTGTGATCATGAAAGTTTGCCCATGACCAAAGTCGATCCTGTAATAGTTTTCTTTACTAATTGTTTCCATCATTCACTTATTGATCTTACTTCATTATTAGTAAGAATTATGATTATAAATTTATATTAGTTGTTATAATTTTACATTCAAATATTTTTATGGTGACAATTCATTATAAATTAAAAAAGATTTATACATGTTAAAAGAACAAGATATTACCTACAAATCTACATGAGATGTCGACATCAGCCACAACACACACACACATTGTAGTAGGGATGAACATTTGGACCAAAAAAATCGGACCCGACAAAAAAAAAAACCCCCAAAAACCAGCGCGGACCAAACCGTTATTAATAAAATTGGTTCGGTTTCGGTTTCTTTAAAATCACTATTTTCGGTTTTCCGGTTCCGGTCCACCGGCTTTTGGTTTTTAACCCGGCCCAAACCGAAATAAACTTTATGTTATCAATTTTAATGTTTATGTTATATTGTTATTTTTAGTAGTCCACAAAGAAACAACAATTTTAATATTAATTCTAAATCATATAAAAAGTCTATGTAATAGTTATTGAGCTCTTTCATAATTATATAATAATGTAAAGTCTTTTAACCGTGAAAATATATTTTTTTTGTTATAATACTATAGATAAAATACATAAAACTTAATATAAGTAATGTATGTTTGATTTTTTATTTTGTTCAAAGAAAATGTGATAAACTTGATAACTTGACAAAGAGAAAGAGTTGAGGAAGAAATATAAACAAAACAATAAAACATCTATAAAACTTGTACTGGTTCCATCCGGTCCGAGAACCGAAAAACCGGACCGGACAAAACTCATATTACAAATATTGGACCGGTTTTCGGTTTTCATATTTCCTTAATTTCGGTTTTCGGTTTTTTTCGACCCGGACCGGTTTGGGCTGGTTTGATCAAACGCTCATCCCTATAGCCATTACAAAAAATTTAAAAGTACAATAAAATAAACATGAAATTAATAGCAGATTTTGTGTGATATCTTTTATATATGTTTAATATTATTTCCAGTATTTAAATAAAATAAATAAAGTTAGGTTGTTAACAACATAAATAAACTGCAAATAAATCATTTAATTAGATCTAATCAAATATTAAACTGAATCAAGCATAAAATAAAGATGATTTTGAACTAGAACACAAAAAATGCCAAAAATAAACGTAAAAAACATCAAAGATACTAAAAACTACAATAAATTAAATTAATATAGGGTGGAGTTTTGGGTGTCCCGTGCCAGCATTCTGTCCGTTGATGTTCTCTAACAAATATAGGGTGGAAGTTTTGGCCAAACGGGTTTTGACCCAAAAACCAAATTAATGTATCGTTTTCAAAACATACTTTTTTATACAATTGACACATAGCTTCTTTAAATACTAGAGGTAGAAATTTTGTACCTTTAATTTGGACTTTATGCATGCTTGTGATATTGTGATTCAAATTTTTATACCTATAAACATTTGTGGAAGTGACTTTTATCGTTTTCGAAGCTTTTTACTGTCGTTTTCGACTGAATTACCGTTCATAAAGGAGGGCTAATAAGCTGTGAACGTCTCCTCCTTCCGAGTGATGCTTCTTTGCTTTCGCCTTCCCTTTCATGCTTCTCTGTTTCCTTCTTCCCAGTTGATGTTTCTAACCTCAGAGCATTTCCTTCTTCCAATGACACTTCTTTGCTTCCTTTTCTACTTGATGCTTTTTGCTCTAAAAGATCACTTTAATGGCCTGATTCCCGATCAAGAACAGCAGAACTTCATATTGGCTATTGACTTTGACATAATTGTATTTAAGACACTGAATTTCAATTTAATGGCCTCATTGCCGATCAAGCACTAGCAAGCAAGAAATTTCGTGCATGAATAATAAGATATTTTATTAGAATATTTCATGATTTCGACACTTCGGATGCTAAAATCTTTACATCCTTTTTTCTGACGGACTTTGGACTCGGGACACTAGTGCTCGAGTCTAACTCTACAATCACACCTACCCACCGGAATTTATTCTCAAGCACTGCCTAACTGCTACTTCAGCTGAGATTTGAGCTCCTCCACTTTTGTCTCAGTGTCCTTCAATGCCTTCCCAAATTTGCTTATCAACTGTATAACACAACATCAAAAATATGTAATCATTAATCAGTGTTGAATGAAATTTCAATAACCAGTCTACGTTTTGCGTAACTTCAAGCATTTTTTCTTATAGAGAATGCCCACCTCGTCAACTTCATTTGATGTCATAATGAACGGTGGAGACATCATTATACTGTCACCAGCAACACGAACCAACATCCCATGCTTCTCACACTGTGCTCCAAAGTATGCACCTATTCCTGTGTTCAAACATCATTAAAAGTTCAGTTGAAAGCAAAAAAGAATCCGTAAAAATGAAAGGATACATGTTGGATGATATGGTTGAAAGCTTGTGATTCTGAAACTAAATCGGCAGGCTCTTACCCCATTCAGATGGGAACAGTTTATGTGGTGACTTGTTATCTGTAAATTCTGTCCCTAAAATCAACCCAGTCCCACGAATCTACAAAAGGAGAAACACTTGAAAGTGTAAACGATATGCACGTTATACCAAATCTGTTCTAAATAACTGGTACGCTTTTAAGCTTTCAGGTTACACGTGCCACTTTTTGTATCAGAGATTCAGAGGTAGTACAAGTTTGTTATAATCAGCCTCAGTAGATTTCTGCTCTAAAAATAAAGACTTTAATGTAAAATTTTGAAATTGAAAAGGGTCATGCTGGACTCGACAGCCACAATGCATCTATTATTTCCCTTTCATTGACCGAATAAAATTACTATGAACAGCCTGGAAGGTACCTCTCCAATAATGGGACTTGATGAAAAGGCTTTTAAACCTTCTTGAAACATCGGCGAGATGCTGTTTACTTGGTCAAGAATATTTCGCTCTCTGGAAACAAACTCAGTGGCTTTCATTTCCTTTCAAAACTCTAAGCAAGTTTGACCAGCAAAAATAACTAGGGATAAATAAGTGCATGATGTAAGAACATACTGGTAAATCTTGAGTGTTTCCAATGCAACAGCACAAGCTACCGGGTGGCCAGAATACGTGAACCCATGAGAAAAACTACCTAACATAAGTGCATAGAAAGCAAATTTAGTCCAAATTTAATGAAAGTTTTATAAAGTTGTGGGATTACCAAGTTTATTGCTCTGAGTATATATGACATCTGCAACCATAGGGCTCACAAGAACGGCACCAATCGGCATATATGCCGATGAAAGAGCCTGAAATGTTAGTTAACAATTATCCTTTGAAAGATTAACTTCTCCAACCATCATAGCTTTCTTTGTAAACAAACCATTGTTAGTGAGTAAGTGCACCATTTTGGAAATTTCTAATAGCTGACCTTAGCAAGGGTGACAAGATCTGGCTTAATGTTGTACTTGTCACAACCAAACATGGTTCCAAGTCTTCCGAAGCCGCAGATTACCTGGTATAGTTCACAAAAGTGAGTGGGAGGTGTATCACGTATTTGAGAAACTAATAATACGGAATAAAAAATCGAGCAAACGACCAAGTACCTCATCAGCAATGAGCAAAATGTCATACTTTTTTACAACAGCTTGAATCTGCACAGGACAAAGGTACGATGTTTTAAAAATCAGCAACTGGTACATGGTTCAACCAAGATACATTGGGCTGAACCCTTGTTTGACTTAATAGTCAGCCTGACCTTCTCAAAGTATGTTTTAGGGGGAAGTATCACACCTCCTGCTCCCATCACTGGTTCTGCTATAAATGCAGCAATCTAGAAACAACAAAAAACATACAATGCCATATGATGTGATTACTATTATTAAGGTTGTGTTAATGTATAGGTTAAGTGACCTTACCGTCTCTGGTCCCTCTTTAAGAATAAGGTTTTCCAAATTTGTAGCCAACCGAGTTGAGAACTCCTCTTCCGACTCACCTAACATACACACACACACTGCTTATTAGATTTTTTTTACTAGTAAACGCTTGTGAGAGGCAAGAAAGTGAAAGCAGACCTGGAAGATGAAATCGCCAATAATGGGGGCAATCGGTGTGCAATACAAATGGAGTAGGCAGATCAAAGTTTTGATGTAACGCTGGAAGGCTGAAAAAAAATCGAGATTGTACAAATAAGCTGGCAGAACTTAAGCTTCCTACAAAATGGTACATCATGGCAGGAAAAAAAATACTTTTAACATTGAGATTGATGGGAATTCTACCTTTCAAAGAAGAAAAAAATTAAATATCCATGTTAAACTTCATAACATAATAAAGAAATAGCATCATATATAAAGTTAAAACTTAGTCCAGTCGTTGTTTGGATCATAGTGAATAACAAGTTTTCAATGTGCCGTACCCAGAAAGACTAGCTGATATGAGAGTAGATCCATGGTATCTGTGATGAAATAGAGTACGCATCAGGATTGTGCTATGTCATCAAGAAAACATATAAACTATCTTTTAAGATGTGAAATTACGATTTTGTCCTGGCAATTATTTTCTTCTTATTTGGCCTTCCAAGTGCATTGTTGTAGTACCACACTAATTTCACCTATAAATGAGCAATTGAATGGAACTTTTATGTCCATATGAATAGGAAACACTGATTTCAAGGGAGCATAATAATTCTTACAAACATTAAACACCAAGCCAAATAAAACTTTCATGAATCGGTTACTGAACCTGAGTGTCATTTGCATCTGATCCAGTGTTTGTAAAAAAGACTTTTGCCATTTTATTTGCTGTGAACATTCCCAGAAGTTCACTTGCAAGATCCTGTAAACAATAGTATTAGGATTGCGTAACATGTATCTCATCAACTTGATAGCAACATTGAACTTTTGTTAATAAACGATTTCATTGTACCAAGGAGGGTTTTGTAGTACGGTTCCAGAATGAATGATAAAAAGGTAAAGTATTCAGCTGCTTGGTTGCAGCGGCAATAAGACGAGACTCATTCCCACCTAAAAAGTTTAAAAAATGATCAACAAATTCGATAAGAGTACTTGTGACATGAACAAACTCCGAATTTAATAAATGACAAATTCGTTAGCTTATTAGCTGGAACTGGATCAAGTGCCCTTTTTCCCAATAGTATTAGTGAATTTCTACTACCATTATGAGTTAACCTTTTAAGTATCTTTAAAAACAACAGTGTAACACTTTGTTGACTGCATCAACAAAAAGTTGAAATGGGAGTATAAGAGTAAACCTAAAGGATTGCACCATAAACCAGCAAGAGCATCAAGATACTTCTTCCCATTTACATCATATACATATGATCCCTACAAGCATTAGGAGGAAAGAAAGAAAGAAAGAAATCAGTCAAAAGATGTATTGAAGTTCACAAAAGGTCTAGTTAACAAACAAACAAAATAATAGATTGGTACCTCTGACTTCTCTATCACCAAAGGGTTTGAATCAGTAGTCTGCCATCCAGCTGTGAAAGGTGCCAGCATACCATGCCCCTTATATCTGAGAACACATTTAAGACTTAAGAGGTCACATACAGTAGTAGGAAATAGTAATTCTTATTACCTAGACACATGTCGTCTTAATTAGGAACCAAGTTCTAAGTATCTTTATCACCGGATTCAAGTTATTAAGCGCCATACGGCATACACGAAAGAAACAAACGTGAGAAATCCCACAAACTTATACCAAATGAGAGAGACCATAAGCAATATGCATCATCACATACCCATCATCATCAGCCATGGCAACATTGGTACTGTTCCATCTGACACTGGAAAGAGATTGCACATTTCTTGCACACGGACGAATCTGCATGTAAGTAGCCCACATCATTATCAGAGAACACCATAAAAATATGTCGCCTTGATCGACCAGATCGTTTCTTAAAGCTGACTATGTTTTAAGGAATGGACCCACCGAACTAGCATAGTGAAGCCTATTAAAGAACAATTAAAATAACATTCACAACAAACAGTTATAAAGAATAGATGCTTGATTTAGATAAAGATTATTAAAAGTATATCAAGGAAGTTAACTAAACGTGTATAGGCCCTAAAATAGTCGAACTGGAAATTTATTCATAGTAGGGAGGCTAAAATGTAATAACAAGGCCATGACTAAACAATTGTTGGAGAAAAAGACACTAGATGCTAACAGTTTAGTGAATTCACATACACTGTTCAATCAGGATAGGAGGGTGCTAATATTATATTTAAATAAATCAAGATTACTTGTTGAGTGACAAGATTAGATTGGAGAATGAGAAAGAAAATTTGGATATCTCCATTTTTCATCATCCATTTTGTGAGTTATCTTAACTTCACACGCCACAAGTAAAAGTACCCACGGACACACATTTGTTCCTCAAGAACCACATAAACTGAATGAAGCTTGAGTTACCGAAAGCGACAAGACCTTTGACTTTTGATGTCAAAACGTTTCAACTTTGAACGACCTTTGACTTTTGATGTCAAAACGTTTCAACTTTGAACTCATAACTGGTACAGATTCTCAGACGTTTTAAGAAAAAAATAACAATCGGAAACATCATATTACTAAAATTGGGATGACAATTGGAACAAAATCCACATCAATTTAGTATCTGTAGAAGTGCCACGTATAAAGGCGTGGACTATTCATCTTTTTCAGTCGTAACAACATGAGTTAAGTCAGAAAGCAGTCCAATTGCACTCAGAATAGCCCTAATTGCTGAACCTAGAAACAGTAACAGAACTGGATGAATTTGAAATGAGAAAAGATAACAAAAGGATGAGAGTGGAGCAATAAACTGAACAAAAGTAATGATAACGAACGCCCTTTAAACATACAAGAACAGATGAGAAATTGCATGAACCTTGGATGAGGTTGCGGCAGTGGCTGATCGTATGAGAAGACGATGAAGATTCTTCATTTGATTCTCTCTTTCCTACTGATTTTATTACAGGGAATGAGTGAGAGAGTACCAAGAAAACAAGATGAATAATTGCTGTGCACCAAAACAAAACACACGGTGTTATGTTACGTTTAAGAATATTTTATATAGATTATATACAATTCAGTTGTAATTATTTATATTTTCTTACTATTAATTATTTATTAATTCAGAATATTTCCAATTAAGTTATATCTATATATTTGATTTTATTATTTCCTTTTTGTTTGCTTTTTATTAAATAATTAATATAATACGAGGACATTAACATACGTATATCCATTTTTTTTAATTTTTACCAGTCTTACATCTCTTCTCCCATATAGTTTTTATAATTATATAAACTTTGTGATTAAACTTAATTCTTCCATCGTATTAAGAGAGGAGACGTATGATTAGGGGTGTTATTCAGGCGAGTTAATTGGGTATCGGGTTATTTGGTTCGAGTTATTCGGGTTTGAGTATCTGGGTTAGCTAACCGAACCCGAACCAAATAAGGGAACGGGTTAATCGGTTTTGGGTTAAATGAGTATCGGATTATTCGGTTTGGGTTAAATGAGTTATTCGGTTTTGGTATAAAAAAGGAAATCATCAAAAAAGTAGTTTAAACGAGTTAAATGAGTTGGGCAATTTGGGTAAAACAGGTTAAATGGTTTGATTATCAAAAATAGGTATTTACATATTTACATTTTATATATAAACAATATTAGTTATAATTATAAACAAATAAAAAAGATGATAAATATATATTAAACGGGTTATTCGGGTACGCGAATAAGCATGAATCCTACCCGTAAACTGAACCGAATTACTTATCCGGGTACCATTTAACCCGAATAAGGAACCCGGAAACCGAATAACCGACTCATTTAACCCGATTAAGGTTCGGTTCAGGTGGGTTACTCGGGTTCGGTTATTTTACACACCTCTACGTATGATTAGCAAAGTAAATATGTTGTATAAAATTGTCATTACCTAAACTTACAAAATACTTTTCAAATCAAGTTTTTTTCATGATGGTTGTTTTCTCTCTTTTTTTTAAAAAAACAATGCTATAGATTAAGTTAAACAGATATTATACAAGGGCATTGTTATATGTACACCATTTTCTTAATTTTTACTAATCATACACCTCATTACTCACATTATTTTTGTTAATGACGTGAGACTCATGATTAAAAACGTTAATCACCTCTCACATTAAAGAGTGGAGTGTGTGATTAGCAACCAAGAAAGGTGTGCGTATAAAATTACGCTTATATAATTCTAATTCATATAATAATATAAATAGATTGTTTGTTGCCTTTTTTCTTCAATATGTTTTTTTATAATATATCATAATATCTAAACTCAATTATTGTAAATTACACATTGTAAAGTGACACAAACCTATAATCAAGCATATAAAACTATGAAGTAAAATAATTACGTATGCATTAATTTATAGATAAATCAAATTAATATTAAGGACAATTGTTTTATAGAAATAGGTAATAATATCAATTGAAATGTTATTATGATTATTATTGTTATTTAGAAGGATTAAAATAACGTTAATATCCGGTATTCCGGTAGAAGAAAAATAATGATGATGATGATATATTCTGAGGAATGAACATTGATGTCAATATTGTAACTGCCGATTTATTATTAATTAATTTTTTGACATCCATGAATAGAAGTTTTAAATTTATAAATTTTTGATTAAAAAACCGTTCTAAGACCACCATTCATTAACTTATACCCCATTTAATATCATATATCACTACTTTAATGACAAAACTAGTTTATAAACTCATGCATAACATGTGTATAAATTTAAAAGACTAATTTCATTAATCTTGTAGGATAATTTTTGAATATATTTTATTAAATTTATAATATAAACTTATATAATATAATAAACTTAAATATAAATATAAATATAAATTCAAATTTACATTCAATTTGAGTTTTATATTAGATAAGATTTAGTTTAGATTTAGATTTGATTAGATATTATTTAAATTATTTATTATATGGATTAATTATAGATTTTAAAATATAAGTTCCAAATGGCGGTATGAGGTGATTGCACGTGGCAATAGCATATGACGACTTGTGACAAAATAGTTACTTTTTTAATAATATTTATAGATTTAGAATACCGATATCTAGAAAATGGGAATTTTTGTAATTACTCCATAATCCCCTAATATAACTCACACATCCATTCATTTTTTAAAGTTTCATATTCATAAACTAGTAATTAATCCGTGTGATACACTGATTTATTTTAACAATAATTAGATTTTTAACATATTAATAAAAATAATTTTAAGGGGCGTTTGGTAATCAGATGAGTTTGGGAATGGATATGGGTTTAGAAATAGGTTTGAAAGAAAACACAATGATTAAATGTGGAGTGTGAAAACCATGAGTGTAGGTGAATTTCATATTTTGATAATGATTCCCATTTTTTTGGTTTCAAACTATTAACCAAATTTTTTTTTTGAAACATATACCCATTCCTTGATTTAAAACCCATGACAAACACATACTTAACCTTTTAAGCATAAAATAATATAAAATTAAGTAAAACAAATCACAAACGAAAAGAATCAACAAAACAAAGATGTTATTTAAAATGACAAAAACATTCCACTTATAATAATGAAAAATCAATTCCAAACAACATTATTAAAAAAAACACACAAAATAAATTCATACAAAAACCAAGTACTGTTTTTGAGTGTAAATTTTTTTATTTTTTTTCCTAATGAATAAGAAGATTATGCTAAATATTGATATAACATTTGTTTCTTTGATGTCATCTATAAACATTGCTTGATTTTAATGTGCGGTGTCCATTAAAATAAAAATCACCAACATTATAATTATAAAAAAAAACATTAAAAATCAACTAAAATAATAACAATACAAACATGTCCTAGATATCGTATTTTGAATATTGAAATTTAATTAAGATGTATATGAATAATATATAAGGAAAATCTTTTGAAATTTATAATTGCTTAACAAATAATTTCTAGAAAATAATAAGTTTATTACCGTTAATTCTTTAGTGTGTTTTATTACACAACTTACAATTTGTAAATTAATCTTTTTATAATTGTTATTTACCGTTGTGATTAAAAAGATTTGGATTAAACTTATAAAATCAAAATTCTGAAAGAGAATGCACTTGTCAACAAAGGAGGAAGAGGGTGTTTGGTTTTGCGTTATGAACCAAATTATCAGCTTATTGCGTTACAATAACGCAAATAATTAGTTTAAAGTGTTTGGATTGCATACGTTAATAAGTGATTATTTGCGTTTAGCGTTAATCTTACCACACTTTTTCATAAGTTAAGAATTGTAGCTTATTTGCTTCATAAGTGATTATTTGGTCATTTTACAAGTAAAAACGCAAATCCAAACACTATAAAAACTGATTATTTGATAATTATGATAACAAACAGCAGAAGCTAAACCAAACACTACATTTCCTGTAGCACTTTTTGTTACAGCTATTATCTGATTATTAGTTTCCAAAACGCTACAGCACTTTTTCAAACGCAAATCCAAACACCCTCGAAACCAATTGGTAGCCTAATTAAACGCAAATTAGAAATTCTTTTATTAGAAGTTATAGATTGATAAATCTATCATATTTTATATCAAAAGGTTTTAGTTAAATATAAAAAATTTATTAGTTTAATAATTATAATTAGAAAGATTTCATTAACACCTTCAAAATGATAGATATATTAAGTAATATTTATTATTTATTTTATTCTTAATTTAATTATGAAAATCCTCATTTTAGACCGATGTGATTTAGTATTGTCAAACCTAAAACTTCCAGACAACAGAGTGATTAATCTTGTTTTCTCTAATCTGAAGAGGGAAAAAAACAGTAAAATGAATGGAATGAAAAGAAACCCAAATAAGATTGTTTTATTTTTATTTTAAGTAATGCAAGGTTTCATCAAGAATGGATTAATGGAAACTGGGTTGTTTTATTTTTCCTAATCCTGGTAAATCAACACAAAAAGTTCATGAAATCGACATAATAAACATAACAGTTATCAAAGTTAGCATTCATTTATGATCAATGAAAGATGGAACCATCAATGCAAAACTCACAAGGATCCGAGACATTAAACTCGCATCTCGCGTCTGTGAAACCGTAGATCAATTTGATCCATCAACATCCCAACTTCTAAGCGAAAAACAGCCACATTACTCGAAGAAAACTACGAAAAAACATAGCTTTTAGGAGAAAAAGAATCAAATTCTTGGCAAAACCCCCTTAAACATCAAGATCCCGACACCGCCACAAGCCAACGCTAATAGTAAAGACACCACGACTGAATCAAACTCCGGTCCTAATTTACTTTTCTTGACTGACTTTTCCTGACGAGATTTCTCTCCCATTTTATCGCGGAGACTGGTGTTGAGAATATCTAGTTGATGCATGATTTTGAGTTGGCTTCGTGCGATTCCTGATATCTGTTTGATCATAAGATCAACTAGTTAAAATAACAGGATAACGTGGTAAGTGGTAACACAGGAATATTACCTCTTCGATCAAAGGAGAGTCCTTGGCTAACTGAGTCGAAGATGATGAATGGCGAACGGTGGATCCAAATGATGAACTATTTGTTAAAGCAGGTGAGAAGTATGGAATTGATGCAGATCCCGATCCATTACACGAGTCGGTTTTTTGTTGACTACCATAATTCATTCCTCTAGTGAACTGGGAATTTAGTTCATTAATCTGAGAAGTAAACTCATCCATGCGATCGTTTAAAGTTGAAATCTGTTCCGAGAGTTGGCTAATTGCTCCCTAAAGAATATTTAAAAAAAATAACAACAGTCAGATGTATTGAACTTAAAGAATGCTAACAGCTAATTGCTGTTATGATCATAAGATCACCTGGCTTGCTAATGTGGATGTCGGCTCGGTATTCCTGTTGTCAAACCTTTGATTATTGTTGGCAAATCCGGCAATGGATGTCAGGTTTTTATCCCTAGCTGTCGAATACGAATGTGACATTCCGCTGCACGTATAAAAGTGTGCAAGTGCGGTCAAAACGAATATACAATATTTTTTCGGGTGTTAGCAAATGGTACCTTTTGAGAAATTTATTTCTCATTGTAGCGAGGGTAACGGAACCTTTGGGACTCGAAAGCATTTCCTCATCTATACTTAGCTTTGTCTTTAAATCCTCGGGTAGTACCTAAAGAACGAAACATTTAGAATGAATCAAGTATAAAGCACAATTTGCATTCAGCGATATGATCCCTTATTAGTTCTCATACCATGGCTTCGTTTAAGAGCTTTTCGAGCTTCATTTGTTCAAGATACGTACGCGGAATGTATGAGCCTTCCAATCCCAGCTGCTCAGCAACATATCTTACGCTTTGACGGTCTCTTCCTAGCACCTTCTCAAGAGAGAAAAAATATTTAGCTGAAAACAAAGAATGTGTACTACCTAAAGATAACGATGATTACCTGAACGTAATGACGATTAGCTTGTTCCAACCAGTCGATTTTCACACACACCCTGTCATCATGGAACACGTGGCTACTTCTTTTCAGGATGGACGCTATTGTGTATCCCAACGCCATTAGACCACCAAGGAGCCGAACACTTACTTCAAAACTTATCCTTGGAGATATGATAAATGGAGGATCCGTAACCCATTCCTAGAATGAAGAAACCAAATAAAATCTTGAACAAGTGCGACATCACCAATTTCAATATATTAAAAATCGTGGAGCATCGACAAGTGTAAGCAAACCTCAAACATGAGATTGTATTTTCCTTCGCGATTCCTCATCCTTAGATACGACTGGCAGGTTTCTGGATCTTCGCCAGGTGGTAAAAGAAAAATATCATAAATCTCCTCCAAAGCTTCTGTATGTTCTTCCGACATGACAGACTTGACTTGTTCCACGCTCACATTTCTTGACGACTACAATGTTCAAAAGTTCATAACTTCATCAGTGTTACCTATGTGAACTCGATAGCGAAAATGTTAATTAAAAAAAAAAAAGCAAATTTGAACCTTTAGTATATAAGTAGGGCTCTGGAATCCGGTGAAGGGATTAAACTTGTTGACGATCTTTATATGAGCAGTTTGGAGGTCGGGTTCTATGAATGCCTTGTACATCGGATAAACCTGCATATAGGAAGTGACTGAGAATTACCAAAGATTTAATTAATCTTGAACTTATTTTTCAACCAACAAATGAAGCAGCTAGAACAAACCGTCTCAGATATCTGGTATATGATTTCTTCGGGTTCCTGTCCAGCACGTTGTATGTCCCTTAAAACCCGTTTAACAAGATCAAAATGAACACCACCAGTAACAGATACTCGAAGATCCAGTAAGGGACGCAGTTTTTCACTCAAAGCATAGATGCCCTCAATTATCACAATACGAGAGCTTGGGACTTCAAGTGTCCTGCCACCACCACATGGATCACATAAGTGCCAGTTATACATACGGAAATGTTAAAGGACTCGATGTGCATTTTACCAATCTAATCAGCCTCTGCCCCACAGTGACAGACCCACTATGTTGTATGATACTTTTCAGTCATATCGGCCCTTTTGTGTAGAAAGCCGGGCCACTAAGTAACCCCTACATGAAAGAAAGAGATACAAACCTGTAACCAGTGCGAGAGCTAGCCTTGAAATCATATATCGGAACATTGATTGTTTTTCCATCCTTAAGATCATGAATGTTTTTTAGCAAGGTGTCATAGTCCGTCAAGCGAGGATCTGTATGAAAAAAGATATTAGATGTTTGGTTTCTTCAAATCTTCAATGTTAAGTTGGAAAAGTTTAGCAGTGATGTGAAACTCTTACCATCAAAGTTACCATCAATTACTCGGCTGGCATCATTGTAGTTGTCCATTGATATGACTGCAACGCTAGGCATGAAATTAAGTATCTTCTCAGTGAATGCAGTCTTTCCAGCACCAGAAGGACCGGCTAATCCAACCAATATTATTCCATCGTTCTTTTGGGTTAATAACTGGCATGCTCGAATTACAACAAAGAATCCCTTCTCAAACGATAGGTTATCTTTTATCTGAACAATCTCAAAGCGAGAACAATCTTTTCGTTTAACCAATCGAACTTGATCTTTCAAGAGACGTGTTTTTCTTGATGTTGCCTCAGCAATTGTGTCATCTTGCGCCATCAAGTGTGTTCACCTCCTATGAGAGCACACAAAGCAAATAATGTCATTTATTCCTTTGAAATGACAAGGGAAAAGGGGCATACAAACACGAAACTTTCAAGGCATCATGACCCGGGGGGCTGGCATATACCATTCATGATTTCATGCTAAGCATCTGATACTCTGCTAGCCCAAGAAAAACATTTTGACTACTACCAGATCTTTTGAATACTCCAACAAATGACAAAAAGAAGCCAATGATGTATATCAAAGTAAAAATTTGTGAACTAATAACAAGTGACAAAGCAAGTAATTCTTCTAACACAAAGTGAAAGTTTCAATTTCCATGGGGCAATCTAGAAAAGAAAGTGATGCAAATTTTAGGGGACAGGCAGATATATACTGAACCGGTTTGTTCACCAAGAAATGATATGTCCTTGACTGAAATGAAAAACTTAGGGGCGTTTGGTTCGCGGATTTCTTGGGATTTGCATATAATTACTGTGTTTGGTTGGCAGATTTCAGTAAGGAGTTAAAATCCCAAGATTTATTAAATCTCTTCCTTCTTTAAAAACCCAGATTAACAATTTTTTCCTAAAAGGTAATGCAGATTTTTTGACAAAATCATCACAAATGCAATGCTGCATAATGCAAATCCTTTGACAAAATCCAAATCTCAGAGGAAAAAATCTGCGAACGAAACGCCCCCTGAAGGGCAAACTGCATATTTTCATTTGATTTCTACTTCAATATAAACATTTAAGGATTTCGTTATAAGTTTATAATCAAATTAAGGATCCATTACCTAAAATATAAATTAACTTTTGATAAATGGGTTCTGATTTTCTAACCTGATCCCTTTTTTTATTATAGACTTATAGTTGTATTTTGAAAGTATGTTTCCTGATATTGAAATTGACTAAAAGTAAGTTTCCTGGTACTTGGACTTTTGCTTAAATCAAAATTGATTACAGCAGATATATTCTAATCATGACAAGCAAATGGAAGAATAAGTTTTGATGACAATTCAAGAATTACACCAAGTTGCACAAAAGAAACATGATCAATACTGCAACAAAAGCTAAAACCTCATACTTTTAATCAAAGAATCTTTTCAAGGACCCCTCAACATAATCAAAAAAATCTGAACTTTACAGAACGCACATTAAAAATAAGGGAAATGAGGCATCTATTGTCATTATCAAATCATATATATTGCAACAAAAAAAAAAAATTCAAAGTGTTGTCACCAAAGACTGATCCAAATGTTCAATCAACTCTAAAGCTAGCAGATCACTCAAAATATTCTTTTCCCTAAAAATCATCTTTTAAACAGAAAACCCACAAAAACCCATAAATTGTACAAACGTTACACTTTAATCAATCTTCACATTTCCCAATAAAGATTCGATCAAACCCACAATAACTGCGTATGATGCCAAAACTAATAAATCAAACATGAAATAACACCGCAAAGAAAATGGTACCCAGATGAGTAAGTACGAAGATGAATATAATATTGGAAAACGACTTGAATTGGATCTAAAATCAATCAAAACAACCGACTTAATGAACAAAAGAAAGAGCAGAGAACAGAGCAGTAGAAAGATTACCAATGAGGGAGATCCGTTTTAGTATTTGGAAAGAATTGATCAAATGAGAAGTGAATCCAGTGGTTTTAGAAGAAGAAGATTACATGGTGGGGGCGATTGTTGAGCACCCAAAGAGCGTACAATGGTGGTCAGCAATGAGGTATTCATAGGTATACGTGTTCGTATATTGAATTATATATTCTGAATATTCAAGTTTCTTCCTTTAGAAGGATAAAGAGGTCGTGATTTTTCGAGATTTTCTTGGGAATCGGGAATCCTGCAGGATTTCAAGTTTGCTCTTTGCACTTTGCAGGGGAGAGAGCCTTTGGCTTTGAGCAAAGGAAAATATCAGGGTAAATGCTTTGAGAGTTGTTTATATATGATTTATTGGTGTTTTTTTTTTCGGTAAATATTTTGGGCTATTGGGCCCCATATTATGGGTTTGGATCGATTAGAATTTTAAAAGTTATAAACCTTTTTTTCTCTCTTCAAGACTCCAACTATTCATGTACTTTAAATTTGATAAAATAATTATCATTTTCAAAAAATGTCTACATAATTGACTTAAATGATGATTTTTATTTAATCAGTTGACATGTCATTTATCGAGATGACACATATAATATTAGGTCAAACTTTAACATATGACTTTGGTCTTCCAATTAAACATTGATACAGTGAGTAACTCAATGAAAAAAGGTTTGGTGACTAAATGTGAGTTTGATAATGGAGTTTTCACAGTAATCACTCGGTAGAATCATTGAGCAAACTGTCTTTAAATATCACAACATTGAATAGGATACCCATTAATCTATACCTATTAACAGATAAACCTTCATTCTTTGTTGTGTCCAAATTGTGAATTTGAAGTGGAGTCAGAGTTGCATGTATTTGCTAGTGGCTGGTTTTTCCAATGAGACATGAAATATGAAAAACGTAAACATTAACAAATCAAGCAAGTTTTGTCCTTGAATGGACCTGTTCGGCTAAGTGGGAAGCAAAAAGAGATAAGTTTAGGCAATTGAATCATTAATAAGTTATTTTATCTTTGAATTAATATATTCAATTAAAAAGTAAACAATCTACTTCTTTCCTGATATGGAGGTATTAGGATTTAGAAATTAGTCATTTCTGATCTTCAAATATTTCAGCTTAAAAAAATTAGTTGAGATTCAATCATTCTTCTATTTACTTCTTTAAAAATCTTTTCAAAATTTGAGTAGACAAAAAAACACAATGTTTTCGGTGGAGAAACATTAAAAAAACCAATTTTTGGGGACTCATGTTACGATATGATAGGTCGAAACAATAATTTTTTAAAAATAACTTTAGTATTTCATGTTTAGAACAAAAAATATGTTAACAAAGTCGTTAAAATAAGTAAACGGGTTGACAAAATACTTCAACTGTTATATCTGAATTTTTTTGTGTTGAAAATACATCAATATAAACTAGTTAACATATAAAAAAATAAAACAAAATGGTAGTTTGAAAATATTTTTTTTTAAAAAGTCTATTGTTACCGATAATATAAGTTGGTTTAATACAAAAACATAAATAATGATTATCTTGATACAATGTTTGTTTAGAACTAATTTTTTTAAAAAATATTTAACAAGTTCATCTTGACTAAATTTTAAACAACAACAAAATGATCCTTTTGATTTATCTTTTTGATGTATTTTTTTTGCATCCACATATGTGTGATGTGTGTGTCAATAGAACAACCACTTAATTTGATAAAATGATAAATATCATGTGTTTTATCAAGATAAGAGATTTATGTGGCAAAAAATTTGGTTGAGAGATTAAATAAAACAAAATGATTTAGTTGAAGGACTTAATAAAAGAAATCATAGATTTATAAAAATTCACGTCAGCAATTGCAACTGGTTCAACTGTTATGTAATTTCAAAGTTGGTTCTGTGATTCTGCACCAAATTTAGGTTCTGCAATGATCCTGTCTCTATACGTATATGTGTGTGTGTGTAACGTATGTGTGTGTATATGTTTAGCTTATCATGAGAAACTAAATAAATCTTGAGAAGTGTGAAAAACACTATGATTCACTAATTTTGTATATTGATTCACTAATTTTATACATTACTTATTTTGAACATTGATTCACTTATTTTTGAATTTATGATTTATAAGTTCAAAAACTAATGAATCGGTGTAAAAAAGTAATGAATTATTGATTTACTTTAATCCAGAATTTATGATTCATTATTTATATAATTAAAAAATGGTGAATCAGTAAGTAAAAAAATGAATCACAGTGTTTCTTACACTTCTCAAAATATACTTAACTTCTCATTTGATTATATATACATACATACATACATACATATATATATATATATATATATATATATATATATATATATATATATATATATATATATATATATATATATATATATATATATATATATATATATATATAGTTCGGTTCCGGTAATAACCCCTTAGTTCTGTAAGAACGTGAGAACTACTTCAAAATTTGTGAATTTAATGCATAAAATTATGCATTTGATGCTAAAATTTATATACATGATAAATTTATGCATTTCATATAAATATTTACGCATATCATGATAAGTTTGTTAACTTTGTGCACGAATTTGTGAATCTGACAAAATTTGTGCATTTAATGTCCAAATATGTGCGTTTAGTGTATAATTTAATAAATTCAAAATTTAAAGGGTTTTTTGATGTTATATTATGATATTTATGAATATTGAAGACAATAACGGTTTTACGTTATATATTATAATTTTTAAATTTGTGCATTTGATGTATAAATTTGTGCATTTTTAATGGTTCTTACGTTTTCACAGAATTGATAGGTTATTAGGTGAACCCAACCCTATGGATATCAAATGGATCAGTACATGTTAGTAAAATACATGAATGGCTGAATGTTAATTATATGTATGCATGGCATTGCAGATTTGCAGCCAGCTAGTTTATGGGCTGCTCACCTAACTCACCTCCCTCCATTTTAAGAGCAATATATATAGTATAATCTTTAACAAATTAGTGTTACAAATATAAAATTTTCCCAGTTTACATCTTCAACATGAATATAATCAAACAAAAACTTTGTGTCTGTGTTATGCCTTCATCTGGACCTTTCTTCTTAAACATATCATCATGCAGGCAACAATATTCTCTTAATTTAATCATACAAGTATGGATGAACAACAAAATTAAACCACCATGGATGATATCTTTATGTGTTCACAAACCTGCAATTCTTCCTAACTTCCCCATTCACATAAGTCTCAGGATTTGTAATGTTTCCCAATTTCACCATAGACTCAGAAAACTGTTCAAAAAACGCTATCTGATCTTCTGCGTATTTCTTCACAAGCTTACTTGTTTGGACTCCAAGAATGCTGGAATAGAGTTCTTGATCAGAATTAAGAAGGCCTTCTCCTCTAAGAAGTATGTGGTAATACGTGTTGTCGAAAAGATTAGGTGAGATACAGTCCATCGCTGCTTCGTTATCGTCTCCTCCTCCTGCAGCCGGGCACGTTGACTTTAATCTTTTCAGGTTTGATTCCGCGATTGTGCTTATAGTTGCAGTTGTTTGATAGTCTCCATAGATTCGTGCTCGATAATTCGCACAACGAGCCATGCCAATCGTGTGAGCACCTGGATAATTAATTTCATAATGATGCTAAAATTATAGAACTTTTTAAAGTAAATAAGATGTTCTACTTACATTTGTAAAAGTTTGTTGATTCAATTTCCTATTAAGTAAGCAGCTGGTTTCTTACCCGAAAGTGCAACCATATCGGTTACTGAGAGACTTTGGTACATAAACTTAGTGATCATCGAAAGAAGTCCGTCATTTGCACCTGGAATATTTGATTCCACCTCCGAAAAGCTAGCTGTCTTCGAGTCTTTTCTCCCGACTGGGACATCCCAATAAGGTCCACCAACCTGTACCGAGTCCGAGATTACCATAAACGATCATCTTTGGAAAAAAAAAACACAATCTTTAATGCTAGCATATCAATATATCATCTTAATTACCAACACAGTTGCATCTCTTGCAGCAATAGTAAGAAGATCAGCACAAGAAACAGTGCCTGGACACTCGGATTCAAGCTTGTTCTTTATCCTATCGATGATTTCAAAACCTTTCAAAGAATTCAAATTAATCGGAGCTTTCTTTTCTCCTTGTAGCGTTAATGTATCGTCCAGCAACACCGAACCATCACAACCCTAATTAAGCATATCAAGAAAGCTTAAAAATAGCAAAACTACAAATAAAACAAAATTCCAAAACTTAAGAACTTATTTCTATCTAATGAACATACACACCTGTACAAAGCAGTCATGGAAATGTAAACGTAAGATCAAAGCAGCATTTCGAAGATCAGATTGCACAGCACACTCCATTTCTTTCCTAACAATGGCTTCTGCATTAGGGCATGTAGATTTGTAGTAATCTAAAGATAATGGAGGGTCAGATGCATGCAAGAATCTGAGGTTACAAAGGCTGATGATAAGTGAAAGAATGAAGATGGTTGATTTGATTTCCATTTTGATTTTTTGGGTTGGGTTTCTTGGGTGGTACTTGATGAAGATGGTTGGGACTTTCAGGCTATATAAGTAGAGAGATTTGCATATATGCAATAATTGCTAGCTGTTTTGTGTGAAAAATATGTTTTTAGTCAACAGAGGATGGAACCACTCTTGTGTTAAAGTTGGTGGCCATTCTTTAACAAAAAAAAGTTTGAAGTTGTGTGTAAGAAAAGGAGAATCAGGCAAAGCAAGCTACCAAATCATAATGTCTCTAAATTTGCTTATGCCATTTTGCTTTTACCACTTCAACTATTTAATTTGTGAAATGAAATTCGAAAATTTGAAATTTACTTATTTGGAACTTTTGATTACTTAATTAGTAGAGAGTTAATGTTGTTTATGTTTTTTCAAATTCTTTATTTATATGAATTTGACATTCCTAACAAATCATTCGTGAATTAGATTCTATAAGACCTTAATCTATACTAAAAATTATCTTTTATATCTTGTGTTTGGTAGAGAAAATCGAAGACAAAAGAAATGAAGATAAAAATGATGGATTTTAGACCATGGAATTTAAAAATACAATAACATATGGTTGTTGTAATTCTCTTTCTCCAATTTTAACTTCTATTTAATTCTTCATCGTTGCTAGAGAAATGAAAGAATTGAATTTTAACATTTAAATTGATAGAACTTGAGAATTCATAGAAAAACAATTCAAGTCTCGTAACTAATAATTTGTCTTTATTTTCCACACAATTCTTCCAACCCCAAATATTACATGTTGTTGAAACACTTTTATTTTGTTGTAGAGTAATGCGTAAAGCGCTTCTTGCAATTTTGGCCCAAAACATGTAGATCGAAGGCTCCGAGGCTATGAAACCAAGTTAATGTATCATTTTCTAAACAACGTTATAAAATAATAATATTTTAAACAGTTTTAAAATAAACTAGATTTTGTTTTTCATTATGGGATAGTGTTGGCAAGTTTGCATGTTTTTAGTTAATAATGGTCACATATTCATATATCACGTACGTAAATGGGATCGACAAGTATCTCGTGAAGTTGCAGGGTGTTTGTATATGAGCCTAATAATAAGGTATGTTAAGTTTAGGCTTGACTAAGGCAATTGGGATGGTGGAATTTTGAACTAAAAAGAAAAGTGTTACATCATATCATTATCATAATCATAATCATAGAGCATGGAAATTGGAATATGGATTCAGTTTTAATGATTCTGGAATTAATCAACAGTCAACATCTATTAAATTCATTCATTATGATTTATGTGTTTACTTTATTTATATGAATCGATAACCAACCTTCAACAATAGATACAGATCCATGCATCACTCACACCAACCATTCTATGGTTCAATTCCTATCATATAATAATTGTCTTTGTTTGACCATTGAGGGAGATGCAACACATACAAAGAAAGACAACCCACCTTGCACCCTGCACTTAATTGATCCCGTCAAAATGTATTAAAAAAGACCTGATCCGAGTGTGTAGGGTGTCTGATATCACAAAAAGCTACAACTTTTAAAAAAGAGAAGATGTTGCGTATAACCGTTTGCTCGTTGTGTTTTAACATATGGACCCAAAATCAGGTGTATAATTCTGAATCTAAGTAATGCTTCTTATGACCAAACCTCAAGCCTTCATCTTCACCGTTGGCATCAAATCTAAGTTCCACCCCGGGCAACACATCTTTAAGCAATAAAGCTTTGAGCATGGATGTCACTGAACCACCAAACTCCGGCCAGGAGACACAGAGACTTCCCTTTATATTCTTCATCTGGCATCGACCTAACAGAGCAGCACCCAAGCCTTCTACAACGCTTCCTGATGGAAAATACTTCAGACTTTTCACCAGCGGCACCCCTTTTCTTTCCATTGTGGTTTCCAGCTTCATTGCAAATGTATCATCTGTCGAGAGCCTACCACGGAAGTTACGGCTTTGAATAGAATCAAAAATCAAAACCCTCTCTGGAATAATATGTTGGCCTATGAGAGTTTTGGCAATCACATGGGTTCTCTCTGAAGAAACCGAGTATTGGAAGTTGGCAAGAATTACGGATTCATTAGCATGATTGAAGGCATACAGGTTGCAAGATTTGTCTCTAAGAGAAGGCTCGACTGAGTTTCCTGAGGTTGATATCTCGGGCAGAACTAGTGTTCCGATGAGTGTTTTTGAGGATATGTGGTGGAGCAAGTACAAAGACGGAGTAGAAAGGGCAATGATGAGGAGAGAGGGACGAACTGGAGTTTTCGAATTTGGAGTAGAGAGCAAAACGAAGGGAGATGGTAAGGAAGGTGCAGGTGGAGTAAAGTTATTGAGGTCTTCTAAGAAGAACCGCGAAGGAGGTGGTAATTCCGTTAGCACGTCTTCCATGTCTCTTCGTGATCGTGATTATAAGCTAAAATTAATGCACAAAAAGATAAAGATAAAATCAGAATATTTCTCACTCATTGAAAATTTTGAACTAACTGGATGCAATATACATGCAAATTTAGTTCGGTAATAATCATAAACAAACTACAGAAGGGAATAAATAGACAACAAACAATGCACTAGGCAGTTTCTGACTTCCCGTGTTTCTTGAGAGACAAATTGCCAATGAAAAAATCTATCACGCTAGTAAGGGATATCAATGCCTGTGATATTGATCTTTCAACTCGATAAGCGACACAAGTTGACTATAGCGACTATTTTTTAGGTTGTAGCAAACTCTAGGCTGTAAATCTCATGAGACTAGTTCTGGAACTGAAACTTGAAAACTAGCTAAATATGTCCCATTACCAATGGACAACATCAAAATGCAATATATCAGAATACTTTAACTGGCCTGCAAAGAAAGACAAGCTAGACGACCTTTTCAAACATAGCTTGATAAAAATCAACTTGAAACATCTACCACGACCTTTTCAATTTGTTGAGTTTATTCCGTTTTTTACCAAAATTAAGAGAGGGTGCGGGACTAGTATAACTGAAATCCTTCTCCTGTGAGCCTAAAAATGGAACTCACTTTGGAAAGTTTGTTTACAGGGATTTGAAAGAAGTAAAACCTCACAGACAGCAGGCTTGCACGACCTTAAAAGGTTCAATGGATCCACATCACCCACATGGCCACATGGCCACATTAACCATCTTGTGTGAACCCAGCAAAATGATTCTTAATATTAGAACATGTGCACTAACAGGTCCATGTCAGATTTTGTTAGAACCTGCGAGTGCTACTTTTTAGACACATGCAGACCCCCAACATTGACTGAACAGACCAACCAGTAAATTCAGTGATGGATCCAGAAAGAAGTTCCATTCAGGGCACTACTAATATGGATGTGTTTGTCTGAGTTTGGTTTATTTGGGATTGGTTTGATTTTCCTAGTTCAGTTTATTCAGATTTGATTTGGTGGGGTTGAGTCTGGGCTATCGAGTTCATGTTTGTTAGTTCCCCAGGAAATTTTCGGATTCTTTGCCATGAGATAAATCTTGGGAGTATTTGATTTGGGTTGTAGGGTTGTTTGATTGTACATATTCTAACAAATAAACACAGATTTGAAATAGGTCAAAAAATAACTTTCTAGTTACAAACAGATTAGCAAATTAAAGAGTAGCATCAAAAATTGAAACCTAGGCATTAAATTCACCAAGGTTCAACTCTTTATGGAACAATCTAGCAAATTGATCACAATTGTCAACTTAAACACCATTTTATAGTTAGGCAGCTTAATTATTCTTTAATATTATTACATAACTTAAAACAAATAAACAACTTGTATTTAGAGTTTTAGACAGTTCTGTTAATGGTGCAAATTTCACCTTACATAGGGATAACATTATAAATAATATATTTAATTAATTCAATTGAACTTTTAGTTATTATTAAACATAACATAAGTAGTAAATAACCACATCATTATAAGTCAGTGTACAGGTACAAGCACTGACTTCCAAAAATAGATAGCCTGCCTCTCTCTCCTTTCTTGCAGCTTACGAACCCCCCGTAGGTAAATAAGTAATCAACAATGTGGTAGTTTATATTTCGATGCAAACTAAGTGAGATTCAAATGGATTTCACGAAAGCAATCTTGATGCATGCTGCAGTGGGTACAAGCATGTTGCAGTAATTGTTACAGAGAATTTGGTAATGATAGAGGGATGGCCGATGTGCGGTGAGTATGAACACTAGAACAGGATATTGTAATATGGTAATTAGCACTTGATTCAATGATTTCTGTGAGTTCTAGTGTCTTAGATTAATAATAAAACTTTTTTTGTTCAAAGAAAAAAAAAGTAACCACAAGAAAGACAAATTCACCATTTAGCAATTAAATTAACAATTGACAATAGAAATCAGAATGTCAAAATCAAGTAATTAACCTAGTAATTTACTGGTTTGAAGCTTAAAAGGTCATTATCATCAAATCACAACAATTTCAACAAAAAAAAACTTGTTTACAACTATATTCTACACAACCCTATGGGGGTAACTTAGTGGTTGAGGCTTGAGATTCTCCAAAGAAGTTCTCAAATTTTACTCCTGTAGGATTCAACTCCTTGGGGCCACCTGCCTTTAAAGAAAAAACAACTGTATTCTATAGAAAATACCTATTGACTGAAGATTTAGAGACTTGGCCATTTACGGTTTGTAATTGATCACCAAGAGGTTACAAGTTAGACCAAGAGGGACAGGCGTCATGTGGACAGTGACCAAAGAACGAATGTGAGCAATTTAAACTTGAGAGGCAAGAGGCAGCGAGAGCTTGAGGTGAGAAACGAGAGAGGCTTCTCGGCCGCCTTATTGAGTGCATGAGATAACTGAGATCTGAGAGGGAGAGCAGTAAGCGAGACCACCGACCAGAAAATGAAGATGAGGCCATGAGGTGTATGTAAGTATATTTTTTGGGCGGGAGGAATATAGGTTTTCTTTTGTTAAGGCTGGCTGGGGGCCTGTTCCTGACTGTTCAGGAACTTTAACTTTCTTATCGTCTATCCAACAAGTAAAATTATTATTTTATAAAAATCACATGAGAGCTTTGTTAGGAATGTTAATGGGAGTATTTGGAATGTATTCAATTAAAATTGGTGACTGATTTTCCATCCTATGGTTCAAGTGGAGGAGCCACTTACACTGATTGAGGTAGCATAAACCACTTGTAATTTTTGTTTACCTTTGTGAAAGGCATTGTGAGTTTTGTTAACAGTCTCAATTCAACTCTCTTGAATAATAATCAGTTGTATGGCAAAAAATTAAGAACCAGTCATGCCTAAAAATGATAACTAAACTTCCAAGACAAGAAGGGAATGGATGACAGATATGAACTTAGTTTCTATATGAACATCGATGACACTAGAATAACAAATTAATCTGAAATGGCAAATACCATTTGGTAATTCCGATACTGATTTATAACATGGAACAATGTCAAACGATTATTAAAACAGTAATCAGAAACAAAAAATTATTATACCCCAGTAGGTCTAAACTCTATCAGCTGAACTGCTGAAGCACATATTCAGCCAAACAATTTAACACATGGAGTTCATTCTCTTGTACAGCGATAAGACGATTCATTTTACAACTACAACTTTCTTACAGGACTGTACGAGATCAAAATCAACAGAAAAACAAATTGTAGCTCTATCAGCAGTGTTAAAAACTCAAAAATTAGCTTTCTAGTGAAAAAACGAACACCACAAATAACTAAAATAGTCCCAGAAAATCTATATCCTGGACCGTAATCCCTCGACTGCTCGTTTTACATTTTTTCTAGAATTCCAATTAGTTCTGAAACGAAGGAGAAAAACCCTTGCAAAAAGTCAAATCTTCATATTTCTTGAGCAGAAAGAAACAGGTTGGTGATTGTCGGGTAATAGATAAGGAGTGAAAGAAAACATACCGATTAGCCTGCCGGAGCTGATGAATCAAAATTACAGCAGTTAAGTGGAACTTGCGACGGCCGGAGATCTGATATAGGCTTATAGCTACTAAAATCTTGCTCTTAACTCCTTCAGTCCTTCCCCCCTTTTTTTTGCCTATTTTATTTATATGCATTTCATTCATATGGGGATCGTTTGGTTCCACCTTCGCTCCCTCAGGTATTTGGGAATGTTGTGAAAAGGCCCCTTACTTATACACGTTATTCAAATATATGTTCCAGAAATGTAACAATTTGACCGATTTTGCCCCGCCTACCCGATTACAGGCAAATTGCATCGACCCATGCCCGCTCATATTCGGCGCCTCGGCCGATTTTACAACATTAGTAAAAGGTTTATGTAGAAATGGTAAGAGGCGAAATTTAGAGGAAAGCGTTAACTAGAAGAAATGCAAAACACTTATTAAGTATTGTTTGTTTTTTAAAATGATCAAGTGTCCGACGCTTTTTTTTAGGTACGAAATCATAATTATAAGAAATAAGATAGTTGACTTTTTTTTCACTATTAAATCATCCAATGAACTAACTGTTTTACTAGTTTAATTATTCTTATTTTATCATCCACCAATTTATCTACCATATCCTACCTTACCCTAGCTCATCCCACCCACCCTATCATATCCTATTATATCTTGTTCTACCCCTCTTTATACTCATTTCACCTACCCAACCCGTATCTATCACATCTTATCTCATGGCATCATATGTGTATTATTCATACTGATTAACCAATCAACGATATAATCATAATATTTATTACCATTACTTAACATTATCATTCTGTGTTTCAACCAAACTAACTTTAATTCAAAATTTTTACAAACGTAAAACTGAACCTAAATATACATCAATTAATCTAAAAGATTAATATAACATTTTAGCATTTTTTTTACTTTGATTTTGATGTAAATAATGTGATCTAGAATTTCCTTTCTTTAACTTCTAAAATTTTTCCAAACTTATCAAAAATGTCTCGTTCACACCGATCAGAAGTTATTCTAGATATCCCGTTCAAAAGCATATTATTTTTCCTAAATAAAGCATGTTTGTTTCACATTATCCATTAAAATGAATATTTTCAGGTACTTCGATCTTCCATTCACATGATCCACGAAATGTGTAGAAAATATGCGGATTGCAAAAACACTTGGATTTTCTGAGAGTCGTGATTCACTTTCAAATTGAAGTATTTCGATGGTACAATCGAAATCTCAATCGGATAAAACTAAAAAAAAACGAACAGAGAATATGAAGTGTTTCTGATTTCTTGTACCGTTCTGAAATGACCAAAAAACAGCGGGTAATATTTAACGGGAACCGCCAAAATGGCCAACCACCATTTTAACCGCCAAAATCAACCGCAATTCGGATTCAACCGAATTTCCCAGCCATGAGCTCTACCCCTTGGATCCCGCAAGGAGCTGGCGCCCCTTGACCTCGCCACCAGGGGCTGCCATCCCAACTTGTTTAATATATAATAAGATTACTTTGGTCAAACAAGTTTATCCCATTACACTTGAATCATATTGGTGATAAATCACCAACAAAATGCATCACCAAGTTGACTGACTATCCCTTCGCTTGCCAATCTCAGAAATGTGAAATATATATAGAATAACTTCCAAATCTCAGAAATGAATGTAACTAAAAGACCACAAGATGCAGATCCAACAAAAAGGAACCCCATACCATATAAAGTTTAGGAAAAACTAGCATTCAGCAAAAGAACCCAAGAAACCGATAATATAAACAGAAAGTAACAAATCCACAGGCAGAAAGCCATCAGATTGAATCAACTACAGCACTGATCTGCTAAACCCAAAATTCAAGGGTACATTTCATCAAACAATACCACCAAGATTCCCTGGTGATACAATCAATCCCTACTGTTCCAACAAGAAACCGAAAAAAAAAAAATTAATTAATGATGAAAGTTGACTATGAACTGCCACTTTACTCTATCTATACAGGCCTGTCCAATATCAAATTTAAGTTTGATCACAAAACATCCCCCCGCCCCACCTGCAAATTAACTGAAAGTGAGAAATGGGCATCCTTCCAAACCCATACAAAAAGGCATAATACATAAAAGCCTCACAACTTTCAACATCAGATTCTCATGCTATACCTTATGCTAACAGCCCTATCTGGATGAGTGTGATCAATCTTCATGTTCTTTATCACTGTCGGAATCTGCAAGCATCACAAAAACAAAGAAACCCAAATGAGCAAAATAATTACTATATAATTTTTATCTTTCTAACGAGCATATTTCAAAATCTTATATGCAATTTGTATGGATTCTATTAATATGAACTCTCTTACAGGGCTCGAATTGAACCACAGATAGACTGATAAGTGGTATCGGTCCATACTCCATACAAATGAATAATAATCGGTATAAAAATATAAATAATTACCAGCAATCATAAAGAACACAGTCATGAGCAGCAACATTGTGAAAGATGTTTTGACTTACCAGAACGAACATCGTCACTAAGTTTGCCTCTAGCTTGAATTTGTTTAACAAGCATCCGGTACATAAGCACCCACCAGTATACGTGAAGAACAAGCAAGCAGAAAAGAAGGGTGTTAAAAACGTAGTAGTAAATTGGTCCCTCCTTGACGTGCTTCTCCTTATCTAAAGTCATAACCACTTCATAACTGCAACGATTAAGTAATTAGCCAAAAAGATATGAAATATAAGAGGACAGACAATATGTAAAGGCTAGATTTAGTATGTCATTATTACTTTCTAGCCATGTAAGAAACTTGCTAAGAGTTGCATCTTTCAACAAAAAGGCTCCTGTCGGGTTATAGGTTCTAAAAAGCATTTTCAGAGAAAAACAGATGGTGTTTGACGCAAATTGGAATGTGGTGATGTGAAAGTTGACCAAGACAGATACAATGTATTTAATAGGGTTTATTATGAAAAAAACCAACATGTTTTCACGTTTTTTGCGTTTTCGTCCCTCCATGTTATTTTTTTCCATTAAAAACCTCAAGTTATTCTTTTCTTATTGGTTTTGTGAAATTTTGGACATTAGACCCCGGTTATAATTTGTGAACCGGGTTTTAAAAACTTGAAAAACCGGGTTCTAATGTCCAAATTTCACTAAACCAATAAGAAAATAATAACTTGAGGTTTTTTATGGAAAAAAATAACATGGAGGGACGAAAACGCAAAAAACGTGAAAACATGTTGGTTTTTTCCATAATTAACCCTATTTAATAATTATGATCATTAATAAAAGATTCATTTGTATTTAAAAAACCATTCCTAGGTAAAAAAACATATAGTCCAGAATCATAAAGTAATGAACTTGATAGCAAGATGTTATGTCAAAGAGAATTAATAGGATATACAAACTTCTGAAATAATGTTCATCGGCATCTGCTAACCTTGTACTCCACAAGATCCAAAATGGGTAATAAATAAGGCGAAGCACCACCCACGACAACACAAACAGAATAAATGAAAAGCTTGCAAGTGTTTCTGCGCCACTATATTTAGACATCTTGCCTACTTCAAGAAACACATCACTTGCATCATGAAGAGCTAAAATAATGGAACCAGCACGAGCAAACCTACACAAAAAATACACAATATAAAATAAAATAAAAATAACGATAACAAATTCAATGCTTAACCGTTTGATAGATACAATACCTGCATATATAAGACATTGCAATGAGAAAGGCGGTTGCAACATGATGGCCCATCGACACACCAAAATCGGACCTTCTTGTTTCCCAGAAAATCAAAGCAAAGATGGAGTATGTGTAAAATCCACCCGTATACATGTACAGGCCTTTCAATTTTAACCTGGAAATACATTAAATTGTGTTTCAATAATCCAAAGCATCAAGTCAAAGGCAGATTAATCATGTATTATTGCTAAGTATGAATTATGAAAAACGAAGAGGAGAGCTTACTTCATTTTCTGGTCAGGCCATCGCTGATCGCCAGGACCTATCCAAAAATTGTTTGTGTTAGTGAACCAAGGTTCATTATAAGTTACAGCCAGGGCTAGGATTTCTGCTGAAACAAAATAAACGCATTTCCAGGCTGACTCTTTGAATTTGCGTATCTTTTTATTCCTGTCATCCGTCTCAACATCCAGATTCTGCTGCCCTTTCCCAAATATTAACCTTCTACCTACTCGCTGCAACACGTGACCCGGTTAAAAACAGATAATTTTTACTTTTTTTCATTAAACAGTAAATAATACATTGTCACTTGCATACAATGATACAAATTACAAAACGGTTAATCTGTCAAGTTCGTAGCTGACATGCAGAGAGCGGAAATTGTTGGTAAGAGTGTTAGATGAAGAAGACAAGTAAATTACCTAGAATAATCAAGTTTACCATTCACATATCATAAACTCGATGAGTTTGGAGAGTAGGCACTGAGACTGTAACAGATCAAGCACAGTATTTTATCTAGTTGAATCCAATTACAAACTTTACAAGCACAAACATCAGTAACTTTCTACACAGTGTTGTTGGAGAGATCTACTACAATTACCAACCTATGATTTTATAAAGCAATCAATAAACGAAACCACCAAATCAAAACATACTCCTATGGCATTCCACAAATCAAATCTGTCTTCATATTAAGTGGGGTCAATTACAACATACCCTGTTCAAGTAATCTACTGTTCAAGCCCTAATCAACATTTACCCAAAAAGTTAGAAAATATGCATAAATCCCGTGAATTTAATTGAACCACCGTCCGAAATAATGTAGGCATGTTAAAAAAAACATCCACTTGTTCTTATTATATATATAACAGAAATTTCAAAATAGTTACATAGGTCATAAGTCATTCATTATATTTTGTACTTGTAGCAAACAACTAATAAGGGCTAATCAGCGACACCCTGTTGACTTTCTAATAATCAAAATACTTGAACGGATTTAAACTTGAATGAAAAATTCTCCCAAAATATACATCCATTGTTTTTGGGATTAATCACACTTATGTACAGTATTTAAAGAAAAGTAGATACGGTTGAACTAATGTTCTCATCAACCTTATTGATTGGATCTGATCATGAGTTCCCCTAAAGAAAATTGAACGGAGAGTTGGATCAAATAAGTGAAACAGCAAAGAGAATCGGAAAAAGTACCTCAAAAAGAATTCTGTCAAGGAAAAATCTAACAGTTGGGAAGAAGATAACAAAGAGAGGAAGAACAGCGAAATCCCCATAGGTTGGAAAGGATTCGTGTTCTAAGTCGATTGAGCTTAGAACATCAACGAAACCCATGTCGAAATCCGGCTGCAGTGTTCAGTTGAGTTGTGAATAATGAATGAATAATGATCCCAATGGCTGGGTTTGAAAGTCGAGATTTATTCGAGGGGCCGGCCGTCAACGATCCATTCATAGTACATCATCATCATCTATATTTTCAAAATGGTCCCTGTACTTTTGTAATTTGCATTCATTGGGTTGGTCATAAATGAAAATTTGCTTTTCGCTTTTACTCCGTACTATTTATTTTTGGTGCAACTGGAATTGCACAAGATACAAATTGAAACACTATATGTCAAACTTCTTGTTGACGCACTTGGTGTTTGGTTTTGGGTTATTATGTAGATTATTACGTTAGAATAATGTAAATAATTGGCATAAAGTGTTTGGATTGTACTCATTAATAAATTAAAAAAATGCAGCTTAGTTGCTTAATCCAAACATTTACAAAAAAGAAATTTTGATAATTGTGATAGCAAACAGCTAAATCTAAACCAAATACTAAATTTTTGGCAGTACTTTTTGTTACAACTATTATCTGATTATTAGTTTACCTCGTTTAATAAAAAGAAACGCTCCAAAGATATTTAATATTCAAATGTTAATTTTTAAATTCAGTTTTTGTTCCTTAAAAAATATAAATCTTAGACCATCTCTAATGTTATCTTAAACTAAAACCTATTTTCAAAAGGTTTGAATTTTGAACAAACAATATTTTTATATAAAAAACATTGTCAAATAAGATCTCACTTTATCTCGAAATTATTATCAAACCTCTTAATAATTTTTAATACTCGCGCTAATAAAATATATATCATAACAAATGTTCCCTAATTTTGGATATATAACGTTTTAACACATCAAACTAATGACCGTTAGTTTAAGGGTTAAGTTCTGGATCAATTTTATTTTAATTTTTGTCCTCAAATGGACTGATTATGAAAATTTAATAAACCTTTAACTTTAATTGAGCATTAATTTGTAATTCAATAAAATGAAATATATAAAACTTAAAATAATTCCTAAGTATGATGAGTATGATGTTATCTTTTTAATAAAATGTTATTTTTATTTATTTGTTTACAATAAGCTTTTTAAAATCTGTTACAAAAGTGGTTTTAAACTGATCGGGACAATCCAATATTAAACCGAAGGTATTAATTGGTCAGGATTTAAACTGAGCTATAATAACCGTGTAGATCTGGACCCAAAAAAATTGGAATTATGTTCATCACTGTCAATGAGTATATACATGACATTAATTCAATTTAAATTATGTGCATTCTAATTTAGACTTTTTGGTATTGATTCTTTATCTATAAAAAAAATATGAAAGCCACGTTATGTTATCACTTATCAATGATTCTCTTTCTAAGATCCACATGGGAAAAAGTTGTTAAATTATTATGGTATTAAAAAACAATGAGATCCAAATAATAAATCTAACAGTATTTACTCATAGAAAACCATTCTACGATATGGCATATGGGTTTTCGCATTTCTTGCCAATTAGATAATTATCAATCTAACTGGGCATTTAATTATATTATTTGTCGAAGGTTTTAAAAATGAATGTGATTATTTGTATGGGTTTGAAAGAATACGGAAAAAGAAAAACAGAAGAAAGAAAGTATATAAGCAAGATATCGAGACAATAAATAATGGAAATATCAGCATCAATTAACACATAAATCTATATTAATTAAATACCAAAGAAAACTCTAGGTTTTAAGTCTCTTTTATGGAGTGTTGATTCTTAATATAAGAAAGTGGAGAATTAAATTTAGTGTTCTTTTCTTCTCTCATTTTTTTTATAAACATGAAGAGGATTAAAAAATAAAAGAGAATGAAGGTTTTATAGTTTTTCTTTCATCATCTATATCAATGTTTAATTATGTGTAATTATTATTATTAAAATAAGGGATATTTGTGCAAAAAAAAACCTTAAGTTGGATCATTTTGATTAAAAACCCCTAATTATTTTTCATTGTACAAAAAAACTTCAACTGACTAAAACTTATCAAATTGAGATTTTTTTTAAATGACTTGCAACCCTTCGATTCTGATGAATATTCTTTCGAACGAACTCACTTGTCTGTGTTTTATGATTCATAATTACATTTCTTATTGATTTCTTTGTTCAAATTTGTGTTTTTTTTGTTGGAATTTATTTTTTCGACAAAATTCTGGTGGTCACAAATGACTTGTTGACGGTGGCTTATGACTTTAAATTGGTTACAACCGGTAATATCCCAATACCCTGAAATTTTGTTGGTTGGGGATTTTTGTGCAATGAAAAATAGTTGGAGGTTTTAGTCACAAAAATGGTTACATTATGATAATAGAATTACTTTAGACTATTTCATATTCTACAATTTCGCCCTCTAAGTATATACAAGATGTGTAAAAGCATCAAATGTTTTATGTTATTTTCTTACCTCTTGTTTATGGTACGTGACCTTTGTTAGACTATTGAAATCTCAAGCTAGTACCATGCTTGTCATCCTTTTAAATTTATCAGTTTTATCTCATTTGGTTGGAGTTTTGAGGAAGCAATGTATCAATGCTAGATTGAGGGGGTGTTTGATAATAACATATTAGGTTGAATCTTAAAAATCCGGTCAGCCCATCTAAAATAAGTATTGTTTGATAACAACTTATCTAAATCAGAAATAATCTCGATCAGCCCATTTAATAAGTCAATAGGAGCCGTGTGTTCCCCAATCAGCCCACTCTCTTTTCCTTTTGCCCATAATAAACCTACGCCCCTTAGTGTTCGATCAGCCCATTCAAAAAACAAAGTTTTTCCGGACAATCAACTTATTCCAAACAGACAACTTAATCTAGACAGAACTTAACGAGAAAAGTAAACAAACAGCCCCTGAGAACTAAGACGCAGTATTGTGTCTTAACTTAGGTTTGTCTGTATAATTAGTGAGCTTCTTTTACGGTCACCTTCTTTCACTCCTTTTGTGTTAATCTTGATGCTACGTATCATGTAGCAAAGCTTGTTTTCATTAATGAACGGAACACATAGAGATTGACCTTCACTTTCTACGTGATATGGTTACGTCTCTATCTAACCCTATTCGTTATGTTCCTATTTTTACTCAACTTGTTGATGTATTCACCAAAGGTCTCTCTGTTAGTTGATTTCGCACATACGTTCCAAACTTCTTGTCACATATTATTAACCTTGTTTTATAAACCACAATTTATTTGAAAGTTAGTTATAACGATTTTGATTTGCATTATCTAAATCATTTAGATAATGACATAAACTCATAAACATAATATGATATATGTTACTGACCTTGTTTTATAAACAACGATATATTTGAGATTTAGTTATAGTACGATGAACCAATGTTTAATTTTGAATGTACTTATGGTATTTTAATAAAATTAGTTGTAGATGTGAGCTAGAACTTTGAATAGCTGAAACTTTTAGGAAATGGATGGTAGCCTTTTGAAATAGCTAGATTGTTTAGTTTTATAAATATGTTTGGTAAATATAGTTATAATTTTTTTTATTAAAAATAACATAAAATGACATTAATATTAGGGAAAATGGCGTCAAATAGTTGTGTACTTTTGATTTGTACTCATTTATGTAGTGTACTTTTTTTTGTGCACATTTGGTAGTCAAACTTTCAAAAATGTTTCAATTAGGTAGTTGGGTGACTTGGAAACCGGCAACAACGGGTCACCATCCTTACGTGGACGGTTTTTTCAAGAAAAAATGACATCAAATAGCTATGAACTTTTAAGTTTGTACACATTTATGTTGTGTACTTTTTTTGTGCATATTTAGTAGTCAAACTTTTAAAAGTGCTTCAATTAAGTAGTTAATTGAGTTACCTAAAAATTGATACAAACCGATTATGATACTCATGTTGACATATTTTATGACATAGAAGAATGAGAGAATTTCATATTAATCCTTGTAAACTTTAATTATTACACATATATGCTTGTAAAATTTCTTATTACATATATATATCCTTCTAAATCTTTAAATCTCATATATATATATATATATCCAAATGACTATTTTAAATTTATTTTATCATTTAAAAAAATTTTGAATACCTAAGCTACCATCTTAGATTCCCACAAAAATAAATTAGAAAAATAAAGAAATATTGTTTTCTAATTTAATTCAATAATAAATTAATTAAAAAAATGATATTTAATATTTTTAAATGATGTAACTAAATTTAAAATAGCATTTGGATATATATGTAAGATTTAAAGGTTTAGAATGATATATATGTAATAAGAATGTTTGTAAGGATATATACGTAATTTTGAAAGTTTACAAGGATATATATGAAATTCTCCTTAGAATTAATGACTCTTAAACACCATGCTTATCAAATTCAAAACATATCATTTTCATTTGATAGATATCATGTTTAGGAGTTGAAAATTAATGCTCTATTATATTGTTATAAAATGAAAGCATATTTTATCAATTTGATACATATTTGGTTTATAAATCTTTTTATAGTTTTATAGAAAAAATAAATCATCTTAAGTTTTTTTAATTTCTAATTATAAAAAATATGTCCACATAAGCAAAGTAATCGGTTGGTATCGATTTTTAGGTAACCCAATTACTAAATTGAAACACTTTTAAAAGTTTGACTACTAAATGTGCACAAAAAAAGTACACAACATAAATGTGTACAAACTTAAAAGTTCATAGCTATTTGATGTCATTTTTCTTGAAAAAACCGTCCACGTAAGGATGGTGACCGGTTGTTGCCGGTTTCCAAGTCACCCAACTACCTAATTGAAACACTTTTGAAAGTTTGACTACCAAATGTGCACAAAAAAAAGTACACTACATAAATGAGTACAAACTCAAAAGTACACAACTATTTGACGTCATTTTCCCTTAATATTAATGTGAACTTGTATATTGTAATTATTAAAAGGTTAAAATTTAAACTTTTGATTCAAAAATAAAAGTTTTTCCATCGAATCTACCTCAAGTAGCTTTCGAAAAAAACTTGAGTTTTTGGTCAAACAAAATTAATAATTATAAACTAAAACTCCTAATAAATATAAATATTATTTCATATAATTTAATATTAAAAACTACAACTATAACTATTTTACCAAACACGCGTGTAAAACTATGAGCTTCAACTTTTTCAAAAAGTTTTGTTGCTAATGATGAATCCATTCCAAGACATGAAAGAAAAACTCTAAAGAGAGACAAAAAGAATTATGATTTGCTTGCTTTTGTGTTAAGCGTATTTATTTTTTTTAATAAATTATTCGCTACAAAAGGATTTTTTTTTAGTGAACGTGTCACAGCTTCCTCCTATTTTTTTTAGTGAACGTCTCAAAAGTTTCATATACTAATAGTTTTAGCTCACAGTTTCAACTTAAAATTACATCTAGTTTAACCAAACATACACTAGATTATAAGAACTTTAATAGTAGTTTAAGTTTGGTATTTTGAATTAAGAGTTTAGGTAGTACAATACTAACATAATTTATCAAATGTACTGATATGGTACTTGAACTTTTTTTCCATATGTTCCATTCCAACGTGGTACAATTTATTTGCTAATAAAAGTATCGTAAAAATGTTTAGGTCGAAAAGGATAATAAAATTCTATATTTGCTGAGAAACGAAATGAAATTCAGTTTTTTAGGCCAACAAAGGATTATAAAAATTGTGAGTTTGACAAAAAAAAAAAAGGTAATCTGTTTAATATACATTCTGAAAGTACAATCCTTAAAATGAATACTGACCCAAAGTATGTAATATTTTCATGTCAATTTCCCAATTTAAATCTGTCTGTTTGTGCCTTGGATATTGTCAAAGAGAAAAGGTGACCCATGTACAGGTTCATTGGCTTGCAAAAGTGGGCTTCACTATCCAATTAACTAGTTGGAGGAAACAAATACGGCTCGGGTTTGGCAGCTTAAGTGACAGGAGCCAGCTTAGCTTATAACTTTATAAGAGCCGGTTTTATACCACCGAACTTATACAAGCCAAGTGGGCTGCAAAGGCAGCACAATTTCCATGGCCTCAGATCACAATTGTGTAATGAATGATGCTCTAAGTCTATAAACTCCAAGAGTCCATAGAACACATACAATGTCACAAGCAAGACAAAGATGCATATTCTTATTTCGAAATTGGATCAATACAAAACCAAAAGAGACCACATAATCAGAGTCACAAAACAGAAAACCATAAGAAATTAAATCCATGGGTACCAGTAAATTACCCAGAATCAGACACAGATGACAGATGGATCCTCCTAAGATCGCCCAACAGCAAGGGGTTAAGAAAATCAAACATAAATCAAATCTTTGATGCTTTAGCAAGCTTGAACCATTCGGTATGAAAGGACCCAGGGATATCAGTCCTCTCATACGTATGAGCACCAAAATAATCTCTTTGGGCTTGAACTAAATTAGCAGGCAATCTCTCCCTTCGATATGTGTCAAAATACGCAAGACTAGAAGACATACCAGGAGTGCTAATACCTGAGTTGATAGCAAGGCAAACGACTCTCCTCCAAGCAGACTGCCTCTCGATTACTTCCTGCGCGAACTCTGGATCAACAAGAAGGTTTGCAAGATCCGAGTTCCTGTCATAAGCCTTCTTAATACGGTCCAAGAATATAGCACGAATAATGCAGCCACCCTTCCATATCCTAGCAAGCTCTCCTAGTTTCAAGTCCCACCCTTGTTCAACACTCTTTGCACGTATCAAGTTCATTCCCTGCGCGTAACTACATATTTTGGAGGCGTAAAGTGCTTGCCTCACATCATCAATCAACTTCTTTTTATCTACAACCTGATCAGATAGAATGTCACTCACGCCCCCAGCCTTGAACACTTTAGCTGCTTCGACCCTTTCCTCTTTCAATCCACTGAGGAACCTCGAATCCAGAGAGGCAGCTATTGTAGGGGCTGCCACCGACAAATCAGCAGCTTGCTGAACAGTCCATTTACCAGTACCCTTCATCCCGGTTTTGTCCAAGACCTTGTCCACCAAATGCCCATCTCCCTTGTCATCTTTGATTCCAAATATATCAGCTGTAATCTCAATCAAGAAACTCAAAAGCTCTCCTTTGTTCCACTCTGAGAAAACCTCGTGTAATTCTTCATTGGATAGCTTTCCAACAGATTTAAGTACGTCATAAGATTCCGCAATCAATTGCATATCTCCGTATTCAATCCCATTATGGACCATCTTCACAAAATTCCCCGATCCACCTTTGCCAATGTATGTAACGCAAGGTCCACTATCTGGAACTTGAGCAGCCACTTTGAGAAGAATGTCTTCTATATACTTGTAAGCCTCAAAGGATCCACCAGGCATCATAGAGGGTCCATTTCTGGCACCTTCTTCACCACCCGAAACTCCCATTCCAAGATAAAGCAGACCTTTTTCAGCCATGGCTTTCTGTCTCCTCTCAGTGTTCTCATACCACTCATTACCACCATCGATGATACAATCTCCTTTCTCCAAGTAAACAGAAAGGGTCTCAATCGTTTGATCTACAGGTGCACCAGCCTTGACAAGCATGATTACAACACGTGGCTTCTGGAGTGAATTAATAAAGGATTCAGGATCATGGAACCCATATAACGGGAGGTTTCCTTCCTTCTTGGCTCGCTCTACCGTCTCATCAACTTTTGAAGTTGTCCGATTGTAAACAGAAATCGGGAATCCTTTCTCGGCAATGTTTAGGGCCAGATTTTGGCCCATGACTGCAAGGCCTGCGAGACCGATCCTTGATTGGGTTGCCATTTCCTTTCCCTGTTCAGACACATGCTTAATTAATCCTGATTGACAAAAAATTAATAAAAGGGAAAAGGTATCGAAGAACTGATTGGGGGGGGAAACAATGCAACTAGGCAAGACATATATAAAACAAGATGTTCTGATAAAAATGCATCATTAATCAGATTAAAACAAATAAGATTTTATTCATATAAAAACTGATTTTCTCTTTGTTTCATTTTAGCAACTTATTCCCCTTCATTTGAGTATAAAAGTCAAGGGGGATATCATAATTTCATTAGATCTACAATTTAAGAAGAAAAACTTACAGATCCAAGTGTAATTAGCAAAAGATCATGGTGGCTTAAAGGTACTGTTGGTTAAAATTAGACAACTAAAAGCTTGAGCAACATTACTTTAGATCCAACCTTTTAATCAACCCAGATAAAATCAATCTTGAAAACTAAATTAAAGGATTTGCTAATGTGATCATTCATCAAACAACATAGAACCAAAACATAAAACTCTTGATGGGTTAACCAAGCACACAACAGGGACAAAGAATCAGACTCCAAACAAAATGAAAATGATGCAGAGATCAATAATATGAGATGTGTACAGCATAATCTTCCTTCGATCGATTGAAGATGAAGAAGAAGCAGCGTAGCAAGTCGAAATTACCTCAGATTTACTTCAAAGCTCAAATTTTACCTACCACCAACAGTTTGCGAGCAGCAGGACGTTGGGAACCAAAACTGCTAATGGCGTATCGTCGGATTATTATTTAATCTTTTGTGAGTGAGCAATGCTTTAAACAAAAGTCAAATTAGGCAGGCAGGCACACGCGTTAGCATTCGCTTTATGGTTGGTTGGTTTGGTTACAAAATTGGGATTCGGGTTTGCACCGGAGTGGCTTCATGTACGTGACGGATTTTCTTAGATACCGAATATACCATTTTTTTTTTTTTTTTTTTTTCAAAATCATTATTTTAGAGACTATAACATCACATTAGTTTTTCCATATTTGTATGCATATGTTACTGAACAGGTAAGCATTTGACTTAAAATAATATATTTATAAAAATACAAAATTTTGATCCCGTTGCAACACACTGATTAAACACCTAGTTATTTACACACTGATTAAACACCTAGTTATTTTCATTTTATAACTTTAAAAATACCTACCATTCTTAACTTTTTATCATTCCTAATTTTTCATTAAAAATAAAATTCATCTATAATTAATAATTAAACTTGAATATTTAATTTTATAAAAACTAACTTAAACTATTCCATAAATAAAATTAAAATTATGAAACTAGATTTTAAAAATTACAAAATTAGAAATTAAAAGATAAAAGATTAGCTTGGTATGAATTATTGTGAACATATATAGTTGTATTTATAGGGAAAAAATTAATTTATGCATATATAAACGGTCATTTAACTGTTTTATGCAAAATAATAATAATAATAATAAGGATTGTTGGGCACCGATGGAGTGGGGGCGGTGTTTCTGCCAGGTTTCACCAACGTGGCCAAGCCATTGGGTCGGCAGGACCTTATCGGGTAACCTTCTGTGGTTTTCCGTATCACGACCCATTTCGTAATTTTAATTTCGATACAAATTACGTTAATAATTTTATCTTCGGTTTTTAATTTAATTTGAATTTAAAAAGACATTGAGTAACGCAAGTATGTCACACAATTGTCTAGTACAATTATAAAATTATCCATCATTTTTTTTCACCTTTTAGTTATTTTAATTAAATTATTAAACCGATCAATATGATAGATTTGAGTTTATAACTTAATTGGATTTATCTACATAACCTAGGTTACCTTTCCCGTAAACAAGTAAGTAATGGCATAATGTATGTAGAAAAACAAATTATTTTTGCTTTGATATAAATTTAAGATTCAGATTTAAATATTAATATGATATATTTTCAAAAAGATTTAAATAATCTTAAGACCCTTTGATTCACGAAATGAATTTTAAAAGAAATGAACTTTAATTTTTAGTTTTTAATGTGTTTGATAAGGGATGGGTAGAAGATAATTTTTAAACTCTGCTTAGCCGAAATGTTGAAGTTTAAATTTATTTACAAGTGGTTTGTTAATGTTAGTCGAGTCTGTTGTGTTGACTCTTGAGCATATGGTTATTCTATATATACCATCTCTGATTGTAATTGTGAATATAACAATAATATTAGGTGGCATTTGGTTCACGTAATTGCATTTGAAGGAATTGAAATTAAATTTTATTTGTTAGTATGTTTGATGGTGATGGACCGATGGTAAAAGATAATTTTTAGTATTTGTTAAGGATGTATGTTAATATCTAATTCATGTATGGATTGAAATCTAATTAATGTTTGAGTTGGAAGGAATGTTAAATTCTTGTAAACAAAGAATTTGATGTCAAATAAATAAAATTTAACTCTTCATCGTTCTATTCGAACCAAACGCCACCAAGCGATAGGCTGATAGCTCTGAAGATTTGTAGTCCATGGTGCTGAATCTGAAATATACATCTTTTAAACAATAGTATATATTTTTTATTTTTGTAATCTTAAATATATAATGTTTCTTTCTTAGTAGGATATTAAATTTATATTCAAATCAGCAGGAAACACTGGACCAGAAGCTTGAACTAAAAGTTCATATGCACCTCTTTTGAATCCGGCCCCTTTCCGGATTTGCTTCTTGATTCCATGGTGACCTGATGTTCTGACCCAAAGTGGAACCCATCATCATATCTTGTGACCTTCATGCCACCATCTCCAGTGCCCTTGGTTCTTGATTCGTCGTCGTTCGCAATCAGAAGCAATTTTAAGAATGGGCATATACATTCACCACATTTTAGAATCCCATCGGACCAATTCCTGTGTGATCTCAAACACGCTTTAATAAATATGAAAACAGACGCTAAATGCACGACATAAAGGGATAAGATTTGAGTTACCAGATGTTGTCATTGGCATTGGCATCGGCATCGGCTGTGGCTTTGGCGTTTGCTTAGGTGGTCTCATTCCATTAGGCACTGGTCCATCGATATCAATCACAACAGCATCAGAAGTCAAAAATGTCTTTGCCACTGATGCTGCATGCTCTATACAACATCTCAAAACCTGTTCCATAAACATTTGTCTTTGCCTCAACTTAAAAATTATAACTTAAGCAATTTTTTTCCCATTATTTAGCAACCACAAACCCTCTACTTTTTGTAGTGTTAGATTACCATAGGTTGCTACTTACTAGAGTTTTGATAATAGTTTCTTCTCAAATTTAAACCGATTTCTTAATGTTTTTATCATATAATCAACATAATAGTAATATAAATGCAATGCCCAAGGGATAATAAAAAATAAACAAGACAAATAAACAGTTGGTTTGAACCTTCGTTGGGTCTATAATACCAGCAGCCATCAGATCTTCATACCGGTTGCTTGCAGCATTGTACCCATACCTCGTATCATCGTTAGATAAAACCTAAATACAATAAATCAACACACATGGTAAACCATTGGTAAACTATCGTAATTTTGTTTACATATAGTTCATCTGTACACATGTAGGTTTTAGTCATCTTTTTTCTACAAAGTAGGTGAGCTAGTAAGAACTTCTTTTTTTCCTTTTTGGTAAGTAGTCCCCCACCTACCTTACGAGAAGTCAATTTGTAAACCAGAAACTAATAGCTCTATTATTTCATAAGGTTCGCATACCTTCTCTATAACAACGCTACCGTTCACACCAGCATTTTTGGCTATCTGCCTTGCTGGATATTCCAAAGCCCTTTTGAATATGTCGGCTCCTATCTTCAATGTCACAATGACGAATGGTCTCATTGAACTTGTAATGACACATAATTAAGGTGATATGCTTCTAGTATAACAATATGAAAGAGGGTGTTTACCTTCTGTTCTTCATTATCCATAAGTTTTTTTATTTCGTTCATTTTCAAAGATAGCCTCAAAAGGCAACAACCACCACCGACCACAACTCCTTCCTCAATTGCAGCCTTGAGCAAACGAAAATTTAGAAGCTAAAGAGCAGCAATAGAAAAAAAAAAAAAAAACAATGAGTTGACCATGCCTAAAACCACCTTGGTTGCATTTACAGCATCTTCCATCCTCAGTTGTTTATCCTTCAATTCAACTTGTGTTTGAGCTCCAACCTAATCAGGAACTCATACAATTCCAACCATCATAATGCAAGCAAATTTCATAAAAATTTCAAGATTGTCGAGTTTACCTTGATGATAGCAATCCCTCCAGACAACCTTGCTATCCGTTCATTAAGAATTTTCTTATCAAAATTATTTTCAGTGTTCTGTAAAATAATGGGGAAGAGTTATAGCATTACATATGCAAAAACACATGCATTTTCGTTGGTTCTCAAGAATATGAAGATTTTGACTTTTAAGGTCAACCTAACTTGGCATAAATTTGCAAGAAACTTTCATGACTATTTACCATATATATGTGTGTGTGTGTGTGTAAATGTTGGTGTATACTCGTAAACAAATTTGTTTTCTCCCCTTCCTTTAGGAATATTCTATTCAATTACAACTGTAGCATATATTGGAGGGACTTATTGGAGGCAATTTCAACCCGCTTATATGAAAACAAGTCAATTCAAGTTGCATTTGTTTAATACTACAATCCAGGAAACTTAGAAAAGCATAGCTAAAAATGAAACATTACAAATGGGTTGAAAGACACCAAAAGTGTATTTTAATGCATGCAAACCTCTTAAATTGACTTATCAAAAAATTGATATGATAATAGTTTTTTATACATATTTAATGCATTGTTTGTACAATTTAAAAATAAGGTCAAAAAATGTGTTGGTGGTCAACCTAAATGATCCTGGTTTCTACCTCTATGAATAACTATTCCTTTCTTATAGATACCCTGATTTCTCCCATTACGCTAGATGGGAATTTAAAACCCATTATGTGAAATTGAAAAGGCAGACCACTTGGACTTAAAAACATATGGAATACCAAAAAAAAAAAAAAAAACAAGTGGTGCACCTCAACTAGTCTTTGGATTTGAGTGACCCTTTTCTTGACAGCTGACCGAGTGCTTCCATCAGTAACTATTAATGTGGAGTCTTTTGTAATGACCACCTTACTTGCAGTCCCAAGGGCATCCTCTCGGACCCTTTCAAGGGTCAAACCAGCATCATCCCTGAACACAGTCCCTAAAAGACAATTAAGATTGACAATATTATAAACCTGAGTGTTTGTGGGACTAGTTTACTACCTCCAGTCAAGATAGCAATGTCATCTAAGTAATGGCTCTTGCGTTCACCAAAGGCAGGAGCTTTAATGGCTGCTGCCTTTACTATGCCCTTGAGTTTGTTCCTAATTACTGGAGCCAAAGCTTCCTTCTCAATGCCCTCCGCAATTATCACAATGGGAAATTCCCCTTTAACTGCAATATCCAATATTCTATACATCTCCTTCGGATTCGTAATTATTTTGTCAACCAAAAGCAACTGTAATCAACAAAATTTCACAACTTCAAGTTACTTTTCTGGAGGCATTTGGATTTACTTTTTACGCACCGTTCCAAAATGAAAGAGAGCACTTTGACTTTTGATGTCAAACATTTCAGTATTAAATTTCCATGTGACCTCGAGAATCAAAGTAACTACTTTTTTAGAATGGAGGTTGTAAAAAAGAATCCTAACCTTGCAATCTTGTAATTCTGCTTTCATAGTTTTTCGATCAGTAAAATATTTGGACAAGTAACCACGATCGAATTGCATCCCCTCTACAATCTCTAGATTGTTTACAGCACAATTCCCTTTTTCAATAGCGATAACACCCATTCTTCCTACTCTTCGAATGGCCTCAGAAATCATGCTCCCAACTTCAAGATCATTGCCTGCACTGATGGAGGCAACATCTGAAAGCTCATGATCCTCAACCTACAATGTAAAATCGAAATTTGGCTGCCAAGTTTAGGCATTTTCAGATATAAAATTTTATTTGGCACTGTAATTTAAGAAATTCCATGGAATCTAAAAAGACGATCATTAATTATTACCTCTCTAGACATCAACTTGAGTTCTGAAACAAGGGCTTCTGCTGTTCTTTGAATCCCTCGTGATATCTGTATCGGGTTCATACCTGCTGCAATAACCTTAGGAAATGTTAAAGTTAGAGAAATCATAGTTCAAGTTTTGTTGTCTCTGCCTGCTGTTGATAACTTGGGACTATGGTTTACCATACCTTAACACCTTCACTAATGAGGCCATGTGCAAGCATAATAGATGTGGTGGAACCATCGCCAGCTAGATCGTTTGTCTTTGCACCAGCTTGTCTCACTAGCTTCACACCAACATTCTCAAGAGGGTCTTCTAGTTGAATCTGAATAAGTAAGTTAAAAGATATTATAAAAAACTAGCATACTACTTTACATGATTTTTGTTAGGTTGAATAAAATTGAGCTGAAAATGAGCATCGTAACATGTCTAGCAACAAGTGGCAATATAATCACAAGGCCAAAATATGCCACCGGAGAACAGAAAAAAATACATGTTTATAATGATAAGATCAAATTGGAGCATAACTAGACCCTCGAATGAATTTCACACAGGCAAATCCTCAAACACTGGTAAGACAACTCTACAAGAGTCCCACTACAAAAATATGTAACTGAACTTTGACCCATTGGTGAGCAGCTTATATACATTTTACAGATTACCTACAATTACATTCACAAGATGTAAGGGCATGTTTCAACGATTTACCAGTAGCTAAATAATCAAAAGACAGAAACTTAAGAACCTCTTTGAGAACAGTTTCACCATCATTAACAATCTTGGGAGGACCATACTTGTTTTCCAACACCACATTTCTACCCTTTGGTCCTAGAGTAATCCCAATCAGCTTTGCCACCGTGTTCACCCCTGCCTACAAACAAGTTAGAAAACTTAGATGGTAGAACCTAGTTATTTCAAAGCACAAATCATAATGGTATAGAGATTATCCAATAATTCTATATACCAAAAGAGAGGATATAGATTATAGAAAACTAATGCGAAAGGGAAGTGAATAATGCGACTGACCAGGAGTTTCATTGTGGTTGAGCCATCATAATTGAAGTGAATTTCTTTAGCCATAGATGTGATTGGGGGGTTTAGTGATTTTCTGCTGGATTTGGGAAATTTTGGATTCCCGGAAGAAATTGAAGGTGCAACGGATAGGGAATAGGCCATGTGTAAATTCGAAGTCTTTCTGAAGAATTGGGATAATGTGAAATCGTACAACTTTTAGTGTGGAACGGAAATAAAATATCTATTGGCGCCTTCTCTTGCTTTCGGCTCCGTATGCCTTTAGACAAGCCCAGCCCAGCCCATTTTCGTAAAATTGGAGCCATATTTGAAACCTTAATGGGCTAATTTGTACCCTAAATCCCTAAATGAATATATTCAAAAACCAAGTTCATGGTCAAACATGTCATTGATTCACACATGAACATTGAACATTTGAACATATAAAATGATTTACGAATAAGAAATTATTGACCACAAAAATTAAATTTTGTTAGATATCTGGTTGGAGGAAACGAAAATTTCTGGAATAAATACGAACTGAAGTTCTTGTAATCGTTTTGAACACTTTTCGAAAACAACAATTTGATCTAACCTTATTTTCCAAGTTCTTTTCAGGGATAATCATACGCTAGTATCGAATCAATTGAATTCGTTTTTACATATATGTTTTACCATATGGTTTTTAAAGTGATAAGTATGAAAATGACAGCCAAAAACCGTCACAACTCACAATAAGCAGTGGGATTATTAAGTGTGCACTCCGCATCTTATGCTGCTTTTAGTTTCAATCAAAATCCATAACAAGTTAAGATTATTACATTAAAATATTATTAACAATTTTTGTACATAAAAATAGGACTTGATTAACAAATATTGATTTTAAAGTAGAAAAAATATAATCCAGATCAAAAAATGAGTGATTTAAAAGTTCATAGGTTGGCGTGAGACCCGGACTAGCCAATACCCATAACCTATTTAGTGCTTTTAAGAAGAGAAGTATTCGAAGAAATCTGAATCCAAACATCCGAATTCCGAAACCAAAATCCGGAAATTTGATTGGAAAATATTTGAAATTTCGGATATCCTCCAAAAATCGGATTATCCGAAATTTCGGATTCAGATAGTAAAGTTTCAAGTTTCGGATACCCGAAATTCAAAAAAAAAATTTTAAATTTTATGTATTACGTTGTTGATTATTATATATAATTTGAAGTATATATATATTTTTTATTTAAAGTGGTTTTAACTTGATTTAATATATTTACGAACTAATGTTATATATATTTTTTAGTTTTTTAATTGTTATTTTTGTCATTTTAAGTAAACTTAACTTCGGATACGTTTGGTTTGTAATACATTTACATTGATATCGTTAAGTCAAAAGCCTTTCGCATATTTCTAGTTAATCGTAAATCACTTTCACTATAAATTATAATTTATTTGCTAATTAAAATTAAACTATTGTGTTTAAATTGATATAACCTAGCTTTTGCCATATAATATAAGTAATAATTGTGACTTAGAACTGCACATCACTTTATGATGGCAATTTTCCACAGTAGCGATTTTTTAAATTAGTAGTAGTTTAGGATTAGGAGTAGGATAGTTTGCCGTTTAAAAAAAGAAAAAACTAAAATACTAAGTACTAAACTAAATTGGATAACTTGACAACTTGTACGTAACCTGTACGAATATTGTTGCATAGCTCCAACAAATTTCTCTCTCTATTACAAATTTATAATTTATTTAATTTTCATTTTTCCACTCATTTTTTATTAGTTATTATTATGTCTATGAGAGTATAATTAACACCTTCTTGACGTGTTTGACAATGAGCCTTCAGAATCTTTTATGAGCTTCAACTTTTTATTTTTATAAGCTCGAGCCCTAAGCTCTGTTTAGTTGACAAAAACTTTTGCGTTTAGTTAACGAAAATTAGTCATTTTTCAATTTCAGTTTTTAAGTTATAGTTTTTAGAAAAAAAACAAGGGTTTCCATGAAAATTGAAATTTGTTTAGATGATAAAGTTTTAGTTTTAAGAAAATTAATATGGGTGATTATAAAATAAGAAAAATATAGTAGGTGATAGAAAAGTAAGAGAAAGAAAAATAATATTATAAAGAAATATATGGTAGATAATAGAAAAGTAAGAGTAGGGGTGAGCTCGGTACCGTACCGAACCGAACCGGTACCGATCCCGAAAATACCGAAACCGAATTATTAGTTTTGGAAGAACCGAATACCGAACCGTATAATTTTATATGGTGCCGGTTCGGTACCGAATACCGAATTTTAGCTAATTTAAGAACCGAATACCGAACCGAAAGTACCGAATACCGAATTATAGCTAATTTAAAAACCGAATACCGAACCGAATATATTAATTCGGTATCGGTCGGTACCGGTACCGGTTCGGTACCGATTCGGGTTCGGGAAATGGTACCCGTCGCTCACCCCTAAGTAAGAGAGATAATATGAAAAGTGATATTTTAAAAAGTAAAATTATGAAATTGTTGTTAAGTAAACAAGTTTCATTTTTCTTGAAAATTGATATGGAAATTTTCGGTAACTAAACGCATTAAGCTTTTGATTCGAAAACGAAAGTTCTCAAAAACTCAAAATTGTTTGACCTTTTGACCGAACAAAACTATTTTTTACTTTTCTAATAATTATAAACTACAACTTTAATTAATATTAATGTTCTTTTATGTCATTTAATAATAACACTAAAAGTTACTTGTACAACTATTTTTACCAAACATGTTTATAAAACTAAAACTTCTAGTTCTTCTAAATTCCAGCTAGTAAAAATTGTAGATACTTAAAGTTGCAGCTTACAGTTCTTTCTCTCTACACATACATACATACATACATACATACATACATACATACATACATATATATATACATACATATATATATATATATACATATATATATATATATATATATATATATATATATATATATATATATATATATATATATATATATATATATATATATATATATATATATATATATATATATATATATATATATATATATATTTGTAGATTTGGTAATGATGGAGACTAGATAATTGATTAAACACGAAAGCTCTTTGATAATGTTACACGGATAGTCTTGTTACTTTTCAATTTAGAGCAATCTCAATCAGGATTAGTGCTAATTAGGAAATTAAATATGGATATATAACTAAGTATTATCCAATATATATTTATTCTTTACAAAAAGGTAACCAATAGCTTTCTCCAATTGTTTAGAAACACTTGTTATTTGTATACTTTCCCCTAATGAAATCAATGAAGGGGAATATATCTCCATCTCACGGACAATATTTAACTGAGATAAATATATATATATATATATATATATATATATATATATATATATATATATATATAGGGGTTCAATGGAAAATCAACATGCATCGAAAAACTTTGGAAAACCTCCATGCACCACCATAAATGCATCACAATTCCCGCGTGATGCATCAAATTCCCCGTGTGATGCATCAGATTCTCGCGTGATGTATCAACTTTCTGCGTGATGGATCAGCTGATCCAATGTCTATAAAATGGTTCCCGGGTTTTCCGATGCATATAGATTTTCCATTGAACACACCCCTATATATATATATATATATATATATATATATATATATATATATATATATATATATATATATATATATCTTTATCTTTACTACTAATAAAGCATTTAGCTTTTTACAAGCTACAATGCACAATGTACAACTTATTAAAGCCAAATTCTTGAATTTTAAGACTTACAAGTCTTTTAAGCATAATGTACCAACAGCTAATGCAAAGTTCAAGACGTACAATTACAACTTGCTATTTCAGGTTTTACAATTTTTGAAACCGGTATTTCCTTGGAAATGAAGGACATCATGAAAGCCTGAACAAACTCTTGCTCTTCCCTATGTTTCATCGAAACCCGTTTATCTTCTCAACTTCTCCACTAACCGATTACTTTTACAAATCACCCAACTCTGTTTTTACCTCTACTCTCCACTACCGCTCTCTACCTCATCCTTTACTCTACACACCAGTCACCACCAACGACCACAACCACCGTCGTTTCTCCAACGTCGACGGGTTCTAGAATCATCTCCTTCATTTTGGTTCTCTCCCACGTCGTTTCTCCAGTCATCAACGACCATGTGCCTATGTTGGTTACGTCATCGAAGGTCGAAGTCAGAAGTTCAGATCAAAGATCGAAGGTTATCGTCTGTCAACTCCGACTCAAATATGTGTTAGTTACTTCCACCCTCTGTGATCGAATTAACTCTCAACCCACTCACTCAATTAGTATTTGCTAGGTTTTCGATTATTTATTTATGCTTTTATACGTGGTTTAGATATATATATTTGTTGTTATGAAAGTCAAGATCTGAGTGAGTAGATTTGATTTAGTTATATCATCTACTTCAGCTCAGAGTTTTGGTTCATATATTTTAGTTTTAGATTTGGTTGAGATATGTTTTGTATCAGAAACACAACCTTCCCCAACTTTTGCAAAGAGGAAGACTTGTGTAGTCTGGTGTGTTGGATCTTTTTTTCTTTTACTTTTTGTTTCTAAAACGATATATTTTATAATTGTAAGAAATATATTTCTTTAATAGAAACAAATTCTCCTGTTATTATGCCACTATGAAGATTTTGTCAATGGTGACTTTGTAAGCATTCTTCGCAAGCAAAGCTCCTGGTACCTCACCTTCAGGCAGCTAAGGCAACAAAAGGTATGTATTTGTTTGCTTGTTTCTTAACATTTATCTTTAAGGTTGTTTTAATGTATTGTCTTGAATTCTATTTTGGGGATTATGTTCACTCTCATTAACATGAAGCCTAATCTCACCACCGAAATCATTCTAAAATAAAATGCTATGCCTGATTGTTTGGGATTTTCTTCCAGAAAAATAAGGATGAAATAAGCATTCACAAGGCGGGAGAATATCGTGTGAAGTGTTTATCATGTTATTCGGGACAACGTTGGTTAATAGTTACAGTCTTTTTTATGTAAGTAAATAACCTAGAAGAAGTATTTTTATGTTTAAAGTTTTTTAATGTTATGTCACAGATACACGTCTAAATAAGTGAGATGAAGAGTCTGCATTATGATTAAGAGAGATTTCAAAATTCAGTGTTATCGTGGTTAAAAGTGAAGTTCAATGTTTTAGTGCTGGAATGTTTACTGGTGATGAGAATTGGTACTCTCTTCTTTTTATCTATTGGGCTTTATTTAGTTTGTGTGTTTGAAATGACTTAAATAGTTTTCTATGAAACGTACTTGATAAGTTAATGGAGGGGTTCCTCTTCAGCCTCAGCGGCCCCTCTTCTGAACGACAACAGCGACTTCTTCTGAACAGCAATGAAGGGGTTCCTCTTCAGAACAACAGCGATGCGTTTCTTCATCAGCAGCGCTCGATATCTTGAATGGTAGAAGCAGAAAGGTATCTCTCTTTCTCTTGTTTTTTCGTTCAATACTTTCAACAACTTATTTTGAATGCTATAATCAACTGATTTCCAGACCTTCAACAACTAATTTTGTTTTTTTGTTCAATACTTTCAGCAACTGATTTTGAATGCTTCTATTTTATCATAAAATGCTGATTTTTATAATTCGATAAAATGGAAAAATGATCCTGTTGATTTTTCCATAAAATGCTGATTTCGAATGCAACTGATATTGACATAATGCTTTGATTTTGATAAAATGCTTCTATGAATGATTCTGCTTTCAGTTTGATAAATTGTTGATTCTCGTTTGGGTTATTTATTGATTGAAAGGTATCTCTCTCTTTCTATTTTTTTTTGTTCAATACTAATTCTGCTTTCAGTGTTGTAAAATGTTTCAATTTCTTGATAAAAGGTATTTGTTTATCAATCTTTCTTATTTATAAAATTGACATATATGAGCTTGTTAAATGATTGAATTAGTTTATTAAGGAACAATAGATCATGTAGTGTACACCCTTTGTTCTGCTCACCCTTCATCCCCTTCTGCTGCTGCAAAAATGGGTTTGGCCTAACATCTTAAGTCCAATTTATTGTGTATAATTTTATTCTTCTTGTGTTTTATGTACCATCTGTCAATATGCTTCATTTATCTTAGGTTGAAAATTTTATTTCATCAATTATTCTAATAATACATGCCTTTTGGTTCATTTTGTATTTCGACAAATATAGATAATAGATTCATGCTACTTGCATAATTGTATACTTTCATCATATAACTTGTGCATTCTTTTTTATCGTTAGGATTTTTGAATATTGTTTTGTTTTGTGTTTCAACTTACTTTTGCTATGTTGAAACAAATTGGTTGTCAAAAGTATATCTAAATTATCTTATCATTGTTATAAGTATATATAAATTGGTTATCTACATGTATGTCTAAATTATATTTCCTATTATATTTTCAGGAATTTGAGTTAGAGAATATCCGCACCCCAAATGTAGGTTTGTATTCGCATTACAACTGACACATTACTACTTGGAAGGGTCACAATCAGTATAATTTATGTGTTTTGAAGTGTACTACACCTAACATTGTTTATTATTTGGACCTGATATGGTGTTTTTAGGCTCACAATCATTAAAATGTAATCCAAATTGTTGACAAGCTTGCACCACCTAACTTCTCAGTTGAAAAAGCAAATTAGAATGCAATCTAATTGATGATCGGCTTGGACCAAATATGTTTTCTTTTTTCTCTACATTTGCAGATATAGAAGCTAAAAATGTTGGGCTTACAAAGACCACAACAGTTTCCAGTACCTTTCCCAGCCAACAACTCTGTTGCAAAAGCTGAACAACCCCTTCCTCTGGCACACAGCTGGTAGGATCTCAATTTCTCTCTTGGTGCTTTCCCTCCATCTTACTATCTCACTCTCAAGGCATGGGTTTCTGTCTGAAAACCCTAGGTCTTTGTGTGAGTTTTGAGGCAACATTCCACTGCCAGTATTTGTTTTTGCTTGCATTTTGTGTTCCAGATGTTTTTTTTGATTGATTATGAATAAAATCTTTGACTTGCATTGATGTCGTTAAATCTTTATTATCTTTGTTGGTTTATGATTCTTTTAGAATTTTGGTACAAGTTTTGATTCATTTGGATCGGAAAGCATATGAGATTTTCGAGATGTGCAATCTTTGCTGATTTGGGATTTATGTTTACTTTGTTGATCCGAACTCTAAATAGTTGTGCATTCTCTATTTGCTACTGATCTTTCTTTCTGTTGCTGCTGATGTTTTTCTTCTATTTTGACAACAAAATGCCAAACACAATGACATAGAATGAATGAAGTAGTATATATAAATTTACATATCACAGGGCTGCTGTTTGATTCTTTAATGTATTACATGCTGCTGGTTTTTCTGTTCTCAAGCCACAAGCACACCCACAACATAAATACTTAGTACATTCATCAATTAAAGGCTGTTGCTGATCTTTTATTTTGTTTTTAACCCAGACACCCAACCATTTTGATCATACAATCACACTTAATTGTTGATTTTATTTTGAAATGTTGCTGCTGTCACTGATATTTCATTCTGTTTTCAACCACAAGCACACACGAAACTTAGTTTTATTTCTGTTTTAATGTTGAGGTGCTGCTACTGGTTCTTCTTTTCTGTTTCCAGTCACACAGAGAGAGTAGACTCTACTTTGCTTTTATATATATTTACATATATATATATATATATTATTGGGAACACCAGTGAACAGCTTAAACAATCTCCACTGGGCAAGGTACTGTGGACATGTTTTTAAAGTTCTACCATTTAGAGAAACATCAAATTTATATGAATCCATTAGCTTGATATGTTATTATGCTGTATATGATGATTTGGTACTAAAACTACTTAGGTTGTAATTTAGATAGGTAGGTGAAATTGGTACTTCAAATGCAAAAAAGATTTCAATTTGGATTTGAGTGGTTGAAGGCCTTGATTTATGAATGATTTAATCTATTGTTAATGAATGATGCATGTTAAAACAATCCTTTTCTGTAATCTGTTGTAATTTTTTTACGAATTCATCAAACTAGGTTTGATTATTTGTTATTATGATTGATTTAGACTGATGAAGTTGGCGGAGAAGGCATTTAAAATGTTGTTGTTCTTGACGCTCTGACGAGGTTTTTCTTTCATCATTTTCCTGCAAATTTATGAATTCGGTCAAATATGCTGTGTAATATACCATTTACATGTGAAAAGTAGTATATTTTGGAATTTTGCTTTGATTCTCTGTTTGAGAAATAATTGTTACACTTAAATTTGATGAGTTACCTCCATTCTCTAACTTTTTTTGTCCTGTTTCTCTAAACTGGATTCATGAGCACATATTACTTAATCCTCACACAGACTTAAAATGTAAAATGACCTAAACTTTTGCATCTCAACTCCTTTAAATCGCTATCTTTTCACTCATGATTAGCAGGTATGAAAATGGCAATAGGTTTAGCACCGGGGAAATGATGGAAGCTTTTATGAGAATTCTTGATGGTTTATTTTTTGCTCAAAAAATAATTTTTTTAATGCAGTTTTGCATATTACTTAAAGATAACAATAGACATGCAAATCTCGATTAGTTATTCTATGTGAGTCTTTTTAGTCTGTATAAAAGTGTTGTCTTCACATAAATTGGAATGTGAAACAGTTCCAGTTTTCGAGTTAGATTAGTACATCAAATCTCAATTGTACTGGTTATATATTGACTGGAACTCTTGATTGTTGAGTTTTTGAAGTAACTACATTTTATTTATTTCATTTTGGCAGAACTTTCCTATGGATTTGTAAGGAAGTCATGTTACCAGCTTTGGGCCATCAAACGGACCAAGGTAATTGCTATGTATATACTTATTTTTATCATTGGCATCTCCACTTGATTTCTATTATTATGAGCACACTTTTTCTTCTCTAGGTACTTGTTGATACACAATGTCCTTTCCGATGCTTTTAGTCGTGGATGTACAATGTTGCATCTTGGTTATGGTTTCCTTGCTAAAAAAGCTGTTTTTGTCTAGATGTGCAGAGAGCATGGGATCATAGTATCATTTCTGATGCATCAAGCATGAATTTGTTTGACCAATAAAGAGTTGGGTGATTATAACTGTAGTTGAAAATTTAAATGTTACATGTTTTCTCTGTTATTTTTAACATTTCTCATCTCAGGTGTTTTTTTATCTCATTTTGGTACTACACTTGGTGCTTTTTTGGCTGGTTTTGAATTGGAATGTTTTTTATTTTTGTTGTAATCTCTGCTGCTTGGGCTGCAAATAGAGGGTTTTAGGATGCAAATGGCATTTTCAGTAGTTGATGTTATAGACTTATTTGATAGTATTTTAAGAAAGTTCAATAGTGTTTATATCATGTTTCTCGTCCTAATATTGTTTACCATTTTTAATGAATTCTGATGAATTCTAAATATTGTTTACCATTTTTGTAGTTGACACATGGAAAATATTGCTATATAGCACAATTCAATGTTCTTAAAACATTTTTATGCAAATTAAAAAAAATGCAAACATAAATGAAGCAATTAATCTCAGGGCATCTCGATGTGACTTTGTTGCCTCACCTTCATCTCTTCTTCTCCAGGGGATTAAACTCTCACAATCTTCAATTATATATCAATAAATGAGAGTTTAATGTACCAAATCATGACATAACAATGATTGATGTAGTATATATTTATAAGTTTAATGTATTTAAAGGATTTTGGATGTGTTGCAAGAAGAATAATTGAAATCCGAAATCAAATGAAAATGCATTATTGTTTTAAATAAACATTTGGTATTTTAATGCCCAAAAGTATGAAATCTTAATGAATGATTATATGTGTTTATTCATTTGATTTTTTCTAATGATTTTAGAATTGTTACAAAAAATCTCGTCGATATTGGACGTCAAAGAAAAGTTTATTGCTATTTGATGTAAAAAATAACACTTTAATGAGTGAAAGTACAAATTTGCAACAATAGGTGTAATGTTGTTATAGAAATGGAATTTTTAGTAGGTTTCAGATGTTTTGTAAAAAATTCATTAAAATCGTCTTAATTTGAAAGATCATTGCCATAGTATGCAATTTCAACATATTAAACTGGTATTTTGTGTAGATTCTTCACAAATCAAAGAGTTTCAAAAATCTTCATCATTCCAAGGTTTCAAAGATTCTGCACAAATCAAAGAGTTGCAGATTTTGTAAAACATTCAAAGATTAAAGCCAAAGTTAATTGCTATTATTAGCAATTATAATTAATTAGTTAGAAGTCATTTTAGGGGATTATACTCTCACAATGCCTAAAATTCTTTTTGCTTAAATTTTTTTTATGACAATACTAAATCTTAAATTTATACAATTTTGGCTTGTAAATGTAGTTCACATGTTCCTTAAGATTATATATTTGAATTGTTTTAGATGGTCAAATGAATCGAATGGAAGTGCATGTTGGTTAATTTGTGTTTGGTTTGATTCGGTGACCACAAGTAATATTCTGCTTGAAGAATCAAGAACTCATTAGTTAGAAATGTAAGTTTAGGTGTTCAAATGAATCGAACGGAACTGCATTGCTAAAGCTGGATATTAATTAGGAGTCTAGGAGTTAGGTTTCTTGAATAATGTAAAATGTTTGAACAATAAGCTTTAACAAAGTGAAAGATCTTAAGTGATGGTATGATGTATGTCAATTGTTGTATTCTCATATTAGATGGTTTGCATGTTAATAATTATAATTAAGTTAGTAAAGACTGGTAAATGATAGTTGCAGCCAACATTTGATTATGTTTATCTAAAAAATAAATAATGTCTAAAAAAATATGAGGACGTCATTTTATCTATGAAGTCAATCTTCTTTTCCCTTCGTTTTTAGGAAAATAATATGTAACTCAACAAATATATTTGATCATATTTTTGTCTGTAACCATATGGTTTTTATGATATTTGACTGACATTGAAACTTAAACGTATTTTTCTTTTACGTTGTTTAAAGATATTATTCATCATCGTCATCTATTAAACGAACAAGTAATCGAAAAAAATATTTGTCGCCGCCGCCGCTTTGCGCGGGCATGTAGCTAGTATATATATATATATATATAAAAGGATCCACATGATAGCTAAATAAGTCTAACCTACAATGATAACTACCCTCTTTTTGTCTAATTGGTTGGTCTAATTAACCAATTGCAAAGAAAAGGGGATTGACGATTTAGGTTTACATGTGCTAATTTGTCTTATTAATAAATTGTATTTAATTCCTTAATTAAATATGGGAAAAGAGGATTGATTCTTCAATTAACTCGAGCCACAAACCTCCAATCTAAAAATTGTGGCAACGTGCAATGATTGTATCTATCATATCTTTGAACCTCAAACAAAAGTTGGTATTATGCGTGCATATATAGTAGTCGTTTCTCCATTAGCCGACAAAACATTATGGCTTTATACATAGTATGGAAATCATGAACGATTAAGACTATTGAGTTTTGATCTCATCGATTGCGTTGTTTTTATAGTTTTGGTTTTCCCTATTATAATTAGAGAGACGTGTGTGTTCATATATGCATGTATATATACAAACTAGTATTCTTAAACATGATATTCTTTTTACCTACTATGTACGATACAAACAGGCCCGGCCCTAAGGGTGGGCTAGCTGGGCTACTGGCCCAAATCCCCTTAGGGGCCCATAATCAATTAGCCCAAGTTACGGTTTGATTTAAGGCCCTTGATTTAATTATCTCATCTTTTAATAACTCGCAAGAAAGAACGTCTTGATCCAAAAAGGACCTGTCAAATCTCAATGACTCGACTTTACTCTCAATTCTGAATTTTCAAAATTTGAAAACCTTTTGGCTCTTTTCTGCCATATTTCTCTCTCTCTCTCTCTCTCTCTCTCTCTCTCTCTCTCTATATATATATATATATATATATATATATATATATATATATATATATATATATATATATATATATATAGATTTGGGTTCAAATGAGTACCACTAGTTTTGCGGAGTACCGGAGGTACCTCGCTTAAAACCATTTTTTTTGAAATTTTTTTTCATAATCATGTTTAAATTAATAATATAAGACTACTTGCAAAAAATCACACCTAAACACACACTATAACTATGTGAAACGTGCAAGTTCACATGAACTGCACTGTTGTGAATGTATGTTCACAGCTAAGCATGTTCACATGAATTTTTTCTCGTTCACATGACTTTTAAGAGGCTAGAAAGTGTGAATGTGTGTAATTCTTTTACGAATAGGCTTATATTATTTGTATCTAAATTAATATGAAAAAAAAATTAAAAAAAAAACTTTTTTTCGGAGCATGTTCACATCTAAAACCCGTGTGTTCACAGGTACTCACGGTACTCTGCATTTTTTAGGTACTCACACGAACCATATTCTATATATATATATATATATATATATATATATATATATATAATCAAATGAAAAACTAAATATATCCCGAGAAATGTGAGAAGTACCGTGATTCATATTTTTACATATAGTTTCATCATTTTTTGAATATATAAATAATGAATTATAAATTTCGGATTAAATAAATTAACAATTCATTATCTTTTTTACATTTATTCATTAGTTTTTGAGTTTATAAATATTGAATCACAAATTTCAAAAATAAATGAATTTAGTGTACAAAACTAATGAATCAATATACAAAACTAATGAATCATAGTTCTTCTCACACTTCTCAAGATAATTTTAGCTTCTCACAATAACTTAATCCACACACACATACATACATACATACATATATATATATATATATAAAAGGCCCTGTCAAAATTTTGCCCCGGGCCCCAAAATTAATTGGGACGGCCCTGGATACAAAGGTATGTTATATCCATACCGGAGAATTATTATGTGTATATATGATAAACATATTTAAGGTCAACCATGATAATGTGAAAATTGTTCATGCGATGGTAGGCTAGTGATTGAAGACATAGAATCTACAATTAATGGAGGCGTTCAAACCCTACACATGTTATTATTTTAGTGTAATTTCTTAACCTATTTATTAACTTTGGTTGGAACTAGAACGAATATGAAGATATGGAGTACACACTCGTATAAACATGATAATATTGACTAAAATAAATTCAATGTTTAAATTTTCACCCTTTTAATTGTGGACAACTTTTAAATCTTCAACTTACTAATTATATACATTTAAAACCGTGAAAATAATTTTTACATGCCTACATTTATAATTGTGACAAATTTGTAAGTGTGATTAAGATTAATCGTTTTTACACGTTTATATTGACCGTGAAGATTTAGAAATTTTCTTGTAGTAATGTACATAGACAAACAATCAAAGTAATCCACAAGCATTCAATCTTGTACCATATATCTAAACTGTGTTCTTCCTTGTGAAAACATCACCGGTGAAGATGGTAATTAAAAGACGACATACCAACAACTATGGATCAACGACTTTAATGGTTTCACGGTAGGGTTTGGAGTTATAAAAGATGTACATACAAATCATCGTTGGTGGTATATTAAACGTGTACGCAATATATAGATCGTCAGTTCTAGTATGTTATACATGTACGCGATATAGATTGTTAGTGTGAACTTACTAAAACCATACAAAGCATGTGTGTGTGCGCGCGTGTATTAAAGGCATGCATGTACATATGCATGTGTGCATTTGATTATTTGAACATAATTTTTCAATACTCTATTTAAACACCATTTATAATTAAACACGATTATTTGACATTATTCGGTTCAATTTGTCGAGATTTCTCATGATATTTTGATAAAATATATTGTCTTTATGTTTTATATTGTTTTGTGATATGATATATCATTGTATCAAAGTCTTATATATCATTTCTCAGTATTATTTTTAACTCAGCTAATGTTATGACTAATAAATTTTTTTTCAATGCTATATATAATGAATGAAACATAACAATGTTAATTAAACACACACACACACACACATATATATATATAGGGGAGTTCAATGGAAAACCATCATGCACCTGAAAACTTGTGAAAACCGCACTACACCACCACAAATGCATCAAATTCTCCGCGCGATGCATCAAAATCTCGCGCGATGCATCAAATTTTCCGCGTGATGCATCAAATTCCGTATGATGTATCACCTTATTTACGATCATGCCACCGCGTTTTTCATGAAATGCACCAAATCGGACGGTTTGCATAGGTTTCCATAGTTTTCAGGTGCATAGTGGTTTTCCATTGAACCCACCCCTATATATATATATATATATATATATATATATATATATATATATATATATATATATATATATATATATATATATATATATATATATATATATATATATATATATATACCAAAAATATTTAATAGTCGGTAGAAATGATACAAACTTACAGTTCTTTAATGTTATATCTATAAATTATATTAAATGAGTAACAAATTTTCCATGTGTCGATTCCTCATATAATTCGCCACGTGTCAAAACTTTATTCTGTCACATATATGTCAATACTAAAATTAACTTTGAATTAAAATCAAAGACAATTCAATATATTATCTAATCTAACTAATCTAATATATAATTAACTAAAATCTAATAAACTCAATTTTTTTTATAATTATTTCATGTGTTTTTATAAGTATTTATTATTAACTTTTTTGAATGCAATCCATGTAATACATGAGTATGTAACCTAGTTTGATGATAAATAACAAGTAAATGTGAAAAATATTAAACGTGATTACAGCAAAAGATTATTTTTAATTATTTATATTTAAGTATAATATTACAAATTGAAAAAAACTACGAGTCACAATTCACAAACATAAATATTTATAATTAGTATCTTAGTTATCCATCTACTAAAATCTATTCAAAAGACTAGATTAAAACTTTTCAAATATTTTACGATATATGTAGATTTTATATCACACTTTTATCCCGATGTCACACATGGGCAAATATTTTAAATAAAAAAAATTAAACTGAAACAAGCATATTCGTAATTAGGGAAGTTGGATTTCATCAAGTATCTTGCGGATGTCCTTCATCTCTTTCTTTAAGAGAGCATTTTCCTTTACTACACTATGATGGTTTTTCACCAACTGATTCAACTTCTCCAAGAGAGTTTGATTATCGGCTCTAAGACGATCCATTACTGATAAAAGCTCAACAAGCTGCTTTTGTTTCCTCGCCCTCGCTCTTCGAGCTGACTCCCGATTTGAGATCAGTCGTCTTTGCTTCCTCTCATTAACGATGATATTGTCTAAATCAGCTTCATCGGACGTCGAGATGTTGCTGATAGACGATACGTGTGGTGAGAAAATAGCATAGTTCGTCGTAGGCAACGAGCACTGATCAGTACTCCATAACAAGTCATTTTGGATGGAGGGAAAGTTGGTATTAAGATATGGATTTTGATCTTCAGACGCCATGTATTGAAAATTCACCATTTCTACAAGACTCATCGATCATATGATTATATAATTAATTAATCATAAACTGTGGAGAAGAATAAATAGAATTGAAAGCATGGGAATGAAGTTTTATAGAGAAATTAAAGATTATGATAATATGGTTGGAAGAACGTGTGAATCATCTCTAAAAATGATTTCTTTTTGATTTTTAAAGACCAAGACTTTCTTTTTAAAGGTAGACTTTTGTACGCATCAAACTTTGTAAAAAGAATTTTAGCAAATCATGTATGTTGGTCTTAAGTAAATTATTAATTAATCATGTATACCCACAAATTAACTAAATGTAAATAATTTAACTAAAATATACTAGTATTTAAATAACTTTATAATATATAGTATCCAAATTCGGTTGCCTTATGCCTAATTAAAGTAACTAAATTAGTAATTATTAATGAATCAATATATATATATAATCAATGATTATATATGACTGGATAAGTAAAAATAGATATTTTAGATTTTAATTATAATTCAATTTAAGTACCGATTATGCATGTTTTATAATATACTATATAATTTGAATTTAATCCTAATTTTAAATCATTAAGCTATGAAAATGTATTAATAATCAAACAAAAATATGAATCATTATCAAATTGGAAATGAGAAAACTAGCTAGTATAGATGTGATGTGTTGGTCAAAGTCAAAGGTAACAAACAATTCAGGGCTTAGGTACTGGTTTTGTTTAATTTTCATAATTTTAGTCTTGGAGTGTGATCATTAAAATCCCAATCTTTTACAAATGGTAATTAATTGTGGCTACAAATTGTTTACGTGGTGGGTAAAGAATATAAGATGAATGTGGATTTGGAATTTACGAGTTTCATATCACAATAATTTTCGGGTTAATTATGAAAAGAAACCAACTTGTATTTAAGTTTTTTTATGGTTTCGTTATCATCATTATTATTTGAAGTTATTAAGTTAATTTTTATTTTTTGGTTTTTTGAAATTTGGTTATTGGATCACGGTTTTTCGGTTTTTAGAAAATACGGTTTACTAATTATAACCTGGATCTAATAATCAAATTTGTAAAACATTTTTTAGAAAAAAATAACATAGAGGGACGAAAATGTTAAAAATGTAAAAATATGTTAGAATTTTTTTTCATAACTAACCATAGTTTTATTAATTACCAATTCACTAAAGTTTTAAATTGTAGATGTACATTTTTGTGCGTAAATTATTACCAAACAAATGTTTTAACAAACAGTTTAATCAAACTAATAAGGGGAAAGATCTTATAGCTAGAAATGCAGAGATAGATATAATAACATGCATGAAGATCGAAATATATATTAATGTCTGCATTTAAAAATAGAGTTAGTATGGAAACAATCTTATCAAGTTTTTTATTTTGTGTTGAAATCTCTAAATCTTTTTGCTTATTAATTAACTTCCTAAATTATTATTTTCTTATTCAAAAGTGTATAATTGACCTATTTGACCGGTACGTTACCAAACAAATAACTTTAGTTTTTTTTTACTTGATTAACGTTGTATTAAACTCACCATCTTTTTCATATCTTGGCGATTAAGTTTCTAAACTTTTTTGTTTTATCAGTTGTGTTATACCGGTTAATCCGATAGTCGATCAAAAATATATACTTCTGAATAAGACAAACATAGTTTGGGACTTAAATAATTAGAGAAATAAGTTTAGAGACTTAGTTGATAAAATAAGAAAAGTTAAATAGACTTTTTTAATATTAACCTTTATAAAAATTAAAAGACTTTGGATAAAGTTTATTTAAAAAAAATGAATATATACAAAAAGGTCTATGCGTTTAAAATTGTGTATTTTTTCCGTTATGTTAAATGTTTTTAAATGATAATTTTTTTTTGAAAGGTAACTGTATTATAACTGATTTCTATGTAAAAAAAATCCAGAAGATGAATTTTTTTTAATAAGTCTCCTAACTATTTTTGGTCTTATGGATCCCTCAAACAACTAAACTCAATCATTAAAATGGTTTTTTTTTACAAAATTTTTTTTGAGCTTTAACCGTTTACAACCGAGTAATTAAAGTCATATGTGGTGTCTATGTTAAACAAAATAATTTGTTAAAAGTCTTAAATTGTATCCATGTTAAACTTTGGGCCGATAACATCGATCTCTTTTGTTTCAAAAATAATGAAATGTTTAGCATATAGATATCACGTTACTGTCTACTTTGTTTAACATAGATATCACGTACGACTTTACATTGTTACAACTTATGAAAGGTCAAAATTTATTTTTAAAAGCATCATTATAGTGAGTTTTAGTTGGATGAGGGATTGATTTATGAGGCAAAAAATGGTTAAGGAATTTAATAAAAAAAAAGGATAACTTTGGAGGTTTTTATACAAAATGCCTATTAATAAAATGCTCAAAAGACAACCTCATCAAAATATTATTAACCTGAAGGTTGGTTCAATTCAAATGCTTTAATATTTAATCATATGAATTCGTGACTCAAAAAAGCACTTCAACTTAAATCCCTGTTTAAATATATAAATAACAAGAAAAATGCATCTGGTCGATTGAACTTTGAACATCAATTAGTCAATTTTAATAATTTATTTTATAAATACGTGTTTAAAATAACTGTAATCGTAATATTATCATTGTATCGTTTATTACATGATGCATTGTTAAATTGTGTATTATTTGTGGGTCTAGTAATAAGTTATATCAATAAGATCGATCGATCATCTACACAATATTATGATATAATGGAATATTGAGCTTCTGTCTTCCTTTTCGTTGTTCGTCTTCGTGCCCCCTTTTGGTGTTGCCTTCCTTAGTTTTAGAGGTGTTGGTTGGGTTTTTGGGGGCCTTCTCTGCGTCTTGCAAACCCTTTGTATTTGTATGTTCTTAACAAAATTTTGTATTTCAAGAGAAATTAACAATATAGCATGTGTGTAAGTTCCATCAAGATGTTTTAAACGTACTATAATTGTATTATTATTGAAGAAAAAATATTATGGGTTGGTAACATGATAAATATATGCTTATAATACACTCTAAATATATTATTATTTGTATATGTTTCTTAACTTAAGAGTCAGACTGACTATTGATCACTTAATTACAGTTTTACTAATTATGAAAATTACTCGAAAATCATGTTAAAAGAATGCATGGTGTCAGGTGTGTGTATCTTGAAGTGTGCCACTATCAGCCGCTAGCATTTGGCTGAGTACCAACAAACGTTGTCCATGTGATATTAGGGAACACTCTTCGATCCCGTGTGTTTTTGTTATTGAGTTTGTAATCAAAACTCTAAATCATTAATGTTGTCACAAAAAATCTTACAAAACCGATATGTTACTTGTTGCAATCAGTTACCATTATCTTTGACGAGTCATTCGACGACTGATATGGTTTATCGTTTAGGATTAGATACACTTAAACTTATAACGATGACACATCCATCTCCGATAAAACCTCCATCGACCCTTGAAGCACTTAGGGGTACGTGTAAATGAGCCGAGCAACTCGAGCTCGACTCGTTAAAAGCTCGAAAAAGGCTCGAGTTAAACGAGCTCGAGCCTCAATTCGAGCTCATTTAATAAACGAGCTCGAGCCCAAGCTTCACATATCGAGCTCGCGAGCCTAAACGAGCCTATATATAAATATATTTTTAAATTAATAAATATATAATATATAGATTAAATAAATGAAAATAAAAAGTTATATATATAATATATAAAATATTATATAAATATTAATTAATAAATTAAAACATATAATAAAAGAGTCGAGCCCGAGCCGAGCTTGAAAAACTATTCACGAGCCGAGCTCGAGCTTTACATAGTTTACATACATAGCTCGAAACGAGCCGAACTCGAGCTCGAGCCTGGTACTTTTAAACGAGCCGAGCTCGAGCTTAAACGGGCTCAGCTCGGTTCGTTTACACCCCTAGTTCAAGCACTTAATGCTTTGATTTGTTCATCCTTGTATTGTTAATTTAGGCTTTGGATTCAATTTTGTTTTTGATTTTTCATCTGAATTCGTTTATTCTTGAGATGGTTACCGGAAAAAGTGATGTCTACAGCAAAATGCATGCAACCGATTATACCAATTGCAAGTCATCTTTTTGAGTAAAATCACTATTTTAATAAGTTTTAGTTGGATGAGGTTTTTCGTGACAACAAAAATGATTAAGAGTTTTAATTGTAAAAAAGATACAACTTAAAAGGTTTTTCATACAAAATCTCCATATTTAAGGATTAGGACGTATTTAAAATTTTTATTTATATGATATATGGTCTTAAAGAAAACAAAATATTTTTATTTATTGGTTCCTCAATCATGAATCGGATCAGATTCTTCAAATTGAAATAATTAATTTATAACCCAAAATGGAAGACAATGATTTGGTTTATATCGAAGCAAAACACAATAGACAATACAATAAAAACTTTTCATCTTGTAATGGTTTTAGATTAATTGTTTAATTTTTATTTGATGGTTTCTATGAATTATCAAGTTGTAACATCCATAGCATGAATAATTTAGTAAGTATTGTATTAGAGAATCGATTTCGAAATAATTATATACTTTTATAATTAAGTAATCTATTAGTTTGATTTTGATATATTTATTCTTCGAATCGAATAGTAATTACAAGCAATGGCCGGTTTGAAGAATAATGAGATTTTATTTTTGAATTATAATGAGAATTTTAACATTAAAATATGGCAATTAAATAGGAAATTATATTTTAATTGTAATTAAATTTATAAATAATTGAATATATATTGTATTGGAATCAGTTTTGAAATGATTATATACTTTTTGTATTACTTAATTTGTAATTAGTATGATTTCATTAATATTTATTGTTCGAATCGGATAGTAATTACAAGCAAGGGTTTGGAGAATAATGAGATTTTATTTTGAATTATAAAGAGAATTTAACATTAAAACATGACAATTAAATAAGAATTATTAAAAAGAATATTTGAGCATAAATGTCCTTTACAATGATATTTATGAACATTAATTAACGATTAAAGATTTGATAACGGTGATCAAATATAACTGTATATATAGACCTGGAGGCAACAGAAATAATATAGTTGCAAATATAATTACTAATTAGTTTATTATATTTAATTTGTTGGTTTTGTATTATTAATTAGTTAAATCATGAAGCAAGCTTCATCAAAGATGGTGTCCATGGTTATATTATTTCTTTTCCTGTCTGGTACGTACTCTTAATCTGTTAATCATGTGTTTCTTTTAACTCCTGATTGAATTCACAGTTGAATATCACTAACGAAACATGTTTTGCAGCTTCGCAGATGTCATTTGTTTTAGCGATTAACGGACCAATTGAGAATCAACAAGTGCAATCTAAGAACAATGATAGACTTCAAGATGTCAATGGTTGTGTTACGGACGGTGAATGTGATTATATATATTGTCGAATCGGCATAAAGAAGTGTATTAGGAATGTATGTATTTGTTTATAGAGCAATTTCTTTATTATACTTTAATATATCCTTTAATAATACATCGTATAATACGATATTCATAGGTTGATTTATGTTCTTCCAATACACATGTTCTTGAGATTGATTAGTTAAGAGTGATTTTGTTTTAGAATTTAAAACTTTCTACTTAATTATACACATCCTTTTGCCAATTAAAAAAATGAATAATTTCATATGAATTATAAGCATCATTTTGAAATCACAATTATAACTTATATATAAGCATCATCAAATGAATCATGTGCTTATAACTTTGTTTTATCAACTACTACAAAAACTTATTTTTTTAAAAAACTATATTATTTTTTATAATAAAGTTTAATAATATAAGACTACTTGTAAAAAATCACACACAAACATGCGTTCAAACTATATGAAATTTTGTGTGAATGATCAACTATTCAAACAATTTTTTATACATTCACATGTTTTAACCAATTCCGGTCCGTATAATATATAAAAAGATGGTGTTTTCGGTGAATATTCTTTTAACATGATTTATAAATGTCCATGTAAAAAAAATAATTTAACTTTCTCTCGATTTTAAAAGTGTTCTATTAAACCTGAATCATGTAAAAACACTAATATCCTAAAGGGATAATTGCGTAAAAAACCCTAAAGTTGGACCATTTTTGTGATTAAAACCCATAACCATTTTCTGTTGCACAAAAAACCTCTAACCGGTAAAATTTTTTGAAATTTATCCATTACCGGTTATAATAGGTTGATATGCTTACATGACACACACGTGGCGTCCACATGGCAAACCCGACTTACGTGGCGCCTACGTGGCACTACATGTAAAATTTTAAACTGAAATTTGCATAAAAAACCTCCAAGTTTGTGACTTTTTCGATGAAAACCCTTATCTATGTTTTTTTCATCTCTAACCAACAATAATATTTACCTTTTCTCTTCTTCTCTACCTCCGGCAACTCCGATTACTCTATCCCCTCTTTATGTTCAATGCTGTTCATTTTATGTATGTATGTTCGATTAACTTTTGCCGTTTAAATTTTGAATTTTAACTTCAATTGTGCCGATAGAATCAATTTCAGTTTGTGTTCACGAGTTGCATTTTTAGCTTCAACTTTATGTTCAATTTTGTTTATTTATGTTCCATTTTTAGCTTCTAAATTTCGTTTATTTATGTTCCATCAGTGAAGACTCAATTTTAATTATCTTTATTGGTTGGAGGGTTTTTATCAAATGAATATGATTTGAGGTTTTAATTGAAAAAACTAAACAAGTTAGGGGTTTTTTATGCAAAAATCTATTTAAAAATTGTACACGTCATCAAGTTTCAACCGGCTAAACCGGTTGCAAGTCAGATTTTTTGAAAAAAACCCAGATTTACAAAGTTTTAACCGGTTGGAGGTTTTTTGTGCAATGAAAAATGGTTGGGGGTTTTAATCACAAAAATGATCCAACTTAGAGGTTTTTTGCGCAATTTTCCCTATCCTAAAACCATAGAAACCTACATTAGAAGATTAAAATTGTATAATGAATTTAAAATTAAAATGTAAAAACACTAATGTTTACATTGTAGTTAAAAATATTGTATAATGAATTTAAAATTAAAATTGTGGCGTGAAAGTATGTTTTGCATCATAAGATACAAAAATTATTACCATGATGCAGAAATCAAGCAAACAAGTTTTATAATTTAAGATACAAAATGTTTATCTTCCAATATAGATTTCTACGTTTTTCACGATATTTATAATTTTTATATGAAAAAACTATATATAATATCATCCTCAACTCAAACATGAGAGATTCATCCTCTTCCTCTCTATTCTCAAAATTCAATAATTGAATAATAGAAGTTTATAAATTCATCTCAATATAGTAGTTGGTGTTGACTTCTAAGTGATTCAAAATAAGATTTAAGGTATATTAATTCATTCTTGACACTTTCAAGTTAGTGTTCATACCCCATAAATGTGAACAAAATCTTAAGAAGTTGCTTGTTACAGATTTATAAGATCATTTGGATTATTTACTTGTCTTGATCTGATATTCAAAATGAAATTACAACCAAGGCATGCATGTATGTGTTCCATGAGAAAATTGGATGTTCTTAAACTCTAGATTGACTTATAGTGTTTTAATGTTGTTTGATGCCAAGAAATGGGTTAGAAATTATGTTAGTAAAGTGTATTTAAATGATTTTGCATTTTTGCATGAAATTAAACGTTTAAATATTTTTAATGTAATGAATATAAAAATAATATGAACTAGTTAATCATAATACAATTTTGAACATATGAATACTACACTTTTGCATGAAATTTAACATTTTTACTGTAATGAACATGTTCATTTAATATGGTATTACGGTTAATACCCGTTCTGATAATCCAATTAAAATACTGGTTAATACCCACTTACTTTTTACATAATAATAAGTATTTTTATTTTATATATATATATATATATATATATATATATATATATATATATCTTATTATTATATTTATATCATTAATAACAAGTATTTTATTTATTTGTACAAATAGTTATACATTGTTATTCAAATTTATAATTGTTTTGTTTATGATTTTATTTATTTTTGAACCTGTTTATGATTTGAATCACTATAAATTTTACTCGTTTAGATTTAACAATGATCTTGGAATAAAATTTCATCGTTTAATTAAATGTTTGTTATAAATGGGGTCTTCGAAATAATCGTGATTTTCCTGACTACCCAATGCGGATCGAGCCTCATGGTTTTTTAAGCGAAGACAAGGTGACCAATCTCCACCCCGAATCCTTCCCGTTATTGTCATTCCTACTATCAATAATAGTAACATTTTATATCTTGTTATCATGTTATGTATATTAATAAAATGTTTATATTAAATTATTAACTATATAGAAAAGGTTAAATGTTTGTTAGTATTAATGATAATAATATGATAGTTAATAAATGGTTAAGTACCATTTTAACCAATCAACTATCAGATTTGTCTCATTTAGCTATGAAATGTTATTTGTACTGATTTAACCACAAAACAATTTTTTTTGTATACATGTTTAGCGATTAAACTTTTTTCCTACCAGTTTTGCCACTGAAAATTATATATAATTTGACCACTAAACTATAATATTTTGTACTGATTTAGTCATTATTTTTATATATTTTTTCCAAAGTAGAACACAAATAAAGTTTACAAGAAAAACAGCAATTTGCGACGAAAAAAGTCGTTGCTAAAAGTCTAAAAGTCGTCGCAAAAAACTTTCTGCGACGACATGTCGTCGCACAAGGTTCGTCGCCAAATGTCCGTAGCAGAAGGGTTTCTGCGACGACAAAGTCATCGCTAAAGGTCGTGAAAGCAAAAATTTATAAAAAGAAAAAAGGAAAATGTTTTTTTATTACTTTTTGCGACGAAAATGTCGTCGCTAAATTTTTTTAATTATTTTTTTATTACCTTCTGCGACGATATTGTCGTCGCTAAATCTCAAAGACGATTTTAAAATAATTTTTTTTAAACCTTTGGCGACGACTTTGTCATCGCTAAAAGTATGTTACTTCAATATATTTACAAGAAGATAAAAATATGTTACTATTAGTTGTATATTTTAATCATCTTTTCACTACAAACACGAAGATCGATATAAGCATAAACAATATTTTAGACGGCATGCATGCGTAAATTAACAACAAAAGTTATTAGACAATATTCTTTACGTTAATTAAAACGATATTTATGGCCATTTAAAGCAATTAAAAGTGGCTACTATATTTTGTAGTTGTTTAATTTGCTTCCACAATTATCAGCAATTCCGTATATATATCGAGGCAAAGAATATGACATTGGTGTAGTAAAAAAAAAAGAAGAAGAAGAAGAAGAAGCTTGCTCGTGTGTATATATATAAACTATGGATCAAAGTACTTCAATGAAGATGGTGTTCTTAGTCACATTATTACTTGTCATCTCTGGTAATCTTTGTTTCTATATGTATATATAAATTGATCCCTCTCCAATTTCCAACTTGTGTACGTTTCATATATGTTTATCGCTAATATATACATTACATACGTTGCAGGCCGGTTTACAAATGTCATGTGTTTTAGCTAACTCGAGATTAGCAGTGAATCAAGAAAAGCCATTTCCGAGCTATCAAAGTGGCAGCCAACGTTGTGTTGTCGATGGTGATTGTTTCATCATTTGTCGAGTTGGATATAGGATATGTCGTGACAATCTTTGCATATGTGTGTGATCGATGATATATTAGTTAAGTGGTTAATTGATTCTTCAATAATTTTCATTCTATATATATTTTAATAACACTTCCCTTTTGCTTCGGATATTGATCGATGGAGTTAGTTATGGCTTTCTATAAACTACTTATATTTATTTTCATAATCAATACGAATATGCATTCTAAGAGAATGGCTATTCCGACATGTAGGGCGGTGAACAAACTGAACGTTCAATTAATGTAACGTTTGGCTGAAAGTTCGTTTATGTTTGTTCATTTACTAAACGAACAAACGTAAACACAAATATTTGTTCATTTTAATGAACATATGTTTCTTGCGTTAATTTATGTTCGTGAACGTTCGTTCATCTATGTTTGTTTGTTTGTTTATATTGAGTTGGTTTGGAACAATTATCAGTAGTTAAATCGGTTAAAATAAAGTTTAGGGTAAATTACAATTTTCGTCTCTGTGGTTAGGTATAAATTACGGATCCCGTCCTTCTTCGCGATTAAAAACGAATTTCGTCCCTGATGCGAGTGTCGTTAACCCGTCAAAAATACCTTAGAAGCTAGGGTAAGTAGGGATCGTATCCACAGAGAGCGAGAGGTTAATTACACGTATTTGAGCGACTAGCGTTGTAAAATACTTAATTTTAAGAGATTGATTGGTTAGTAAAAAATGATTGCTTAATTTATAAAACTAATTACTTGCGAAATTTGTGAAAAGAAAACTTAATAAAATTGTTTGATTGAATAAAGTACGAGGATAACCATTCCCGGATTCCACACCTCGCTTTGCATTTAATTTATAAAAACGATATGAAGATTACATAGACATAATCTTTGTTATAATTACTATTAGAATCGTTACGTGATCTTGGGCATGGCGCGTGACACGTTTGATTACTCGTCTTAATTAAACAATTAACTCGGCACGAATAATAAAATATCAACGAACTATCTTGCGAAACGCAACAAAACAAATAATAATCATTCGTTTACAATCTAAATATAAATAATAAAACCATGCAAACTTAAAGTAATCGTTCATAAAATAAAACTTAGTGATGTGCTTCCTCCGAGAATGATTATGATGAGACTAGCCGGACATTGTTGGTGCAATGCTCAAGAGTTGTGTGTCCATCTTCATAGCTTGACTCGTGTGCTCTTCGTACGTGTGTTCACTCAAACAGGGTCCTTTTCCTTAGCTCTCCTCTCCAAAAAACGATCATTTTCTCTGAACTATGACTTTGTATTTATAGGAAAAGCTGGAAAAACCCTAAAAACGGCCGTCTATTATTTTAATGGGCTGGGCGCAGGCCTGCGCCCCCCCCCCCCTGCGCCTGTCTGTAAAATCCGTGTTTTTGTGAATTAATTTCTTCTGTCGAGCACGTGGTCTGGGCGCAGGGCTGCGCCCCTCTCTGCGCCTGGCTCTGAATTTTTGTCCTTTTTACGCCATTTTAGACCGGATTTTGTTTACCTGCACAAGCACAGAATTTATTCAATAGTAGCACATTCTATGACACTTTCTTACTAAAAACAACTCTTTTGGGTTTAATAAATATGATAAATTATAACCCGATCAGTCCCCATTGTTGGCAATTTGTTGTGGTTTTGGTCCTTTGACCGGTCATTTTTTTAAAATGACCATTTTACCCTTGAGAGTATTATAAAAATAGACAATGAACTTTCTTTTTCATAAAAATAAAAATAATAAAAATCCAAAATCAATTTTTGTTTTTCAAAAATATCTCTATCTTCTCTCTCTCAACCAACAGGTGGGTAGCAGGACAACTTGGAAATCGATGGTGGAAGAACTTTAAAATTGCCAAAGTGGGCGATGTACCTCAAATGTAAAAGCCTTGTATTTTCAACAGGAAAGAAGGAAATATTGATGTGTCTCATGTCTAACACCATAACTAACTTAAAAGCTTCATGGATGAAATAGGTATGTTCTCGAGATAATTCCTTTTCCTCCGAGGGAAAACATAATAACGAACGAACGTGTGGACCACTAGGCCTCGAGTGAATAAAGTTCATGACATGAGAATGAACACAAAGGCGTCGGTGATAATTCCGAGGCGAGTCAAGAGGATTTTAAAACTCTCTGCTAAATTTGTTGTATAAAACCCTCTGATAAATCTTCTCTCTCGACCAACAATGGCGGTGCTTATGTTCATTGTTGCAGGTGGAAGATGGTGACAGGAGTGACTGCGGTGAAGGTGGACGGTGTTTCGGATGTTGGTGTTTAATTGCGGTGAAGGGGTGATGGTGTTTGACTTCGGTGAAGGGGGTGGTGCCGTGGTGGTGATTGTTGAAGGTGAACGAGGGAGGGAGGGAGGGAGGGAGGGAGGGAGGGAGAGAGAGAGAGAGAGAGAGAGAGAGAGAGAGAGAGGGAGAGAGAGAGATTTGGATTAAAAATAATAAAAAAAATTGGTGGATTAAATATAAATGTTATTAAATAAAATTTTAAAAACTTTTAATGAAAAATATAGTTTATTGTCTAAAGTTGTATTTTTATAAAGGGCAAAATGGTCATTTTAAAAAAAATGAGCGGTCAAAGGACCAAAACCACAACAAATTGCCAACAATGGGGACGAAATTCGTAATTAATCGCGAAGAATGACGGGATCCGTAATTTATACCTAACCACAGGGATGAAATTTGTAATTTACCCTAAAGTTTAATATCTAAATATGTATACGAAAAATAGTTTAGTGACTAAATCAAGACAAAAAATAGTTTAACCCTTAATAAAATGATAACAAAAAATGTTTTGAAGACTATCGTACATGTGTTTGAAAAGAAAGGATCCTACGAATATGAACAAAAAAATACTACGAATCATTGCAATTTTCACTTTCTCCAAACGAAAAAACTATGAACCATTCACTTTTTAGTTTTTCCAAACAAAATAATATGAACCATTTTGGTTTTTAGTTTTCGATCTAAATGAATTGTAGTTTTATATTTAAATAACTAAAAATCAAACTGAGGTTGCAATGTTTTTCATTTAGAAAAACCATAAACTGTAATTATTCAAAGTTTTTTTGTTGTTAAAAACTGGATTCCAATTTTTCAGTTTGCGAAAATAAAAAAACCAGAGTTCATCATATTTTTTTTGTTCATAAAAATTTAAATATAAATGGGTCGTAGTTTTTGTCATTCATGAAAGCTAAAGACTTGAATGGATCATAGTACTTTTCATTTGGAAAATTTAAAAAAGTTAATAATTTGTGGTTTTATAATTTCAAACAAAAAATATGAACCATACTATTTTTTAGTTTTTCCAACAAAAAAATATGAATCATTCTGGTTTTTCTAATTTTCCGGTCTAAAGAGGTTGCAATATTTTCATTCGTAAAAATTGTGAACCGGAATAATTCATAGTTTTTTTCATTGTTAAAAACACAAAAATAAATGGGCCGGTTGCAATTATTTTGTTAGAAAAAATGAAAATCATAATGGTTTACAGTTTTTTTGTAAAAAAAATCTAAAACATGAATGAATCCTATTTTTTGATATTCGGGAAAGCTAAAACCTAAATGGATTTAATCTATTTCATTTGGAATTTATTAAAAAGTTGAACAATTTGTAATTTTTTAATTCCAAATGAAAAAGGTATCGCGACCTATTTTGATTTTTGGTTTTTTAAATTAAAAAACTATAACCTATTTAGATTGAAAAAACAAAATTGGAACGATTTGTATTATGTTGTACGGAAAAACTAAGAAAAAGATTGTTCGTAGTTTTTACATTTAAAAAAAGTAAAAGTTGGAATGATTCGTAGTATTTTTTATTCATATATAATTGTGAATAAATAATCGAATATTATCTAACTGTAAATATTCAGAATATATATCAAAAAATTTATAAGGTTACGAAAAAATAATAATTACAAATAAATAAATTAAATAAATTAAAAAAAATAGTTACTAAAGATAGTAATAATATAATTAAATAAATTAACAATAATAGAAAAATAAAAACTAAAATTTTATTATCTCACAACAAAATTTGAAACATAGATTAGGTTTATTTTGGTATTTTTGAAATCTTAAAAAATTTAAAAAATTGAGTTTTAATTTGATATTATTATTGATAAAAATATGAAAAATGTTACTATATTTGAAAACTGAATAGTTGTTGGTGACCTGCTAAACAGGTTTGCATGTCACCACTTACTATTATTGATAGAAAAATAAAAAGTTATTGCTATAAATGATAAAAAAATATAAAAGTCAATGTTATTAATGATAAAAAATAAATAATGTTACTATTAATAATAAAAATAATGAAAATTGTTACTATTTTTTTGTCATTTACCCATTCACTCTAACAATAACAACGAGGCATTTATGAACATTTAAATTGGTCAGCACCCATCGTCCCACTTAACTGTCTATATACACCGATCGAGGAAAATGAAATAACAGTGTGGCCGGCGTCGATCCTTTGGTCTTATAAAGTATTGTACGTGTTTAAACAAAACATGAAGCAAGTCTCACTGAAAATGATGTTTTTAGTCACATTAATGCTTTTCTTCGCTGGTAATATATATATATTCTTTTAATTATACGTACCAGTTTTCGATCTTCACTGTTAATAATGTCCTTAATTGTCTCTATGATTTTCGATACTTTCTTTGTTTATCGTTAATTAATGAAAAAATGATGTGCAGGTTTACAAATGTCATGTGTTTCGGCTGACAAAGGAACCATAACGAATCATCGAAAGTTATCTATGATGAAAAAGTTTGACGTCAACTTGCGTTGTAACGTAGATGGTGATTGCGAAATTAGATGTCGAGTTGGAATACCAACATGTCGCCACCATGTTTGTGGGTGTTAAGAGATTAAATTTTACAATCGTTAGAATGACGTTCTTTCTTTATACCTTCTTCAATATATGGATGACTTATCAGCAATTTCAATAGATAAACCAACGTTTTAATGGATGAATTTTTAGTTGATTTCAAACTCCATGAATTTAAGCTTCAAAAACATTATTCAAAAAACAAAAATTAGCATTAAGTAATAAAAAGATAACATTAAAATTAATTTAAGATGTTAAGCATAAGAACGGTTGATAATGTTCGTTGGACCTTTTATGAAAGTTGAATTTTAGCTTAACAAAAACAGCTAAACTTTAATGTCAGCTACAATGAACATTAACCGTAGCAACATCTAAATCTTATCAACAATAGAAATCTAAACATAAGCAACAACTGTGGGCAACAACCCAAGGCATCAAATCATCACAACCCAAGGCATCAAACCATCAATGGGCATAATTTTTGAGTTAAATAAGTAATATAATAATCTCTATATTGTTGTTTAATGTTCATATCTTCACTATCAATGACAAAAGTTATAATCTTAGACAATGATAGCAATGAAATTAGAAAATGTAACAATTGACGGAAAAATATTAGTATCAAATACATAAGGTGTGCTACAAGAAACAATGAGAAATTTTTTTTACTACTTGATTAGATAATTATTGTCTACATTTCACATCAATAACATAAGTGATCAAACTTTTTGTATAAAATAGTATGTTGTTTTTTAAAAAAGTTTAAAATTACATTACTATTATAATCTTGTCATGGGCATGAAAATGCCCAAGACCGGCGTAGGCTACAATAGTTGAACCTAAACATCATAAGTAGTAACTATCTATAAGGTGAGCTTTATGTCATTAGATGACCACTTAATTACCAAAATGTCACCATATTTTTTAGGACATTAGATCGCCTTATCTAGAGGTGTTTATAAAAATCCGAGTATCCGAAATAAAAATCTAAAAATTTGATCCTAAACTATCCGAAATTTCGAATATCCAGCATTTCATATTCGGATAGTGCAAAAAAAATCCTTGAAATTTTATATATCTTAGTATTGATTTTTACATAATATTGATTGTTTATTTTTTATTCTAATGTATATTTTTATAGTTTTATCTTCATATTATAGATTTATTAACTAATTTTTTATATATTTTAGTTTTTTCAACAATATTTAGTCATTTTGAGTAAAATAATTCCGGATATATATAGTTTGTGATATATTTATCTTTAATATATATTGGATATATAAATTTGTATTTAGATATTTAAATATATGATTTAATTTTTAAAAAATGTATTTTTGGATATCCGGATAATCCGATATCTTCGGATTCGGATAGTGAAAGTCACTATCTGAAAATTTCGGATGTCCGATTTTGAACACCCCTAGACTTATCTATTAAATTTAATGATCCATATTTTTTTCATGTTTTTCACAAACTTTGTTTCTCTCCGGATGTCACCTATGTGTGTGTGGATTCTATCAGAAATTAAATATAATTGCGACAATAAAATTCAGTGTCACATCGTTTTTTTATCAAATAGGTCCAATATCATTTTGTATTTAATTCAACGCTTACTGATAAATCATAAAATATAAATTTGTTCAACATAGTTATTTGATTTAACATTAAAAAATATTTTTGTTATTAAAAAAATAAATTAATAAATTTGAGAATAAAAGGATTTGTAGGTCAATAAATAAAGTTTTTTTTATGGACAAATGGTTCTGGGTTTGATTCCCAACTAATTAATTTCTTATTTTATTTTTGTAAAAAAATATAAAAGTGATTTCTACTAAATGAATCGGTTTGTACCCCAGTCAGATTCAATTCCGGACTGACCGCATGATGTATCAAGTGATTGTGATACATCATCCTTCTCACGTAATGCAATATTATTTCCTTTGGGATACATTGTGTTTCGACATGAACCGATTACATGATGCATCAAACAGAATACTCAAGTTGATCCATTAAAATAAAAAATAAAAAGGGTTTGGGAGTGGTCGAAAATCATTGTCTTCAATACCTATATTATGGCGGTGGTATTAAATTCGTTTTTCGGAAAATCATTGTCGTAAATCATTGTCACTCCCATGATTTTCAATTGAAACCGTGGTGAACGAAGGAGTGTGTTAATCCTTGAGATTTTAGAGGGTGTTTAATTTTACGTTATGAACGAGATTATCAGCTTATTATGTTACAATAACACAAATAACTGGTTTAAATTGTTTGGATTGCATACGTTCATAAGTTATTATTTGTGTTTAGAGTTAATCCTACCACACTTTTTCATAAGTTAAAAAAATATAGATTATTTGCTTAATAAGTGATTATTTGGTCATTTTACAACGCAAATTCAAACAATTTAAAAACCCGATTATTTGATACTTATGATAGCAAATAGCAGAAGTTAAACCAAACACTATATTTCTGATAACACTTTTTGTTACAACTATTATCTGATTATTAATTTTTAAAAAAACCACAACACTTTTTCAAATATAAATTCAAACACCCTTTTAATGATCCTTGTCAGATTTTATTGACTTTTCTTGTTTCAATTTTAATTAATACGTCTTAAGTGCTGCCAGAAATGTATTGTTTGGTTTAACTTCAACTATTTGTTATCATAATTATCAAATAATCAATTTTTAAAGTGTTTGGGTTTGCGTTGTAAAATGATCAAATAATAACTTATTCAACAAATAAGCTGCATTTTTTTTAAATTTATGACAAAAGTGTGGTATGATTAATTATAAACGCAAATAATCACTTATTAATGTCTTAATCTAAACACTTTAAACTAATTATATATATGTAACTTAATAATAATCTAATAATCTCTATTCAACGCAAAACTAAACACCCTCAGGGTATAAGAATTTTCCGGATGGTTTTTTAAGTTGGTGTTTGGATTTACGTTTAAAAAATTGTTTTAGTGTTTTTGGAAACTAATAATTAAAATAATAATTGTAACAAATAAGTGTTGCCAGAAATTTGGTGTTTGGTTTAGCTTCTGTTATTTTATTATCACAATTTCAAATAATCAATTTTTAATTTATTTGGATTCGATTTTTAACTTATAAAATGACCAAATAATCATTTATTAAGCAAATAAACTACATTTGTTAACTTGTAAAAAAAATATAGTAGAATTAATTATAAACGCAAATAATCATTTATTAATTAATACAATCCAAACAATTTAAACTATTTACATTATTATAATCTAATAATCCCTATCATAACATAAAACCAAATACCAGCTAAATATCCATTGTCAAGCATCGAATAATGGATGCAGAATACTTTATTTTCAATATAGAATGTTGTATTTTTAGTATTTAATATGAGTTAATTCAATTGTGCTTTTGTAAAATGGCAAATGTTCACAATTGAATAATAAATTCAGTGTTAATTAATAATGGAGAAATTAATTGATATCTAGAACAGATTCAACGTATATATTGGGGAAGTCTAAAAAGACACCTTAATTTACTTAAAAGACACGTGATAGTATAACCAACTAAGTTATATTAATTAGTGCCTACAGAATGACGAAAAAGAAAATGATAATTATACCCCTATTAAGGTGTCTCTTTAGCATCACCTTATATATTCCGTTTTGATGATGATGATGAAGAATTGGATAATATATGATAGGCAGATAGGGTCTTATATAAAGTACTTCATCTTAATTACTAATCAGACACCCCTTTATTAATGTGAGGAACTATTAATTTTTAATCATTGGGTCCACGTCACTAACAAAAATCATACGAGTAACGGGATGTGTGATTAGTAAAGATTAAAGAGACTGTGATGTATGTATAACAATGCCCTATATGAAAAGCCCACCCAAGTTAATTAAAAAACAGGGAAAACGTACTTGGAATCTATCCAATTTCATCTTAAAAATACATGAAAAAAAAATATTATTTAAATGTATTACACCTTTTGTATACACACATGTATTAACATATATTCAATCTAACAAGCATTTTACAATTAAATTTTGTGTTAATTTGTTTTATATTTTTATTTAATGTTAGAGGCATGATTATCATTTTCATAACTTTTTAAAAACTTTTTTTTATTAGAATTGACATAAATGAAACCAATTGATACTTAGATGGTCTCTTATGATGCTTTAATATTTGGATGGATTTGATAAAAAAAATTTAATACTTCATTCGCCTTTGGATACATTATTCCTAAAATTATGACTGTTAATCGCCTTAAAATTTAATTAATTAATCTAATGATATAAATCAATTCTATAAATCTGTCATAAATACATACATAGAGAGAGAATTATTATAGAATCTAAATTTAGTACAATACTGCATAACGAACTTTCAAAATTAAATAATATATAAATTTTAAAATAAAAAATCAAGGAATTTTGCTTAAAAAACCCTAAGTTGGATTATTTTTTTGATCAAAACCCCCAATAATTTTTCGTAACACAAAAAAATCCTCAATTGACTAAAATCTATCAAAATAAGTTTTTTTTTCAAAAAAATGACTTGAAACCTGATGAACCGGTTGCAATCTGCTGACCCATCTTTCGTCTCTAACGAATTTTTGCTCCAGCGAACTTAATTGTTATTGTTATATGATTCAACTTCACATATCTTGTTAATTTCTTTGTTCAGATCTATGTTGTTTTTGTTGGAATTTTCTTTTACGGTGAAATTTCAATGGTTGCTGGTGACGTGTCGATGATCACCTGTGACTTTAAACCGATTACAATCGGTAATATCCTATTTTCTTTGAGATTTTCGGTTGAGAGTTTTTTGTGCAACGAAATATGATTTAGGGTTTTAATTCAAAAAATGATCTAAGTTGAGAGTTTTTTTTGCATAAATGTCAAAAAAAAAATCATTAAAGTAACAATTTTATCATATTCAAAATGTGACAAATGATTCTACATTTTTAAAATATTTTAAATATTCAACATCAAATTAACATTAAAAATTTTAATATTTGATATTGAATATTCGTTTTCTATTATTAATCATCACTATATTTATTAGTATTATTTTTACTTTATTCAAAGAAAATTTAATATAAATAAAATGACAAGTTTATATTTGTGTAAATTCCAACAGAATTTTATCCGTTATTACCAGAATTTCACTGAAAAAATAAATTCCAAATAAAAAACAGATTTGAGTATAGAAATTAACAAAAAAATGTGAAGTTGAATCACAAAACACGGATTAATGAGTTCGCTGGAGAGAATGTTCGTAGGAGACGAAGGGTTGGTCATCAAATTCAAGCCAGTTCATCAGGTTACAAATCTTTTTTTTAACCTCATTTTAATATCTTTTAGTCAGTTGTGAGTTTTTTGTGCAATGAAAAATGATTGTAGATTTTAATCACAAAATGTTTCAACTTGATGGTTTTCTTTACAAATATCCATTAAATAATATCTAAAGTATAAAGATCGAAATTATAACTTATTTTATATGGGGGACGGTTTGGTTATTTGTGGTTTGTTTTTCAAAATAATTGATACCTCAAACTGTTGTAATTAAATTACCCCAAAATTAAAAAAGAATTAAGTACTATTTTGACCATCTAACTTACATTTTTTTTTATTTAGCCGATAAACTGTGTTTTGTTTGGATTTAGCCACTACACTATTTTTTGTATATATATTTAGCCACTAAACGATATTTTTACCAAATTTAACCATTGAAATCATCCCGATTTGGTCACTAAACTATATATTTTGTACCAATTTAACCATTAGTTTTGTTCACTTTCTCCAAAGTGGAACAACAATTTTATGTTTGATGGCTAAATCGGAACAACAAATAGTTTAGTTGTCAAATACGATAAATTAGAAAGTTAGATGGTAAAATTATCGATTAACCTATTAAAAAACGAATAGTCTTTTTTTTTGTTAGTTTGTTATGTATGGTTCGTTACATATGCATGCATGTAGCTTATAGGTGAAAATCAAATTAAAGGCTAATAGAATAACATATATAGTTTCATCACCATTCACCATCCCAAGCAATTCGATCAGAGGGATATAATATAATATAAGAGATTTAATTATTTAACTACACATACAAATATTGAGGCGACATACTGGCGCGCCAATTCGACAATATATTTTACAATCCCAATCGAAATTACACCATATGTTACTACTGGCACCATCACCTTTTGTCTTTGATACTTCTTCTTGATTTGTTATTGATCCCGATTCACCCAAACCATATGATATCTGCGTACCTATATATATATATATATATATATATATATATATATATATATATATATATATATATATATATATAAACCATGTTAATTTCCATTAGTAATTAAGTAATTAACATGCATAATATTTTATATATATATATATTTGTGTGTGTGTGTGTGTAGAGAGAGAGAGAGAGAGAGAGAGAGAGAGAGAGAGAGAGAGAGAGAGAGAGAGAGAGAGAGAGAGAGAAATTAAAGAGGGATATATATGAAGAATGAATACCATAGATGGAGGAAAGCAACAATGTGAATAAGAAGATTGCTTTCAATGAAGTAATTTGCCCCATGTTTTTTTTAATAATAAGGAAGACTTTTAGCAAACCAATTGATCAGAGACTAAATTAACTTTTCTTAACACCAACATCGTTTCAATCTTTTGCCTCCATATATATAGAGCTGGAGCATATATCTCATAATCATGGTTAATTAATAGGATTTTCATATTTTGTAGTGAATTTAATTACTCATAAATGGCATTAAACATTCATTTATTGACATAAACCATCCCTTTTTATATTAAATCATGGTTTTTACTTTTTTTCTATAAAAGAATCTTATTTTATATATATATGTATATATATATATATATGTATATATATACACACACACACACATATATATGTTCAAACGAGTACCACTCATTATGCAGCACACCAGAAGGTACCACCCCTAAATGTAATTTTTTTTTAAAAAATTTTCATCAACATGTTTTAATTAACATTACACAGATGATATACAAATTTCACGCAAATTAATTCGAACACTCAAAGTGCATGAAATCACGCGTCACATAAATGCACGTTCACATATATTCAAAATTATGTAAGTGTACGTTACATCACTTTTTAGGAGTTAAGAGATGTGAATGTATGTGAAATTTATATATTATCTTCATAATGTTTATTATATAATATATGTTTATGAAAAAAAAATTTATTATTTTTTTTAAAGGTGATAAATTCCTAAAGACGTCTGATATAACCAACGTATTTAGCAAAAAACTAGCTGGAGCTTATTGTTAGAGTTGAACTTTTATTTATATACGTGTTTGGTAAATTAATAGAAGTTGAAATTGGAAAATACAAAGTAAAATAAAAGTAAGTAATAAATCATAATGATAATTTTATTTTTACATAAACTAAAGCTACTTGAAGTAACTTATTATTTAAAATAGAAAAAATATTTAAACTGGCAAACAACTTTGAGGTTTTTGTGCAAAAACCCTGATAATAACATATAACGAGCAATAACTTAAAAAGACATATTCATATCGATTGAAAATTAATAAATCGATTTTTTATTATAATGCATCATATAATCGTAAAATTAAAAAAAAAAAAAGATTAATTTAACATAGAAAATTCATTTAAACTAGCAAAATATAACCCTATTTGGTCCATATTTATAAGCTAAACTCATTTTAAATCATTATACTCGTTACACCACCAACACTCCATCTTCATCTCCTACCCATTTTACCAATTTAATATGTCATTGTGTATTTGTGTTATGGAGCGAGCCCAGAAAGCCCCACCGTTAAGATTGTGGATATATGTGACTTTTTTTTTTGTTCCGATATGTAAGCTAGTTGTATTCATCGAGTTAATGAACACATGCGCGTTGCTGCATGATCTAAAATATTAATTACAAAAATAAATATAAAAACAAATGAACAAAAATATTTGTCAAACAATTCAAATAAGGAAACGCAACTGAATCATGATAGAATAATGAAATTGGAAAGCTGATATCAAAAAGCAAGACAAATGATATTGTTAGTTGGTTCTTATTATTGGGTTTCTAGATTTTGCAATGTTAAAATTACAAACAATGTCTTATTAAATTGGATCGGAACCATAATTAATTATTAATAACCATATTTTGAAATTTTGACATTGGTTTTTAATCGTCAATTTAATTTGTTGGTTTTACATACAAATCAAATAAATTTATAACCGGAAATGTATCTAACACATTGATTAGGGTTTGTCAACGGTATAATAGTAATGATCAGTGTTATACATTATCATATTTAATAATAAAAATTTAATATTAAATAGTTACATTTTAATTATAAAACAATTTCATTAGAATTTTGTATGTGCATTTGAATAATACAAATCTTTTTCATACAATTAAACATAACATAATAGTTTCAAAAGACAACTCCAAACATAAGTATAATTAAATATAATTTCAAATTTGTAAGAAAATATTGTAATAATAAATGTTAAAATAGGACCAAACAAAAATTTATCAAAATAAAATGGTTAAATAAAAGATAACGCTATGATAAGGGTTTGCTATGAAAGATTTAAATTTAAAATTAAAAAAAGAAAAAGAAAATATGTCATTGGCTTACTCTATGCATATGAATAATGGTTAAGTATCATTTTGACCATTTAACTTTTAAATTTGTTCAATTTAGTCACTAAACTATCTTTTGTCCTGATTTATTAAACTTTAGGTTAGTGTCCTATTTTTGAGGAAAATGAATAAAAATAATGGCTAAATCGGTACAAAATAGGATAGTTTAGTAGCTAAACCGTGACATTTTTCAGTGGTTGAATCGGTAAAAAGAAAGATTAGTGGCTAAATATATATACAAATTATAGTTCAGTGGCTAAATCGGGACAAAAAATAGTTTAATGGCTAAATAAAAAAAATCTAAAAATTGGATGGTCAAAACGACACTTAACCCTATGAATAATAAAGTCTTTTTCATACAATTAAACATTACATTATAGTTTCAAAAGACAACTCCAAAAATAAGTATAATTAAATCATAATTATAAGTGTGTAAGAAAATATTGTAATAATAAATGTAAAAATAGGAGTAAACAAAAATTTATTAAAATAAAAAGACTAAATAAAATATAACGATAAGATAAGGGCGTGTTAAGAAAAAATTAAATTAAAAAAACACGCTATTGACGCTCCCCATATGATAAGTGTGTGTGTGTATTGTACCAAATTAATCCTAGAGATTCATATTTAGAGCATCATTATTTAGGAGATATTAATAAAAGAGATCATTGTGCAAAAACTTTCGACTTGTCAGTTTTTTATGATTAAAACCACAAACTATTTTTTCTTGCATAGAAAACCCTGAACTAACTAAAAATCAGTAAATCAAGGTTTTACCAATGGGTAACCGGTTGAAACCGGTTATTAATCCTACGTGGACCGGTAAACAACCTACGTGGAATAAATTTTAATTGTTGAAACCAGTTGTCAAATATTACATATCATTTAAACCCTTATTGATGATATAATCTTGTTTGAATGTATTACACCTTTTGTATACATACATACATTAACATACCTTCAATCTAACAAGTATTTTACAATTAAATTATTGTTTGTGTTAATTTGTTTTATATTTTTACTTAATATTAGAGGCATGCTTATCATTTTCATAACTTTTTAAAAACTTTTTTATATTAGAATCGACATAAATGAGACCAAATTGATACTTAGGTGGTCTCTTATGATGCTTTAATATTTGGATGGACTTGATAAAAATATTTTAATACTTCATTCGCCTTTAGATACATTATCCCTAAAATTATGACTTTTAATCGCCTTAAGATTTGATTAATCTAGTGGTATAGATCAATTCTATTATTCTATGTCATACATACATACATACATACATACATACATACATACATACATACATACATACATACATATATATATATATATATATATATATATATATATATATATATATATATATATATATATATATATAGGGGTAGGTTCAATGGAAAACCATCATGCACCTGAAAACCGTGCAAACCAATACCAACCGTCCGATTTGTTGCATATATTAAAAAACGCGGTGGCAATTTGGTAAATAAGTGGAACTTTCTGTCTTGGTTGGTGCACCCATTGAAAAGACACGGAGGGGTATATGTGACTTTTTACATCACTCCTTCCGGTTTCTTCTACCCACCATCTCATTAAACGAGGTTCAAACTATATTCCTTCCGATTTTCTTGCAGCAAGAATGTAACATCCTCGGATTTAAATTATTGTATTTAGAATTATTAAATTATTAAGGAAAATAAAATAAAGATAGAACTCTTTATTTTATAAAATCAGTATTTTAATGGAACCAGATAAGTTGAAGGGTTGAATGTGTCAAAAGTCAGAAATTTGGAATAAAAGGGGGGAAGATAGTTTATTTCAACTCATTTGAAATTATTCTCACTCTCTCACTAAAACTCTCTCTCCCTCTCGGCTCTCTCTCTCTCTCTAAAATATTGAAGATTATCAAAAGTTGATATTTGAAGCTGAAAATCTGGATTTAGCTTGTATTCAAGGAACTAAAACCTCTGCAATTGACGAATTGAGGTAAATATTTCTTGAACTCTTCGAATTTAAGAGTTTTTGGGTCGGTTTTTATAAGAACCGAAATTTAGATTTGGTGATGCAAATGTTAATGCATGTATGATCTGGTGGTGGATTAGTTGAAATCTATTGTATAAGATGCTATATATTAAATTTCAGCTTCTGATTCGACCTGGAAGTATGATTTCTGGAAATTAGTGTGTGTTTTAGTGTGTGTGGTCGAAAATGATGAAAAATGGTTAAAAAGGGGTGTAATTTGGTATAAAAACATGTTATTATTAGTGTTATAATGCTTGAAAATAGGTGTATTTTAGTGGGTATAAGTTATTGCATGTATGGGATAAACACGGAAAATGACTTAGATTTAAATCTGGAAAAATGGTTGAATCAAGAACAGATTCGAAAAGGTCCGAATTCGGATGTTCGAATCTGTTAGATTTCGAATCTGTTAAGGTCTTCGAATCTGGCACCATTCGAATCTAGGATAGATTCGAATCCAGCATATAATCCGAAATGGCTTATGATCCGAAATGTGAACAATCAAAAATGGGGCAAAAATATTCTAAGTGTTTGAATTCGGATGGGGTCCGAATTCGGTTGGGGAACCGAATTCGGATATGGTCCGAAGTGTTGATTTATAAAAACAGAAATAATTTCTAAGTGTTGGGGAAAAACGAATGGATCCGAATTCGGATGGTGGTCCGAATTCGATGAGGGACCGAACTGGCTATGGTCCGAATTTGGGACAAGTGTGGTACGAACTCGATGTGGTCCGAAGTTGTTATGAGGTCCGAATTAGGATCTATTGGGGACCGAATTGGGGGTCCGAATTCGGGTGGGGTCCGAATTCGGACATGGATCCGAAAAATGGATCCGAAATATGAATCAATTATTGCAAAACTTATTAAAATTTGGTTTTATGGAATCAAATAGTTATTGACACGATATTTTGTTACAACTGACGTACAGGTCCCTTGTGGTGTTGTTTAACCCACAGTGGGGTACTTTGTGGATCCGGTTGAAAGCCCGAAGAGAAATAAGATTGATTAAAGTTTATAACGCACCCACTGTGAGTACAGTAGATTTCGCATGTTTATATTTGTTTTATGTAAGCTTTGCCTGCTGAGACCTGTTGCTTCAAATTAATTGTTTGGAATTCTACTAACTTGCGTAGATTTAGATGCACATTCTTACTTGTTGCATGTCCTTTCGGTTGTTGTGCATCTAGTGATGGACCGGTGGGTCGCATCGATTACTCTGATGTTACTGTGCTATATGACCTGGAGCTGATCCCTCCTAGGCCCGGTAGGCAGTATGTCATCCCCGATCGTACGTTTGTCTCAGATGGTATGTTTAAATGCCGAGCTGTGAGCTCGAAGGGGCTGCGGCTCTGGTCCGTACTTTGTGTACGAAGAGGATATCCGATGTTGGTCATCTGTGTTATCCTTGGGCTTCATAAAAATTTATAAAATGCGCAATCTATGTATTCACTAAGCATTCGCTTACGTTTTAGTTGTTGTAATTTTTACAGGAAAAGGAAAATCAGCTGCGGGCCCATCTAGTTAGGTTGTTGTTTGAAGTGAATTGAAGACTCAGTTGCTTATTTGGTAACTTAATTGTTGAGTTTATTGTTGTAATAAATTTGGGATAATGTAATGTAATGGAAGATTTTTAGATATAGACATGTAACCTTTGTAGCACTGTAGAGTGATTTGAAACTGTTGTAATACTTTATTTTGGTACTTTAATTGCTTCCGCACTTTAATTAAGTAATCAGATCATTATGTAATTGATGTATTGGTGATTAATCCTGGGTGTCTTGTTAATGGTGGTTGTTGTGGCAAGGGTGTCACACGAGATGGTATCAGAGTAGTTGTTTGAGATTCAAGTGTCCGTGAGGTCTTGATCTCAAACATTAGGTAATGATATGTAGTGGTTTAAGTAATGATCTGAACTAAGATAGGTTACGATCTAGTAATTATAAGAGATTGACTATCATACGGGACAAATGAATGGTGTCTTTAAGTTTATGACATGTTGCTAAACAAATTATATGTTTATATTACAGAACATGTCTGGAGGAGGAATGACACCGGAAGAAGCAAGAGAAATGATGCTAGCCATGATGGCTGAGCAAAGAGAGATGATTCAAGATCAGTTTCGGGCTCGAGATGAGGCCGAAGCTAAGCGAAGGGAAGATAAAAGGAAGAACAAAGAAAAAGAAAGAAAAGGAAATAATGAGGAACAAGATGACAACACTGGGTCATCTAATAAGCCCAGGGGTTGTCGGTTTAAGGATTTTAAAGGAAATGGAGCTGTAGAGTTTAACGGTTTAGGGGATGCTATTGCTGCTCTGGAATGGATAACAACCACAGAACGGACATTCCGAATCAGTGATTGTGCTGAGAAGGACATGGTCCGGTTCGCTACTGCTATGTTCACCATAGACGCAGTAATGTGGTGGAATTCAATGGTGAATGCCTTAACAATGGAGAAGGTTTTTAGAATGACATGGGCTGAGTTTACTGAAATTTTCACTCAGCAATACTGCCCGGCCGATGAACGCCGAAGACTAGAAGCTAAGTTCATGACACTAATTCAGGGGACTAAGTCTGTGTCCCAATATGCAGTAGAGTTCACGAGGCTAAGTTTATTTGCGCCTCATCAGGTTGATACAGAAGAAAGAAAAGTTACTCGATTTGAGGTTGGTCTTGATTTGGAAATCCGAAGGGTGATGAGCAACGTACGTTACCCCACGTTTGCTAGTCTGCTGGAAGCTGCCAGAAATGTAGAACAGATCCTGATTATGTCAGGATATGTGATGGAGTCTGCTGATGCTGCTTCAACTAACCCAACTCAACCTTCACCGCCGAAACGTCAACGTGAAGGAGGCTACTCTGGTTCTGCACGATCATCACAGTACTCGCCACAACAGTCTTATCGTCGGCAGTCTAGTTCTCCTGGTCATGCTCGTGCATGTTTCTGCTGTGGAGAATTGGGCCACTACCAAAGTGAATGCCCACGAAGATCGGATGCCTGCCATAAGTGTGGTGTATGGGGACACTACAGTAGGAATTGCAGAAGGAACGATCCAGCTGCTGCTGCACCATCGTCGACTCGATCATTTGGAGGATCAAGTGGTGGTTCCGTCAACCGCCGGAAACAGCCAAAAAGGGGACAGACTAGTGCATTTCAGATTACCGTGGAGGAAGCTAGGGAAAACCCGGAGGTGGATGCGGGTACGTTTATAAGTTAAATTTATGCTTGCAATAATGATGTTTAATTCTGATATCAACAAGCCTTTTTGTGTCTACTGTTTTGAACAAACGACCAGTCATGACGCTGTTTAAGTTACTGGCTAGATTTGACATAGAAGTTACTAGTAACACATTAGCCGAGTTAGAATACCTATATCATAGTCGCACCTTAGAAAATTAAAGATGCAGTCTTCAAATTGGATCTTACTCCGATATCATTTAGTGAATGTAACGTAATAAATATAGAAGATGTCGACGTTATAAATAAGAATGACAATGTCAAAAAGGAAATATAATGCTACTTGAGGATAGTATACTTATTGATATGATAATTGATCAATAAGAAAGTTAAAGAGACTTTGGACAGTAATGAAATTTGCTTATACCGTAAAGAAAGGTCTAATACTACGATTCGGAATCTAAAAGAGATTCGGAGGTGGTCATGAGTTTTGTTTAAATTCTGGTGCCAATTAATTAAATCGTAACTACTGCATTTATGCAATCAATGTTAGTCTTTTGGACTAAGTTGATAGTTGTGATTGATGTTGGAATTGTTAAGTAACACATTAGTTAACGTAGATCATGTGTATCATGATTGTACTTTAGTGATTGAGGAGGTAATACTCAATGCTGACTTGATTTCAATAGAGATCGGTGATTTGATACGATAATTAGAAAGAATTTATTAAATATATGTGACAAGACGCATGTAGTTTGCAATGAAGGAATAATAAAGATAACTTCGCCGAAAGGAGGCGAGAAAAATTGTATATACGAGTATTGGAGAAGTGGGGATCAATGTCTAATGATGATTGTTAGGTCCCGAAAGCTGCTTGCTTAGGGTCGTGAGTCTTGTATGGTATATGCTATTGATACCAAGATTGAAGAGAGAACTGTGGCCGATGCGCCTGTTGTCCCAAATGTTTCCATAAATGTGTATGGAAGACTTGTCTGGTGTGGCACCTGAAAGACAAGTGAAAAGTTGGTATTGACTTGATTCCTGGAGCTTCTCCAAAAGTTTGTTATTCGTACTATTTTGTATCTACTGAATGTGCATAGATTAAAGTGGTTTGAACAAATTGACTATAATAAATAAATATCCGCTGCCGAGAAATGAGGATTATTCAATTAGCTGCATGAGAGCTAATTATTTTTCTAAGATTAATCTACGAATGGGATATGATTAGTTGAGGTCCGAAGAGGGAATGTACTGAAATTGGCTTTCAGGAATATTTATGAGCACTACGAGTCTCTGGTCACGATATTTTGATTAAGTAACACCCCAACCGTTTTATGGACATCATGAATAGAGATTTGTATATCAATGATGGGGGAATCGGTAATTGTAATTATCGATGACATTTGGGTATAAGTTTTAAGTTGAATCTGTCAAAACGTGAATTTTGATTACAATAGATTATAATTTGTGGTATGTGATTTCTAGAATTGGATCTCGGAGGATTCTGTTAAAAGAGGAATGATTGAGAATTTGGAATCTGTCTCGCAGTAATTACAGATTTAAGAAGTTTTCAACGATTGGTAGATTGTAGACAACTTGATTATTCAGTATATTTCATATACAGACTCGAGAAGTTTATTATTGGAAAGATTTTGCACAGATGTACGTGGGAAAGGTTATTAATATTGTTTTAGTATTCTAGACTCGATTATGTTAGAATAGAAGAGTTGTTTCATTTTCAACTCTTGGTTTGTGTTATAAGTGGGATTAAACACACATATAGCTATGAGTACAGCTTACTGACAACTGATAGAAGATCAGAATGAATGGACTATTTCCACATCGGAATATATGATGAGACACCTAAACCAATCAGTTTTGAGGGAAACGATGTAGTATAATTGTTAGTATCACCGATGAGGTGTACTACTTGTTTTGAAAAGTCGGAATATATTATGAATACTGTGGTAATGAAGAATAAGGAACAAAGAGATTAAAATAGTATTGATACGTTGGAAGAATCACAAAGGAGTAGACCATACGTGGGAGACAAAGGCGGAAATATTAAAAAAAAAAAAAGAAGTATCCGAAAATGTTTGAATCCGAGTAACTTCGAGGACGAAGTTGAGCGTGGTGGAGCCCATGCTGTAACATCCTCGGATTTAAATTATTGTATTTAGAATTATTAAAATATTAAGGAAAATAAAATAAAGATAGAACTCTTTATTTTATAAAATCAGTATTTTAATGGAACCAGATAAGTTGAAGGGTTGAATGTGTCAAAAGTCGGAAATTTGGAATAAAAGGGGGGAAGATAGTTTATTTCAACTCATTTGAAATTATTCTCACTCTCTCACTAAAACTCTCTCTCCCTCTCGGCTCTCTCTCTCTCTCTAAAATATTGAAGATTATCAAAAGTTGATATTTGAAGCTGAAAATCTGGATTTAGCTTGTATTCAAGGAACTAAAACATCTGCAATTGACGAATTGAGGTAAATATTTCTTGAACTCTTCGAATTTAAGAGTTTTTGGGTCGGTTTTTATAAGAACCGAAATTTAGATTTGGTGATGCAAATGTTAATGCATGTATGATCTGGTGGTGGATTAGTTGAAATCTATTGTATAAGATGCTATATATTAAATTTCAGCTTCAGATTCGACCTGGAAGTATGATTTCTGGAAATTAGTGTGTGTTTTAGTGTGTGTGGTCGAAAATGATGAAAAATGGTTAAAAAGGGGTGTAATTTGGTATAAAAACATGTTATTATTAGTGTTATAATGCTTGAAAATAGGTGTATTTTAGTGGGTATAAGTTATTGCATGTATGGGATAAACACGGAAAATGACTTAGATTTAAATCTGGAAAAATGGTCGAATCAAGAACAGATTCGAAAAGGTCCGAATTCGGATGTTCGAATCTGTTAGATTTCGAATCTGTTAAGGTCTTCGAATCTGGCACCATTCGAATCTAGGATAGATTCGAATCCAGCATATAATCCGAAATGGCTTATGATCCGAAATGTGAACAATCAAAAATGGGGCAAAAATATTCTAAGTGTTTGAATTCGGATGGGGTCCGAATTCGGTTGGGGAACCGAATTCGGATATGGTCCGAAGTGTTGATTTATAGAAACAGAAATAATTTCTAAGTGTTGGGGAAAAACGAATTGATCCGAATTCGGATGGTGGTCCGAATTCGATGAGGGACCGAACTGGCTATGGTCCGAATTTGGGACAAGTGTGGTACGAACTCGATGTGGTCCGAAGTTGTTATGAGGTCCGAATTAGGATCTATTGGGGACCGAATTCGGGGTCCGGATCCGAAAAATGGATCCGAAATATGAATCAATTATTGCAAAACTTATCAAAATTTGGTTTTATGGAATCAAACAGTTATTGACACGATATTTTGTTACAACTGACGTACAGGTCCCTTGTGGTGTTGTTTAACCCACAGTGTGGTACTTTGTGGATCCGGTTGAAAGCCCGAAGAGAAATAAGATTGATTAAAGTTTATAACGCACCCACTGTGAGTACAGTAGATTTCGCATGTTTATATTTGTTTTATGTAAGCTTTGCCTGCTGAGACCTGTTGCTTCAAATTAATTGTTTGGAATTCTACTAACTTGCGTAGATTTAGATGCACATTCTTACTTGTTGCATGTCCTTTTGGTTGTTGTGCATCTAGTGATGGACCGGTGGGTCGCATCGATTACTCTGATGTTACTGTGCTATATGACCTGGAGCTGATCCCTCCTAGGCCCGGTAGGCAGTATGTCATCCCCGATCGTACGTTTGTCTCAGATGGTATGTTTAAATGCCGAGCTGTGAGCTCGAAGGGGCTGCGGCTCTGGTCCGTACTTTGTGTACGAAGAGGATATCCGATGTTGGTCATCTGTGTTATCCTTGGGCTTCATAAAAATTTATAAAATGCGCAATCTATGTATTCAATAAGCATTCGCTTACGTTTTAGTTGTTGTAATTTTTACAGGAAAAGGAAAATCAGCTGCGGGCCCATCTAGTTAGGTTGTTGTTTGAAGTGAATTGAAGACTCAGTTGCTTATTTGGTAACTTAATTGTTGAGTTTATTGTTGTAATAAATTTGGGATAATGTAATGTAATGGAAGATTTTTAGATATAGACATGTAACCTTTGTAGCACTGTAGAGTGATTTGAAACTGTTGTAATACTTTATTTTGGTACTTTAATTGCTTCCGCACTTTAATTAAGTAATCAGATCATTATGTAATTGATGTATTGGTGATTAATCCTGGGTGTCTTGTTAATGGTGGTTGTTGTGGCAAGGGTGTCACAAAGAATCTTCATTCTCCAAAACTGATATCGTTTCCTTATCGAAGAAACCGCCTTGTTTTTTTCTCCGATTTGCACGCTAAACTTGGATATAATGGAGGGATGCACCAAGAACGTGAAGCGGAAGTTGAAATCTGAAGCATTGGTAAGGACACTTACATGCATTTGGGGTTTTGTTTGGTTTATTTTTTATTCAATAAAAAACCCTAGTTTCTGAACTCATTACTTTGGGTTTAACATATTGTTTGATGCAATGCAGCAACCTACAAGGAGAAGCAGTCGTATTCAATTCAAGTCGAGGTTTGTTAATACCTCCGAAACACCCTTGCATTTGTCGGACGAGGAGGGTTCATCTTGGGAGACGGAGACAATGTCTGAGTTGGGAGGACAAATGCATTCATCCAGTGGTACGAGTCATTCAAAAATTTGTGATTTTAAGTTGTTAGTATATGATGCATTAACAAATACGGGTGTCCTTTAAATACTGCACCATAAATTTAGGGGTTATGAGTGTCTGATTGTGTATGTGTATGATGTGTTGAGCTGTTGTTTTTATTGTTGTATTTATTCCTCCATAAAATATGAAAAGTGTGCTAATTGACACTGTATTGATGCAAAATTACTTTGATTCTGTTTATTAATGCACCACTATGCTCTTGTTATGTGGGATGATTTAAAGTTGTTGATGCACCGGTATGTTCACAATGTGCACCATCTGGTTGTATTTAGTATGAAGTGTGGTTGTTTAAATATTATGTTTTTTCATGCATGTAAGGGGGTATTTTGATTGTTCATAATATTAAATTTACTAAAGCTTTTTTGGAATGTTATGTTGTACAAAATATGATGTTTGTGGGAAATCAGTTATTACTATATAGGTTTTATTCAAGGTTGCTATGTGGACCTATGATGCATTAAGGGTTACAAGTGGTTTTGTAAGTGTATGTTATTGCGGTATGATAAACGGTTGATTCTGATTTTATTGGTACACTGATATGTTCACGTTGTGCACTATGTTGTTGTTTAAAATTTTGGTATGGCGTTGTTTTCAATGTGCACTAATATAATACATTAAGATTGTTGAACCTTAATCTGCTAATGCACCAATATGCACTGATAATGGAATGTTATGTTAATGTTGGTATTGCACCAGTAGTGTTGCATAATATTTGATACATTCTGTTGTTAATGATGTTGTATGTTTTGTGACATGTTAGGGAAAAAAATCGCAGAAAATGTGGATGAAGGAACGAGTAAGTTAAGGATTACAAACGAATCGAGTGCCATCAATAACAAGGCGCTGATTGTAGCAGGTAACAAGGGGGAGGTTACAAACATTAAGTCAGCATTAGTGATCACTGGTGAAGGTGAAAAGGAACGAGTACGGGTTAAGAGTTTCTCGAGAATCAAACAGGAGGCAGGGGTAAGTGATGCACCAAAGAAGAAAAAACGCAAGATAACTATACAACCCAAGGCGCGGTATAATTCAATCCTGTCGCGTAGTTCACCAAAGGCGTTGTTAGAATGCAACCAACAACTTACGGACATCCAAAGAAGGGATTTAATTTCTATTGGTTTTGAACATGCACTCGGTCTTGGAGTTGATGAGGTACCTTCAAAGCTCGGCTACTGGGTTGTAGACCATTTCGATCCAGAAATGTGTGCAATAAAGACTGATAGGTGGGTTATACCAATAACAGCAGACGTGGTGCATGAAGTGCTTGGATTACCCCAAGGCAATATACCGATGGTAAGGTTGGAAAAGAACTCAGAAAACAAGAAACTTATCAAGCGTTGGAAAGCACAGTTTAAGAGAGGAAAAAGACTTTACCCACGCACTGTTTCTGATGAGATCAAGCTAGATCATTGTAAAAGTGGAGAGATGTTGGTGCTGAATTACCTTGTAGTGTATACGTCATTGATGATGGAAGGTACGAAGTCCGGGTTTGCAAATTCGAAGGTCCTTCATTACATAACTAAGCTGAACAAGATTAAGGAGATGGGCTGGTGCACATATATGGTTGAAGCTTTGAAAGTATGCAAAGACGGTTGGCGACGTGATGGAAGTACATACTTCAGTGGTCCCCTAACATTACTCGCGGTATGGTTACGTTAAACGATTGTTTATAGTCTTTTTAATGTGCTCTATTTTGTATATGCATCACATTTTGTTGATTCTAACTACATTAATTTCATTGTTGTAAATATTCAGTTGGTCTATCTTCATCGCACCACGTGTGATGGGTGGGTGAATTTGGATAGAACCAATCTTGCCATTCATGCGTGGGACAGGTCCATGATGAAGGAGAGGGAGATAATGGAAATAAAGTTAGGTGGTTTTGGATTGGGTGATGTTGTCGAAGGTGTGGAAGTCGACAGTGAGGAGGATGACGATAATGAAGATGATGTAGCTGATGATGAATCTGGGAGGGATTGTGACGAGGATGCGGAAAATGAATATGAATCTGACGGTGGTCTTGAGGTGTACTTGTCTGAGATAAAGGAAGAAACAAAAAGAAAGAGGCTGTTAGCAGATGCGACTCGTGTGTTGCCCACCGTTAATGCTGAAACAAAAGGTAATTTTTTAATATTGTTTGTGCTATTATTTCATTTTATATAATGTTTAGTTTTTGTTTTGTGTGTACGCACATAATACAATAATATATAATGCTTGTCAATCATCGAAGTTTCAGCACCAGTTGTGGGTGAACCGGCAATGGAGATGGATACTGGTTCAAAAATCAACGCACAAGTGGTGTTGTTTGATGCACCATGTTACAGCCCACTAAAGTATGCTGCTGAAAACCAAGGTTTGGATGGTAAGGCTATTTCAGCACGCGTCTGATGTTTTATTTTGTGTATACATTAACATGAGTTTTAAAAAATGATCATATATTATCAAGCAATTTACTAGTGCTAACATGGAATATGTTTTTGTTAATGATGCGGATGTGACTGAGTATTCTGCTGATGCAACAACGGCCAATGTTGCCGATTTGAATTCAGTTCCAGAAAATGAAGGTGATGGAGTCAATGCAACAGCTGGTTTGCCAAGATCCCGAGATCCAGACAATGAAGCAACAGTCGAGGTAATGAATTATTTGTAAAAATACATTGAACGATTTTGCAAGAATAGGTAGTTCACAATTATTAGATCCTTCATGTTAATATAGAATATATCACCACTAATGCGTTGATCGTTATATTTGTTTGCTGTTTAAGTTCGTGATGCACAATGATATGATGATATTATTTATAAATTGATGTTTAGGAATCAGGTAGTATTAATTAAATATGACGCAGAATCATCTTCATTGTCGTCATAACTTGGAATTTGGTAAATATGATGCATTGATACTACCTGTTTTTTTATTGTTGTATTTATTCCTGCATAATTTCACACTGTGTTGATACATCAGTATGTTGGTGCTTATTCTTTTACTGCATCAATATACACTGATTATGTAATGTGATGCATTGCATGATGCTGCATCATTATGCTCATATTGTGCACCATATGGTTGTTTAAAAATATGATGTCTTCTTGTTTAAATATGAGGTTTTTTCATGCATGTTAGGGGGTGAAAAATGATGTTCATAATTTGTAATTTTGTAAAGCTTTAGTAATTTTATCATCAGATCAAAATATGATGTTTCCCATAGTGTATTATGCGGGTACTAAGGTATGAATATTCAGGGTTAGCCATCAATAAATATGATGCATCAAGGTTTGCAATTGATTATGTGTGTGTCCGTTATTGCGGGTATGATAAACAATTGATTGTGATGCAGGAATGTGTTCGGAAGTTTGGCGGCTGTTTAGATGAGTTCAAAAACATAAAGGGTGTTATGTCATTGGACTTGGAACGTGCTATTGTCCGTTATCCCCAATTGAATGCTCTTAAAAACATTCAGAAGATGTGGTTGGACTGCATTGAAGATGAGCATCTTCGGTTGGGTGGGACTAGAAAAATTGGCCAGGAAGGAGTTGGTGCTGAAGCGGTTGTCTTTGGATTACAAGACAACGATCAGATGGGTTTTACAACGCTGCCACCAAAGATTCAAGCTGTTGATTCGTGTGTGGGCGATCAGAAGCAGGATGATGAAGCTGCACAGGTTTAGGGCCAGCTTCAAGCATGTTTAGTGCACTACTTTTGAATGCATCGTTTAGTACAATATGTTAATGATAACGGTCTGTAATATAAAACTAACTACTAATGCATTGCCTGGACCAGTAACCTAGGACATATACAACACCTTTTGTACATGTTATTGTAAAAACTATGATGCCGGGTAATGTACAAACTACCTTTTGCATAACGAATGACCTTGATTGTACACGTAATAATGTGCATCCGTTTCCTGATTGAATACTTCGAATGCAATACATTGCACCAAATTGTGGGACTGTGCATGTAATCAAGTGTGTCTGGAACAGGTTGGCCAAATTTCAGATACTCAATGGATGTGTTCACAAACAGTCTTGGACCAGATTGACAAAACGATATTGCAATATACAAAAGAAAAGGTTGCGAAGATGCAACAACTTTTGGATGTACCGTCCTTTAGCCCGGGTTTAACACAAGAGTTTCCGGATGACATTTGTGTGTTAAAGACCCCTACCCCTTTGAATGTTATTCAACATTGTGATGATGGCAATCGGAGCATGCTTGATCCAACAATGCACCAAGAAGTGAAGGAAGTTAAGCCTAGCGATCATACTAGGAGGCCAAAACGTATTGCCAAGCCTGCAACGTATATGAGGTCGCCATTTCACAAAAGAATAATTGATGTGGATGGAAGTTTATCAAAACTTGAAAGTCAAGTCTCATCGGCGTTTTTTTCTTTGCGTAAAAATCCGATGTAAGTACGCTTTGACAAAACATGCATGCACAAAGTAGTATTGTACACATTCAGTTGGTTTGGTGTTGTTTATGATGTATAATTGATTTATTATGAATTCATATTATCGGTTTCCGATAGGGTTACAAATTTGTTTAATCAAAATTATGAATTGTGTGCAGGGACATAGTATTCGAGACAACTACCAATGTCGTATCATACAGATACCTATTGGAAAGTTTGATTCCAGGCCTGTACGTTATAAACAGCGCAGTAGACTGTTGGGTGACTATATTAAATCATGAAGAGCAATACAGAAGTGAAACTTCTCCGCATCGTCTTTTCTTTATATCACAATGCCTTGTAAGTACATATGCATCTACTCTTCATGCAACATATTTGATAAACAAATAATTGTTAGTGATATTGTTATGATTCTAATGATGCATGAATCAGACTCAAGGTGTGATGGATGGATTAGTCCAGTTTGATGAGGCGTACGAGATGTTTAAGGCTAATGTAGGGCATACCCTTGTTGGAGAATTATCGGTGAACACGGTGAAGGATGCAGAACTGGTACAAACATCTAACCATATGATTGTAGAATTGTGTTCGTTTGTAATTTTGTATAGTCACTTAATGTTTGTAACATATTAACATAAATGATGCATCATTATACATCAGGTATTTTTCCCGATCATAAATCATTTTCATTTCTACGTCGTTGTTTTCAACTTGAAGAAGGTGACTGTTACAATTCTCGACAACATACAAGCAAATGTTCCAGTCCAAAACAAGTACGGACGTGTCATTGAAACACTGGTAATGTTTGTTTTTAATGCTTTTTGACCACGATGCATTATCGTGAAACATTGTTGAAACTAATTAAATGTGCGTACATTTTATTTGCAGCAAAAACTTTTTTCACGATATCTTGACTCAATTGGACACCCCGCATGCGTTCGTGTGTTAAATGTCAAACCAACAAACCCACCTTTGCCGTGGGGAAAGCAGGAGGAATACATTGACTGTGGAGTATTCGTCATGCGTCATATGGAAACGTATATGGGGAAACCCATTAAGGAATGGAATCACGGGTTGACATTTAGCATAAAAAAACAAGTGAACCAGTTAAACAAGTTGCGGAGGCGATACATCACCAAGATACTGATGCATCCTATTAATATTCACCGAGAGACTCTACTTCAGGAGTTCCTGGATTTTGATAAACTCCCATCGGACGAAAAGAACAGGTTAGCGGAGAACGCGGAAAACATAAAAGAGGCTCGTATTGATACGTATTTGTGAGGGAGTTTTACATGTTTGGAACTTGATTTCAGTTTCACGATCACATTAGTTATGCGTTAGAATATTGTCGTTTCAACTTTATTTAAGTATGGTGCGGTTTGATATTTGTTTTATTTAGGTGTTTTGACAGCGCAGTAGGACAATGAACATATATGTTTTTGTCGTTTCAACTTTATTCCACAAGATGTTTTTGAATATTAGCTTTTGGTAATAGAGTTGTGTTATTTTTCAAGTCCGATAAAGAAAACATAACTTATGTGTTTTTGTTGCACCAGTACGACAGATAATCTCGGACATTATAGTGGTTGCAAAATTAATCGTTGATTTAGTAACAATATTGGTGGAATTATATTGTTGGTTCACAAAGAAATACACATGACAATGTTTCAGGATATATTTGGCGAACACAATTAACTCCAATCCAACACGCATACATATTGTTGCATTGGTAATAACAAATATAGACAACAAGGACTCCGATACAAAAAATAATTGTACGCATATATGTGTTGTGCACGAATGGTGATTGCTTCCAGCGGTTTTTTGTTCATTGAAGCATACTCAAAGTAATCTTTTATTTCGTATCAACAATATTGATGAAATTTGTATCAACAATATGCACACAAGTGTTGCATTGATAATTGCAATATGCACACAAAGACTCCACAAGTAAAAATGTTTGGCCATGTATGTTTCAAACACGAATAGTGTGCGCGTAGAATAAAAATGTTTGGCCATTATCCACCGAAACATTACAGGTTTTATTGATGCCTACTGACATCAAACATAATTGGTGCAATAATCGGAAAACATGTAGAATTAAATAATTGGTGCAATATATTAGATGGTGCACCGACGAGAACACATGTTTGTGTGCAAAAAAAAAAGTAGTCAATTCATCGTTGCAAATTCTCAAAAAAAATCTTGTAGTAACAATAATAGATAAGCAAACAAGTATCTAAGGTCACTATGCCTTATTCACTAGCTCTATACTTGTTAAAACTAATGTTTACTCATTCTTCTTAACCACCTTCTTGGGGCAATTTCGTGAGTCGTGAAGAGTTTTCTCCTTGCATACCCTGCATTGACGTTTTTTCCGGTTGCCAACGGTGCTAGCCTTCTCACGCGCACTAACCATTCTTTTCCTCTTACTGCAACCTTTATTCCGTATTCCTTTTGGTGCGGTTATTTCGACCTCTGTTGGTAGTTGTGCACCTATTAACTCCTCGATTGCCTCTTGTTTGCTTCGTACACGTGTACACTTGAAACCATGCATCATATTGTCTTTTATATGTTTTAACTTGCCCGTAACATCACGTATCGCCTCAATGTCGTTTGCAGCCATGCAAATTATCTCATTGTAAACACTTTGCATTTCGCGAAGAAGCTGGTCCGATGTCACTGAAGCATCACTTGAATTTTGTTTATGCGTTGTGCGCGCCAAAGCATCCCTGGTCCATCGCTTTGGTACGTATTTCGGTGGGATATCATCGGTACCGGTTAATCGTAGTGCGTATAATATATGACGACATAATAGCCCACGCCGCTCAAATAGTTTACAACAACATGATGCGTCAGCTTCACCGGGTGTTAATATGACCTGCAGCATATGAAATTCATTAAATATGCATAGTGTATTGAAAGGTTGTGTTTACTTTCAATGTTGAAATTGAACCATTACCTTACGTTTCGCATTGATTTCCATGTCTAGCACAGTACATACCTTCCTTCCGTCATCTATGTCGTCAAACATGTTTGATGACATACATTTCATTGCAGAGTTGTAAATCTCTTTCTGATATTCTTTAAATATTGACCGTGTAAAGAGTTCTGCCACAACTCTTTCGGACTTGAACACAGTTTGGAAGGTTGGTGTTGTGTCCATGGTCTTCAGGTCAAGTAACCGCTGGTTCTCTTGTTGGGTATCCATAGCGGATTCAAACTGATCGTATAACTCAAGAAGAGTTGAGTCACTGTTTGTAAACAATTTCAAAAACGAGTTTGTGCTCTCTGATTGTGATGTAGTACGCATCAACCCATTCAAAGGCATGTCAAGGGAAAATGAGGGAATCCAGTTATCACGCATATTGAACAACTCGATAAACCAGTTTACCTTGTCAAGGTTATAGTCTTTCATCAATGAATTCCACATGCATTCAAATGCCTCGGGTCCGTTTGTTTTGTTCCACACAACACTGCTCCAACGACCCAAAAATGTTTCATCATTGCATAATTTGGATCCAACCTGGGAGGCAACAATAATAGTTTTTTCTCATACACGTTGCATAATAAATTCCATTTTAAAAAATTATGCGTACCTTCTGTTGTAATTTGGTTGCAATATGCCACATACAGAAACGATGTTTTGCAGTTTTGAAAACGGTAGGGAATGCTTTAATTACAGCGGGGTCTTGGTCAGTGAACACAAACGTTGGCTCTCTACCATGCGCATCAAGGAACGCATTCATCAACCATGCATATGACTCTTCATCCTCGTGAGCTATCAGACCCGCGCCAAAGCTAACGCATTTCTTGTGGTTGCTTATTCCTGTGAATGGTACAAAAACCATATCGTATCTGCATATGAATAAAAGTAATATTATTGTGCATTGATACATGACTAAAATATACGTTATACGAAAAAAATAGCCTTCGAATGTTAACTGACGTGTTGGTGCGGTATGTTGCATCAAATGATATTGTATCACCAAATGCATCGTAATTGCGTTTAGCATTGTCATCAGCCCAAAAAACACATGACAATGCCCCCTCAATGTCACACGTGTATTGCATGGAGAAATTGGTGCCATCATTGTTAACCCTCTTTTTCAACTTGTCAATGAACATTTGCACATCATTGTCACCAATGAAAAGCCTAATATCCCTTCTAAAATTTTTAAAATCATCTTTTGTTGCACCAATATCTTTGAATGAACCATGTACCTGCCTTAGCAACTTATGAACTTTTGTTTGGCCAAAGTTTACATTTCCCGCCCTGTGTATGAGAGCTTGTTGTGTGAAGTCTAACCTCCGTGCAGAAGTTAATAAGTGCCTATCTTCCTTGTCGACAAACTCATGGTTATGGAACTTTATGAAACGGTAAACTTCATACTTCCCAGATTTTAACAGCCTAAAACCGACCGATGCAGGACAGTTTGTGCGGGTAGAAGCGGAGCATCGTTTCTTGCTACTTGATTCGTCCTTCGTATCACCAGAAACTGCTTCACCGGCTTTGCTACATATTAATAGTTTCAATGTTATTATACCTTGACGGTTGGTTTTTTGTGTCGACCTACGAACTCGAAATCCAGTAGCTTTTGCATATTCCTCATAACATCGGATACATTCATCCAATGTCTCGTACACGTTGCCTTTGTATGGGAGGTTCAAATCTGGTGCATCTGGTACTCGATATAACGTCCCTCCAGGAGACGTAAATTCATTACTGTCGCATCCTTCGCTTGGGAACCCAAATGCTGCAAAATGCAAAATCGATTTTGAGAAATTCGACACAAAAAACTATGTGTTGCTATTAATTAAACAGCACAGAATTTATTTGTGCATTATTTGCATCAGGTCATGGATTTTTCATCATGTGGTGAATTATAACAGGATCAACAATTCATTCATAACCACCTTTCATTCAAATATATTGGTGCAAACAGAAATGGTTACCAAAAAAATGCATTTATAAACTTTAACACAAAATCCGAACGATGCATCAATATAGACAACGCATTAACACACAAATGTGATGTCTAAAACCATTAAAGTGTATAGCAACGTGCAATGACTGTATACGTGTTCGTTTTGCATGTTGATGATTATGTTTGATGCTACGATATGATCAAACTACGAATAAAACATTATTGTTTTTTGTTGTTTCGATCTGATGAACATACGAATAATGATCCAGAGTTGATTTGCATCACTTACACTGGTTGTTTGATGTTTCTGTTCCGTTCGGTATGCTTGAATGATCATCCATAACCATTGTCTTTGCTTCAATGAAAAACACAGATAGCACACTTCAGTATTTCCGGTCAATAACAAATCTGAGATCAATGCTGCGTGTGAAACCAGGTCTGCATCAACGTAATGCACGTTTGAATTATCTTGATCATTATGGAATCTTTTAAAAATATGGAATGATTTTCAAATCCCATTAAAATCTGGAATGAGGAGAAATTAAAGGGATTACAGAAATTTAAACAACAAATATTTAGATTCTATTAACTAAAACTCTAGTTGAAATCCCAGAAATACCCTTAATGGTGAACCGCGGTGCATCTCGGACATTATCGGTGCATTGCGGTTTTCACGAGTTTTCACATGCATGATGGTTTTCCATTGAACCCCCCTCTATATATATATATATATATATATATATATATATATATATATATATATATATATATATATATATATATATATATAGAGAGAGAGAGAGAGAGAGAGAGAGAGAGAGAGAGAATTATTATAGAATCTAAATTTGGTACAATACTGTATAACGAACTTTCAAAATTAAATAATATATAAATTTTAAAATAAAAAATACGGGAATTAAGCTTAAAACCTTCAAGTTGGATTATTTTTTTTTTATGAAAACCCCCAATAATTTTTCGTAGCACAAAAAACTCTCAGTTTACTAAAATCCTCAAAATAAGTTTTTTTTTCAAAAAAATTAATTGCAACCTGATGAACCAGTTGCAATCTGCTGACCAGCCTGGAAAAAAGGTCTTAGAATTGTTCCTTCAAGCTCTGATAGTTTTGTGCTTACTGCTTATGTTGATGCTGATTGGGCTAAGGGTGTCATGCTCAGAAAATCACTTAGTGGTTTTTGCGTTTTCTTAAATGGGAACTTAATTCTTGGAAAAGTAAAAAGCAAAAAAAATTGTTTCTCGTTCTTCTGCTGAGGCTAAGCTTCGTGCTTTAGCCTCTGTTGTGTCTGAAATCATTTGGGTCATAAAAGTGTTGCAAGATGTTAGTGTTGTTGTTCAGTTGCCTGTTAAGATTTTTATGAACAGCAAAGCTGCTATTTTAATTGCTGGTAATCCTGTTTTTCATGAAAGGACTAAACATTTTGAACTTGATCTTTATTTCGTTAGAGAAAAAATTATGGCTAGTATTGTACAACCTGTTAAAGTTGATTCTGCTGATAATATAGCAGACATGTTTACAAAAGGTTTGAGTGTTAAGCTTCATGAGTTTTTGTGTGACAAATTGAACTTGTTAAATTCCTTCCACAATTAATTTGAGGAGGAGTGTTTGGTGCAAGTTAATTGTTTGTCTCAGGTTCTGGGCTGTATTTTGGGCTGTGCCTGGTGTTTGGGATTCCTTATCTGGGCTTCCAAGGCTGTGGCTACTGCATTTCAAATCATGCGTTTGCTTCTTTTCTTTGGATGCTAGGGTTCCAACTGCCTATTTAAAGGTAAAGTTCCTGGTAGGTTTACACATAAAAATTTGATATATATCGTTTTCATCTATTTTTTCTTTAGAAAGATTTGAAGTATTTCTTCGTTGTTAGTTCCTGATCGTTGTTTTTGTAGTTTGTTGATTGTATTTCTCTTCATTCTTTGTAATAGAATAGGGGAGAGGGTGATTATATTTGGTGGTATAAATCACTGTGTAATTTTCATGTAGTGAGGTTTTGTGTAATTAGTTTTTGGTCTTTGACCGGTGAACGATTAGGGTTAATAGAAATTATCAGTTGTTAAATGCTGGTGTTCTTGTTTTTTTGTTGATTGTTTCTGCTTTAACGAACACATATGCATGTAGTTTATTGGTAAAAATCAAAGGCTAAAAGAATAACATATATAGTTCCATCACCATTCACCATCCCAAGCAATTGAGAGAGATATGATTTGTTATGGGTATCAAAAGATAATGACTACAGATCGAATTTAATTAAAGAACCTCCCTCGCTCTTAATTAATTAATATATAATAATATAATATAAGAGATTTAATTATTTAAGTACACATACAAACATGGAGGCGACATCCTGGCACGCCAACTCGACAATATATTTTACAATCCCAATCGAAATCACACCATATGTTACTACTGGCACCATCATTTTTTGTCTTTGATACTTCTTCTTGATTTGTTATTGATCCCGACTCACCCAAAGCATATGATATCTGCGTACCTATATATACATATACAAACCATGTTAATTTCCATTAGTAATTAAGTAACTAACATGCATAATATATATATATATATATATATGTGTGTGTGTGTGTGTGTGTGTGTGTGTGTGAGTGAGAGAGAGAGAGAGAGAGAGAGAGAGAGAGAGAGAGAGAGAGAGAGAGAGAGAGAGAGAGAGAGAGAGAGAGAGAAATTAAAGAGGGATATATATGAAGAATGAATTGAATACCATAGATTGAAAGCAACAATGTGAATAAGAAGATCATTTTCAATGAAGTAATTTGCCCCATGTTTTTTTAAATAATAAGGAAGACTTTTTTATCAAACCAATTCAGAGACTAAACTTTTCTTAACACCAATATCGTTTCAATCTTTTGCCTCCATATATATAGAGCTGGAGCATATATATCTCATAATCATGGTTAATTAATAGTATTTTCATATTTTGTACTGAATTTAATTACTCATAATTGGTTTAAACATTCATTTATTGACATAAACCATCCCTTTTTATATTAAATCATGGTTTTTACTTTTTTTCTATAAAAGAATCTTATTACACACACACACACACATATAGACACACACACATACATATAGAATATGGTTCGTGTGAGTGCCTAAAAAATGCAGAGTACGGTGAGTACCTGTGAACACACAGGTTTCGGATGTGAACATGTTCTTAAAAAAAAAAATTTAATTTTTTTCCATATTTATTTAGTTGCAAATATATAAGGCTATTTGAAAAAAAAGTACATACATTCACACTTTCTGGCATCTTAAAAGTCATGTGAACGTGAAATAATTTATGTGAACATACGTTCACAACTGTGCAGTTCATGTGAACACACACATTTCACATAGTTCTAGTGTGTATTTATGTGTGCTTTTTTACAAGTAGTCTTACATTATTGATAAAAACATGATCATGAAAAAAAATTTCATAAAAAATTGTTTAAGCGAGGTACCTCCGGTACTCCGCAAAACTAATGGTACTCATTTGAACCCATATATGTGTGTGTGTGTGTGTGTGTGTGTTCAAGTGAGTACCAACTATTACGCAGTGCACCTGAATGTACCACGCTTAATTATTTTTTTAAAATTTTTTTTCATAAACATGTTTTAATTAACATTACACAGATGATATATAAATTTCACGCAAATTCACACATTCTAAGTGCATGAAATGACGCATCATATAAATGCACGTTCACATATACGCAAATTTATTTAAGTGTATTTACACATCAGTTTTTAAGAGCTAGGAAGTGTGAATGTATGTGAAATTTACATATGATCTTCGTAATGTTATTTAAAAATATTTACTAAAAAACATTTATTTTTTTTTTTGAAAATTGATACTTTCTGGTGCGCTACATAACAAGTTGTACTCTCTAGAACCATGTATATTAAATCATGTTTTTTACTTTTTTTTATATAAAAGAATCTTATTATACACACACATATGGTTCCTTAACAGAAGTTTTTCATATATAGAGTCTAAAGACGTTCGATATAAACGATGTATTTAGCAAAAACCAGTTGAAGCTTATTGTTGGAGCTGAAGTTTATGGTAGGTGCATCTTTTATTTATACACGTTTTTGGTAAATTAATTGAAGTTGAAACTGAAAAATATAAAGTAAGATAAAAGTAAATAATAAATCATAATGACAATTTTATTTTAACATAAGCTAAAACTTCTTGCAGGGGCGGACATGTGTGTTAGTTGGGGGTGGCACGTGCCACCAGTCCTTCCGTCAATAACTTTGTTTCGTAGTATAATTTTTTGCTATTTTTATTTGTGCAACCGGCAGTTCTTTGAACGTACAACCGTGCTTTTCAAATATTAAAAAAAATATTAGAATAATTTAATCAAGAAATTTATAACCTTCAATATAAAAAATAAATTTGCAGTATAATTATTTATGATTTAATGTAACAAATAAAAAAATAATAAATTAATGATATAAAGCCTAAAATTAAATACCCAATAATTCATTTATTATTTATAATTCTTGTTCATTTCATCAAATCCATACCGTAATTCTTATCCAACACCAATTTTTATAAGACATCTGTTAATATTTATCGTTGTTAACCCGACCCGAACAATCTAATTAACAAAATTATAAAATCGACAACACTACTCAAATTTGGGTCACCGGCGACCAAAAATTCTGAGTCCGCCACTGACTACTTGAAGTAGCTTATGATATAAGATAGGAAAATTATTTAAACTAGCAGACAACTTTAAGGTTTTTGTGCAAAAACCCTGATAGTAACATATAACGAGCAATAACTTAAAATGACATATCCATATCGATTGAAAAATTAATTAATCGATTTTTTGTTATAATGCATCATAGAAGTGTAAAATTTAAAAAAAAAAAGATTAATTTAACATAGAAAAATCATTAAAAATAGCAAAATATAACCCAATATGGTTCATATTTATTTAACCTGTTATAAGCTAAACCCATTTTAAATCATTATACTCGTTACACCACCAACACTCTGTCTTCATATCCTACCCATTTTACCAATTTAACATCTCGTTGTGTATTTGTGTTATGCAGCGAGTCCAGACAGCCCCACCGATAAGATTGTGGACATATGTGACTTTTTTTTCCCGATATGCACGCTAGTTGTATTGAATTATTGTACCAAATTTATCCTAGAGATTCATATTTAGAGCATCATTATCTAGGAGATATTAATAAAAAGGTTACTTCTCTAACAAAAATCCTAGAGATCATGTATTTTTCACTACTTTACCATAAAAATTATACACACACGTATAGGATAACTACAGAACCTAATTTAGTACGGAACTACAAAAATCAAATTTCAAAATTAAATAACATAAAATTATTAATTTTTAGACCAAAAAAATTATACCAAGAAAACAAAAGGTTTAACATTTTCAAAACCTGACTGAGGATTTTATATAATTTTAGAAATTTTTAAATATTTTACGTTAAATCCTCTGAATTTTATATATTAAACATGAAATAAACGTTATAAATTTGAATAGTCTACAACAAATATTTATAAACACTTTATTTATTGTGAACAAATCACGGGCAAGACCCATCTTTTGCAATGGAATGCAACAAAGGTAGCTTCATCGGGTTTCATTTCTCTATATAAACCATCTATATAAAAAGTACAGTATTTGGTTCGCACCCTTACTTAGGTGTCGTTTGTTTTTTAAGATATTATATGTAAAATACTTTTTTTCATGTTTATAGACGTCTTCAAAAGAAAAGATGGTATAAAGGTTTTTGAGCTGCAGAAACAAGATCGTTTGTTTTTTAAATTAGAAAACTTGTGTTTTTTAGTATAAGACAATAGTTTTATAAAAAATTGGTTTGGTTGGAAATTTTATATAAATTATTTGAACTTATATAAGCATAAATAATTGTTGAATGTTTCAGAAAATTTATATAAATTTAAAAAGCTACTGAATTTTTACAAATTGTTTTTAAAAAGCTATCATTCATGCATATATTTTGGGTTAAAAAACTTGTGTTTTATTGTTTATGCGTTTAAAAAAAACCAGTCAGCACAAAATTCACATATCATATCTCTCTTTGCGGTTAAAAGACTCCTCATATCATCTCTCTCTCTCTCTCTCTCTCTTTCTTTCAGAAAACCAAAATTCCCCACCGCCATCGGTTTCCTTTACCGGCACCTACACAGCTCGTCACTCCGTCACCAGTCCACCCTCCACCATTCTGTCAGCACAAACACTCCTCCACCACACCTCCACCCCTCACCATTTCGTCGGCACAAGCACGCACATCTTCACAAACTTATCTCTCTCTCTCTCTGCGCGAAGACACCACCACCACAAGCCACCACCGTCTCCATCTTTTCTCTCTTCTTGTCTCTCTCTATCTGCAGATTGGTTTGAGCAGAAAACTCCGAGCCAAATTTGAGTGTCATTGTCGCTGCCAGATTTCTTACTCTAATCCAGATTGCTTATTTAGATTTAAAGGTTATTTATTAATTTTTTTGTTAAATGAAATGTTGTTGATACATTCTTCAAATCGATATTTATTGATGATTTATAGTTTAGATCTATGTGTTTTGGTTTTATTTTGATTTTCCGTCGAGTTCTGGTAAAGATTCTGGTGACCGACGTATTTTGAAGACAATTTTTGGTTTAATCTTATTTTTGCAGACAAGTTTTTTATCTGCAAAAATAATAAAGCAATTAGTAGATCTTAAAATATCTTTTATCTTTAAGAAAACAAATAATCTTCAAAAAAAATCTGCAAACAAAAAACAAACAAACCCTTGTCATCTGCTTAATTGCTTCTACATGTTTAATGCCTTTTTGGTTTTCCTTCAATTTTGATTTACATTAGCAGCCCTTCCTTGCTTTACTAACAGCTGATAACTGTATCATATGTAACATCATTAGGGACACATTTATTTTGAACCATTCTATCCAAAACACTTGCCGCTTTGTCCACTTCCTTTTAGCCATGAGACTATCATGACCACCCCCCCCCCCCCCCCCCCCCCAATAATCAACCATTCATATGTAATTTTAATAATATCTTAATACATTGCCTAGAAAACAAATATTGTTAACACTTTGGTTGAAAACTTAATAATACAATATAAAATTATTTTGACCCCTCTAGATAGATTTTTTCAAGTTCCGCCACTAAAAACCCCAAATTAAACTTTTCCCGGCAGGAACACCACCCCTTCACCGTGGCCCCGCTGAATTTTTCCCCGTGAAATATGGTGAAATACCCTCTCGGCTTTCTCTCTCTCTTCTTCTCTTCTCTCTTTATCTCTCTGGAAATTAATTGGGTAATGTATATTGGGAAAAAATTATTAGAATGATGGATATTTCAAAAAAAAAATTAGAATGAAAATGATGGAGAGTGTCCAAAATGATAGATTTCGAAGGGGTGAGTAAATCTCTCACCCTAAGGATATTCTAGATTACTTTATTTGGAACGCACCCAAAAAAACCATATATTGAAAAAACACTTCAAAACGTAGTAACTTTTATTTCAAATATGTAACTCATATATTGCTTTTCAGTTTTCATCGTTTATAAAATTGTATAATGAATTTAGGCGGATGATTAGTCGTGTTTCCCTACTACAAAAACGACCTTTACCGAGGGAAATATCCCTCGGTGATCCCTCAGAAAAACCATTTTCCGATGGATTTCTAAGGGATTTGGTCTGCCGGAATAATCTGGTCGCTAATTGTCTTTTCCGAAGAAATTATCGACGGATTTACCGACGGCCTTATTATCGAGGGACTGGCGAGGGATAAGCTACCGAGGGATATCTGTCGGTGAAACCCCTTTTTCTAGTAGTGTTTTCTTTTAGTGTGAAGAAAAATATGTACAATTCTACAATCTACACTAGTGATAAATACATAAATTTTCTTATCTACAGACTACAAATGCTAACAAAATGAATTTAAAAAAAAAAAAAAAAAGTCATATGTTCTCTTTTCCACTATTTACCGCGTGTCACATTGTTTACCACATTTATCGTAGAACTGTACATATTTTTCTAAAATTTCCTTGGGTTATATGTCAAAAATAGCAACAATTTTTTATAGTTTTATCGTTTATGTCCACATTATTTATTTTTATCATTAATAGCAACAACTTTTGTATTTTTTTTACCAATTATACCAACTTTTGACCTGGAAATCTACTATAGCAGGTTATCATCCATTAATACCAACAACTTTTATCTTTTTACCAATAATAGCAACAATGTTTTATATTTTTACCAATAATAGCAGCGACTTTTAACTTTTTACCAATAATAAAAACATATCAAATTAAATTTTCCTTTATCTTTAACTAATATTTATTTTCAAGAAACTGAATTTATGAAAATCGAAACACAATCAAATAAGTTCATAATTTATATTTGTATTCAAGTGGCGACCATTATGAAAATCAGATGATGTTCAATTAAATTTATATTTGTATCCAAATTTTGTGATAGATAAAATAATTGGATTATTGAATCATATATAATTATTCATAAAATAAACGGATGCAACTTTTTAATATTACTATTTTATTTATCAAATAAGTAAAAAAAAACTAATTATCCATTAATTTTATTCATTTATTTATCAAATAGATAAATAATGCAAATATTGTTGTAACTAAGTATCCAAAAAAGAATACAAATGTAGCATAATGTGTTCATTATATTTATTTCTATGACATCTTATACAAAATGATTTGAGTTTCACGTTGTCATGTTACACTTGGATGGTTGCCCCTATCATACCTCTAAAACCCGGCTATGTATGAAAATATGACACATCAAAATAATCATCATTTTTTAATGTCTATAGAAAACATATTTTTTATCTCTTTTACAGGCACACATTGCATTTGATTTATTTCTAATAAAATTTAAACAAAAAATGGCATGGATTATGAACTTATTTGATTGTGTTTCGATTTTCTTAAATTTAATTTCTTTAAAGTTTTTGATTAGTTAAAGACAAAGGAATACTTAATTTGATATGTTTTATTATTGGTAAAAAGTTAATAGTCATTGTTATTATTGGTAAAAATATAAAACGTTGTTGTTATTATTAGTAAAAAGATAAAAGTTGTTATTAATAGATGGTAACCTGCTATAGCTGGTTTCCAGGTCAAAAGTTGGTATAATCGGTAAAAAAATACAAAAGTTGTTTCTATTAATGATAAAAAATAAATAATGTAAGTATAAACGGTAAAACTATAAAAATTTGTTACTTTTTTTTTGACATATAACCCAAATTTCCTTTGATAGTTGATAAACAAACAATTCTTGCCAAAATGACTTTTTTCTCTCTTTTTGCCATTGTATTTTCTAAAATTTTAGTTAAATTTAATTCAAATCAAAAGAAATCCAGTCCATACAAATCTTTTAATAAAAGGCTAACCAAAAAATCAAACACTAATACAAATCATCTCCGAAAATGAGTGACTCCAAATGGCAGCAAAAAGCAATATACTAAATGAACTCCCAATAAAGAAGAGAGGGAGTTATACTTTGGTTATGTTTGGTAGATAGCTTTTAAGAGTTTCAACTTTTGATTTTTGGAATCTCAATCTCAAAAGTTCCGTTTGGTTGACAGTAGATTAAGCTTTTGATTCGGATTTGAAAGCTCTCCAAAGCTCTTCTACGAGAAGTCACTTGAAGTGGCTTTGAAAACAAGCTTGAGATTTTGGTCAAATAAAATTACTTTTTTTACCCTCCAAATAATTATAAACTACATTAAATTTGGGTAAATTACAAATTTCATCCCCGTGGTATACTAGAAATTATGGATCATGTCATTTAACTTTAAAAATTACACTGTCGGTCCTTGTAGTTGACATTTTGTTACGATTTCGTTCTTTGGCCATATAAAATTACCATTTACCCATACATGTTTTATAATTATTATTATTATTATTATTATTATTATTATTATTATTATTATTATTATTATTATTATTATTATTATTATTATTATTATTATTATTATTATTATTATTATAAAATAATAAACTAACTGAAATAAATTAAAAAAATTATAAGGTTAATTTAATGTAAAACACATAAAAATAATAATAAATATTCATAAAAACATACAAATTATTTTTATTACTAACATAAAAAGTAACGTTTTAAGTTTATATTTTTTTGGAATTCCCGTAAACGTTTTTTAATTAATAAAATATATTAAATCTATTAAAGACTCTTTTAAATTAAAAGATTCTTAATGAGGATTAAAACATCTATAAAACTATATAATTGTTATTATCATAATTTTAATAATTAAAAGTTAAAAATAAAATAGTTTATTAACTTTATGTTTTCAATTTGAAATTTCTAGAAAACACTAGACGTTTTTGTGAACAATAAAATATATTTGAACTTTTCAAAAAAATTTACTATTTTTCTAGAACTTTTTTAAAAAACATTACTTAAAATTTTCAAAATCATATAAATATTTTAAAAAAACGTTTATTAATTTTAAACTTTTCAAAAAAAGTAAACGTTTCAAAATATTTTAAGCTATTAAAAAAAAGTTTCAAAACGTTTAAACTATAATTTAAATTTAAACGTTTTACTAAAAGTGTTAAAATATGTTTATATAAAAATTTTAAAAGCGTAAAAAAAAAAAATTCAATGTTTTTTGACAATGATTGCATTTATTTTTTGATTTAAAGAGAAAAGTTTACCTTTTTTCTAAACTTTCAAAAAATAAACTCAAAACGTTACTTTTTAATTAACAATAATAAAAATTCATTATAATTTATTAATATTTTATTATTCTAATTTATTTTTATATTAAATTAATATTACTAATATTTGTATTTTTTAGATTTTATTATTACTTAATAATAATAGAAATAATAATAAAAACAACTTTAATAAGAATTATTGAACACTAAGGGTAAAATGATCATTTAAAATGGTCAAATGATGAAATTCTTAACAAATTTCAACCACAAGGACTGTCAGTGTCATTTTTAAAGTTGAAGGACTTAATCCATAATTTATAGTAAACCACGGGGACGAAATATGTAATTTACCATTTTAATTAATATTAATGTATTTTTATGTCATTTATAAAAAACAAAAAGTTTTAGCTCTTATAAAAAGCCCCAGCTCGAAGCTCCAGCTAGTCGTGTCAAACATATCATTTATGTAAACATCCGAGGGTTAGAAATCCACCTCCCCAATTCCAACAGTTACTTTTACCAACCATATTTATAAAACAAAAACTTCAGGTCTTTTAAAAAGCAACAGCTTTCAAAAGCTCCAAAAAGCTACAGCTTCCAAAAGCTCCAGCTAGAAGCTACAGCTAGTAGTGTCAAACATATCATTTGTGATTTTGTGTAAACATCCAAGGATGAGAAATCCACCTCCCCATTACAAACTCCTTTTTTTAGTTCTAATTTCGATTCAAAGAGAAATCTTTTGGATTGACGGGAACATAAATTTCATTTAGATGTGTCATCCTATCTATACAAATCTAATCTAACTGATTTAATATTTAATTAATAAAAATTTAATAAACTCTAAAATTTTAATTATTTATACATTTTTATGAATATTTTTTTTAAATCTAACTCATATAATAGATGAGTATTAACCTAATAATATAAAATAAAATAATGATAATATAATATAATATAATATAACTTAATTAAATGCCATTTAATAAATTTCCTTGTCTGAAAATTAAATGTCATTTAATCTATGTCCGTTATTAAAAAGGTACATGGTCATTAAATAAGAGTGATAAGTAGTAACTTGCTACACCAGTACATTAATCGATATTTTTATAAATAATTATTCTATAAAAACTTATATAAGTTTAAATTTAAATAATTTTTTTCCTTGTAAAAAAATATATGAATATAAAATCTATCTAACTTACAAAAATAAAGCCCAACTAACCTTTAAAGCAAAATTTTCAAATACAAATTTATTTCCCAATTAATATTAACGATATTTTATATTTAAAAAAAAAAAAGGAGTCTTCGATCAATACGAGATTACATCTTTTTGAATAATCGGTGAACAAACTAGCTTAGCACAATCCAAATTAAATGTGTGATTCCAAGAACATGTTACAAGGATAGCGATTGCCGATCGCAACCTTTATTTTCATGGCATCGGCATACAGTCTTGTGTTGATCATAAATGCACGCCGCGACTCAAGTTATGAATACTTACTACTTATATCCAATAAAGATGTATGGCGTACTCTTTAAAAGGCAATAAGATATAAAGATTTTCAACTGAATGTCTGCATTATCCAATAAAATATACTTATGGTTTCATTCATAAAAATAATATATTTATAGTACATATAAAATATTTGTTAGAAAACAACGAACGAAAATAAATGAACAAATGTAACTGAACGTTCATAAACATGAATTAACGAATGAAAATTGTGTTCATGTTTGTTCATATGATTAAAAACCAACATAAACAAACTTTTTGTCATGTGATTTGTGGAATGGTAGATTTGTTTACAACCCTATTAACTCCTAAACAGTGTCTTAATTAAAATTTGCTAAGAAGTTAAAAAAAACATTGTTCAGCCTATCCACATGTATATTGATAAAGATTATTTTTATTACATTTGGGAGTTTGAAATCCTAGAAACGGTTACGATCTTTGGCGTATATGAACAAATTAACATTAATTATACTTTAGTTTTATACAAATTAATGGACTTAACCAATAAATGTAAGCTTGCAACAACTTCACATTTATTTTGCTTTTATCTTCTAAAATGAACATTATTAATTTTCATATGTCGCATGATAATTTAAAGTATCATCTCCTCTGAAGAACAATTTCATAATTTAATATCAAAAAGTGATTTCTTGTGATCGATTTCCATAATTCTATGTGTAATAGAAACATTTGGCCGGTTTAAAGAAGTACCAAGTGATTAATAATGAGACTTAATTTTAAAATTTATCATCACACATATATAAAAATATATATTTGATCAGATTGATCTTCAATATTTTAAATATAATAAAAGGACAAATAACTAAAAAGCGCTATATATATGGTTCATTGCACTCATTTTCCGTTCTTGTACTTTAGTTCTTGGTTGGGGGTCCAGGGCACCCACGATAACAAACTCCGCCAAAGCAAGCACAGAACCCACAACCTACGCAAAGCGGTGCACAATCAGCCCTAGTCTGACAATTAGGTAGATCGGTTGGTTGAATCGTTGTTGTCCCCATAAGCATCCCTTCACAAACAATGCATCCAACATACATTTCATCAAAACAAATAATAATAATAATAACAAATATATTCAACCTCAAAACAATACAGTAACAAACCATTATAAAAAAGATTCATTTTACCAGATGAAATTAGGAGAAGCACCATGACAAGAACCAAAGAGTGTTGTGTAGTCCTCATCCTTCTTTATAAGTTATTTAATGAACTGTTTTTGTGACTCCAAGAAGGTGTGTGAACTGCACTTAACCATCCACCACCGAGATATATATATATATATATATATATATATATATATATATATATATATATATATATATATATATATATATATATATATATAATTATATTATATATTATATATTATATATATAATATATATACACACAAATGTACAGAGAGAGTGTGTGTGTCATCTTGTGCAAAATACCACAAATGTGAACACACAGGTCATCTGTGTGAACATGATTATTACTAGGTTATTACTCATATATTACATAGGTTAATTTTAGAAATTGATATTTATATATGTATAATATAATAATTATATGGATAATAAAGTTTGCTTAATTTTAGTTAGTTAGTTATTAAATTAATCCACAATTTACACAAATTTGATTTGTTTTAATATTTAAAAATAAAATCAGTAAATGACGTGGTAAAAGGAGAGAGCGACATGTGGCAAATTAAATGAGAGCATGTCATGTGACATTTAGTTACTCTTTTAATAGTATAGGTATATTATTATTATTTCCATATTCATGTAAATACAAGTAATGTAAGTTTACTTGCTACAAAAGATTTTTTTTCCTTTTTATATTCATATAAGGTTACCCGTAAAAAATCATATATTCACAACTTCTAGCTAGTTCATTAAAACCCATGTAAAATGTTTATATGCACACATTCAAAATTGTGATGTTAATGTGAATATGTATTTTTTTCCGTATAGTTTTAATGTATATTTGTGTGTAATTTTTTCTAGATAGTCGTGTACTATACAATTATAATTATGAAAAAAAATTTAAAAATATATTTAACGGTGATACACTTGAACCATATTGTGAAACCTTAATTTAGTACAGAACTATAGAATCAATCTACACCATAGGATTATAATATATTATTAGGGATAAGATTGTAAATATGCAATTAAAATTAAATTAAGGGTAGCCCGCCAAGTTTGATTGCTAACGTTGATCATTTTTTACTCTTTTAATATTGAATGTACATGCAGTGTTGCATATATGATATATAGTATCACTTCGACGTTGAATATGTGATATAAACTGTAGTTCGACATTGAATGATCTTGATATGATATCTTGAATGGTCGTTTGGGTAAAACTTTTGTTTTACGAAAAATAACCACGTAAATATTTTTGGAAAAAATACATAAAAACTTAACACTTTACATTAGTTCTCAAAATTATAAGCAAGCTAAATTTAATTTATAATTCCATCGAATTTAATTACACAAACCAAACGTCACCTTAAAATATTTTTCTAGGGGTGTGTATGGGCATTATAGAAATTGAGAAATAAGATTGTTTTTGCTACCCCGGATGATAAAGCTTCAATTAAACTTTTGGACTTTTCCTTCTATTCAATCTAATTCCTTGCTTTGTATAGAAAATAGGAGCCGAAGGTCGTGATGTCATGATGATGCATCGTATCAAATGATAAACAAATTAATCTGTTGATTCTAAGAACTTCCTGATTAAACTCTACTAAAAGTTTGTTGATTTCTCAGAATACCAAACAATGAGGCTTCAAAAACTGATACAACTCAAAATTTGGGAAATGAAAAGTTTTTTTAATTGATAATCTGATCACTTACAATGTTTCAACATATTTAAATAGATATGGGAAATTAAAAACGGGTCAAAAAACCAACGAGTCGACCCAGGTAACCAAAAGAAAAATTCAAAAAAATCCACTAAAAAGCCTGTAACTTTCACTCCGGGTCGAATTTGGGCCAAATGATTGGGCAAACCGCCTTTGGCTGTTTGTCATTACGTGGAGCTCGAGCCAACGAACGTCTGGACACCTGACGGGCCCCAAACTGAGACCCGAGTCAAAAGTTATAGTCATTTCGTTTACCCCTTTTTGTTGTGCATCCTGTCTTGGGCCTTCAGGAACATTATGGCCCGATCATCTACACTCGGACCTGCATCAAATGAGATCTTGATCTCTTCTCCGTGGCTTGTGGATGCAGGTTGAGTTTTTTCCTCCTATTTTTGTCCTAGTTGTCAATGTCTCTCTATTTGTTTTTGTTGGTGTTTCGGGTGGTGTGGACTCTCCAACTTAGAGTCTTGTTTGTAATTTTCGGTGTTATATCAATAATACTTTAGCCATTCAAAAAAAATATTCAACTTTTCAAACAATAAAAAATAGGGCTATCACTCACTTAAGCGAAGAGTGTAAGTGCATGCACGTTAGTTACATATCAATAATTTTATTTAAGCATATCTATATATAATTAAAAATGTAAAAAACTATGAACTTGCTAGAATGAGAAAAAAAAAGTTATATGCATGTGTTTGTAAATAGTTTTCAAATCTCTACGGTAGGAAATACGAAGGAACTAGTTATGACTATCTATCTAAAAGTATGAACAAATTTACTAAATGATACCTCTTAAATATGTTTCATCTTTCCCTTTTTAAGCTTCACAAATTTCGCGTTATGTTACATTTTTATAATCCTCGTAAAATATTTACTAATACTTATGCGCATTAATTCTTAACCTGTGTATGTGACAAAGAGAGGTTTGCAAACACGAAAGTTTAAGTTGGAATTAAAGAAAGACTGTACGCACTTTAGTTGGTTTGCTCGTGTGTAAAGACTTGTAAAGGGAATCGCTACACGATAGAATGTATGGTGCTTTTTGACATCCATCGGTAACCAATTAATTATGCCTTTTACTTAATTGAGACCATATAATTGCCTTCGTTTCAAATTGAATCAACCTTCAACTTGACATTTGAACGCTATGAACGAGCAAAATGTGGCCATTTTTTAAGGAACTTAGCAAAATGATGTCTTAATTAGTGCGTAGGGCATTTAAGTTTAATTAAAGATCACACGATTAACCTAGAATTATCTCTAATAAGGACAACATACATTTGTTAGATCCATCTAAGTCAAGATCAATGACGTCAATTTGTTGTAATTAATGGTGATTAAGAAATAATATTAAAAAAAATAGGGTTTAACCGTAACTTTGCCAAGACAAAAGAAAGTTGGATTTGTAATTCATGTTATAATGAAATTGTTGTATTTATTTTGAGACGGACAAACTTATATTTTACCATATACAAAAGATGCCCAATTTGGGAATAAATGAAGAAGACACGGACCAATGTTAGAGATACGATACGCATGGTAAATCGTTGATACTACTGCACAACACATTAATACTCCAGAAATGGATCATAAATTAAAGGTTAGCTTAAGCACTGGTTCAAACTAAATCTGCAAACGAGTCAAGTCAAACTCAAACACGACCTAGCTAGATAACTCGATGAGCTTTAAAAATGTAAGCTCGAGCTTGGCTCGAAAAGCTTGAGTTTTTAATAAACCATTTTTTTAGTTTGTTTTATTGGAGTGATAGAACTTAGAAGAGGGGAATTGTTGAGTTGGGCCATACGAAATAATATGTAACTTTATTAAGCCCAAAAAGCAAACTTGTAATTTTCTAATACTACTGAGATTTTTGCATAAACTAAAAAGCCCACCCAAGTTATACATTTGCTAACTATAATTCTATAAGTCTATATTTTCTTTTGTTTTTGGGTCTATATATGATATTTCGAATAATAAAACCTGGATTAATTATAAAACAATAAACTTATAACGTGTAAATTAATGGAGGATTATATCTTTTTATAACCAAGTATTAAAGTTATACATTGTGATATGTTCACGTCTAATCCTTCGTGTACGATATGACCTTGTTGGATGGTAAGAGACTAAACTGCAAAACAGGAAGAAGCTTAGGTTAGTGGTGTAGCAGGGGTTTCCTGCGTAGCCACTCCGACGTTTAATCCAGGCAAGGTTTAGGTCAATAATCAACTAGAGAATAAAAATGACGAATTAGGTTGTATTTTGTGCATACCTCGAGAAGATGAAGATTTAACCCTTTTATACCTTGGCCCTTTTTCCTTACGAAGATGAACATTCTTTTTCCATTCAGACAGTGACACTTGTCCTATCTGTTGTAACAAACTCACGTCATAAAGCATTTCGTTGGTGCCTTTTCTAATTGACCTTAAGACGTGTCTTCTTGACCACGCATATCCATCTGGCTTCCAATCATTGGGTTGTTTATCCACGTCACATTTCACTATCAATGATCATACCCTAATTGGGTGTTTGATTTTGATTATTATGAGTGATTAAGTGTTTGAATTATATGAGTGATTAAGTGTTTGAATTGCATTGCTTTATAGTTGATTATTTGCGCTTAAAATTAATTTTATTAACTTTTTCAAAAGCTAAAAAAATATAGCTTAATTGCTTAATATATAATTGATTATTTGAACATTTTACAACTTAGAACGCAAATTCAAACATTTTAAAAACTGACTGTATGATAATTGTGATAACAAACAGCAGAAATTAAGTCAAATATTCAGCATCATTTTTTGTTATAGCTATTATCAGATTATTAGTTTTTAAAACATAACAACAATTTCCAAACGCAAATTCAAACACTCCATAAGTTGCACGTTACCATAAGGCTCCATTACGTACTATTCGGTATTCCCAGGTGAACCAAATTTGTTTTCAAATATTTTGTGAACACACACCACATCATTTAAATATCTCTAATCATGATTTCATTTCTCCTCTTAGCATACCTTATTGTTACTCTTTTATTATTAAAATTCAAGATTTAAACACACATATGTACATACATGTACACATACATGTATATATAGTACTAATAATAGTATGTAACATTCACAAGTGTCTTATGCATACATACATTCTAACCATAGTGAATTAATAGGTTGGATAAATGACCTTCAATTCTCTTATACTTAATGACACTAATGGGATAATCGTCTTGCTTCATGAGCCTAATAACAAAGTTTTATTGACACAGAGGAGTCTTCTCTATCAGAAGCTAACGTAAATAACGATTAACAATGAAACAAATAAAAGTTAAAAGATATTAATTATTTTCATTTATTACGCATATGACATCTAGCGTATATAAGTTTTGTCGGATAACCAAATATCTACATACATCATCCCTGTTTATGTCACATCATATCTAACTTGACCACAACATGTTTCTATTTTTTAGATTTGTAACACACATTTTCATATATATGATACGATTTATATAAAACGTATAATGATATATGAAATCTAAGTAGAACTAAATAACAAAAGGAAAGATGTAATGTAACATTCATGACAAATATTTATGAATGTTACTTGGAAATTAGTAAAACACATACATACATATACACACACATTGATTCAACCTTATATTAAACTTTGTTTATATTGACATCATCATAAAGAAAACCTTGTATTGGCATAGTGACTAGTTTGCCTTCATATATATAATAAATAAGATAAAACAATTTTAATTACAAACAAATAAGTTTTATTAAAAAAAATTTTATAAAAAGTTATCTGAATTTAAAAACAAAATAATAATTTAACTAGGGTTTATATTAAGGATACATTGCATGCTTGATGAAGTCTACCTGTTACTTTTATTTATGTCATGTAGAGGTGAGAATTTAGGCCGTTCAAGCAAACGGGTCAAACGGGTTGATAACCAAAAGTCATAAAGTTTACATGATTTTGAAAAAAATTTCAAATAACAATTTGTTTAATACACCATTTTATAAATTTTATTTTTTAAAAAAATTTATGTTCTATCTTAGTTTTTTTACGATATGTCAATTTAACAATCCCGCTCGTTGGGTCAAAATTACCACCCTTAAATGTCATGCATATAAAATTTTGAAATGGATGAGTAGGTGGAAGATCGAGATTGGTTAGGTAGGAAAGCTTTGTTATTTCCATTTTAAGAAAGACACAACTTAATTAATCAGAAATATAAGTAGTACTTCTTCTTAATTAAGATATGTTAATTAAAAGCCAGCTAATTAATTATCATACATACTATATATATATGTATAATATTTTTGTATATAATAAAAGAGAATAGATGTTTATCTAATTTACGGTTTGGTATATTCTGTTATTCTTTGGTATGAAATTATATATTTTACACGATGAAAATAAAAATGAAAACACATATGATAACATATATTTGCATTGTCCATATAGAGGACAAGCATGCAATTAGTGCTACGCGTTTAGTCAGGGGCACGTTAGTCCACTTGAAATTTCAATCTATATCTAATCTCTAAACCTATATTTATCTATCTATTCTATTAAAACATATCTGGTCATTGTCAAACTCCTTCTAACTTTTAAAAGTCATATTCATACAAATTCAATAGCTAGAAATTCCAAACCCAAACAAAATTCCAGATCTAAACCCTAAAAAACCTAGCTCTAAAAAAACAAAGTGCAAAACTTAGATCTAAACCAGTTACATCAAACAAAATGTTAGATCTAAATCTGTAAACTACCAAAAGCGACTAGATCTTACAAATAGTCAAAACTAAAGCGTACATAAAAAGATTGAAAACTAAGATATAGAGCAAAAAAGAGACGAGCCATAGACAAAAAAATGACAGTTTGTAGAGAGAAAGTGACATGCTTGTCGCTGGAGGCAATCATGGCGCTAGATGTGGAGGCATCGGTGGTCGAAGCAGAAAGCTTTGGAGGTTGAGTGAGTTTTGAAGGGTGGGATGGAAGAGGGGATGGGGAGGAGGCATTCTTGAAGATTTGGGTAATTAAAATGTGTTTTTTTTTTGTAACAATTGTTATATGATTTATTTAATCTGTATGGTTGCTTATTTAAAATTTCATTATATTTTGGTTTTAAAATTTTCTTTGAATATATTAAAAAAACCGTTATCATATATGAAAATGGTCAAACTGAACCAGTTCTCTATTATCATTTTTAAATCTTTGGTTTTGACTCATGGGTTATTTGTTTACTCCTTAATTGAATTAATAAGAGACTCACTTAAAGGTTATACAACGTCTTATGATTTCATTCAGCAGTCAACGCCAAACAACCAAATCCTTAATTTTATCTGATTTTAAAATATTACATCCTCTTAAAACCATATAAAACCAAGAAAACACATCATGTATGTAGCAAAGGAAAAACATATAGAGTAAAAGGAGTAAAAGAAAGTTAGCAAGAGTAAGAAGCATCTTTCAATTATTACAAGGATGAGCATATGACGCATATGGGTATGGCCAAAGCCCAAAAGTACCAAAAAGAGTTAGGAAACAATCATTTTGCAAAATCTCATGATGTTGTTCTATATAATTATTACCCTCAACTCAAGTTCCAAAAAATAAAAAAGTAAGTGAAAAAGAAGAGTATTTTGCATCTCTAGGTGTTATTCAAGCTTCTTGATTTGAATGATCTCAAACGAATGATTGCAATGACCATGTTCCTCCTCCTCCTTCCTATTTAACCTTTTTTTAATTAAAAAAAATATCTACAATGAATGTGATTTTTTTTTTTATAATAAAGAAAACATCCATAAAACTTATAATTATTCTCGATAGGTATTCATTTATTGTTGTTGTATTTATAAGTAAAATTTGTATGGCAATTTTAACATCTTGTTTTCAATTATATTATATGTTTCTAATAAACGATATTGGAAGCCTTCCTTCAATATTTTCATTGGTTAATTAACGTTCTTTAGAATATCGATAAACATAAATATTGATAGGATGACTGTTATATATATTTGAATAATAAACCGGGATCAACCATATTGCTAAATCATTAAGATAAACAATAAAAGAATTTATACATGAATCCATTGATATCGTCTTCTTTACGTGGAGACCTGGCGACGAACGGACAGGGTTGTGAGAGTCTTTCTCACCTAAAGCCTTAATGTTCAAGACCGAACAGCAGATCTCTGATAGATGAAGATTAGGGATCGTAGAGTTACTTTAGGGTATTGGAAACGCTCACTATATATAGAATGAGAATTAGGGTTACCATCAAACCCTAAATCCCAATAGTATTAGTTTATTAATTAATAGTCCAATAAGTCTATTAAAGATAAAGTCCAATAATATAATTTAAACATATAAGTCCATCCAAATAGAAATTCTAACAAAGACTTCTAAAGTATTTGAGTCTACAACCAAATATCTTTTACATCGTGCTTATCATCATTGTTCATTATCATCAAATTCATCGTTTATCATCCATGTTCATCATTTATTGTCGTTCAACATCCATCTACACATCGTGTTATTACCGTTATGCATCATCATCATATTCATCTTTCGTCATCCATGTTCATCATTCATCGTCGTTCATGTTCATCGTGTTTTTACCATATCGTTCATCATCGATTGAGAGAGGGGAGAGGCGAGATAGAGAATGAGAGATGGAACCGTGGTGGTGGTGGTGTGCACTGCGGTGAGCGGCGATGGTCTTTCTAGCGGCCGAGAGGGAGGCGAGAGACAGAAGGGGAGATGAAATCGTGATGGTGGTGGTGTGCACCGCCGTGGGCGGTGGTGGTCTTAGCAACCTAGAGGGAGAGAAGTGAGTGTGTGTGTGTGTGTGTGAATGGTTGAGAGAAAGAGGAGGAGAGAGGGAAAGTGAGACTAATTTATGGAAATGTAGTTATTATTGATTTAATTTCCATAATTTTTATTTCTACATACTTAATATCAATATATTTTGTATTCCTTAAATACAATTTGTGCACCATTGGTATATTATTCGATACACAAAAGTTCCCCAAGGTTCTTTGGTGAATAAAAATTCTCAATTGAACCCCAATCTCTCTCTATATATACCACTTATTATCATCCCAAATAGTTTAGCATGATTTTTATATATTATTTTAGACCATTTCTTGGAGTCAACAAAAAAAACAAGCATCATGTATAAAAAAAACCAATTATTTTGGTTGCGTTTAGTTTACGAAAACTAGTCATTTTTCAATTTCAGATTTTAAGTTATAGGGTTCAGGAAAAAAACAAAGGCTTCTATAAAAAGTGAAAATTTGTTCATATGATTTAGTTTTAAGAAAAATAAGATGGGTGATTATATAATAAGAAAAATAGAATAGGTGATAGGAAAGTAAGAGAGAGAAAGAGAGTGTTATAAAAAAAATATTGGATAGATAATAGAAAAGTACCGGTACCGACCGGTACCGAATTAATATATTCGGTTCGGTATTCGGTTTTTAAATTTGCTAAAATTCGGTATTCGGTACTTTCGGTTCGGTATTCGGTTCTTAAATTAGCTAAAATTCGGTATTCGGTACCGAACCGGCACCATATAAAATTATACGGTTCGGTATTCGGTTCTTCCTAAATTAATAATTTGGTTTCGGTATTTTCGGGATCGGTACCGGTTCGGTTCGGTACGGTACCGAGCTCACCCCTAAGAAAGAGAGTATGAAAAATTGTATTTTAAAAAGTGAAATAAAAATTTATGAAATTGTTGTTAAGTAAACAAGTTTTTATTTTTTTTTTAAAAAGTGAGATATAAATTTTGGAAATTTTCGGTAACTAAATACACCCTTAAGTTTTCGATCTTTCTGCTTAATCTTATTCTTCATTCTAAAGCGAACATTTAATTTTTTTTATAAACATCAGTAAAAATTTATATTAAAGTTAACAACATTAAGAGAGAGAGAGAGAGATATTTGCAATTAAGTAATGAATTAACATTGATAAAACATTCATTTAAAACTGACAATAGGTCTAACTCACCTAAACAATAGGACTTATCCTCAATTGCTAGTTGTTATTAATTGATTAAGTATATATATATATATATATATATATATATATATATATATATATATATATATATATATATATATATATATATATATATATATATATATATACACACATATATATATATATATATACAGGGCCGGCCCATTGGGGTGTGCAACATGGGCTACTGCCCAGGGCCCAACAGCCAAGGGAGCCCAAAAAACTTTTTTCCTCTAATACCTAGACTAACACTAGTAGTTTACTTTACTTGGCTAGTTGTTTGATTGTGATATTTACGTACATATTTACACGGTTATTTCATTTAATCTTTAAATGTTACATATACTTACATGTTTACAGGGCCCTTTTTAAATTTTTGCCCCGGGCCCCAAAAACTATAGGAACGACCCTGTATATATATATATATATATATATATATATATATATATATATATATATATATATATATATATATATATATATATATATATATTATAGTAGTTAAATTTAGGTTATATATAATATAATATTATTAAAACAAGACCTCCCTCTACTTTATGTATATATGTATATGCATCGTAAATGATTGGTGTGGCTATATTATATTTACATCTATATTTATTAGTTTATGAATATCGACTATATAATTGAGTTTAATTAGTTAAAGACACAAATTAAATTATAAATATTACTAAAAAAAATTGGTATTCATCATGCATGAACTTAGTAGTAGTCGAAATGTAAATTCCAAAAGTAATGGATTCCAGTAACAAATCCAAACATTGTGTTCGTTAATCGTTAGATATGGGTTACGCAATTTACAATCATAGAACCGTTCTATGTATACCGCTAAAAGGTAGGTATGTTTCCTTTTCTTTTTCTTTTTTTTTTTTATAAAAGTAAAAATTTGAAGAAAAAAAAATGTCCAAATTAAACACATAACATTTGAAGAGAGCTTTTTAAGATATTGGAGCAGTAAACTCTTGAGTCAACAATCGATGTATAAAGGTTAAGCATGAAAACAAATATGAATGACCCAATAGATATGAAGTAAACATTATTATTAAAAGACAAAAAAATAAAAGATTTATCATTATATGGTCTCATACGTATTACTTTACTTTACGTTAATTAATAAACTACTAGTTTATTAACTCATGGATAACTTTAATAAATATTTTTTCCTCAAAAGTTATATAAATTAAAAATTAAAAATTAACATTAATTTTGATATATTGAAATTTTTTATACTTGTGGTATTAATTAACATATTTTATTATAATTAATTTTGAGTATAAGTTAGTTAAACGAAAAAGATGGTCAATAATAACATATAAGTTTGTTATCATTATTATAATTAGTTAATATTTTTTAAATGTTGATTGTTTAATTTTAATAGATATATCCTTAAGAATAAAAACATTGTTAGGGATTTAAAAATAAATGAATACTTAAATCTAAAAAATACAAATTACATATGTCAATTAGATATGAAGCCACATGACATTCTTAAGGTGATGACAAATATTTTAATTTTTACTTAATAGTATAGATAAATATGGATGCAATTAGTAAATAATTAAAAAGATTTGTACACAATATTTTTTTATTGACAACAATTTCACATAAATAGATTATTTTACTTTGAACATCACTTAACTTTATATTTTACCACATTATTAATAAGGATAAAATAAGTTCTTTATATGAAATTATTATGTATGAGTATGATCGTATAATTAAGGAATAAGTGTTGTATACATATTACCTTCGAAATTAAAAGGCGTTAAAAATCTTGAAATATTATTTTAACTAAAAATGGACACAAATTTCCATATAAAAATGGGTAATAGTTTGTGTGCATAATTCGAAGCTTCAAACGTGCTTCCTCTAATTGATTAAAGCTCGAATACAAGTACTTAACTTACTTTATTACAACATCTCACCATGGCATGGCATGCACACACACTCTCCAAATCATGAATAATGAACAATCATGGATTCTTTGAGTCACATGAAAGAATAACATTATTTATCAAATATAATTCCTACATATAATTAAAATTTCCTCATAAATTATTAAATATTTATTACTTTATGCTTCAATCATAAGCAATGAAGCAATGGGCCGAGTGGCCGACGGCATGGCATTTCATAATGTATTACAATTAAATTCATAAAAACTACCAACTTCTATTTAATAGTTTTAAAAATGCTATGTATTTGATTATAGACGCTTTGACATTTTATTATTTTACGTATTTAATCTATTGTTTATTTATTCAAACACTTTTATTGATCTTGTGTTAACTAGAAAAATAATAATAACCAACCGACTTTCTGGGAGGCCGGCCTCAACGAGCGATCCGACGAATCAAGATCATAAATCGTTTAACTTATAGTCAAAATATATGTGCTAGAAATTTACCTCCCACCTTCAATATATTTTGCATGCCTAAAGGTCTATAACGTATACCATAATGACAGTATATATATATATGCCAACCTTAGACAATTTTTCTTAAGGAAATGAGGAATATAGGATGACAAATTTGACCCAACGGACCAAACGGTCGAGACAGTTAAATTGACCCATATTAAAAACTAAGTCAGAACATAACTTTTTTTAAAAATAAAAATTTATAAAATGGTGTATTAAATAAATTGTTGTTTGAGAAAATATCAAAATTATGTAAAATGTATATTTTTTAGTCGTCAATCTATTTGATTCGTCTGCTTGAATGAACCAAAATTGTTACCCTAACAATTTGAATTGTAAATATTATAAATTAAGTCTTATTAAAACAATTTCTAGGGTATGTCGATAATCATGGTTGGTATAAATTTCAATAGTTAAGTTTTATTCTGACAAATGCATCTTTTTTATACTAAATAATAGCATACTTTTTCTAGTTGTTTTTTTTTTATCAATTTAAGTATTAGGTTAAATTACATTGATATAATTTAGAGGATGAGAGATTCATAACAAAAAAATGTATTGAATTCGACTCTCGTAGATTTCAACTTATTATGGTTACTTGATTTTTTTAAAAAGAGAATAAGTATTAGATTTTATCATTTTATGAAGAATGATTAATATTTATTTTCTTCTATCTATAATCATCTTTTGTATTTTACTTTTTATATTATATCGTTGTTAAATATTAAAATAGATATAATGTTCCTTTAGCAGAATTAAAGCTAGAATTATTTGTATGTACGTGAAAATCATAAAATTTACTTTCGATGTTGCTTTCAAACCTTTAGGTATCAATTTTGGTATGAAAGACAAAACAAAATGAAGCAACGAAGCAATAACGGGGACGCCACTAGTTTTGTGTGCCCTAAAAATCTTAAGCCTTCTTTAGTTGACGTTTTTTTGACGAAAATTTTCGTAAAAAACATAGGCTTTTAAAAAACACGCTCAAATCCATTATTGAATGATGTTTTTAGTTTTCAAATTACAATTAACTTGAAAACTCCTTTCTAAAATTTTTGCCTCTTTTTTTCAATCAAGTAAGATCAATCCCGTTTCTAAAATGTGATAAAGGGATGTGAAAAAGTAAAATGTAAAAAAAATATTATAACACCTCTAAACACATTTTCATCTCTAAAGTATGTTTTCTTAAAATCATCATGTTTTCAGTTTTATTAAAAACTGCAAATCGAAATTTTCATTTGTTAAAGGCACCCTTAGGTTTTGTTTGGCTCGCGGAATGGAATTTGAGTAAATCACAATGTATTCATACTTAATTAATATTATAGGTTTTATATATAAAAATTCACATAACCTATAAATTTTGTTATAGATATTACAGAACCCTTTCTATTAACTAATTTTGTTAGAATAAATCTAATGGGGTTATGGTTTTTATTTCTTGTTGGGCCCAACAAATTTTATATTTGATTCATGGCTTGATTCGTATATATATACACGTTGAGTCGTTGATTCAACATTTTCTCATAAACATTTGATTATACCTATAACCCTATACACATACACACAAATTCATATAGTTTTTCATTTAATTACATAGTTATTTTATAGTTATAAAAAACTTAAAAATCATATGATTATAAAAAAAATCGTTTAAATTGGTGACTCCAAATAACTTGCAAAATCCTTAATATTTTATCAACATTATTTCATGTGAATATAGAATGTCGTTCAAGAGAGTACCGCTCAGCTTCAAGAGCAACTATTAAAAAATTACAAAAATTTTATAATCATGTTTAAATTAACATTACACACATTCATACTTTCTATATCCTTAAAAGACATATGAATGGTCATGTATATTTATATGAATAGTCATTTATGTGAACTATTATTCACATGATTTTTAAGAACCTATAATGTATGAAATTCACATATCATATGTGTCGTGTGTGTGTGTGTGTGTCTATATATAATAGGTGTAAATGAGTCGAGTCTTGTCTTATATTTATTTTATATTTATATATTTTTTATTTATTTAATCTGTGTACGATATATTTATTAATTAAAAAATATATTTATATATGAGTTTGTTTAAATTAGTTTAGGCTTGACTTCCGAGAGAGAGAGAGAGAGAGAGAGAGAGAGAGAGAGAGAGAGAGAGAGAGAGAGAGAGTTATAGTCAAATTGAAACATAATTTTTTAGGATACCATCTAAATTTTTAGTTTTTCATTCAAAAATTTTTGTTTTTTTATCAATTTGATCTTTTATTGTCATCTTTTTGTTGATATATAAAACAAAAAATATTATTTGTGCATAAACTGTCTTTATCTATTAAATTTTGAGCATAGATTTAAAGTCTGTAAACAAATAAACTCTCATCTTTTATGTATCATAAAGATTTTTTTTGTAAAAACACTAATGTAGGTTTGGTATTATTTTATTAAAATATATATAGTTTTTATCTATTTAAACATTTATGATTATTTAAAACAAATAATTTTTATTTGTGCAAAAGCTATTGTCATCCTGTACAAAATCTCATTAAGTTTATGTATAAATAAAATTGTATTTTATGAACCAGTATAAAAAATTATTTAAAAAATAACAATAGAAAGTAAATCGATCAAAATAAACAAATATTAATATAAAAAATAAATTTTGAATTGGTTTCTAGGATTTATACGAAAATCCCTTTTCATATGAGAGAGAGTGTGTGTGGGGGAGAGAGAGTCAAATCCCATAGAAAGTTGCTATTAAAGGGAGATTTGAAGTATTTCCAATAAAAGGGAGGCCTTTTGCTAAAATGACAACCAATCAAAGTATCCGTACAATCCATTTCTATTTGTTTAAGGTTTTCGAATTCATTGTGTTAATTAATTAATCGTTTAAATTAGAGTGGTCGGTTATACCTTTCTTAATGTGAAAATAATATATATTTTTTCAATTAAATATTGGTCGATATGCTGTTGTAAGTTGTTGCGCAAAATGGGGTGGATGATTTTGTTGTTGCGATGGACGGAAACAGAATAGAAAGATTGTTCGAGATCCGGTATTACCACGTTGTCAACTCGAATTGGATTGTTTGCCTGTATTTCGATCCATATTTGGAGAGATTGAAACGTGTGGATTGTATCAATTTGAAAGAAAGAAATTTGAGAGTGTATAAAAGGTGTGAGGATGTAATGTATGATAGTGAAGTATTTATAGGAGTGAAAATATTAAGTGGATTTTTTTATAATTTGACGGTCAAATGACCGTTTGAGAAAGAAAGCCAAAAAAATGAAGTCGTTGGAAGGTTGAGGTCGAGAAGGGGGAGAGATGGCGGGCCCGAGAAGGCAGGTTGGTGAGGCCTGCGGCCTCCATCCTATGTGGCAAGACCGAAGTCTTTGCAGGTCCGAGTTACAAATAGATCTTTTTTATCAAAGTTATATAGTGTAATTACGTATTTAACTTTTATTATCTCGACCTAATATCACTTGGAAATAAGTTGTAACAAATTGTGTGATACATCTCATTAATATTTTATGCAAATCTATCAAATTCTTCGATAAAACTATTCGTAAATACGTATTGTTCAAATATGATAGAAATTAATATTAAAGTAAACAATATATGATGATTTTATACGACAACATGCAATGTTGAAAGATCTGAAGAAACTCTGTTAATATTTGGGTTTGTTGAAATGTGGACTCTTCGTTATTTATTAGTTATAAATTTTAAGGAACTATTTTAGCACATTATCGATTTTGGTTAATTGAAAAACAAACTTTTTCAAGCACTAATTATGTTATACTAGGTTATTACCCATGTATTACATGGGTTAATTTTAGAAATTGATATTTATATATATGTATAATATAATAATTATATGAATAATAAAGTTTGCTTAATTTTAGTTAGTTAGTTATTAAATTAATTCATATTAGATTTACATAGATTTGATTTACTTTAAAATTTAAAAATAAAATCAGTAAATGACGTGACAAAAGGAGAAAACGACATGTGGCAAATTAAATGAGAGCATGTCATGTGGCATTTTGTTACTCTTTTAATAATATAGATAGTATAGATAGATTTTAAATACTATTTGTAAATAAACTTATATCTAGGTCAAGTATAATATTAAGTTTTATATATCCTCATGATTGATTTGCAAACATTAAATTATTGCTATAATTTCTAGTTTAATATGATATTTACATGGTTTTTATACTTTCACATTATTTTTTTAACTTTTTTTTTTTTGTATTTTACTGTAACAATTATAAATTTCATATTATATTATATTCAATTTAATGTAATGTTTGATTACTTCTATTTATGATATAATTTCAGTTTATTAGTTTGAAGTTATCATTAAATGTTTTTACATATTGTTAATTTTATTTAATCTAAATTTAACTTTTCACATACAAACTATGCTATTGAATTGTTTTTACAAAAATAACATGAAAATAAATATATTATTAACTTTTAGTATTTATCATCGTGTTTGTTATAATCTTAACTTATTTTGAGTTTTAGTTTATCATAATTAACATGTATATTGTCATATATATACCAGTTATATTTTAAATTCACAACTAGTTCATTTTCATGTCATTTAAACTTTATAATCATTTTTCAACTTAAAAAATTTATAAATTATAGTAAAATTTAAAATTTATGTCAGATTTATTGATTCATTAACAGTTTAACACATAAAGGTTAACTTAACCCGTCTAAATATCTAATTACAACACTTGTTTGCATCAATTAATTTGTGACCAAGTTGAAAAACATATTTTATAAAACGAACTTCCAATGGCCACCATATTTTCAGAACTTCCATTAAAATGTTTATGTGGTTAAAGTTGATAACACATAACTTTTGAAATTATCTCACTGTTTATTAATTTATTGACCCATGTAATATATGAACATATGTAATAAATATTTATATTATTATAAAAATACATAGATAAATTAAAAAATTATATAAAATCTAAAATTAAATTTATTATATTTTGATTATAATAAATAAATATTGATTATATAAACATGTTTAAGATATTTATTATATAATAATAAAAACTTAATCAAATTCATAATATGTTTGCTTTCAAATTTGACTTACAATATTATTAGAAAGTCTATAAAAATTATTATATCGTTACCTTTTCATATTTAGATGTGTTTTTAGTTTTTCTAGTGATAGATTACACCTAAAATTACGCTCTTATGTATAAGATATTTTTTTTATTCTACTAACAATAAATAAACTTTAAATTGGTAACATAATTTTAAATTAATATTAAAGGGTAAAGTCATACATAGTAACCTACTTTTGAAATTTTATCAATATGGTACGTCTACTTTTTTAAATGTCGACATGGTACCTGTACTTCAATTTTTCATACCGATATGACCATATTTGTAATAGACCCCTGTTTTTCATATCATTAAAACCTTGTTTCGTATGTAAAAATCGGGCTATATTATGTAGAATGACCATATCGATACAGAAAAATGAAGTACACGTACCATATAGACAATTAAAAACGTAGACATATCATATCGATACATTTTCAAAAGTAGGTTGCTATTGTAAGACCTTAACCCAAAATTAATGTGAATTTTTTAAAATGAAAATGGATTTTGGTATTTGAAACATTTTATATAGGATTAAACATGTAACCTTTTTAAAAAATAAAAAAAAATTTATAAATCATTTAGATAATTATAGATAATAAATTTATACCTTAAATTATAAAGTATTTAAAATCATTTAGTTATAATACAAGAAAATAGCATTTTTGCGACGACCAAAGTCGTCGCTAAAAGCTAAATTGTCGTCGCAATAGACCTTCTGCGGCGACATGTCGTTGCAAAAGAGTCGTCTTTGCCTCATCGCTAAACACCTCTTGCAACGACATTTTGCATCAAGTGCGATGACTTTTTTCCAGTCATATCCTAATGACACGTCATCACTTTTTTGCGACGACGTTATCTTCGCAAAGGATGCACCCAAAATTAATTCAAAAATAAAATAAAATAAATTGTCTATTGCAACGACACGGTCTTCGCTAAAGGCCACTTTTTGCGACGACAACTGGACATATTGCGACACGTGTCATTACTAGAAGTACAAATAAATTCAAAAAGTTTTTAGCGACGACATATCGCCGCAAAGATCTAAATTTCGTCTCTAAAAGTGGAAAAAAGCCCATGTTTTATTTTAAATTTTTTGGCCCCCAATTGGGTTGTTTAAACTTGTTTTTTCAAACTTTTTTCTAAATCTGTTTTAACAACTCAGAATTTCATAAAATTCAACACGTCGATCATTATAAAAAATTACCTAACAAACAATTACAATTAGAAAAAACGTCACATTATGCAAAAAGTAGTTTATATAAACTAATCATCTTCATCGTCCGAGTCTTCGTCATAGCCAGGAACGTCTATATTTGCAACTCTTAAAAGCATTATAAAAGAATTTTTGCCGAACCATCATTCTTTCTTGCTTTTTAGTTTGTCGAGCAACTAATACACGCGTGCGCGCACGCACACATATATAAAACAAAAACTATAAAAAACTTACATTACAATACAAAATTTTTGTATCTTCACAATAACAATTTACATTTTTTATTTTTATAACACATAATACAAAAAATAATTATGCATCATTGTTATACTTTTGAATTAATGATGCAACAATTTAAATAAACTACAAATTATTGTCCTGTAATGCTAGTGTGTATGATCAAATTAGAAATCAAATAGTTATGATAAATGTTGAATAAAAAAACATATGTGTTAAATAAATAGATTTGTTTGACAAAACCAACTGCAGTTTAAAGTTGAGCTTTTAGTTTTTCATAAATGTGTTTGATATTTTAGTATTAAATGACATAAAATATCATTAATATTAGTTGCAAGTTGTAAATTCTATTTATTAGATGGGTAAAAAAGATAATTTTATTCGACCAAAAGCTCAAGATCGATCCTTTCAAAAAGTTTCTCATGAAATAATGAAATTTTTTTCTCAAATAGAAAACAAACGAAACTTTTGAGTGTGAACTTTCAAAAATAAAAAGTTAAAGCTTTTAAAAGCTCATTGTCAAATGCGTGTAACGTGTTATTTCATAATAAAACAGTAATTGTTGAATAAAAATAATCATGTACTACTAGAATAATGATAATAAAATGGTAGGATCCTAAAATTTGTGATGAGAATGTTTCTTAACAACATATAATTTACATGAATATTAGTTATTAATTAAAGTTTGATTGTTTTGGTGAAATTTTGTACATATTTGACGCTCAATATTAATTAGATCGAGTACGGTATTAGCTAGGCTAAGTGCTAGGGATGTAGAAAATCGGATATCCGAATTTTGGATAGTGATTTTTGCTATCCGAATCCGAAATTTCGGATACCCAATTTTCGGATATCCGGAATTTCGGATTCGGTTATCGGATTATCTAAATATCCGAAAATTCATATTTTTTACTTTTTTTTTATTTTTATAAAAAAATTAAATCAAACATTTAAATATCTAAAATACAAATACATATTAAAAATAAATATATCACAAATTAAATATATCCGAAATTATTCTACTCAAAACGACTAAAAAACAATTAAAAAGCCTAAAATATATAAAATATTAGTTAAAATCTATAATATAAAGATAAAACTAAATATATATAATAATAATAATAATAATAATAATAAACACTCAATATTATGTAAATAATCAAAATTAAATATATAAAAAAAATTTATTTTCAGATATCCGGATATCCGAGAATTTGGAATTTTACTATCCGAATCCGAAATTTCGGATAGTTTTGGATATTTAGGATAGTTTCGGATATTTATTTCGAAATTTCGGATAGTTTCGGATATTTATTCCGAAATTTCGGGTAGTTAAAATCTACTAAGTACGCCATGTCACGTATAACCATGCAATATATTGTATCGTAGGGATGAGATATTTTACCAATCTTTAGAAACCGAACAGGCATCGTACTGGATCAATATCATATCGGTACCAAAATTCTATAATCGGTTCGATATTCGATACTAATATCATGTCTAAAAAAATTTCGGTGCCACTCGTTCGATACCGGTACATGACCGATTAAAAAATATATATTTAAGATTGACATTTGTTATTTTTATTACCAATTTATAACTAATTATAGGGTTTATTATGAAAAGAATCAACATGTTTTCACGTTTTTTGCGTTTTCATCCCTCCATGTTATTTTTTTCCATTAAAAACCTCAAGTTATTCTTTTCTCATTGGTTTAGTGAAATTTGGACATTAGAACCCGGTTTTTCAAGTTTTTAAAACCCGGTCCACAAATTATAACGGGAAAATGTCCAAAATTTCACTAAACTAATAAGAAAAGAATAACTTGAGATTTTTTTTATGGAAAAAATAACATGGAGGGACGAAAACGGAAAAAAAACGTGAAAACATGTTGGTTATTTTCATAACAAACCCCTAATTATATGCTTTTACGTTGGCATTTTAATATATATTGAATTTGCACCAATATATATATATATATATATATATATATATATATATATATATGTGTGTGTGTGTGTGTGTGTGTGTGTGTGTGTGTGTGTGTGTGTGTGTGTGTGTGTGTGTGTGTGTGTGTGTGTGTGTGGATGGATGGTTAACTTTGTTTATTGATTTTGATATTGACTCTACTTATTGGTTTTAATGGTAACATTGTCGGTTTTAATATTAACTTTATTTGTTTTTTTTTATTTTAACTTCGTTTAATTGCTTTGTTATTAAATTTGTTATTGGTTTTGATATTATTCTTTATAATAACATTGTATCATAAATTTAAAAAGAATATGTTCTAACTGATCCAATACCGAAAATACCGGTACCGATACCAATATCAAACATGTACCGAAATTTTATAACTGGTTCGTACTCGGTAGTAATTTTATGGCTAAAAAATATTTGGTATCGTTTGATATCGGTACAGAGCCGATTCCACTGGTGTTGCATCGTATATGCTAAGACAATTCCCTTGCTTTAATTTGAATCGTATATTTGATTGAGGGTAAGGTATAAAGGTAAGGGTGTGGAAAGGGGTGGTCTAATTGGACCACCTAAAATATTATTGGACCCCATGGATATGTGTGGTGGTTATTCAAAAGATGTATGTGAGCAAGGGCTTCAAAGAGTATAACATTGTGGAAAATATTAAATGTACGTTAACGTTAGTAACATGGATAAGTTGTACAAGTTATCATCATGAGATTTGATTAGAAGCCATCTAATTGGTCATTAAATTTTCTTGTGTGAAAAACCATGGGATCGTCTTTGACTGTTGACCAACCAAACCCCTATTTTTTTTAAAATTATAAAAACCATTGAATTGAATGACAGAGAAAGAGGAGAGAGAGCTCTTGTTTCAAGATAGCGAGTAATAATTAACAACTACAAAACAATACTAAAATCAATCACCACACACTAAACAATATCAAAGTAGAGTTGGCAATGTCAGTTCCTCAATACACCAAAGCTGGCATATTTTTTAATTTTTTTTATATATACACACACACTTGGTTCAAAAAATTATCATTCAACTTCGGGTAAACATGAATGTACCGATTTCAATAAAATTTTAAAAATTTTTTTACTTACATATATGATATTTAATTTCCGATACATTCATTGATTTTACGTTCTTAAAAATATTATGAATAGTCATGTATTTATGTGACTAGTCCAAATGAATATCAACGATGCTTTTCTCTGGCTTGCTTTTCAAAATTGCATTTTGGCCTGCGGTAATGTAATCGGGATGATCATTCACATGATTTTTTCAACCATTCATAATATTTATTTTTTGAATCTTAATGTATAAAAATATAATTCTTATATTAAAAAGTCTTATAATCTTGGTTTATACAAATTTATGTAAAAAATTTGTGAATGACCATTCATAAGAGATTGTGTTCGGTACTCTTGATTACTTAGGGTATTAATTTGAACCTAATTATACATACATACATACATAAAAGATTATTGTAGAACTTAATGTTGGTATATAATTGTAGAACTAATCTGGTTCATAGGTTAAATTAAGTGTGAAATTCATAAAAAAATATTGGTACCAGACATTTAGTAAATTAGATTGACATTAACAAAAAACATCATATATTATTTAAATCGGAATGATATTAATATGATTAATTTTAGATCAAAAAAATTATGCTATAAAAACAAAAATTTTATATTCTTTAAAACGAAACCGGACACGGTCTAGTTTTTTCAAAAAAAAAATTTTATGTGTTTATTTATGTAAAATAATTACTTAAATGAACATTCAATGTATTATATCGAGATCATTCAATATCGAAGTAACACAATATATCATATATTCAACATTGCATATTGCATGTAATGATGTAAATACTATTACATTTCATATGCATCATATATTCAACACTGCTTATATATTCAACATTAAATATTTAAAAAGTGTGATTACTATTCAATTTATCATTCGAGATTTGATATGAACATTTAATATTTATATTTAGATGGATCGTTCGGACCGATCATGATATAATTTTTTTGAAACTAATTTACTTGTTTTATATATAGTTTTTTTTTTAAAAGTTCCCCATATGTAAATTCAATATACGATGGCATAATATTGAATTTCCAAGTAACACTATAAACCGTGTATTCAACACTACATATATATTCCATAATTAAAAGGAATCAAAACCATAGTCAAATTTGGTAGTCAAACTTGGTATAGTAAAAACTACAATTAATTTAATGTTAATTGTATATTTACCATGATATCGTTAGTGTTATATTATAATTATAAGGTTTATATTGATTCTACACCAAATTAAGGTTCTGCAATAATTCTAACACAAAAAAATACTGAATATTGTGCGTACCTATAAACACACGGATTGTGAATGTGAGCATACATACTGTAAAAAAAAACTTTTTTTAATTATAAATAATATATGGTTATTTGTAAAAAGTTACACACATCACACATTCTAGCATCTTAAATTTTATGTGAACGTGAAAAAATATATGCGAACGTGCTTGGTGTGAATGTACGTTCACAACACCGTAGTTCATGCAGATATACACATTTCACATATATATCGGGAAGTGAGAAATATCATGATTCACTAATTTTGTATATTGATTTTTTTTAAAAAACTCACAAACATGCATTTATTAACGTTAAACTAATTATTTGTGTTATTGTAACGTAATAATCTAATAATCTTCATCATAACGAAAAACTAAGCACCCCCTAAATATATAATGTTTAATTTTACAAAGGAGGATTCTTTGGGGGCGTTTGGTTCGTCGAATATTTTCAGTAGGAATGAAAATCTGTTAAATGAATGAAAAGCTAAAAGGAATGGAATCAAATTAAATTTCACTCGTTGCTGTTTTGTTGGCAATAATGAAATAGAATGAAATTAAAATTTCATTTCTTGTTATTTTTCTATTTAGTTTTGTAAAATGTAATGTGATTGGTGATTGTACGAAAGATGTGGTAAGATTGGTGGAGTAGGGTATGTGGGGTGGGTATGGTTGGGTTGGATAGTGAAGGTTAGGGTGCGTGAGAAAAGGTAAGGTAGTATGGGTTTGGGGTATGGTTAGGTAGGGTACGGTAGGGTAAGGTGGGTATGGTTAGGTAGGGTAGGGTGCATGGGTGATGTATGGTCCGTATGATAGGTAATTGTCGACAGAAACTAACGTAATGGGAATGAAATCTCAATTATTGGCTTATTAGGTAAGAAAACAGGTTTCTATAGAGAAGGGAAAATTTAAGTCATAATGAATTTTCTTTCCTTTTCCGTTAGCCAACATAGGAATGAGATTTTGATTCCAATTCCACAATATCGTTCAGGATTCTATGAAACACACAAATGCTAAATGTACATTCTCTCTTTTTGCTAATCACATACACCCTTCTTAATGAGAGAGAAAATAAGTTTAATTTGTGGGTTTCACGTCATTAACAAAAATATGTAAGAGATTAGGATGTGTTATTAGTAAAATTTAGGAGATGTACATATAACACAACCCTTTTACAACTTTATTTAGCAACTTACAATGATTATAACACCTTCCAAATACAAATTTAAATTGTACATAGTACTTTGTAACATGTATACCATTAGAAAATATATCCTTAATTTCCTATAATTTAATGAATTAAAAACCTTTTTTCTATAGGTTTGCGTAGTAAAAGGAACAATGTACGAGTAACATGCTTATAAAATTAATTGTGGTATGTATATTATATCAATCGTACAATTAATTAAGGTACTAGATTGTTAGTTAATCATAGAAATATTCTTTCCTAATTGTTGTATTGTCTATCACAAATATGTATATCACGATGTGAATATTATTGGCTAGAGTTTACGTAGTCATGTTAGCTTGTTTTTATTGGGTTATTTTCTTCATAGATTTTTTTTTAAACAGCAGATGTTAGTGATTAGTTATTAACACTATTGTTAGACATCTTAAGGGTGTGTACCAAACCCCACACCTCCACCTAAGGAGAAACGCCATTGATAAGGCTCAAAGTCGAGACCTCAACCAAGAGGAACCCTTCCCACCTTTGGTGGTGACCACGTCATAGATGACTTGTAATTTATAAGTTTACATTCTCTTACGAAAGAAAAGAAATATTACACACATACACACATATATATATAACAAATCAAACATTATATTATAAAAAAAAGTAAATTAAAATATATCATAAAAATCCAAATATTAATTTGTTTGGTAAACATAAAATACTTAAAAAGAATCACAATTCACACACATAAAGCCACCCAATATCCTTACAATTACAGTATACAGAGCGGTGCGACACATAAAGCCAACGAACCCAAACTACATTACGTATACGAGTATAATAGTAAATAGTGGGTTGGCCCCTTTCCATATCAGATTGAGATTCACATTCAGTCATAAGGTACATCTTTTTATTCACAACCTACACCCTACATTTGAATACGTATATAAATTTAGGTTCAAGTGAGTATCACCAATTATGCAGCGCACCAGAATGCACCACTCTTAAAAATAATTTTTTTGAAATTTTTTTCATGAACATGTTTTACTTAACATTTCACAGATGATATACAAAATTCACGCAAATTCGAACACTCTAAGTGCATGAAATCACACATCACATAATTGCATGTTCACATATATTTGAAATTATGTAAGTGTATATTCACATCACTTTTTAGGAGCTAGGAGATGTGAATGTATATGAAATTTACATATGATATTCATAATGTTAATTAAAACATGTTTATGAAAAAAAAATTTAAAAAAAAGTTTTTTTAAAGGTGGTACATTCTGGTGCGCTGCATAATAAGTGGTATTCTCTCGAACAATATTATATATATGTGTGTGTGTGTGTGTGTGTATGTAATTATTTTACAAATAGACTTATATTATTTGTATTTAAATGAATATGAAAAAAAATTCAAAAAAAAAAACTTTTTTTTCGGAGCAAGTTTACATCTGAAACCCGTGTGTTCACAGGTACTCTGCATTTTTTAGGTACTCACACGAACCATATTATAATATGGTTCGTGTGAGTACCTAAAAAATGCAGAGTACCTGTGAACACACGGGTTTCAGATGTGAACTTGCTCCGAAAAAAAGTTTTTTTTTAAAAAATAATTTTCATATTCATTTAGATACAAATAAAATAAGGTTATTCGTAAAAAATTATATACATTCACACTTTCACAACAGTACAGTTCATGTGAACACACACGTTTCACATAGTTCTAGTGTGTTTATGTGTGATTTTTTACAAGTAGTCTTGTATTATTAATTTAAACATGATTATGAAAAAAAATATCAAAAAAATAATTTTAAGCGAGGTATCTCCGATATTCCACAAAACTAATGACACTCATTTGAACCCAAATATGTATATGTATACGTATGTATATAAAAGTATTCAGTAGTAGTAGCTCTGGGGAAAAGATTAATTTATAGTATAATAATATTTTAACAACAGCAGTGGCGGTGGTTAATCATCAAGAGCTCTGTTTTTCATGCAGGCGTGGGCATAAATGCAGGACCTTTGCCATTAAACCTTCTCTTTCAGTTTTCTTTCAAAACAACACCCACCACCACCATCACCATTCTTATTACTAATAATTATTTCCTCACAAGAAAACACTCACATTTACACCCAAAAACACGCACTGATCTGTGGACTGTGATTTCTTGAAGAAAGAACAGAGAAGTGGGAACCAAATTGAAGAAGAAAAAGATTTGTGCTTTTTTTTTCTTCGTCAAGTGGTGGGCAGTACCAAAAGTTGCTCAGATTCTCTGAATGGGGGGTATCTTTTTTCTCTTCCTACTTTTGGTTGTGTGTTTACCTCCTCCGACTAGGGTTTGGTCAGAATGAAAATGAATCATGAAATGAATGAATGGGAAGGCTTATTTATGATACTGAATCAATGTTCTTTTTCGTCTGTGCCTAAATTAACTGCTCCCTGGCCTGGCCTGGCCTGTACACTTTTCTGAGCTGCTCTTTAATGAGTTTTCTTGTCATTGGGGGAGGCATCCGCATCTCTTTTCTTTGCGTCAATTTGGGGATTTAACCATTTCAATTCCAATGATCCTTTCACCAACACTCTTGTCGTCTGTCTTTAACTATTAATTTTCTAACCTTTTGTTTCTTCACTCTCATAAATTTCAACTTCAATCATCATCTCATGGGACCGTTGCCTTTTTAGCTTCATTTAAGTTGTTTGCTTTGATTTGGGGCTTTTAATTCTTCTGGGGTTTTCTCTGCTGTTTGTATGCTTGGAAATTAGGGCTTTCTCTAGGTGGTCAACCCTTTTGATCCTGACTTCATTTTCTTGAGGAAATATGGCTGGGGAGGATGAAATTGAGGGGAGAAATAGAGATGAGGAACAAGTACATTATAATTCAGCCAATTTGTCATCAGACTGGCCATATAATGGCCCTAATGTTCTTTCATATACGTCAATGAGCATGGCCATGAACAACACTTCCTGTTCTGAAGCTTCCATGATCGACTCCTTTTGCCATACTGCTCCCACCATTTGGGATCGTCATCCCACAAATTCACAAAATTTAGGAGCTGTTTGTGATGTGAATAATTTGCAAAACAATCCAACCACTTCATCATCCTCACTAGGGTTCAGAAAAGGAAGCCTTCTTGCCCCTCCAAGAAATCTTGACGTGTGCTGGGCCCCACCAGATTCCACCATAAAAAGAGGTGGTATGTTCGTGCCACCACCATCTGCTGCTTCCACCATGCTTCCTCATAGCTTATCTCAATTTCCAGCTGATTCGGGTTTTATCGAGAGGGCAGCCAGGTTATCATCCTTTAGTGCAGGTAATTTTGAAGATATGATAAACCCTTTTGGGAATGTACCCGAATCATCTTTGAGTCCTTATTCTAGTAGACCACAACCACAAGAGGGTTTTGTAGGGAATGGGTTCAAATCGGTGTCTGGTGAAGGGTCTAAAGATATGCCCTTGCCTGTGGACTGTGGGCCCAACGAATCTAAGAATGAAAGACAGAGCGAGGGCTTTGTGAGGTCTGTTCTTGAAGCTAAACAAGGTGGTTCTGGTTTCTCCGGCAATAACATGACTGGGGAAGCTGAATTCAGCGAAGGAGGTGGCGGTCAGGACGAAAATTCTAATGAAGGACTTGGCTCAAAGAAAAGGAGAAGAAGTGATCAGGTATCTCTTAATTACTACTTATCTTGATAAAAGATTTTTAATGTTCATACTCCAATGTGATACCTTTGCAATGCAATCTGTATGCTGAATTAGAATCCACTACAAGATTATTGTAAGGATGAACGCCGCTTGCTATAAATTCTAAATCACTACCCCCTTACCAAAAGAACATCTGTTTCTCTTTTAACTAGTTTCTATAGCTTAGGAAGTTCACTCAGTGTTCCAAAATGAGGTAACGTTTATATAGACATGTAGTGGGCCCTAATTATCTCAAAAGGCGATCCTTACCATTGTTGACCATTTTTGTTCTCCCCGAATGACACAGGATACGGAGTACAATCAACTCAAAAGATCCCCACAAACACCTAATGGAGCTACAAAGAACAACACTGAAGTTCAACAGAAGGGTGACAATAAGTCTAGTGCGAAGCATGGTAAGCAGGTATCTCAATCATCTGATGCACAGAAGGAAGAATACATTCATGTAAGGGCACGAAGAGGCCAAGCTACTAATAGCCACAGTCTTGCAGAGAGAGTAAGACTTAATTTATTTATATATTAGTCTATTTATGTCACACTCTCCATGAGAAAATAACTGCATTTGTAGATGAGGCATATGGCTCAAGTGATGTGCTTCATTGTTAGTTGAAGCATCTAAAATAGGCTAAATAGTTCATGGTGTCATAAATTAGGTATCTTGTGAATGAGAATCGATATTATCATGTGGTTTTCGATCTTTCTACAAGGTTAAGTATTTTCATATAATTCTTCACTGAAAACAGTTTGTATAACATTGGAAGTCAAATTTGATAACTAATAGAGAACGTACGAGTATTACTATTAAAAATATAATAATCATTGACTTTGTAATAATTGATGTTATTTACCTCATTATTTAACTTGAAGCAATTTACATGGATAATAGGTAAGGAGGGAGAAAATTAGTGAAAGAATGAAGTTCCTTCAAGACCTTGTCCCTGGATGTAGCAAGGTTAGTTATTTAAACTATTTAACGGGCTGGACTTCAAAATCTTGAATTTGTAGGCAGCAAGGTTTAGCTCCAGTTTTCTCATTTATGCAATTGTTTTTTCAAGGTCACAGGCAAAGCGGTTATGCTGGATGAAATCATTAATTATGTACAGTCACTACAACGACAGGTTGAGGTATGGCCGTATGAGGACCAAAAATTGTTTTTTTGATCGCAAAATTTTACACTTTCGATGTGTGATACATGTTTGATTCCTGCAGTTTCTGTCGATGAAACTCGCTACTGTTAATCCTCGGATGGATTTTAACCTTGAAGGGCTTTTGGCAAAAGACGTAAGACATGATATTAACATTATAATGTTTTAAGTCGTTCTATAAGCATAATGAGTCAATCTAATGGGCATGCATTTGTGACAGATGCTTGAATCACGAGGGGTGCCTTCTGGTACACTTGGTTTTGGTCCTGATATGCCCATGCCATATACTCCCAATCCATCACAAATGGCAATCATGCAAGGTGGACTTTCGGGTGTAGGAGGCTCTTCGGATGCGGTGCGGAGAACAATCAATTCCCATTTGATGTCTATTGGTGGAGGATATAAAGATCCAGCTTCCCAGGTAAGTTGCCGTGGTTGTTTAATGCCAGAAATAGTGATTGCCAGTCCTTTTGTAGGCTTGTACTGTTAACTCATTTGAGAGGGAGATAGTATCATTATTCTCATGTCCCAAGTGTCCAACTTTGCAAGACTCCTTTTTCCTTGAAGATTGCAATATTTGGCTTGGTGAATTTAGTGTAGGAGTAAGATACCTTTTGATGAAATCAAAATACTCAATTTTTGCAGACAAAAATGAATACTTTATTTTATTTGTTGGGATGGTGATGATTAAGTTTGTAAGCTTGTACATAAATGCCAAGGAAAATGGTGATGGGAAGGAGGAAATATGTAATTCTTAAGCACTCATTTGTTCCTGTGAAAATGGCAGTGTTTTACTTGGCATGCAGTTTAAGGAACTGTTCTCCATTTGAATCTCTTTTATTGTGGATTGTAATATGCTCTTTGTCGGTTTAACATATTTTCCAAAGACAGGTACCTAGCTCGTGGGATGATGAGCTTCACAACATTGTCCAAATGGGATTAAATCCCAGTACCCCGATCAGCAGCCAAAATTTAGGTACTTTCTTGGAAAATGTAGTTGTATGGTCAACCATGCTCCAGTTGTCATGGGTTGCCCACCAAACCAATTTCTTGCAAAAGTTCAAATGTTCCAACTGATTAACCTTTTTGCTAACAACACGCTTTCTTTTATGCAGGATCCACCACCTCCAGGCCATCTGAAAGCTGAACCCTAAAAGATATGTTAGGCTTCATGATACAGGATCACAAGGATGCAGAGAAGAATCCGGAGTTAAATCTGGTTTATGGCTGTAGAGACACCAGGTCATGTAATTAATCCGTGGATATTCTTTGGTCAATGACTATATATAACAGCAAAAGGTGACACACATAATAGCAGACGTGAATCGAGTTGCTCTTTAAGAACAAACCAGTTTTTTTTGACTCAAGATTCTAAAGCAAGTGAAATGCAAGACAAAATAGACTAGTGGGTAAGCTCTGTCATGAATCTTTGAACCTCACCAGTCTGCGTTGGGACCATTAGGACTTCTTACTATGTGAAAAATCTTTGTTTGGGTTGATTCTTTCAGCACGAGGCCCGAGGATGTAGTTCAGTGTGTTGATGTCTGTAATTTGTGATTTATTGGAACAGTTTTTGTTTTTCATCATACGGAAAAGATGTGGTTTTAGTAAGATGATTTGTGACCGGTGTTTAATCTATTTTGCCCAATCCCCAGATGGACATGTCTTTTTAAGTCGTACGAGGTACACGTTACATTATGCAAAAGGTCAACGTGGGTCCGTTTGTGCAAGTGTTGGGTTGGATCTAGAGTTGGTAGTAGTAGATTTTGTGATGGAAAAGTAGTCAAGACGAATGATGGATTAGTTAGGGGAGTAGGAGGTACGCAAAGTGATTTATTTGCTTGGATTCTTGCATATGCATTTTGGTGGTTGTAATTTACCTTTTGTACAGAGAATCTTACTTCATTGTCCTTGTGTGTGCCCACTTGAAGCAATCTTTTTCACCATAAGAAAGTAGTCTTCCATGTCTAGGAAGTTATTTTAATTTGAGCGTTTCAGCTCCGAAAATATGTAGTGCCACGCTTAGAAGCTTGATAGTGTCGTTTGGATGATATTACTGAGACTATTCTTAGTGGATGGCTACGGTCACTTGTTCGTGAAAAAACACTATATCATTAGTGGTTTTATCAATTTATTTTACTTTTTTTTTTCTTTTTTGGTGTTTTAGTACTTTTGAAACCAATTATGGCCTCAGTGGATTATGAATTGATGTATTGGGGCATATTTGATATGAAAGATAATATTTTGATAATTTTCTGTAAGGAAATGGGGATATATCTGTATCATACTATATGTGAGCTTACACTTGGAAGAATAATCAGACATGTTTGGTTGGATCTTAAACGAGAGAATTTGAAGTTGCTTTCCATGGCAAGAACAAATAATCATGAATCTATATCAAACTAAATGCAGTCAGTACCCTCCCTAAAGAGGACGATTCGGCTACTTTCCATCCTTTCCCATTAATAGTCCTGTGATTCTTGCATGGAATCCGTCCTGCTGAGCTGTTGGTTCTGCGTAAGTATTATGCCATTAGTAAAACAATACTCTTGCCAGAGAGAAGATAGACATGGAAGACTAATGATGTTATATATTGAGTTATATATAGACCTGCAATCTTGTACCGATCTCAATGACTTCAGCAAGCGGAGCCCAGTCTCCGAAGTTTCGTTCTATGAACTGGTATGCAATTCCACTTCTTCCTTTGCCAACTATAAAGAGTCCGCCTTTTATTTCGCCTTCTCCCTTGAAGTTTTGTTCAATTCCCATAGCTTTTGCACGCTTGTAGTTTGCACGAGCTCGAGGATTAAGTAGAAACCCTGATATGAACTTGTCTTTAAGCAGTGACCCTCCGCCAAGCGCTTTGAAAAAGTCCATATTCTTGTCAAGAAGTACAACACCACCCCAATATCTTGGCCAGAAGTCTCTTACCTGAGTATCATCAGTTAATGAATAATAGTATCAAATTAGTTATTGATCCCCTATCATATTAATTCAAGAAAAAGATTGTAAGTGAGCTTTCGGGAAGTAGAGATCGAGTGTAGAATACTAGAGGAAAAATTCTTATCGTATTACGTTGTACCTCTGATTCTATATGTTCGTGTAGAACAGCAAACATATTGATCCCTAGTGCATCAAATATCGGTTTCTTGGAATATAGTTTGTGCGCCTCAGCTCTGCACATGATGCACCTTTTTGCCAATTCAAATGGCTATGTTAAGAAAGTGAAACACCAAAACAGATTTCGAAAAATTAAAAAATTTGTATTGTTTAAGAAGTTACCCTGGACGTCGGATGCAAAGGAGTAGTGATGGTTTTTCACGCCACAAGTCTGAAACTTTCATGGGCGGTGTCTTCGTTTTGACCAACCGCTCCATTCCTATCTTATACTCTGGTGTTAGTTTTTGAACAGAGATATTCTCTATACTAGAGTATGGAGCCACATCATCAACGATTGGAGGAGGCTGTATACAACCACATGCTCTAGGCTCATCAGGCAAGGCGGCCACAACCCCTTTAAAGACATACCCATCTTTTATTTTGAAATCAGCAACGGATTTCTCAATTGTCGAGTCATAAGCTATTGTACTTTGTGTTGACATAGTCTGCAATTTTGGTCTTGCGGAAATGGAATGAGTCTTGAACATACTACTGTTTCGTGAAGGTGGGACCATTGGTTTCCTTTCAGGGAGAGAAAACGATGGTGGTATAGGATCAGTTTCACATTGTGAGGTTCTGTCTGTGAAACGTGCGATGTGTCCCCTTTTCATGCCGTATTGAGCAGAAAGATCTGAAGTGGCCGTGTTTAAAAGCTCTGCTAGACATTTTCCTGAGGCTTCTAGCTTATCTGCATATTGCATTAGTGCTCGATCGTGAAGGTATGACCTGATCTCTAATGCATCCTTCAGTAAAACAAAGAAAAGCTTTTGAGCATCACTATTTGTTATTAGTCATGGCTTGATTTTTTATCCGAGGTAAAAGTGATAATTGTAACATGGATTACAAAAGATTACTTAATCAAGAACATCATATGGTGCAAAAACATGAACTTCAGATGTCATAAATTATGGTAATACAACAGCAAACTACCTTTTGTGCTTGAGTCATATTAATCGCACTCATGTCTTCTGTATTCATTATCTTTAACGTCGGTACATCATCCCAACCATCATCTAACAGTTTTGGCAGAAGTTTCTGTAGAGACCCCGTTCCCACAAAATCCTCCATTGAGAAAGAAGCCATCTTCTTTCAGAGTAAACTATCCGTAAACGAGCTTATAAGCCTAAGTCTTTCTGAAATACCAAGAGACACCAAATTGCATCATATATAATACTTTTAAAAAACCAGAGTTCCTATCTTTTTGACAATATCAATGGTGTTTTTTTTTTTTCTTTGTCAATTATAATTTGGACATAAAAGACTTTGTCTTCGTATAAACTGTTCATTTTCAACGAAGAATAGGTCAACATTGACTGGTTAAAACCTTGCACATATTTATGGTAAAAATGTGTCTGCATCTACTTGATTGCTTAGTCATCTCTCTATTTATGTTTTCTTGTTCTGATGATATATGAAACATTTTGATAATCATCAAAAAAACTGTGAGATATCAAAAATACTATGTAGTGTGTACTCATCACTTATGTTGCATTCTTGATGTGGGATCGTCAGTCTCAAGTGTCAACAATGTTTAAGAACAATGACTTTCCAGTTCATTTTTAATCATGGAATCTAAGTTCGGTGTAACAGGACAAAATCTTCAATGCCGGCCAGTTAGAGAAAGTTTGCAACTTGCAACATATATTTCTAGTTTTTTAAATGGCCTGCCTGCACAAGAAAGTCGTAGGATACTGGTAACCAACTCTTCTATATTAATATTTGTCCCTTTATTCATCAAGTGTGGTACTACTTTTTATTACAGATACATTATTTTGATTTTTAATTTATGGGAAGTCAAAAGTACTATATATTGCATAGGTGCAAAACTCGTACACTGAAGCGTAATTGCGTAAATTCAATTCTGAATTCAAATTATCATAAGAAGGGAACAAAAAAGCTTCTGTTATCCTTACAGATTATATGATTAAAAAGATACCATTTAGTAACAAGGTCTCTATTATCATATATGCCTTCAAATTGCACAATGTTGCATTTTGCTTATTGGTTTCTGTATATCTTTTTATTAACAAACTATACTTAAAACATACAACTTAGGTAGTTTTGCATATTATGTACAAAGTATGTACAGCTACATGGTAAAATTATTACTAAGTTTAGGCATTGAATTCAAGTGCCTCAAGATTTTCTCAGCCATCAACCTAATGTCTCCATGACCGTGATACAAATCATTGACTAGCGTAGAATGCAAGAACCTGTCTTGTGATATTTCTGAAGTTGATTTGTCGTCTCCTTCCATCAACAACTTCTCTAATATCCAAAATGATTTTTGCTTCAATGAGTCGTCTTTATGCTCCTTCACCACATTCAGGAGATGCTGTATGGCCTTCTCTTCAATCAATATACTCACACTCGAGTCCAAATTGACCTTTTCACCTAACAATGTGCATATAGCCGATAATGCAGCCTCAACAACCTGAATGTTCCTGTGGTCAAAGCAGGCCAACAATTTCTCGACTGCTTTTGCTTCAAGTAAACAGAAGGTCTCTTGAGAAGAACAAGCTCCTTTATGAACCGGGCACAGTGGTGTGCTTTCAAGCACTTTTGAGTATCTTAATGAGAAACACTTTTGTAAATAGGAGAACTTTCTGAACCTGGGTTTCTTGATTTGTGCTGGCTTGGATAAAGTAACTGTCTTTGATGACAGATTATGTAACCCAACTGCTGATAGCCTCTGGACCTCATCACTCGATGTGTTCATAAGCAATTCTGTGAACACGGTTGTGAAACTGCAGGTCCTTGCTAGAACCAAAAACTGGTGCTCGTATAGAGTCGTTGTGAACCTGACAAGAATGCCTACAAGTCCTTCCAAATAAGCACTTCCATATTTGCTCATTCTCATGCCAAATTTCTGAACTTGATTGATATTTCGAACAATTAAAGGGACGGTATTCATGCTAAGTAGAGCCAGATTGAGTGTAAGATTTTCATGAGGAAGTTTCGCTAAGAAATTGGCAGAAACTGCTTGCTTTTCTGTGGGCGTGGTTTTTTCAGGCAACTCTTTCAGCAAGGCTTGAGGTTGGCCTCTAGTTTTGCATAGTCTTTCTGCCAGTGTATGGCCAAGAAAAGGCGAAAGCGCAATAGAAAACATGATGGAAACGACCTGGAGTTCCTCATTTGGGTTGTTTAAAAGCTCAATTATGTTTGTACAAGCATCACTTTCTTTTACCACAGACACGATGATCGCTGAGGTTTTTGGAAATTTCATGAGGCATGAAAGTATTCTTAGAAAGCTGATGTTCAATTCATCTGGCATAGAGATCCCAACGCTCCTGACAATATTGTACGTAATGTAATCCAACGACATCTTGTGGTTTGCTTGAAGATCATATAGCTCTACTGATCCCGATTCAAGTATATTTGCCAGTATAGCAGCTGCTTCCGCTTTTGAATTCATGGGCTCGTCATAGATAGCTCGTTTGAACATTTCATGCAACATGCTACTTATGGTACCTGCTTCTACAAGAATCTTTCCATTTTCGTGGTGGGATGAGATTTGCTTCAGTGCTCTAAATGCAACATTCCTTGCCAAGGAGTTCCCATGAAATACCATTTGAATCAGAACCGGTGAACCCTTCTCTGCCACATAACCCTTAATATCGTTGTCATGTCCAAGAAAAGTATCCCCAATGTAACGTGCCATCTCCATCTTCATCTCTTCATTACCTGTTCCATCTGTATCTTAGAATCATTTACAGACAGACAAACAGATTTAAAATTTCCACTTAAAGTTATACCTTCGAGAAGATGATGCAGGAGTGGCTGCCAATGTCCATTTTCCGCCATGTGCTTAATGTTACTCAGTGATCCCTCCAAGTTCTTCAAGATTTCATCGACTTTCTCTAAAGCAAATGCATCGCCGGGCTGTCTATACTTTAAAGTAATCAGCATTAAAATGCCACCAGTAACCGAACCAAATTTATCACAAAAATAGTGGCTTTTTGAAAGATCGACTAGAAGCAGCAATGCTGACTGCTCAATACATTCAACTTTACTCGATAGATTCTGAATTATTGCAGATAAATCCATTGTCCTGGCCATCATTTCCTGCAATGAAGATTCAATATTTCGTCAAATCTTACAAATGTACAACATATAAGATCTATTTACATGCAGGATGGAATTTGAGATAAGTATACTTGTCCTTCATCATCATTCTCGGCCAATAGTCTTAGCAACTCGAGAGTTTCAAACCTCACGTCTCTGTCCTCGTGTGCCAAGGTTGTTCCAAGCAATGGTATGATGCCGATGTTACGAATCTCTACCGCATTGTACTGCTTTTTTCGGCAAAAAGTCTGCAAATTGTGCAGTGCTTCAAGAATTTTGGTCTTAGTACCGGCTAAAGACAAAGCAGATCTTGCAGCCTTTATACCTGCTTGTTCATTTCTTTCCTCCCATTGCTTTATTGTTTCCATTAAAGCGATATTTCTGTTCAAAACTCGACTGGTTATCTTCATGCCTGTCTTTGGGCAAATGATATCTGCAGGATTGCCAAACTTCTCGTACCATTCTGTGATCGCTGCTCTCTCATAGGTGACACCTGTTTCTATTGTAACCGGATCTTCCATTATCTTATTAGTCAATGGGCAAAAGAAAGTCTCGTATAGCGGTTCCATGTATGGAGCCAACTCTGGAAAGCTCATTGCATCTGTCATCTCAGTCGATTCATCGTCCATGGAACTTTCAAATTCATTAATCGAGTAAAGATCTGTCTCGTTCTGAACATATATCGTACGAGTTTCGCTAGTTTGAAAAGAAAAACTATTGATGTCTTGTACTAGAGACTGAACTGCATAGTGGAAATACTCTCCGGATGATGACTTTATCGAGTTGAGTACTTGGCCCATCTGTCTGACTACCCTTTCGAGCTGTATTATGATGCTTTCATCTTCTGGATCTTGAATTATCATACCGATGGGCTTCCTGCTGCAACTTGACAACAGGTTATTTGCTATGTATATGCATTCAGACAGCGATAGTAAGATCTCCGTTGCATTTGTTGGTGTATTCTCGGAGGATTCTAACTCAATGATGATGGCAGAAAGACGGTAAAAATAGCATCCTATTGTGATGAAACTCTCATTTTCGGTCATGATTGATAGTTTTGTGATTTCAGAAAGAAACAGCAGCAAGGACTTGACATCACTTGTATTCGAGCTCATGTTGACCTTCATCAAATCAAAAGAAACAGGTATATATATGTTTGCTTTAGCTCATTAATTATAAAGCAATCAGTTTTAGCTCTAAAATAAGTATAACATAATTCAATTTTTTTTTTGTAGAAGATTGAAACACACAGAAAAAGAGAGGAACAAGATATATAATCATACCGAAGAAAACCAATCAGAAGGGCCACTACTTAACATACTGTCTGAGTGCTTCATATGCATCAACTCTTGAACACGCGTATTTGAAACAAAGTGTAGGGGGATCAGGCAGGCGTAAAAAGTCGCCAGATATTATGCATAACACGATCCTTGATCGCTGAATATTAAAAAGTCCGATGTCATATGAGTGTGATTCTTCATTAGTTTATGATGATGATGACCAGGTCACCTTAATTGGCTAAACTAAATGAAGTTGCAGGATTCTTGACCGCTTCTCAGATGATGATATCATGTTGATTTTTCGTATGTGTTTAGGTAAGTAAGTTTGACATCAATGACCAGAAATCATATTAATTATCCTATAATACCACATTTGTCTTGGCTTAAACACACAAGGTATTTCTGGTCAAAAATCTTTTGACTCATAAGTTGAGACAGTCAAATCATGTTTTAAAGATTCTTGAACACATAAATTCCTAGACAAAAGTACCTTTTAAATATAATCGGAGCTTATGGTACATGGAGTTATAACTATAAGTATATTTTTAAACTAATTATGGTTATATTTATCTTTGTTTCTTATATATGTCATGTTCTAATTTCTAGCTTCAACTTTAACTACTTCGATAACACACACACACACACACACAATATATATATATATATATATATATATATATATATATATATATATATATATAGGGGTGGGTTCAATCGAGAACCTTATGCATCGAAGAACCTTGAAGAACCACAGTGCATCGCTTGAAAATTTGAAATGCATCACATAGAAATCGATGCATCACGCGGGAATTTGATGCATCACATGGAAATAATGTAGAAATCGATGCATCACGCGGGAATTTGATGCATCACGTGGAAATAATGATGCATTACGGGGGAATTGTGATGCATTTGTGGTGGTGCATGGAGGTTCTTCAAGGTTCTTCGATGCATGGAGGTTCTCCATTGAACCTATATATATATATATATATATATATATATATATATATATATATATATATATATATATATATATATATATATATATATATAGGGTCAGGTTCTATGGGGCACCTGTATGCATTGTACACTTTGGGAACCTGTATGCACCGTTAGATCTTGAATTTTAATGGTTCAGATTGTAGTGGCAAAAGGGTAATTAACTTGAAAATGAGTGCACGGGTGCATAACTTCTCGCGCGCGGAAGGGCAAAATCGGAAGATGCTTTAATTCAGAAAATATTCTATCCGAATCTAAACAAACATGATGCATCTTCATCCAATTTATTGGATTTGTCTTCAAACACGATGCATCTTCATCCAATTCAATTTTAAACATGATGCATTTCGATCATATTCATTATCGTCTTTGTTCCATCATTATGCATCACCAAAATCGTGATGCATTTCGGCCATATTCATCCTCGTTTTTGTTCCATCATTATGCATCACCAAAATCGTGATGCATTTCGATATTTAAACGTGGATTTATGGGAAGGTGGTTGATCATTTTATTTATAAATGATAAATGTTAAATTAAATTTTATAATTTAACAATATATTATTAAGCAATCCCAAAATGCCCTTAATGCACCCTTTGTAAACAAGCAATGCATTTTTGGTTCCCATTTGGTTCCTTATGCATATGGTGCCCCATAGAACCTCAATCTATATATATATATATATATATATATATATATATATATATATATATATATATATATATATATATATATATATATATATATATATATATATATATATATATATATATATATATATATATATATATATATATATATAGTGGGGTTCAATGGAAAACCACAATGCACATGAAAACTTGTGAAAACCGCACTGCACCGCCACAAATGCATCAAATTCTCCGCGTGATGCATCAAAATCTCGCGTGATGCATCAAATTTCCCGCGTGATGCATCAAAATCTCGCGTGATGCATCACCTTATTTACGATCATGCCACCGTGTTTTTCATGAAATGCATCAAATCGGACGGTATGTGTAGGTTTCCATAGTTTTCAGATGCATAGTGGTTTTCCATTGAACCCACCCCTATATATATATATATATATATATATATAGGGTTAGGTTCAACGGGGCACCTGTGTGCATCGTGCAACTTAGGAACCTATATACACCGTTAGATCTAGGAAATGAATGACTAAGATTACAATGGCAAAAGGGTAATAAAGATGAAATTCATGTATGCATCATGATGCACGGTTCACATATTAGATGTGCATAAGGGTATTTTGGGGAAAAAAATAATATATCAAGTCAACTCAAAATTAAATTTATATTGATTGAATATTTAATTCAATAATCAAGTATTAAATGCTAATAAATTTACAAAATACACTTCTAAAATTATAAAATTTCAATTGAACAAAAATCCAACATGATGCTTCATCATTTTCATTGACTGTGCATCTTCGTATTCATCTTTCCCAGGTTATGCATCATCGTGTTCACATTGGGCACCATGTTATGCATCATCGTGTTCATACTGTGCATCTTCGTATTCATCTTTCCCAGGTTATGCATCATCGTGTTCATCGTGATGCATATATGGAATTTAAACGTGTTAATCATCGTCTTCAACATTTCATCATCATCTTGATGCACCGCTAATGTGCATCATGTTTGAATAAAAAACATCAACATTCATCCTTTGAGAGAGAGAGAGAGAGAGGGGCGGGTAAGGGAGAAAATTGTGGAAGAAAATAAGGAAAGTGGTTAATGATATAATATAGTTTCCTATTTTCTAACTAATCTATTAATTAAAAGATCAATTAGATTTTTTAAAATAATTAGTATTCCCGTATTACCCTTATTGCATCCTTAGTAAATAGGTTATGCATTTTTGGTTCCCACTGGTTCCCAATGCATCGTGGTGCCCCATGGAACCTCAATCTATATATATATATATATATATATATATATATATATATATATATATATATATATATATATATATATATATATATATATATATATATATATATAGATTGAGGTTCTATGGGGCACCATATGCATCGGGAACCAAATGGGAACCAAAAATGCATTGCTTGTTTACAAAGGGTGCATTAAGGGCATTTTGGGAATGCTTAATAATATATTGTTAAATTATAAGATTTAATTTAATATTTATCATTTATTTAGGAAACTAAATAAAATGACAAACCACCTTTCCATAAATCCATACCCTTTTCTCTCTTTTTCCCTTACTCTTACATGACTAGCCTCTCACCATCTCTCCCTCTCAACCAGTTTTCACAAGACAACCACTACTACTACCGCCAAACCCAGCACCACCATCGCTGTCCACCGTCGGTATGCAACTCTGGACCATACCTGTGCATCGATATTGACGAGAATTTGCTTGCGTCTGTTGATCATGGTTTTTGAGTATCAGTTTTTTCACAAACAGTTCATTCTACGATTCTGTATCATGCTTATGGCTAGTCAAAGAATTCTAAGATTTTTTATCAATGTTGGTGGTTATTGCTTCCAAGAAATAGTTGGAGCATATGGTCTTGGTTGTTTCAAACATGATGCACAACAGCAATGCATCACGACAATGATGAACACATTAAAGACATTGATGAACACGTTTAAATTTCAGAGATGCATCACGAAATTAACACGTTTAAATGTCGAAATGCATCACGATTTTGGTGATGCATAATGATGGAACAAAGACAAGGATGAATATGGCCGAAATGCATCACGATTTTGGTGATGCATAATGATGGAACAAATACGAGGATGAATATGATCGAAATGCATCATGTTTGAAATTGAATTGGATGAAGATGCATCGTGTTTGAAGACGAATCCAATAAATTGGATGAAGATGCATCATGTTTGTTTAGATTCGGATAGAATATTTTTTGAATTCAAGCAACTTCCGATTTTGCCCTTCCGCGCGCGAGAATTTATGCACCCGTGCACCCATTTTCAAGTTAATTACCATTTTGCCACTACAATTTGAACCATTAAAATTCAAGATCTAACGGTGCATACAGGTTCCCAAAGTACACAATGCATACAGGTGCCCCATAGAACCTGACCCTATATATATATATATATATATATATATATATATATATATATATATATATATATATATATATATATATATATATATATATATATATATATATATAAACATCAGTTACATGCTTTATCATGTTGAAGTAAACATTAAATAGCTAGTAAAAGGTAAAAAAAAAAAAAAATCTATCCAACCTTTGGTAACAGTTGACTGTCATTTTCATGACGAATTAATCAACAAAAAATATATCCAAATGAAAGTTTATATGATACTTCTTTTTATCACAAATAATTAATTTAACAAGGTTTTATATTATAAGTATCATAATTTATATTTACCTGAAATAAATATGTGTCATTATTATCCTTAATGATCATAGTTAAATTCAAATGTAAAAATTTGGATTTAAATGTAGAAGTGTAATAAATAAAGTCAAATTTTTTTGCTAACAAAATTTAAATTTTAATTGATAAAACTTCAATTGTGAATATGATAAATTTTGATTGTTGATTTTCAGATTTTCCATTTTTATATTTTATCATTTTCAAAATATATACACATTCACATAATTGAAGTTTGTTTGTTTCATACATTGATATTTCATATTTGAAGTTAATAAAAATTAAAAGAAACATTTTTTGCAAACACATATTATCTGTTTTTAATAATACAACATAATAATATTTTTTTTATTTAATATCAAACAACTAAGTATTTTTTTTATCTTTAATTTAACTAGCTTTCAATTTTTTTTATTTTTATTATACATAAATTTTATTATAATTTATTAAAATATAAAAAAATATGTATTTTTTAAATTGAACAAAACAAAACAATTATGTCATATGTCACTTCTACAAGACATTTTTCCACATCTTTTTCCAAGTTTAACACTTTAACTTAATTGCATTAAATTTTGACTTTATTTTTTTTCATTAATTAATTAGTAATAAATTAGATTTTGTAACATTTAAAATTAATGTTTACCTAAAATAAATATCTATCATTATTATCCATAATAAGCATAATAGATCCAAATGTCACGTGTCACCTCTACGTTCACCAAAAAGATAATTACAACTTATAAAAAATAAAAGATAAATACATATAATATTTTTAAAAAAGATAAATATACTCTATTTTTTAAATAGTAAATAATAAAAAATAAACACAATTATTATTTTTGTATGTTTTTATTTTTTACTCATATACATTTTATATAAATTAATTTAATTAAAAATATCCATGTATTATGTGGGTTATAAACTAGTTTATTATAATTAAATCATTTAAAAATTCAAAACGTTATCTTTTTAATTCTCTCATTAAATAGATTCATATTAATTTGTAGTAAAATAATTGGTTTCAAAACCGAACATATTTCTAGTTAAACCTTTCATTAAAAAAAATACAAATAGAATGAATTCAAACACTTCATTTGTTCATTTTAGATGATTTGGTCTTTGACTGGTATTACTAAAATTTTCTTTTATTGTCAGTTAATTTTTATTGGATTACCATTTAATGTGATGTATTCTTTGTATATATGTAAATAATTAATGACGATAAGTTGGTGTCAAACATGTAATCGTAGTCATACAATGTGTGTAGCATTAGACATACACGCCAAAGACCAATCGTTTTTTAGGTTTTAGAAAATCGTTTAGTTTTGAAAAATTTACTTTGGTGATTTAACTAATGAGAGAATTAAAAAAAAATTTTGAAGTTTTTAAAAATGATTTAATAATATGATAATGAGATATTTGGACATATATATTCATATAAGAGTTTTTAAAATTTTAGAAGGATATATGCGTAATAAGGAAATTTACAAGGATATATAGGTAATTATGAAGTTTTGTAAGGACGTGAATGAAATTCTTCTAAAAATTTATTAGTGTCACAACATATTTTAAACGACAAAAATATTAATAACTATCTTGCAGACATGTGCCTTGTTTTATTATTTTTTATATATGTTAATACAAAGCTTTATTCCTTATCCAACTTTATGTTTTGCTTTACTGTTTGATACAAATATCATCTCATGCACTTTACGTTTCTATTTCCTAAATCAGGTTCAAATGAAACAAACATTTATCCTGCAACGCATGTTAACTTGTACCTAGTGAAACTAAAACTAAGTTGGTATACTTTTTTTCCTTTGTATGATAATTTGATTTTAACAAGTATAATGTAGGTTGATTTTTAAGTTTCCTTTTTTCTGTTTAACAGTGCGCCTCTTTGGACTTTGGTGCATACCCAATTAGGCAATCATCCAAAGACCAAAACTAAAGCCCATTAAATCGTGTATTTTAGCCCAAATTCAGAGAATACAAAAATAAAGGAAAAATGAAACCAAAACAAACTACAGTCACTGTGCTCTCTCCCTCTCAGGCAGGGGCGGACATAGTATAGGATGATGGGTGTCACTAGACATCGACAAATTTTCAAATATTGAGTTTCATATGTATAAAAAATTTGAGTGACACCTACGAAATTTTTTTACGATTATAATATACATATCTAATTTATATTTGTTGTTTTTATTACTTAAATTTATTGAAATAACACTGAGTTTTAATCATTAAATTTTTTAGAAAAACCCAACAAAATATAAAAACACTATTAAACAATAAGTTAAATGAATTAAGTTTAGCCCAAAAATTTTTTAAAAGCCCAAAAGACTACTAAAGCCTTTGAAACAATGAAACCTTAACTTTTTTCAGCTACTGCTCACCTTCAATCGTCTGCTCAACTCCTCACGTTCAAAATTCTGTTCACCTTCAACTTCTTCTGGTCACCAACTCCGGCAACGAGGCGGCGACTCCACCTGCTGTTGCCATCCGCCTCATGCCCTTCGTCTGCCGCTGGACGTTGGCCCTCCGCCTACCGGCTGCCGCTGGCCTCCTCATATTTGACGGTCATTCTCTAACTCTCTCTATCGCATATCTTTCTTTCTCTAGTTACTCTGTATCGTTTTGTTTAAGAGGTATAAACTTGTAAGAATGTTTGGTGGACAAAATTTTGAAGTTTCTATTTTGTTTAATAGGGGTATAAATGTATAATTATTTGTTAACTTGTTAGGTGGTCAATTTTTTTAAGTTTTCTTTTTTAAGTATAAAGTATAAATGTTAATTGTGAAAGTATTTTTTGACAAAAAGTTTTTAGTTTTTGCTTTGTTTAAGTTTTTGATAAATGTTAACTGTAAATTTTGTTATTCGTTAATTTTGGGCTAGCAATCCGTTTTGGTGACCCGATCAATCTTAGAAAATATTTGAAAAATCTAAGTATTAAATTTGCTTTAAAAAAGTGACACCGATAATAAAAATTCCTAGACCCGTTCCTGCTCTCAAGTTGCCTCCATCCGGGCTCTCTCGTCTCGGCCTCTACATAAAATTAAACGGTAAATCTCTAATTGTTTTCTTGTTTCTTTTTGCAATTTTTGTTATGGAAATTGGAAACTGTTAACTGTATGCGTTGTAATGTGTAAATTGATAGGTTCTTTTGACTAATCTAGGATACATAAGTCGAACTCCATTTTTTTGATAGAAATTGGGTTGAAATTTATGTCTGAGTTGTGTGTTCTTTGACAATTCCATAATACGTAATTTTATTATACATATAAGTAGCATACACTACACGACCCGATAAAAAGCAAACCTTTGTCAGTTATAATCAAATACTGCATTCGAATGTTCATGCTCAAAAGTAAACGAAGACTAGAGATGGTTCTTCTTCAAGTCAAAGTGAGAATTTCCATTCTTGTCTAAAGTGGCTGGAAGAAAAGTTGAGTGAATTTAGCCTAGATACTCGCGACTATTCATTTCATATTCGGTTGGGTTAAATGGACTGTTTCCATTTTGGGGATTTTGAATCCCGAATAATATGTTGTTCACTAGAATAAGTGATCATAAACATTTAAATACATTTGAGTTGAGTTTTAAAGATTGATGATTAAGCTTTACCAATGAAATAAGAATGTATTCGGTTTGGTTTTCAGGTGAATTGGAAACGACGTTTAAAGTAGCCAAATTGAGAAAATGACGCTTTTATACTTTTCAATTTGGCATTATTTGCCAAATCATAACAAACTTTCAATTCTAGTATGAATGTGTCGTCCTATTGCTGGAATGAAAAATTTCCATTAAAAAGATAATAACCACGACCGATGATTCGGTGGACAGGTGAACTTGTATTACACAAATCTTTGAAAACGATAACTTTTTCATCCCTTCTCAAGACAATTCCGTTTTCTTTATGCAAAGCCTGTAACAGTCACTTGCTGATGAGCATCGACTTACCCATCACTGTTTACCCTGTTTTTCCTAGATTTTGTCATGGGCCCTATCACCTGTTTGATAAAATGCCTAAGAGAACACATGGGTTTTGCACTAGTATGTTTTTTACTAGTAGGTTTTTGGATGTTCTTGATCTTGTTGAGTTTTGTAAAGTGAAACCCAATGTTGGAAACGTGGAAAGTGTTCATGGTTTAGCATTCAAGGTTGGTGTTCTTGCTCATCTGCCCATTTCCACGTCTCTCGTTATGGCTTATTCGCGAGCAGGAAATTACTCTTCTTCCACGACAGTTTTTGATGGCATATCTTGTAAAGATGCGGTGGTTTGGAATGCAATGATGACTTGTACAGTTGAAAGTGGGCAGTTTAACAATGCAGCAAGTGTCTTTTTTCAGATGTTGCGAGAAGGAATCAAGTTTGACTCCGTAACTCTTGTGATTGCCGTTACGAATAAATTGGTATATTTACAGACTGTTCATTGTTTAGGTATAAAGAGTGGTTTGTTTTCGGATTATGATCTGTGTAATGCTTTAATCCACGCATATGCCAAGCGTGGTGACTTAGGCTCCTCAGAGAGCATGTTCATTGAAACAGAAGTAAAAGATAAGATTTTGTGGAACTCTTTGATCAGTGGTTGTTTAAGCAATGATCATCCTGACAAATCATTATGGTATTTCAAGAGGATGGTTTCATGTGGAACACCAGTTGATAATGTGGGATTATCATGTGCTATTGCAGCATCGACTTGTTTGCTAGATTTGGATATTGGTAAACTTGTTCATGGGCTCGGGTTAAAACTTGGATATGATGAGAGCTCTCATGTTTCTGTGCCAAACGCCCTTGTTTCATTGTACTCTAAATGTGGAGATATTGATGTTGCTAATGATGTGTTCAGACGGATTTATGCCAAGGATCTGGTTTCGTGGAATACAATGATTAATGGGTTTGCTTCAAACGGAATGGTTTTTGAAGCATTTTGCCTTTTAACGGAAATGCAGTTTAGAGGATCGGTTCAACCAGACACGGTGACGATACTTGCGGTGCTTTCGTTATGTGCAGAATCAATGCTTTTGAGAGAGGGGAAAAGCGTTCACGGATTGGTTATACGAAGTTTACCTGGATTAGATTTGTTGGTGATTAACAGTCTTATTAATATGTACTCTAAATGCAGCCGAATTGATAAAGCTGAGAGTTTGTTCATGTCTATACGAGATAAAGACTTGGTTTCTTGGAATACAATGATCTCTGGTTATACCCAAAATGGCAAGTCTAGTTTAGCCCAAGTTCTATTCAAGAAACTACTGTACCAGCGTTTGGAATGCAGTCTGTCAACTGTTCTAGCAGTTCTTTGTTCTTGTAATTCCCCTAAATTTCTTCAATTCGGGGAATCATTACATGGTTGGCAAATGAAGTCAGGGTTCTCAAATGATGTTCTTGCAGTTAATTCCCTACTCTGCATGTATACTAATTGTGGAGACTTGAAAGCTTCTCGTGCATTGTTACAGAGTATTAAGGCAGTTGCTGACACAGCTTGTTGGAACGCTATGATCGCTGGCTGCACACAAAACGGATATTTTCTAGAAGCTTTAGAAACATTCAACTTGATGACACGAGAAGCACGTGCGAAACACGACTCTGTTACCCTTGTAAACATCATTTCAGCTTGTGGAAATCTAGAGTTAGTGTTTCAAGGCAAACTGGCTCATGGATTTGCTCATAAAACTTTGTTCGAAGGAGATGTTCGTGTAAAGAATGCGCTGATCACAATGTATGGCAGATTCGAGGATGTAGAAAGTGCAATGTTAGTGTTCGACTTGTGTTTCAACCACAATCTTTGTTCATGGAATTGTATCATCTCTGCTCTTTCTCAAAACAAGGAAGCTAAAACAGCATTAAGTCTGTTCCGGGATCTCAATTTCGAACCTGATGAGATCACACATGCTACAATTCTCTCAGCATGTACGCAGCTAGGAACAATCAGACTCGGAAAACAGATCCATGGACATGTCTTGAGATCCAATTTTCACAAAAACTGTTTCATAGTCGCTGCCCTTGTTGATATGTATAGCAACTGTGGGAGGTTAGACACGTCTATTAGTATATTCCATTCTTCGCCTGAAAAAACCGTTGCAAGTTGGAACTCGATGATTTCTGCATACGGATTTCACAGCAAAGGTCAAAAGGCCATAGAGGTATTCAACAAAATGATAATGTGTGGGGAAACTCCAACAAAAACCACTTTTATCAACTTGTTATCAGCTTGTGCTCATTCAGGTCTAGTCAACGAAGGCCTTAGGTACTACACTTGTATGTTTGATGAATTTGGTGTTGAACCTGTCACCGAGCATCATGTTTGCGTGGTTGATATGTTGGGTCGCTGTGGGAGGCTAAGTGAGGCTTATGAGTTTATCGAGAGGTTGCCTGTGAAACCAGATCATGGCGTTTGGGGTGCAATGCTGAGTTCATGTAAGTATCACGGAGATGTTGAGATGGGGAAGAAAGTGTCGGAGATTCTTTTTGAGTTGGAACCTAAAAATGCGGGGTATTATGTGTCATTAGCTAATACGTACGTTGCTGCTGGAAGTTGGAGCGATGCAGTAAAGCTGAGAAAGATTGTGCAAGATGTGAGGTTAAAGAAACCAGCAGGTTATAGTCTTGTTGATGTTGCGGAGCGATGACTTCTTCTGTGAAAGTTTTGTTACATGCGCCACGTGGACATCATACGAATGATGTCCGAGAATTACCACGATAGCCAAACACCAAGAAGTCGCCCCTAAATACACCATACGTTGTAATTAGGCCATCCGTATATGTAACACTGATAAACCAAAGGCTCTATGAGCAGACCTGCCAGATTCGTGTGCGTGCGACATTACGCTTGTAAGCAACTAAGCATCATATTAGCTTATGGGATACGAGTGAAAGTTAAATAAATATTTTAAAGGTATTTTTAGTTGTTTATAAACAAAATTTGATTTTGATTGATATTTATTAGAGGATAGGATAAGAGAGAATTTTTGGCATTAAAGTTGAAGCCAAATTCATTCATTTTGTAAGAGTATATGACACGTCATACATTTTGAAAATGATTGGGCGTATGCGCAGCCACAACTTTAGGGTCGGGTCGTTGGCTGGAACAACTTTTGACAAGACGACGAAACTCGACGCCGTCCCTGCCTACTTGTCGTTTTCATCAATTAATTACCTACCCTAATTCTTATTTCAAACCTTACTTATTAATTGCTTTTTAAGTACCCCTTTTTTACCTTACCTTAATTCATTCTTTGATAAAAAAAACTCATGTTTCGGTCTCTAAAAATCCTGTTTAATAATTAGGGAGAATTTCATATATGTCCCTCTAAAACTGCATAATATCATATATACCCAAGCCAAAAAAAGAATTTCATATATATCCTTCTAAAACTTCATAATATCATATTTACCCAACTTAAAACTTTAATATCATATATACAATTTCAAACTTTTAAATAATCAAATATATCCAAATTGTTTATTTATTCTTCTTTAATTAAAGATCCTATTAATTTTTAAAAAGTTTAAATCCTGAAAATTATTTTTATTTTACTAATGACATTAATACCCTTCTTTAACAAAAACCTTCTGTATATCGATGCATTCAGAACCTCCCTTCATCCTCCCTTCATCGACAGCAACACGGAAGATGAAACATCACCTCCCTTCATCGATCAGCAGCACACGATCTTCCATTTTAAGCAATCTGTCTATTTGGATGCAAGTTATGAATCATGTGTCCCAAGACACTGTGGAGATGGGATTAACATTAGTTATCCATTTTATGTAAAAGGTTTACAGGATTCCTCTTGTGGTTACCCTGGATTTGAGCTCAGCTGCGGAAATGACTCCTCCAACGCCACTATTACCATCTCAGGAAGCGACTTCGTAATTAAATACATCGATTATCCTAAACGGTATATCCGACTCCAAAACACGGGGATTTTGCCGATTAAGAAGAATGAATCGTGTCCCTCGAAGATCAGGAACTTAACGGTTGATCCCAGGTTCCACAAGGTTTCGGGTAATGGTATGACGAATCTCTATTGATTTACAATTGCTCCCGTGAGGGTGAGTTGGAAAGGTATAATTAAGATCCGAACATATGAGAAGAGTAGATAGGTACTGGTGATGCTTGAGAATGATATGAATTCGAGAAACGTAACAAAACAATGCAATGACGGCGGTGGTGGTGAAATAGTGAGGAGGCCGGTGGAATTGAGCGGTGGAAGAAGAGAGTGTGTACGGTCAGAATTACGTGGAGGTGGTGGGAAGGGGGTTCTTGATGGAATGGGTGCAGTAGATCAATTCGTGTTCTGTAGAACCTTCCAAGGCAAAACTTTTGACTTCGTCAGCACTTTGGTTGAAGTTATATGTCAATTACGTGATCAATTTTGAAGCTTTTTGGAAAATTTCATGTCAAGCATGTTGGTGCAGTAGATCACCACCACCACCAGCTGGACATGTAAAATCAAGGGATTAAAAAGTTAATTACCTTGATTAAGTCTTCACTTCTTGTAGGCTTCGACTTAACAAACAAATTGAAATTTGAATCGCCGAATTCCGTCAAGAAATAAAACATTTCATATCTTAAAGTAATAAAAGATCATGACTAAATAATTTGGATATATTTGATATATTTAAAAGTTTAAAAGGGTATGATATTAAAGTTTTCAATTGGGTAAATATGATATTATGAAGTTTAAAAAATAAAAAGGGTAGATTGGTCATTTCTTTATTAATGAATATTTATTATGAGTTTTAAAATAATAAAAAAGAATAAATAAATAATTTGGATATATTTGATATATTTAAAAGTTTGAAAGGGTATATATGATATTAAAGTTTTAAATTGGGTAAATATGATATTATGAAGTTTTAGAAGGATATATATGAAATTCTTTTTTTGGCTTGGGTATATATGATATTATGCAGTTTTAGAGGGACATATATGAAATTCTCCCTAATAATTAAAACCGGGTCTAATAGTTAAATTTTACAAAACTAAAAAAAATAATATTGATGGATGAAAACGTAAAAACCGTGAATACATGTTAGGTTTTTTTTGGTAATAAACCCTTTTTATTTATGATTAACGTAACAAATATGTATCGTATCCTACAATACAACACATTTATTACTTTTCTTTACCATTTTTAAATAATAAATATCTGTCTATTGCTGACGACCTTTTTGGCCTTTTGGGTGTTCTTCTATTCTAGATTTTTCTTTTCATTAGCCCACATGGCACATACACACACAGTTAGATAAGAACGGTGACGATGGCCATCACACGCATTTTGCCATTTTCTCCAGCACTTTCCACCCTCAATAATTCACTCAGGTTCAATTCAGACACGCACTCCATTTTACTGCAACCAAACCATACCAAAACCCTCGATTTTTTCCATCCAGAATTAGAATTAGCATGACGATCCAAGCAGAAACCAAGAGGCAAAAACACCCATCAAGAAAACACACCAAGAAGAAAGACAGCGTCACGGTTTCTGTAAACGAGAAATCCCCTTTGATTCCCAAGAAAAAAAGTGCTCACAATGAGTTTAACGGGGCCTCCATGTCCGGAGCAATCATGAATCTTTCAACAACCATCATCGGTGCTGGAATTATGGCCCTGCCGGCCACCATGAAGGTCTTGGGCCTCGGCCTGGGCATCGCCGTCATAGTTCTCGTTGGAGTTTTAACCGAAGCTACCGTCAGGATCCTGCTTAAATACACCAGAAACGGGGGCGCAGATTCGTATGGTAGTTTGATGGGCGATGCGTTTGGGGAAGTGGGGAAGAAGCTGCTGCAAGCTTGTGTGGTCATCAATAATATTGGTGTTCTTGTTATCTACATGATTATAATCGGTAATAACCAACTATAAACATTCATTCTTCAAAGGTTTTACGTTTTTAGTCAACGGGCCACCATATCCGATTAACATAAAAGCTCTTCAAATTTGAACCAAATACAAGGTTGTGATTTTATTATCATCCATGCATCCAGAATTAAATCCATTTTGTTCTTGTTTCTTTGTGGATTTATTAACATGATTTTACAGTTTTTATGTTTCGTCTCTCAATTTTATTTTTATTTTTTTCAAAAAATACTTGTAAGTTAATTTTTTTTTTTCCTGGTTTTGTGAAATTTAATTATCTGGATTCCAATTATAAATTGATAACCGGGTTTATAAAAACCGAAATTTCAGGTTTTAATAGCTAAAATTTCACTAAAATAGAAAGAAAATTTTTAATTTGAGAATTTTGTTGGAAAAAAATAAAATCTGAAAGTCAGTTTAAAATGGGTGTGTGATTGATCTTGATGTGGCTTAAATAATTTCATGGTTTATAGTTTTTGAATCTTGACAGCTAATGTTTCTTCCTAGTGGGTGTGTGATTTTATTAAATGTCAAAACTTCCTTACAATTCTTTTTTGAGTTGAAGACATAGAGTCATTGGTTATGTTCATTGGATGAATCTTACTGGAGCTTGGTTACAAAAACAGAGGTGTTTGATTACAAAATACAAGGTGTTTTGTTACAAATATAAGGTGTTTGGATGTGATTACAAATTTCCAGGTCATACATTGCTATTATTAATGAAAAATGCAAAGTAATTGTTATTATTCATAAATTTTAAAAGACGTTGCTATCAATAATATAAATGTATAAAGTCATTGTTATTTTCAGTCATTAGCCGTTTTCATTATAAACCCTTTTTTCGTTTATGCCCTTTGGTTCCAAATAAATTTTAGATTTTTGATCAAGTTGGATACGTTTGGCATATGGTTTTCAAAAGAGCTTGAGCTTTTAGCTTTTATAAATGTGTTTGGTAAAACTAGTAGCCGTAGATTTTAGTATTAAATGATATAAAAAACACTAATCTTAATTTAAAGTTGTAATTTATAATTATAACGAAGGTAAAGAAGTAATATTATTAGACCAAAAACTCAAGCTTATTTTAAAAAGCTACTTCAATTGGATTCTTGTGGAAGGATTCTTGTGGAAGAACTTTTGGAAGCTTTCATTTTCAAATAAAAAGTTCAAGCTCCTATCAATCAAATGGAGCTTTTGAGCTTTAACTCCTAAAAAATCAAAAGCTGAAACTCCTAAAGATTTCAAAAGCTTCTTGCCAAACACGTCATAAGTCCAACTATTACATGTACTTCCTTTTGTTTTTGCAAATTTTAGAACAAGTTTAGATTTTATGTTGGTTTGAGTTTGAAAGGTGATGTGGTGTCTGGGTCAAATTCAAGCGGGGTGCACCACCCTGGTCTATTGGAAGGCTGGTTCGGACCACACTGGTGGAATGGTAGAATCTTTGTTCTTCTAGTCACAACTCTTGGTGTGTTTGTTCCGTTAGCATCTCTCAAGCGTATGGGTATGTGCTTCTTTACTATGTGTGTGTGTGTGTGTGTGATGATTAGCATGTTTTGATTCTAATTCGGATTGCACATTGCAGATTCGCTTAGCTTTACATCTGGCTTAGCCGTAGCACTAGCCGTAGTTTTCCTAATCATCACTGCAGGAATAGCCATTTTCAAAATGGTGAGTGGTAGCCTCCCCATGCCTAGATTACTTCCAGATGTTACGGATATTAACTCCGTCTGGAACCTCTTTACTGCAGTTCCAGTTCTTGTCACTGCCTATATCTGCCACTTTAACGGTATGCCACGCTACCAATTCGTACACATTCTTTCTACGGATCAATTGCTTCATTGATGAATAATCTTTATATTTTCTTTCATGCGCAGTGCATTCTATTGGCAATGAGCTTGATGACCCTTCGCTTATCCAACCAATTGTACAGATTTCATTGGTTTTATGTACAGTTGTGTACATAATGACTAGTTTCTTTGGATTTATACTCTTTGGTGACTCCACAATGGGAGATATATTGTCGAATTTCGACTCTGATTTGGGCGTTCCTTTTAGTGCTGAGCTTAATGACATTGTTCGAGTCAGCTATGCTCTGCACCTCATGCTTGTTTTCCCACTTGTATTCTACGCGCTACGCCTAAACACTGATGGCCTTTTCTTTGCATCGTCTCCGCTGCCTCTAGAATCAGATAACAAGCGGTTCGTTATCGTTAGCATAGGTCTTCTTTCGCTTATATACTTGGGTGCTAATTTTATACCAAGCGCTTGGGATGCTTTCCAGTTCACAGGAGCAACTGCTGCTGTTTGCATTGGCTTCATTTTCCCTGCTGCAATTGCTATAAGGTATGCTCTCATTCTTTTTTTAATATACATATCATGTTCATAAACGGTTGTCTTACTGATAGATGTTTTCTTGTTCAGGGATGTTCATGGAATAGCTACGAAAGGAGATAAGATCTTGTCTGTTTTGATGATCGGTTTGGCCGTCTTTGCAAATGCTGTGGCTATATATAGCGACGCATATGCCTTGTTCAAGAAAACCCCGTCTCCTCGTGCTTGATTTTACTTGGCACGAGACAACCTGAACCAGGTTTCATGCCGCAGAACAGAACCAAACTTTGTACAAGTGTTTGTTCAATATTATAATATTTTGTGTAAGAGAATTCATTTGAACTAAAAATTTTGTGCAAGTGATCGTGTGTTCGATAATGTTATGTTTTGTGCAAGAGAAATCATTGGAACTCTGCTCTTAGCCGATCTTTCCGTCAAACCATATTTTTTGCTCAATAACCACAAATAGATCCCGAAGTTTAAAAAAATGGAACAAAGATGCAAAGTGCACACCCGAAAGGGTAACTGACGTAAAGCTGCCTTTCCAGTTTTCAATAATTTAAGAAAAAATGTTAGCTCTTCCAAGGAAGGAGTAGAATACAACTTTAAAAAAAAGGATTTATCCTTAAAACACTATACTATCCTATCTCCTTATTAGCTCACATCACTTGTTGAACAATGGGACCAAGTCCAGATAACCCAAAACTAGTCCCTAACAAATAGAAATTGTGTATGGATTAGTTTACAAATAATCGACTAAAACAAGATGTAGATGCCAGTCACCGGCTGCCTTGATCCTCAGCTGTACTCATGTCTACATTCCGACAATCGCCTTTCTTCCAGCTTACATGCTGAATTGGGAGCATAGCCGAAGAAGTCTATTCATTCCAGCTGCTTGAAAGGGGTCCATCATGCTTCAAACCATAAATCCCACAATATGTCAGCAAATTTACAGAGGTGTGTGCGGATCAGGTTGAAACTGAAGCCTCCAAAAGGGTTGCAATTGTGCACTTTGATGAGCACCCATTTTCACCACAAAGCCGATCACAACAACGCATTGGCAGCCATGAAAGATGCGGTTAGTCTTAGTTGAAGAAATATGGGGACTTCAAAACCTCCTTTAGGTCAAAATCTCCCCTCTCGGGCAACGGAGGGAAATCCAACTGTGGGAATGACTTCTGAAAACTCTCCAACAGCTGCCATGAAAGAAATTCTCAAAAACCGGTACTAATTAAATGGAACTTGCAGATGGTAATAAACAAGCTCTCCAAAAGTACTTACATTTTCTAGGATTGGTGCCTCGTAAAGTTCAACAAACTTTTCTCTAAGAATCTTGTTCATCTGGTCAACATCACATGCATGTGTCCAAAATGAATCATGCACTCCTGCAATGTAATATTTATAAATTTATGTAACATAAACATGTGGTGTACTTGTACAGGTGATGCAGCATAAGGTAAACACTAGCAAACCTGCAAAACTTAAACCAGCCTCTTTACAAGCAATGGCTGTCATCATCATATGGGACCCATCAAGGGAATGCACAAAATTAGGAGGAAATGCTGTTCTTTGACGCTTAACCATGACCTGCAGCAACCAATAAAACAACTATTAGCAACTAAGAGTTTAATTGTTTAAAAGATGGTTACAAAAGCTTTTTTAAGAATATGGAGGTACCTTATCCGTTTCTCTCTGTAGTGTCAAAACTTGAAGAGATGTCTTGATCTACAATTGAAGAATGGAACTTTTGATTTGTACAGAAAATATATAATCCCTAAAATAATACATGTCGATGATAAACGTCTAGGAACTCACAAGGTGCCTTCCTAATTTGCGGTAGGGCTGTACAACAGGAAGTCCAAGAGGAGTTGTCCATTGTACTGGATGGTTTTTCACAGCTATAACCTGTTAACAATTCAGATTCAGTGAATGCCCAAAGCATCTTTTAACTCATCATACGACACACATACACTAAAAGTTAATAAAATTTTAAAAAGAATCCATGTGCATTTCTGCAGGGAGAAAACTATAAAATTGATAATACATACCTTTGCACAATCACCAAGCCAACTCATGATACTTCGTGCAGCTTCAAACATCTCCCCCAAAGCAGTTAATGTGGTCTGCAAAGTAGAAAATTTGCATTTAACTATAATGTAATAATACTTCATCCGTCTCATAAGAAATGCAACAATTTCCTTGTCTAGGGATATCCCGAAACACATCTCTTGTCATTTTGATCCAATACGACATTTCTTTGCCTGATAGCATGATATGGATTCACAAATATCGATCTATTTTGTTGATGTTTAGAATGTTTTATTTATCTGAATTATGGTCAAATCGCTTCCATTAAATTATGAACCAATTTGAATATCATTGTCCATAAGATCACTTACTTTTGCAGCATAACATGAAGCAGCAAACAATTCTGCATCATCTTCGATGGCACATCGTTCCTTCAACCTCCTCTTGATTTGGTCACGAGCACCAATATATGTGACGCCATACACCGAGGTCATCACGGTTTGCTTAACCAACTTCCTGTCCACCTGAGCATGTCATTCATGAATGTAGCATATCACAATACATATATTAGTTGAGCTTGCACTAAAGAATGCTTTCAATTTTAAAAAATAATTTAAAAGAATCGCTTCATGTTCGTTGCATATTATAAAAAAAAATACGATTATATTCATAATATAACACACATAACACACATGGGAAAAACACCCTCAGTAGTGCTTCCATATAATCTGGCAGCAATTGCCCAAGTTGTGCTTCAAGACATGAAACTCAGGAGTCAGGAGAAATGCATGTCTAAAAAATTTCGAGGGACTATGTACCTCATCTTATTTCCAATCTGTATACACAATGTGTATACACAGAGACATACGTATGCACAAATAGCATGCATATGCTTATGTATAATCCCCACTAAATTGATGGTCTGGAAGTTGAACTTCATCCACTGCTTCAATCAAAAAGTACTTCTTAATAGGCGGCTTAGGAATTGAACTATCCCCAACGCTTCAATTAATGTTTCAAATGGTTAAACGAGGCTAAATCGATTTTTCACAAATCTTTTTTCCTATCAATCAAGCTTTATGACTTAGAAGAAATTTTCACAATCCTTACTGAATAATTGTATGAACTGAAGAATGAATTTATGTCATTTAGAACTTATATCAAGATAATGCAACATCAAAACTTTAATCATTTTTCATGTATTCTAAAAATTAATTATACATACATACAAATGTGTGTGTATGTATGTATATATGTGTGTGTGTGTGTGTGTGTGTAGAGTGAGAGATTCAATTGAGAACTTTTATGCACCATGAAACCTCGGGGAGCTTTTATGCATCAAATAATAGATCAAGGGTGCATTAAGGGTATTTAGGGAATAATTTAATTTAATTTTTAAAAATGGTTATGAGATAATTTATAGTTTAAATTAGGAAGCTAAATGGTGTGAACGTTTTCTATCTCTCTCTTAATTTCTCTATCGGCCTCCTGCAAACCGCCACCACCACCACCATTTGACCACCTGTCACCGCCACTACCAGACCACCGCCAACGCGTGTCCACCATCGTCGCTATGCATATATTGATGAATGAAGGTGCTTTGAACGTTTTTTTACAGTGATGAACGAAGGTGGTTTGAACGATGAACGATTTTTACCCAAGTTCATGGTGATGAACGATGAACGTGAATCGTTGTTGTTTGTTGTGCATCGATGATGACCAAAGATGGTTCGAACATGAAAATAAACATGGTGATGCATGGCTGGAAATGGTTCGAACATGATAATGCATGGCTGGAAATGTTTGAATCGATGTTGATAAAGATAATGCACGAAAATGAATTCATTGCAATGTCGAATCCGGATGAAGATTTATGAAGATGAACGAAGATGCATAGGACATATTCATCATCTTTTTTAAATCGGTATAATTTTTTGTTAAATTTGGAATTGTATTAATTAAATTTATTTTAGCATTTATCATTTAATGATTTAATGGAATATTTAATTAATAGAAAATTTTAAGTGATTTGACTGATATATTTTTTCCCCAAACAACCTTTCACTGAATGCATTTGCATAATGAGATGCATAGGGTATGTGCATCAAATGATGCATAACGAGATGGACGTGATCCAACGACTATAAGGTGGTTTCCCGGTTCCTCGATGCATTGTAGTTCTCAACTGAACCCAACCTTTTATTTATATATATATATATATATATATATATATATATATATATATAGGGGTGGGTTCAATGGAAAACCACTATGCACGTGAAAACCATGGAAACCTACGCAAACCGTCCGATTTGGTGCATTTAATGAAAAACGTGGTGGCATGATCGTAAATAAGGTGATGCATCACGCGGGATTTTGATGCATCATGCGGGAAATTTGATGCATCACGCGGGATTTTGATGCATCACGCGGGGAATTTGATGCATTTGTAGTGGTGCAGTGCGGTTTTCACAAGTTTTCAGGTGCATTGTGGTTTTCCATTGAACCTCCCTCTATATATATATATATATATATATATATATATATATATATATATATACATATATGTAAGTTGGTGAAAAAATAAAATTTGAAAATGGTTCTCCGGTTCTCCATGAAAGTTAGGCACATATATACATATACATACATATAGATACAGATATATACACATATATATACAGTTACATACACACAGATATATATACACAGATATACACACACATATATATAGATATACATACATACACACACACACATATATATAGAATCAGGTTCATCAGCATACCACTGAGATTCTAACGTACCATGTTGTGAATGATCATTCACATATATTTTTTTTGCATAGACATGTATAAGACTGCATTATAAAACTTTTTATCAAAAAGAGCAACATCACATTTCAAAAAATAAATCTTATGAATGGTAATAAAAAAAAAAGATAATGTGAATGGTGTGAATGATCATTCACTTGGATGACCATTCACATAATTTTCAAGGACACAAAAAGTGTGGAAGCATGTGAAATTTATATATCATGTGTGTAACATTAATTTAAACATGCTTATGAAAAAAAAAACTCACTTTTTTTTAAGAGGGTGCACTTGAATTCGAGGGGGACTTTGTGAACACACACACACACACATATATGTATATATGAAATATGTCTATACACACAAAACACAGAGAAACCAATTAATGTGCATTCTAAGTGACAAGTGCATGATAAGGTTTTTGTGGATAAAGTAAACTACCTGATCGACCAGCATCCGTGCATGCTTAGCATTTAAATCAGTTGTGGGGTCTCCCTCTGCATCTCTCCGCATAATCTCAATCACTCTGATGACAACAATATTATAAATATCAATTTCGACCTCTTACTGTCGGAATAAATTTACCCTATAATCATGACATGTGTCCAGGTTGACCATTATAGAGCGATACATAATAGTACCTATTAACTTTTGATGTAAAACTTTTAACCACGTCAACTTATATAAGCGCCATTTTCAAAAATAAATGAAAAGGTAGAAGGTAGAAGTAGCTTGACATCCAATTCTACAAAATGAACATTTACTATGGGATGGAAGGAGGATTAAACTAATAAAATATGAAAACATATGCACCTTACATGACAGCATAAAAAATGGTGCAAGCAAGAGATGTCCAAAAAATCAACTACCCTTGAGGTTAGACCATGAAAAAACAGCACAAACCACCTAGCACAATGGCCTCATGGTTGATTAATATAAATACATGATAGCATAAATGCATAATAGCTAAGAGCTAACCTCGAAGCAATCCCAGAGTACACATCGGCTGGCTTTTCTCCTTCAACCAGATTGACAGCAGCCGCTCCTAACTGAACATAAGTGGAAAATTCAATGTGTAAGCATAGGATCTGACTGATGTGTTATGAATTCCATTTTAAGAAGAAAACCAATAAAAAATCAGAAATAATAAATTGAGCTCCTCAACAGAGATTGAATTCAAGCATCATATTTAGAAATGAACTAAAACATTACCTTGTCCCTTCCAAGTGCAGCGTAATGTTGTAAGCCATTACACGAACCATCCTAGAAATTTTCAAACAATTAATTTTCGACGTAGATTAGGTAAAGAAAACACACATGTTATCTTTGGATAACAATTAATCAAGAGTGGCTAGTTTCCACTTAACGGATCCTCAACGATCTTTCATTAGTCACCTTCTGTGGTGAATACATAGGTCATCATGCACATTCACACTTCACATTTATCAAGAAGGCCACCAAATCATGTGTCGTTTTATGAGAATGGAGAAAAAATTTGTGGCAAGTTGCATAAACTAGCACCTGGTGGACAGGCATATGGGAAATGGTGGTCTCTGGAGAAGAGCTTCTTAGCGCTTCCGAGAGGCTCATGCATGTGGCCAAGCATTGAAAAGGATCCTCTGCACGCAACCACCAGCGCTTTCCTTCAAGAGGTCGATCCGAAGAATCAAAAATGTCATCTACATGCTTCTCTGTAAATGCTACTCGTCCCTCATGAGATAACTTATCCACACCACCACCATATACATTTGCTAAATGTATCTTCAGCCATCGGAAGCCTGATTCTCCAAGAGGCCGTCCCTCAGCAAACTCAAGAACACCTCGACATAAATCAGAGCCCAAGTGATTTAAATAAGGATGCATGGGATATGCACGACCTCGGAAATCAAGATTGTGGGGGTAATAGAAACCTTCCTCGTCCTTCATTTTTCGAGCAACCTGTACTTGCAATGGACAAATTAGAATCTGATTCAATCAGGATTTTTTTACACAAACTAAATATATATGAGGAAGCATCTTACTGCAAGCTTCAGTTCAATATCACATCGTTGAGAATGCCTTTCTCTGTTTTCTTTTTTAACTGTTTTAACTTTCCATTTCCACTTTTTAATTTCAGTTTCATCATCTGTATCAGGCTCTTCAGGTAGAGGAACCTGTGCATTATGACCAGCATGACACAACGGTTAGAAAAAAACACTCATAAATTGTCTCAACATAATATATATAGATTTGAGTATCTTTGATGAGAAAAAGAAACAAGTTTCACATCATCACGATCAACCAAGTCAGCTAAACACCCTCCACTAGCCCAGATTCTGTCTACAACACCAAGGACTTTTCTGTTCACCCTCCATTTTGTAGCACCGAGTGTATTTAGAGCCTGAGACAAATAAAATTGAATATAATATAATGGAAGTATAGAGAGATAGGAAAAGGGAAGGGAATTTAATAACAGATCGTAGCAATGGTTTGTTTTTGTTTAAAAGATATTTTGATATAGTTGCAATGCAAACAAAATACAAAGATAAAAACCAAAAAAGGTTGCCCACCCCAAAAACAGGTTCCAGTTGCTTTTTTGGAGTCCGCTTAACTACATCACGTTGTTGTTTTGCTCCATGTGTTCGCATTATATAGGATGGTAGAAACAAATAGCCTCCTCTATTGTAACTGCCAAAGAAACGACATAAATTCTGTGACAGTGATCAACTTGGTTACGATAGTCATGATGCGCAAGCTATAAATCTCACATTCCCATGTACAAGCTAAATTAATGCTAGAAACTAAGGCATCATGGGTTCCATCAAGGCATGTGTGTTCAGACAAACTGAGATAAGCAGATATATAGGAAGTAGCGAATTAAGCATTGGTTTTAAGTCTAAAGATAGAATATCACAAAGAGATTATTTTAACTTGAAATGCATACCCGGTCCAATTTACTGGGGGAAGTAGCATTGGCATATATGGAATCACCATGTGCATTGCCTGATTTTAAGATCCAAATTAGAACGGTCTTTGATACTAAACAACAGATAAACATGCAAGAAAGAAATACACGTATAAAGCATCTAGAGGTTTATTAGCAGTTGTCAGGCAGTAGGCATGTAAGACTTACGCTTTTCTCCAGTCCTTTCCGAACAAGAGGATCACACTCAATAACTCCATACCTTCTGCTGCCTCTCCTGTACAAACAAGACTGATGATCGGTAACAACACATGAAAATCAAGACACAATAGAAACATTTGGTGAAGCATATATGAGTCCATACGTACGGTGTTTCCACAGTTTTGAGAGTATGTACAAATGCAGGCCGAATATCAGGAGGACTATCTTCAAACTGGTCTACCGGGGGTTGTATATAGGCAGTCTCCATCAACAACTGGATTAAACGAGAGCCAACCTGTGAAAATCAGACAATCACTGTATATGAATCACAAAAATGAGAATGGTTTATTGAAATTTATCATGACTATTCATTTTGTCAAGAGGGTACAAACCTTAACTTGAGCATCCTGGCCCCAGGGCTTCAGATCATCTTGATGTTTCACGATATTTCTTACTTGTTGCAACTTTTTCTTTTTTACTAAAACAGTTACTTTCTTCCTCAATTTCTGCATCTGCTGCTCAGTATTTACAGATTCCGAGTCATCATCAGGGCTCTCATTTAATGTAGTCTTTCTCTTAGACTTCTCCATGAATCTGTGTATTCTTGCCTGATCATAAATAACCCAGAAGAAAAAAATCTTTAAAAGTCAGAAATATGAAATGATAATAAAGGTTAAACATATTCAGTCCTGATAAAAAGAGAAATTCGTGCACTTCACAGAGCTCCGATTATAACTAATCATTGTAACCAATCACGGTAATTAATTGCATTAGCTGGATTCAAATACACATCATTGTAATTTTTAAAAAACAAATGATAGAGTATGAACCAATCAACCTCATGTTCAATAGCTTCACCGATATGGAGAGCAGCCTGAACGACTCTAGCACCACCCTGACCTCCTCCGGTCATCAACAGACCCATCAATTTATGCATTGTAATTATGGACATCATATCAGCAGGCAACTGATCGAATTGTGGGGCATATGCCCCTCTATTCTTCCCTTCCTTGCATAGATCCTGTTCAGCAGCAATAGCATTCTTCAAAGGCTCAAACCAACCAAGAAACAAGGATTTCACATAAGGCAAATTAGGAGCAAGTTTTTGTTCACACATATCCACTAAAAGTTCTTGATACTCTTTAGCTGCAGCCTCCCATGCCTCTGTCTCGATCTTTATTTGCCTTCTCCTAAGTGCAATGTACTTTCCTTGCCCAATTCCATTAACCACCTTATGTTGCTTTTTGTGATCTGAATTAGATTTCATTTCCACCGCCTTGATCTCCTTATTCAAATGGTGTACCATTTCACGAATTTCATCACTATCTTCTTCTTCGGTCGAAACAATCTCTTCCGCCGCAGCAGAGGTCGCAAAACCCTTACAAAACCCACCGAAAGAAACCCCTGAATTTCCCAAGATACTGATTTGACGAAAACCCGGTACTCCTCCGTATGAAGAAGGATTGGGATGAATTTGAAGGTCTAAGTGTCTGATTTTATCAAAAAAGCGGGTGTCTGTAAATTTAGATTTATCGGCGAATGCTTTGAGCTTCTTGAGGGAAGCTCGATTACAAACGTTTCTCCACATGCTAAAGTGGAGGAGGAGTTAATTTGTATATAAAATAGGGAGAAAAATGAAGTATGTACACAGTTGTTGATACAAGAGAAGAAGCAAAGAGATTGATGGATCTGAAATTAAGTGTGTGATCCGGAGAATGAAATCAAAAGAATGGAATTTTTTGTGTGGAAGGTTTTGAATCTGACGGAATTCGAGGGTTTGTGTAGAGAGCGAGGCGATGAAGGAAGAATGGCCGCCTTAAACCCTCGCTAAACCTATTTCCTTTTGTTTTCGGTAGCCTTTCTGATAATATACTATTTTTTTATTTTTTATAAATGGTTGATTAATAAATATAAAAGCAATTTTATTTATTTTTAACATTTATAGTAACATTATTTATTTTTATAATCAATAGTATTTACTTCTTGTTATAATCTAACTGAATTTAAATATCGAACAAGACTTGCAAAGTTTTACATATATGTATATATGTTCTCCATATCAAATCGTATGACAAGTGTGAGTCTATTTATATACAAAATTAATGTACTATTTTGCAATTAATGAAAACACTGTGTTGTGTTGCTTCTCAACTTGGTAAAAGAGAAGACCCTTTGAAAATTGCCATCCACATCTTTTGTCTTTTCATAATACTCCCCCTTGGATGATAATTTTAGTAAGAGTTCAACCATGAAATGTTGCCTCATTAAAAACCTTGCTAAAGAAAAACCCAATGGGAAAAAACTTTAGTCAAGGGAAAAAGAGTACAGCGATTGGTTGACTCCCCCTCATATTGCCATCTGAAAATCATCACATGTTTTGTACATGTCGCATTCCAATGTTGTGGACATGTTTTCTGAAAATCGCTTTGGGAAGTGTCTTTGTAAAGAGATCTGCTGAATTGTTACTAGACTGAATGTATTTCATTTCAATCTGATTGTCCTTTATGAGATCTTGCGTGTAAGCGAAAAATCTTGGTGGAATATGTTTGGTTCTGTCACTCTTGATATATCCTTCTTTCATCTGCGACACGCAAGCTGTATTGTCTTCATAAATCAAAATTGGACTTTTGCTCATCTCTAGTCCACAAGAAGACAAAATAAGTTCTGTCACAGATTTCAGCCATACACTTTCTCTACTAGCTTCGTGTAGTGCAATAACTTCAGCATGATTTGAGGATGTTGCAACAAGCGTTTGCTTCTGAGAACGCCAGGAAATTGCAGTACCACCATTTAAAAACACGTATCCTGTTTGAGATTTTGCTTTGTGTGGATCAGATAAGTAACCTGCATCTACATATCCAAGTAAACCTTCTTTTGAATTGTTAGAATAAAATAATCCCAAATTAGTGGTTCCTCGAAGGTATCGGAAAACGTGTTTGACTTCTATCCAATGTCGTTTGGTGGGAGCTGAACTAAATCTTGCCAACAGATTTACTGCAAAAGAAATGTCAGGTCTTGTACAGTTTGTAAGATACATTAAAGCTCCAATTACACTAAGATATGGTACTTCTGGACCAAGTAAATATTCATTCTCTTCTTGAGGACGAAATGGATCCTTATCAACATTAAGTGATCTAACAACCATTGGTGTGCTTAAAGGATTTGCTTTGTCCATGTTGAAACGTTTTAAGACCTTTTCCGTATAATTTGATTGATGCACAAGTATACCATTGTGCATGTGCTCTATCTGTAAACCAAGACAATATTTGGTTTTTCCAAGGTCTTTCATTTCAAATTCTTTCTTTAATAACACAATTACCTCATTTATCTCATTAATTGTGCCAATAATATTTAGATCATCAACATAGACAGCTATGATAACATATCCAACCTTTGTCTTCTTTATAAACACACATGGACATATTTGATTGTTTGTGTATCCTTTACTTATCAAATAATCACTCAATCGATTATACCACATGCGTCCAGATTGTTTCAACCCATATAAAGATCTTTGCAATTTGATCGAATACATCTCTTTGGGTTTGTTTCCTAATGCTTCTGGCATTTTAAATCCTTCAGGAATTTTCATATAAATATCATTATCAAGTGATCCATACAAATAAGCCGTAACAACATCCATTAGACGCATTTCCAAATTTTTAGCAACGGCAAGACTAATTAGGTATCTAAAAGTGATTGCATCCATTACTGGAGAATATGTCTCCTCATAATCAATTCCTGGTCGTTGAGAAAAACCTTGAGCCACAAGTCTTGCTTTGTATCTTGTAATTTCGTTTTTCTCATTTCGTTTTCTTATGAACACCCATCTGTATCCTACTGGTTTTACAGCTTTAGGTGTGAGGATGATAGATCCAAAAACTTTTCGTTTATTTAACGAACTTAATTCAACTTGCATAGCTTCTTTCCATTTAGGCCAGTCAGATCTGTTTTGACATTCAACCACAGACTTTGGTTCTGGATCATCATTTCCAGTAATGATATCATATGCAACAGCATAAGAAAATTTTTCATCAATATCTTCCATCTCATTTCTTTTCCATATGATATTTGTATGGACATAATTGATTGCAATCTCAGTATTGGAGTCATCTATTTCCACTTCTTTGGAAATATCGTTATTTTGCGTTTCTCCAGGAACACTTTTCTTATTATCAGTTATATTTTCAGAGCTCTTTCTCTTTCGAGGATTTTTATCCTTGGAACCAAATGGTCTTCCACGTTTCAGACGTGCTTTTGATTCTTGAGTGATTTTATCATCAGCTCTTTTATTTGGAATTTCTATTCTAGCAGGTGTATTAGCCGCTGGCACATATGATTTAGTCACTCTTTTAGTATCAGTAAATGCATCAGGCAGTTGATTTGCAATTTCTTGTAAATGCATTATTTTCTGAACTTCTAGTTCACATTGTTTTGTCCGAGTGTCAAGATGAATCAATGATGGTTCACACCATGATACATCCTTCTCTTTGCTTTTATTTTCTCCCCCTAATGCTGGGAAAATTGCCTCATTGAAATGGCAATCAGCAAACCGTGCTGTGAAAACATCACCTGTCAGTGGTTCAAGGTATCTTATTATAGAAGGTGTTTCATACCCTACATATATACCCAATCTTCTTTGAGGTCCCATTTTTGTACGTTGCGGTGGTGTAATAGGAACATATACTGAACAACCAAAGATTCGAAGATGGGAAATGTTTGGCTCATGACCAAAAGCAAGTTGTAGAGGAGAAAATTTATGATAAGCACTTGGTCTTATACGAATCAGTGATGCAGCATGTAAAATTGCATGTCCCCAAACAGAAACTGGAAGTTTTGTCTTCATTATTAATGGTCTAGCTATTAGCTGAAGACGTTTAATTAATGATTCAGCTAAACCATTTTGTGTATGAACATGAGCAACTGGATGTTCAACACTAATTCCAACAGACATGCAATAGTCGTTGAAAGCTTGAGATGTAAATTCACCAGCATTATCAAGCCTTACCTTTTTAATGGTATAATCAGGGAAATGTGCTCTTAATTTAATGATTTGAGCAAGAAATTTAGCAAAAGCCACATTACGGGTTGACAATAAACAAACATGAGACCATCTGCTTGATGCGTCTATTAAAACCATGAAGTATCTAAATGGTCCACATGGCGGATGAATTGGTCCACACATATCACCTTGAATTCTTTCCAGAAACATTGGGGTTTCTTTTCCAATTTTAGTTGGTGAATGTTTCACAATACATTTTCCAAGAGAACATGATGTACATGGGATCATCTTACCTGTTTGAGGGATCTTCTGGTCCTTCAATGGATGTCCATTTGTACTATCAATTATCCTCTTCATCATAGTTGTTCCTGGATGACCTAATATGTCATGCCATAAACTTAATTCTCCAGGATCATAACATTTTTCTTTGACAACCAGATGTGATTCAACCATGTTTATATATGTATAATGTAAACCAGAACCAAGTGTTGGTAGTCTTTCTACTACATGGTTATTGTCAATAATATGCATAAATTTCTCATTCTCTATCGTCACAGTCTGAGTATTATACCCATTAAGGTGTATGTCATTGAAACTCAACAAGTTTCTTTCAGACTTTGGTGAAAATAGAGCATTATTTATCAAAAACCTTGTACCATTAGGTAATATAAAATGAGCCTTTCCAGTTCCCTCAATTAGATCTGCAGGACCTGATATGGTATGTATATTTGCTTTACTTGGCTTTAATTCTGAAAAGTATTTCTTCTTTTTAAGAATTGTGTGTGTTGCTCCACTATCTGGTATACAGATGTCTCCTGAATTTGCTTGATGTAGTTCTTCGATAAAATTCATTTTAGACTTCTAATCATAAAAATAAAGTAATAAGTATATATGATAAAATTTGTTAAGTAGAAACACATTCATATTATTATTGAAAAAAGTGCAATACATGATACAAGAAATAAAACATAAGGAATAAAACATAGCTTAGGAAAGACGAAAACACGATTACATTATTAGATATCCAAATCATCAAAGAAATCTGAAGCATTCAGTTCGGGCATTGGAACATCAGGGAGATCAGCAAAATTTGCTTCTTTCTCTTTTCCTTTAAGAGACTCCTCATAAAGTTTGCAGAGATGTGGTGCTGTGCGGCAAGTTCTTGACCAATGACCAGTCATTCCACATCGGTAACAATGATCTTCAGGATCTTGAGAAGCACTAGCCTTTTGTTTATCATTTTTGGGTCTTTCTTGTGATTTAGATTTCTTATCACGTGGAATATTATTATGACCACGTCCGCGTCCACGTCCACGTGAATGACCTCTGTTATGATTATAGTTATGACCATAGCCATGATTATAACTATAATTATTGTTTTGATTATAGCCACGGCCACGGCCACGGCCTCGTTTACGACCAAATCCCCGTTCTTGTCCATGTGTTTTAGTTATAGCATTTGCTTCAGGTAATGCTAGTGATCCAGTTGGACGAGAATGGTGATTCTTCATCAAAAGTTCATTGTTTTTCTCTGCAACTAGAAGGACGGTGTTAAGTTCAGAATATCTTTTAAAATTTTGCATCCGATACTGTTGTTGTAAGGTAACATTTGATGCATGAAATGTTGAGTACGTTTTTTCCAACATATCCGCATCTGTAACTGTCTGGCCACAAAATTGGAGTTGTGAACATATTCTGAACAATGCAGAGCTATAATCATTCACTTTCTTAAAATCTTGGAATCTCAGATTATTCCAATCATTTCTGGCATTTGGAAGCAAAATCTCCCTTTGATGATCATATCTTTCCTTTAAATCTTTCCATAGAATACTTGGATCTTCCGTATTCATATACTCAGATTTCAAATTTTCATCAATATGTTTACGAAGAAATGCATTTGCTTTTGCCTTTTCTTGATTTGAGCAATTGTTGTTTTCATTTAGTGTTTCTACAATACCCATTGATGTTAAAAGTATCTTTACATCAATGCTCCATGGCATGTAGTTATTGCCATTTACGTCCAATGCAGCAAATGATAACTTCTCAAGATTTGTCATATTGACTATCAAAATAAAAGTTAAACAACATAAAATTAGCATTAGTTTATTTCAATAAGAACTACAGCACATAATAGTGGGAGAATCGTAAACGAAATCAGAACCAGAAAAGGATACATCTCATCAAATGGTAGTTGCAACAAAGAGTAGAAAAGTATTGAAAGTATTACAATAAGAAAAATCAAAAACGAGAGAGATATCTTCATTCTTCAACCAGTTAAAAGTTTTCTTTTCAGAAAGGAAGAAGAATGATTTAATGAAATATTGAAGTTTTATATTGGAGTATTTATAGAGAAAAAATTGAGTCATCAAACGGTCGAATTTTTTTTTTCTTTCTTTTGACCGTTGCAACAGTTATGTAACCGTTGTTAAATGTTAATAAATGATTAAAAGATAATTTTCATTTAATTTAAAATAATGATTAAAAATATAAAAAACTTGTTATGAAGAAGATAAAAAGAATTAATAGTTTGCATTATAAGAACAAAATCTTAATTGATGTAAATTAATAATCATAATTAATGTTATCGTAAATGAAGAAAATAAACGTTAGTATAAGTAATCGTTAGTATATAAATAAACATTAGTATGCATAATTAAATGTTAGTACATAAATAAAATGTTAGAAATAATAATGCATGTTAGTAGTTCATAAGTGTATTATTATTGTTATCGTATTAATTATTATGGTAATTATCTTTTCATTATAAGTTATAACTTTAAGTAACCATACCTCGTTTAATTCTTGATCTAATTGCAGAGCTCTTCGTGCTGATAACGTGTTATAATCTAACTGAATTTAAATATCGAACAAGACTTGCAAAGTTTTACATATATGTATATATATTCTCCATATCAAATCGTATGACAAGTGTGAGTCTATTTATATACAAAATTAATGTACTATTTTGCAATTAATGAAAACACTGTGTTGTGTTGCTTCTCAACTTGGTAAAAGAGAAGACCCTTTGAAAATTGCCATCCACATCTTTTGTCTTTTCATAATACTTCTATATTTTTAATTATTTATAGCAAAACTTAAAATAAATGATAAAAAATGTAAAAGTTAATGTTGTTAAGAGACAAAATACAAAAGTTGATATTATTTATGAAAATTACAAATGTTTATATAATTAGTGATAATAAATAAATAATTTTTCTATAAATGATAAAAAAAATTGTTATTATTTTAAAAGGATAAGTGAGTAACTTAACTACATAAATTGCTATCAATTAGATTGAAATTATCACTTTAAAAGGGTAACTGGGTAACTTAACTACATGAATAGTTTATACAACATTTCGATTTAAAATATTACTTATTATTTATCTGTGCTATTAAAAGAGTAACTGAATGCCACATGACATACTCTCATTTAATTTGACACATGTCGCTCTCTCTTTTTGCCACGTCAATTACTGATTTTATTTTTAAATTTTAAAGTAAATCAAATCTATGTAAATCTAATATGGATTAATTTAATAACTAACTAACTAAAATTATGCAAACTTTATTATTTATATAATTACTATATTATACATATATATATATATAAATATCAATTTCTAAAATTAACTCATGTAATACATGGGTAATAACCTAGTAAGATGATATTATAAAATTTATAAGTCATGTATTTTGCATAAGTTTTTTATTATTCGTTAAACTAATTTTATTATTATTCTTATTTATCAAATATTTGAATCCAATGATTCATTTCATTCCGATTGATCAATCAAACATTACAATGAACGAAAATGATCCATTACATCACCAAATCTATTTTATTGCTTGGGCATTGCATTACTGATTACCGTTAATTAATTAAATCATTAAGAATTCATTCAAATATAAAATGATTTTTTAACGATAACCAATATTGAAAGAACGGACCAAACTATTCAGAATTTCAGATGCTCTGAGGTACCGACCCAATAGTCCAATAAGCTCTGGCTACTTAGGCTTTGTCTGGTTAAGATGCCCTTGGGCTTTTCATGGTCCATAGTCTCTGTACCACTTGTTGGGCTTTAAATGGGCTAAACACGCAATAATCATGGACATTGCAAACTTTACTACTCTTCTTTTTCTTTGAAAAATACCCCGCTACACCCGATCTAAAAATAATTAGAAATAATTGGTATGCCTAAAAATCAACTTAATCATATGATTATTTGATTTATAAATACATGAATTAGACCTATGTATCATTACTTAAAAATAATACTTCTTTTAGGAATGTACATTATCAAATTCATCTACTTTGCTAATGATACCAATTTATACCAAGGGAATTTACATTGTTGGTCCATCAGATTTCTTTATTTCGTATTTATTAACAATATTTAGGTATTGATTAGCTATCCGATGCTTCTATTACAATATGTAACAATTAAAAGTTATATTAAAATAATTAATTTTAAATGATATAAATGATCAATAGTGGGAAGGAATTTAGTTAGAAATATAAGGGAGGGATTTTCATATAAATTCTTTAAAAATTGTAAAATATAAAGCATTTAAAAAAATTATTGGGTATATTTGATGTCTTTACAACTTTTGACTAATATATACATGAAATGAATGTTAATAATTTAATGTAATGGATAAAGATATTATGTTTGAGATGTGTTAAAATTAAATGAAGATAGCATTGTTTATATAATTACAAAACCCACCCTGGTTTTTGCCAAACATTCATGACCTTAAATGTTGCTGAAGGGCTGGATATCATCACACACAATATACCATTTTAGAAATGATTAATATTAAAATAATTCAATCAACTTATATCATTTTCTTAATTAAGTTTTTAAACTTTTTTTCAATTGTTTAAGTCTCTAAACTATGTTTGTCTTATTAAAAAATATATATTTTTGACTGGCTACCGGATTAAATAATAAAACACAAATGATTAAAAAAAAGTTTAGTGACATAATCGCTAAAATATGAAAATACTGTGGGTTTTTTCCAACATTAATTAAGTGAAAAACTAAAGTTAATTGTTTGATAACCGATTAAATATGTCAAATATACACTTTTAAATAATAAAAAAAATAGTTTAGGGATTTCTTTTTAAAAATTAATTCTTTTACAAACACAAAAAACAGAGGTAGATAGACTGAAATGACATAATGCTAGAATATTGAAGATGGTACCCCACACTATTTGGTTATGTCGTTTTCAGTCCTTGGTATCATTTTCACTTAATATTGAAGCCAAACCAAACCCCACCTGATGGGAAGTGAAACCAGACCACCGGTCCACACCTATTTGACAACTTGCATTAAAATACAAAGGATTGTCAATTAGAGATTACACTATCACTAATCTATACTATATATAATAAGAAAACCACTTGAAGTTTCTGTACCATTAGATGGAAAGAAATCAATAGTCCAGATTAATGACAACTCATAATTATTTATGAAATGTCTCTTATACCCTTAATTAAAACCAATAATTATACCTATGCCATTTTTTTAATTCATTTTCCAAATTTACTACATTACCTTAATTACCTAAAATTTTGATTTTAATTTTTTCATTAATGAATTATATTTACCTAAAATAAATATATGTCATTATTATCCTTAATGATCATAGTTAAATTCAAATGGAAATTTTGAATTTAAATGTAGAAGTGTAGTAAATAAAGAAAAAATTTTTTGTTAATTATTTTGCTAACAAGATTTAAAATTTAATTGATAAAGCTTCAATTGTGAATATGATAAATTTTGATTGTTGATTTTCAGATATTCCATTTTTATATTTTATCATTTTCAAAATATATACACATTCACATAATTGAAATTTTTTGTTTCTTACATTGATATTTCATATTTGAAGTTAATAAAAATAAAAGAAACATTTTTTGGAAACACGTATTATCTGTTTTTAATAATACAATATAATAATATTTTTTTAATTAATATCAAACAACTAAGTATTTTTTATCTTTAATTTAACCAGCTTTCAATTTTTTTATTTTAATTATATATAAATTTTATAATAATTTATTAAAATATAAAAAAATATGTATTTTCTAAATCAACCCATGTAATACATGGGTTGATTAGCCTATATATTATAATAAAACAAAACAATTCATGTCACATGTCACTTCTACAAATTAAAAAAAAATTATTTTTCCACATCTTTTCCAAATTTAACACCTTAACTTAATTGCATTAAATTTTGACTTTATTTTTTTCATTAATTAATTTGTAATAAATTAGATTTTGTAACATTTAAAATTAATGTTTACCTAAAATAAATATCTATCATTATTATCCATAATAATCATAATTAGATCCAAATTTTATACTTTGAATTAGTTGTGGAAATTATTATTATTATTATGTATAATAAAGGAATTATGTATAATAAAGGAAAACATCAAATGTCACGTGTCACCTCTACGTTCACCAAAAAGATAATTACAACTTATAAAAATAAAAGATAAATACAATTTAATATTTTTAAAAAAGATAAATATACTCTATTTTTTAATCTGTAAATAATAAAAAATAAACCCAATTATTATTTTTGTATGTTTTTATTTTTACTCATATACATTTTATATAAATAAATTTAATAAAAAATGCCCACGTAATACGTGGGTCATAAACTAGTTATTTTATATATTCTATTTAACTACTCAAATTACGACTCATATAAGTATTAAGTATTACCATATACTGTTATCCCGTCTAGCAAGATGAGTAATCCTATGACTTTAAATACTATGATGGATATACATAACATATTGAATTGTAAACTGTTATCTAATTATCATACTTTATTGTTTTCATCTTAAAAAATTTAAGGGTGCGTTCACTTGACGAAAACTGAAGTGTTTTCTAGTTTCATTTTTTACGAAAACAAGGGTTTTATTAAAACATGTTCATTTACATAGTTTTTAAAATTAATTTTCATTTTCATGAAATTTTCATTTTCAAAGTTTATAACTAAATGTTGAAAACAATTTTAATATGTTTTCAAACCATTTTCATGAATTTCAAAGCTGAAAACTACAATTACTATATAAACGCGTTTTCAGAATTCTTAATTTTCGTCAAGTGAACGCATCCTAAAGTATTTTAACAGTACAGATCATTTAAAAAACGACATATTAAAAAGAAAAAGACATGATAATTTTGGTCAAATTAGGAACACCATAGAATGATAGATATATGATGATGATGATGTGAGAAAATTGTGGTTTGGTTTAAGGGGAAATGATGATATGTGGGGGGACTCACCAAATCTCATATGCTTATCCACTTTCCAACGTAGACTTGACTGTATGTGATCACCTACCCGTCTCTACTTTCTTGTATTTAACATGCTTGCTTCTGTTTCATAAATATGTCACTTTTCTTTCTTTTTATTACAAAACACATAAAATCTCTATAATTTGAATTAATACTCTATTATCAAAATAATTTTTATCATACACAACAATGTACGATCATATATTACATAATGTATAAACCTATGATGTATATTTATTCTTGTGTATGTCAAAACGTTGTTGTGTACAAAACTTAATATAATGAATTGCCGGTTATTTATATGTTTTGTTTTGTAATCTCAATTCATTTCTTTTACAAGATTTGTAAGACTATATGTGTCTGAACTGAACTTTATGAGATTCAATCTTATTATAATTGGAAGATCGTTCAATTGTCATGATATTGATACAAAATTAATACCAAAATAAGTTGACAGTTATAACTTTTTTTGGTGTAAGCCCAAGGTTTTAATTATCTAAAGACATAAATCATGTTGTGCAAAATCAAACATACAAATAGAGATGTTGATTGATGGTGGAATAAGATTTCTTATGCGGATTTAGATGGGAGTAGAAAGCAAGGAAAGATTACTTCTTTTCAAGTGTGTAACGCGTATCGGCTCCATGGTTTGCTAATAGGAAGCCGAATCTACATATTGATTGGTCTAGATGGATTGTTAATCCTCTAGCATCCGTTTTTATATGATGTAATCTGATGTATTTTGGGTTATATTCGGATGATTGTAACTTTTGGCTTGTCCCTCCTCGGTGACAAGTTGGTGGGGCTCTTAATAAATTTGTCATTTAGAAAAAGGTAGATGTATTTTTCCAACTAACTGATACTTACTTCGTTATTTTATAACTCACATACCATCTATTTTTTTATTAGAACTCGTATCTAACATGTGTAGTGTTTAGTACTTGCAAATATGATATAAATAATGCAAACGTTAGGTTTACACTTTCTATCATCATTCGTCAACTAAATATACGTATTAATACTTAATATTTAAAATGACAAAAAAGCAAGTTTACAGTTTTAATAAAGTGTTTTGAAAAACTAAATAGTAACATTATGATAACACATTTTTTATGGCTTAATTTCTGTCAATAAAATGACTACACAGTCATAGTGCAACATAGCTATGTACAAAATTACGAATGAGACTTGGCATACATGAAAGAATTAGTAAAGATAGATTATAAACATATCATAAAAGAATAAAGCAATATCTTCTTGATTTCAGCTAACATGAATAACCAAATTCAACAAAGAAAACAGGATATAATTTCAAAAACAACTTGATCGCACATGACGAATTAAGCATCCATTTTTTTTTTAAATTGTCATATATTCATCCAAAGTTAACGATCGATAATCAGGGCCGGCCCTAAGGGGAGGGGGTCACATGGGTTATCGCCCAGGGCATCAAACCGTGAAAAGACATCATTTTTGGAGTCCAATAAGTAATATATTAGACCTACACGTGTATTTTTAAAAAGACATTTTTTTTCACTCTCGTCCCGAGCAATTGAGCATAAAAATACTGAGGATCGGCTCTGTCGATAATCTCATAAGGTTGGTGTAAATATCTAATAATTACGTAAGAAAGCCGAAGAAGGTAGATGATAGATATTTTGTTTGGTCATAAAAATGAGAAAGGGTAGACGATGGATAAATATATAGTTGTGTTAGGTTTGTTTTTCGACTTAATTTTAGTCTTTACAGCTGACCATTTATTTTATAAGAAAGAATATTGCATTTAATTAGGTCTCAAAAGGAACGTCTGTCTAATAAAGCATTTAATTTTGGGTTTAATCAATCAAAGTATAACTAAACTATCCATGTGAAATGAGATTCTGAATCAAAACATATAACACTGCCAAACAAATCTGCATGTCTCATATCCTGTCTTCTTCCTTTTCTTCTTTTGCCGCTTGTAATTATTCCATTAATGACTTGACCTAACAAATCTCAAGATTATCTCAATAAATTACTCAACTCAGTTATTTATACATAAGATGATTAAATTATCAATATATTGAGATTTAATAAGGCTAATGAGCCTTATGAGTTGGGTAGTTTAATACTTGAACTCGACTAATAAACTACTTTGGATGTCTCAAGCTCAAGCTCAAGCTCGACTCAACTTCAATCAAGTTAATTTCAAATATTTTCCAAGTTAATCTAGTGAGTAGTTTGATGCCAACACTTAGTACACAGGTGTAAGGGACCTCGGCCACGGGCGTGCCTTGGTTCCTCGAGCCGTGCCTTCCTCTGATCCCCGGTCAAGATTTTTGGTGCTTATTCATGCCTTTTTTCCAAAATAACAAACGACTCTCGGCAACGGATATCTCGGCTCACGCATCGATGAAGAACGTAGCAAAATGCGATAGTTGGCTCTGTTCCCTTAAGTTTTGTAAGATACGGGCTATTCTAATAAATAAGTAAGTAGTAATTAAACTATATTGTTAAATGTCAATTGTTACTGCAATATTTATCCCAAATAAACTACACTTTTCGCTCATCATTCATCAACTAAATTTATTATATATTTAAGGGCTAAGAAGTAAGAACTGAAAAATAGTAACAACTTTTTGGTATTTTTATCATTTATAGCAACATGTTTCAAAAAGTATTCAAAATAGCAATCACTTTATTTTTATCAATAATAACCAATGTTTTCAAGATCGAGATCGAATCGAAATCGTAAGATTCTACTACAAAATTTAAAATCTCAAATAAAATACAAGTTGTGAAATATAATGACGTCACATAATAACGATGGACTTGTATATTCATATGGAAGCCCTTAAATTGGGCAATTTTGTGTCGAACCCTTGGAAAAAAAAAAATACTTTGAACAACCATGATGTAAATACATTTGACACTGGACACTAAACTAAGTTATAAATATAAGTCAAACAGTGACACAAGAGCCAAAATTTACAATACTATTTTCATTCTGTATCTTTTTTTTTTTTTTTTTTTTTTTTTTTTTTGCATATAAACACATTATTTATAGAACAGGTCCATGCAATTGACTGAAATAAATTGAAAAATAAACGGAAAAAAGCAACCTGAGACAGTAAACGAACCCTACAAAGAAAACGAACCTTTAACGTCATGACTACTGAAGGTCAAACTATGCAAAGTCAAACTCATATAACCCGCGAACATGATTAACCTACTATCGGTTAACGTCCTCCAGATCTCAAAACTGGCAAGAAGTACCCAGCCTTTGTCTCTGCCAATGCCCTGTGATGCCCGACTTGCGCTGTGCGAATGCAGGCTGCAGCAGCTCCTGAAACTTCTCCAGAAACAGACCCCATTCCTCCTCCTTCATCTCCCCCAACTTCACGAAGCTACCACTCGTCGGAAGCTGTTCGTTCGCACTCCTATGCCCAGCGGATGAGTTGACCGCCACATACCTGTTACTACTATCATCACCAAGACTAGAGTTTTTCTTCAGGGCCATTGATAGACTTGATACAAAAGGAGACTTTACTAATGTCGGATGTACATCTTCTTCTTCATTTTCATCTTCTTCTTTGATGGTCTCTTCAAGTTTAGAAAGTGGGTTTCGCCCAAATCCAAAGTGCAAAGGAAAAACGGGGTTTATGAAGTTCTCATTCGATATTTTATGACTAATGTCAAAGTCGTTATCATCATTGTCAATTTCAAACTGGAATGCGTCTTCCTGCACTTCGGTTTTAGGAGATAACACAAACACCTCCCTCTCACTGACCAACCTCCTTGCCTCCATGCACAAAACCTCTAGCTCACTGGGTTCCTCTTCACCACGACGAAACTCACGACTCATCATCTCACCGATCTCTGCAAGACACAGTCCGTAACCAGCAGCGCCCTTAAGGAAAATGGTGCAGAGAATCAGAACACGTAGACATGCCTCTCGAATCATAGGAAGCTCGCTTCTTAGCATCTCCGAATCACGATGTGGATCGAGCGCTTCAATGTACTTAAGCTCATCCTCAGAAAAGGGGATTGAAGCCTGCGGCCAATGAATCCACTCGAAATATGGATCTTCCAAACTTTCTGGCAAGCAGAGGCCATGATCAATCGGTATGAGTTCAACCTGACCAAATTTTCCTGCACCATCATCATTTAGCTTTCTAACCAGCAGATTTCCAGCATGCCGGTCTGTGTTAAAAATTCTTATATCTAGTATACCAATACGATGAACAGCAGACACAGGGAAACTCGATGTCCCATGGTCACTAGCATCAAAATCATGAGGGATAAACTGTTGGAACGAGGCAATCTTGCTAAATTGTTTCTTCTTCCTTTCAGGCTTGCTGTTATTGCTGCTAGTCCCACTTACACCATCATTAATATTGAAAATAGAGTGGGTGATTTTGACAAGTGCAGTGGGAGGTACATTAGCAAAGTGGTCATAGTCAAGAAGGTAAGCAGCTACCTCTCGAAAACCCGTTTCTCCAACACGAACCGACCTCTTCAATCCCGGTTGTCCAAGAGCTTTACCCACAAACCCTTTCGGATTGTTAGGGGCAAAGGGCTCCTCATCTGTAGGCTTCACAATTGCCACACTGTCACCTCTACTATTTCTAAAATAATAAGCACCTCCAAGTCCACCATGAACCGGGATCGGCTCAACACCGATCTTTAGTGCCTTCACAACCTCCTTAACAAGCTCTTTGGTTCTTCTAAAGTTACCCGAATGTCCCAAGATCTCAATAGGCCCACTCCGATCTCTGTGTTGTATATCCCTACCAGAGGGAGAAAGACAAGGAGTCGAAGAACTTCTATGCATTATATTTCTTGTTAAAAGAAGAGGGGAATCATTACGAATGGCACTAAGATCATTCTTCAACACCATGTCTCCAAAAGTCAATGAACTTTCTTCAATAGGAACATTAAGAGCAATTTGTAACCTTCGTTTGACCATATGTGCATTATCGTTTCGATCTAACTCCATTCCTAGCACACAGCCAGTTTCAGTTTGAACAAAAACACGTCTCCTCCCCGTAGGTTTCACCCCTTCCATCCAACCATTTGCACCACACTCCTTCCCTACAGGACCTTTAAAAACGGGAACAACCATTTGGGTTTGAACTGGGCTGTCTAAGTTAGGAGACATGAACCAAATAGGGAAAAGGGTGATTGATCAATCTGCAGCCAGCTAAAGATGAAGATAAATTCTTCTTCCTCTTCACTCCTATAAGTGAGCCAAACTCAGAACCTGGTTGCTAACTATTGGTAGAGTATGGAATACAAACAATCATCACCAAAATGAAGTTCACCCATCTAAGTGAATGAAATCCGTGCGTTTTCCCTAATCTGTACACAAAAAAAAAATCCATAGGAAAATTACGAAACAATTAGAAAGAGTGAAAAATCAATCAAATATTTTGTTAGCTTGAAAAAACATTCATGCTTGCATCTTTGAAGCGGATATTCAAAGTGATGAGTCACTTTTTCAGAGAACTAAGTATTGCAAAATACAAAGTGATACTGATGAGATATTCATTTGTTCAAAATCAACAGGAGTTCAAAGTGATGGGTCACTTTTTCAGAGAACTAAGTATTGCAAAATACAAAGTGATACTGATGAGATATTCATTTGTTCCAAATCAACAGGAGTTACAAAAACCATCCAATGATCTAAATACAATAACTGTTTATCGAATGAAGTTTACACAAATCTGACCTAAAACTCGGAAGAAATGCAACATTAACATCTGAAAACAGTCCTCAACGAAACTAAAGTTAATATTAATGACAACATGCACGTTTACAAGCTTAAACATAAAACATTGGGAAAATTAATGTTAAATGATACATCTTCAACGAGAAGAACAAAAGCCATAAGTAAAAAAGCTCACCAGATAACCAGATCTGCCAGCAATTGACACGCTGTTGCAGAGGAAGAACCCAATCGAATCAAGATCCGGATAACAAAATCAATCAGAGAGACAACAGATCCGGATAATACTACATTTTCGTCAACAGTTTTTATTATAGCCATTATCTGACAGCACTTTTTTCAAACGCAAATCCAAACACCATCATAGATAGATATAAGATGTAAAACTATTGATTTAATTTTTTTTATATACATATTTGATTATTTGATTTAGATAAAATTCTCACTAAAACAAGATTATGTGTACTTGCACAAAAAAAATTTGTACAAGAGTTGTTTAACAGTAGGGGTGAGCAATGGAGCCGGTTTTCCGAACCCGGTCCGGTACCGAGCCGGGACCGGTACCGACCGATACCGAATTAATATATTCGGTCCGGTCTCGGGTTTGAATTACTTAAAAATCGATTTGTCGGTACTCACGATTCCGGTACCATATTTATTCTGAATCTATTATTTTGGTTTCGGTACCATATTTATACCGAACCGGTACCATATAAATTTAATTGGTTCAGTATTCACTTCTTCCACATCTCTATTTCGTTTTTGGTATCGGTTCGATCCGGTCCTGGTAGTGAGCTCACCCATTTTTAACGGTACATGAAATTTCTTTTTATATTTTTAAGTTTAATAATCTAATTTTAAAGTTCAATAATTTCTTTTGCACTCGACTAAAATATTCTTTGATATTTGGTTAGAAGGGTCTGGAAGAAGGTGAACTCTCCGTTGGATTAGAGAGGCGCAATGATAGATCTGAGCCGTTGAGACTTAATATTGAGGGAAGAATAATGCTGACATGGAGACAAGGGAATAGACAGTGACGTGGCAAAATCAATGTCAAAACAGCTTTGCAAATTGCACAGGTTTTCAACCACTCTTAAAGCGGGGGAGTTGTTAAATTCTAAAGGGGTAACTGTATCCTCCCATGGTTAATTATACACCTTTTCTCATTTCAATCATTTTTTAATTTCATATGGGGTGTACATATAACAATTAATAAATATAAATAGTAATTCCGTTATCAAATCTTTTGATGACTTAGTATCTAAAAATATAAAAAGTACAAAAAAATAATTTCGTTACTAAATCTTTTTTGTAACGTAACTGGCAACGTAATATTTAAAAATATTCAAAAATAAAATTTCATCACCAAATCTTTTTGTAACGTAACTGATAACGTAATACCTAAAAGTATAAAAAGTAATTTCGTTATCAAATCTTTTTGTAAAGTAATATCTAAAAAGTACAAAAAAATAATTTTGTAACTAAATCTTTTTGTAACGTAAATGGTAACGTAAAATCTTAGAAGTAAAAAAAAAACCAATTAATGTGAAATAAAAGGAATGTGTGATTTAATAATTGGTGGGCTCATGTTATTAAAATGTGATTAAAGGTGGGGTGTAATTAACAAATAAAAAAATGAGATGTGTGTATTTAACACAATCCAATTTTATACCAGAGTCTTACTTTGTTAGCAACTTAGCATGTGTGTCAGTGTCATATCAATTTTTTTCAAATCGTAAAAAGCATTCATCTTTTTGTGTCATTCAAAAATACACACACAAACACTATATAAAGTTAAAAATAATAATAATGTGAGACAAAGGAAGAGCACCGTTTTTGGCACGCGAATATCGGTCTCGACACAAAATCACGGTACCACAAGGAAGGTGTGGTGTTCCCCGCAGTGTACCACCCCCCAATAGTTAGAAATAAATCCTATAACCGATTAAAAACTGCAGGTACTTAAACGGAGAATCGGGGAAACTCGTTTATCATAAACGGTTATTTAAACAGGTAAAATTCACCGCGGGGATCCTAGTTTAACCTTAATCGGGTAATATTCACTGTTGGAGTATAGGGTTCACCATTTTAACCAATTAAAATACAATAATTAAAATACTTGATCACTTTTTACAATCTGATTTAATGAAAACTATGTATGAATTTTTCTTTTTACAATCTGATTTAATGAAAAAATCTGGATCTAGCATTGATCTTACCTTTCAAGCAAACATATAGTATTTTCTTTTAAGCAAACATAAAAGAGCAGGAGTTACAGCCATTGTGATGATTTTATGTGTAAAGCATTCAAAAACTTACAGAGTGAGCAGCCACCGCCGTGTCCTCAACAGTCGTGAGCAGCCACCGTCGTGAGCAGCCTTCGACCTTTAAACGGAACAGCAGCAAAGGCGCACAGCAGAGTAGCCTTCGACCTTCGTCTTCGTGAGGAGCAGCAGAGCAGAACCGTGAGCCACAGAGCCAGCCGTGAGGACTGAGGAATGATGGAGAGAAAGCCTGGAGGTGAGATCGAGGCTGGAACAATGGATCTGGAACGATCGGAATTGGAAAGCAGGAAAACAGAAGAAAGAGTGAAACAAGTGAAGTTAATTTAAAAGCTATTTATAAATAACAACGAGGAATATTATGTGAAGTTGGGTCGGGTCGTTGATTCCACAGTCCACGTATTGTGTCCATCGAGTAGCAGCGGAAAGGTGGTTTTAAGGGAAAAGGAGCCGAGACAAATCACATGTTGTGAGTTTCAAGGTTGTTTGTTACAACTTACAACTTGTAAATTCTTATTATTATATTTTATGGAGTAATATATATATTTTCATATTTAAATATTTTATCCAATCTGAATCAACCAACAACACTTTAGATGAATTACTCATCTACATTTACATTAGGTTAATATTATAAAAATCCTATAGAATTTTGAAAGTTTTTTTATTAAATTTCTAAACTTTTTTTTTCATTGTTTAACTCCTTTAAATTACTACTGTCTTATTCAAAAGTTATATATTTGACTTACATGAACGGTTACCAAACGAATAATGTCATTTGCTCATTTCACCTGAACAAGAAAATCAAACCAAACTCTCTAAAATACAATTCTTCATCAAGTCATCAAGAATCATCACCAAGAATTGCAAACATTGTTCAAGATTCAAACCAAGAAATCCATCAAGCAAGCACCTAGCAACATAATATTACAAAGATATAAGGTAAATCCATGCTTAAAATTGATTCTTGTATGAGCTCGGTATTGGACCGTACCGAATCGGTACCGAAACCGAAAATCGCGAAACCGAATTAAGAGTTGTGAAAGAACCGAATACCGAACAAATTAATTTTATATGGTACCGGTTCGGTTCCGGGACCGGGACCGGATTTTCGGTGCCAATCACGTATTGAGACCAAATTAAGAAAATGTACCAAATACCAAACATAAATTACTAAATATTGCAACCGAATACCGAATTTCGAATACCGAATATGGAGTTTGCTTTATTAGGAGGACAACCTTTTATATGTCATTATGATGAGGAACAAATTGATAGATTATCTGAGACCCATATTCACCCAAATCCCAAGCGGTACCAAATATCCAATGGAACATATATATTCGGTTCGGGATCGGGATATTCAGGATAAATATGGTACCGAAACCGTGAGTACCGAATACCGAATTTTAAGTACTTTAAAACACGAGTACCGGACCGAATATATTAATTCGGTACCGGTCCGGGTTCGGGAAATCGGCTCCGTCGCTCACCCCTAACTGTAGGTTCCAGGGAAAATCTATATGATCTAAATAACTTCAAACCATGAAATTGAGCTTGGTTTAGTACTACAAACATGAATTAAAGCCCATGCATGTTCTAATTAGGTAATCAATTTGTCATGTTTGTATTTTTAAACCATAATTCCATGTTTGGAAATAAAGACGAGGAACTTAAATGAAGGAATAAGTTGTTGTCCAGAAATGTTTTCTTTCTGCCTTTAATCGAAAAGAAAAAGCCAAGAAGGCCATGACTTAGATGCATATGTGTGTGTTGTTCATCAGATAGAAGCATCAAACATCCTTAATTCTGTTGATTTTGCTGCTGGTGTAACATCCTCGGATTTATTTTTGATGTATTTTGATTAATTAGGTGGAAAGTTATGTATTTAAGTTGAATTTGGGCGATTATTATGCATATTGGATATTTAGCAAATTTGTTGCTATTTTTAAGAAAATTGAACTCAGAATCAATTTTGTGGAAAATTAAGATTATAAAAGTTATTTATGACAATTCTAAGATTAAATCAGTATTTTATGGAACCGGTTAGGTCGAGTGGTGAAATGTGCAAAAATGACGAAAATAGTATATAAAGGGCAATAGGCTTCATTTTTCTAGTTTACACTATCTCACTAGAAATTTTCTCTCTACATCTCTCTAAGATATATTACAAACCGACCGTCAGATTTTCGAGAATTATACGTCATCGGAAAGATATCGAAGAGTACAACAACAATCTACAAACGGATTTCAGATTTCATACGAATTGAGGTAAGAATCGAACCTTTTTAGTTTATGGTTTCGGTTTTAAAGTAACTAAGAATTCGAATCTATCATTTTATGCAAATTTAAGTTTGTTTTGCTTGAAATGTTGCTGGATTATGATACTATATGCATAGTAGAATCGAATATATGCATCATACATGATATAACACTGATTTTAGGCCTTAGAAATGAAAGATTTAAGTTAAAATGATGAACAGACTCGAATATGTCAAGAACAGAGTCGAAATGTAAGAACAGACTCGAGTTTGGTGCTAGATTCGAAGGTGTACCATCAGATTCTAAGGGGGGGGGGGGTTCGAATCTGATGATAAACTCGAAGGCCAGTTCGAATCTGATGATAGATTCGAAGAAGGGTTCGAATCTGATGGTAGTTCGAATCTGTTGATAGGGGTTCGAATCTGATGCATATGATTCGAATCTGATGCATGGTTTCGAATCTAACCCATTAAATTCGAGTTTAATGCCTAAAATTGAGAAATAGACTCTCTAAACTTGTGTATTTTGAATGAAACTCATAAACAACACGTAGAATAGCACGAGTTATATAAAGGATGATATATGAACATGAAATGGGTTCAAACTTAGTTATAGTTCGAATTTGGATATAGACCCTAAATGTGGGAAAATATCGCCAAACTTATGAAACTGGATTTCGAAGATTTAAACGGTTATTGATATGAGGCATTGATGTAATTAATGTAACAGGTCCCTTGTGGTGTTGTTTAACCCACAGTGGGGTACTTGGTGGATCCGGTTGAAAGGCCGCGGAGAAATAATATTGGTTATCATTTATTTACGCACCCACTGTGAGTACCTTTGATTTTAGCATGTTTACATCTGCTTTATGTTTGCTAGGCCTGCTGAGGCATGTTGTTTCACTTTCGTTTGGCATTCTACTAACATGCGTATATATAATGATGCACATTCACATTTTGTTGCATGTCCTTTCATTTGTTGTGCATCCTGTTGATGATGATGGACCTGTGTGGTCGCATCTGTACTCTGATGTTACTGTGCTATATGAGCCAAGAGTTTGACACCTCTATGGCCAGGATAGACAGTATGACATCCCCGATGGTATTTTTGCCTCAGTATGGTGGATTTCTTAATGCCGAGTGTCAACTCGAAGGGGCTGCGGGCCTAGGTTTGCGTACCTTGGGTGCGTGTGGAGTATACGGTATGTGTAACCGGGGTTACTCCGGGTGGCATCATAAAGATATGTTGAATGCGTAAAATCATATGGTATTCACTAAGCAATCGCTTACCCTTTTAGTTGTTGAATTTTTGCAGGAAAAGGGAAGTCTTCTGCTGGACATTCTCGTTAGGCCATTTGAGAAGATTTGGAAGAAATTTGTTACTTAATCGGTATTTACGTTGTGGAACAGATGTTATAATATGTTTGGGATGATTGTAATAATTGCATTTGGATATGTAGACTTAGTTATGGTACCTTGTAGCACCATAGGGTGTTTGACACTTTTGCACTACTTTTATTTTATGTTTTTAATGCTTCCGCACTAAAATCTAGGTTATCAGATCATTATGTTCTGTTTGATGGTGAGAAAATCCTGGGAGATTGTAATTGGTGGTTGTTGTGGCAAGGGTGTCACAGCTGGAATTACAGGAAAAACAGAAAGGAAAAGTGCAGTTTTGAGTGGTGTGTATGTATTGCTTGTGAATGGAAGATCTGAGACTCACCATATTGGTGTAAGTCTCGGATGTACTAACTACTAAGTAAACAACAACCATTTTCTTTTGTTTCAATGTAAACTAAGTAAACTGAGTGTTGTGTATGTAGGCATGTAGCATCTATACAAGATCCGAGACTTGTGAGTCTCAGATGTTTTTACTTATGTTTAATAACATTTATTTATTGTTATTAGTGTTTATATATGTTTACTAACATTTATTTACGTATACTAATATTTAATTATGCAATCTAACATTTTAATAATTTTATTTATGTTTATTAACCTCTTAATTACATATACAAACATTTACTTGTGCAATTGATGGACCCAGTCGTATGAGTATCAAAAATATAACCCAAAAACACTATATAGATAGGGTAAGTGGGATCGAATCCACAGGGAATGATAGGTCGCTAAACTAGTTCAGAGACTGTTTGGATTAGAATTGAAATCATTTGTTTCGAACTAATTTCCTACTGTAAAACTACTATTGTTGCAATGTCACACACGAGAATTGAATTAAAGAAGTTCACTGGAAGAGAAAGAGGGTGTTTGCTCTCTCGTTATACACACTATGGCAATTCAGAATGTTAGGGATTCCATTCACATGAAGTGACATGAATTTACAGCTTATGTTCCAAAACAACGTATACCACTCTATTGACTGTCTTCCTCCCCTATAGAGAGTGGGCACAACCAATGACATGGATATCAACCATTTCAGATACACTTACTGTTCACTCACATTTATTCATACAAATATAATCCCTTTTACAGTTTCCCTATGAATGAATTGGTTTTCACGACAAATATTCTTAAGACGAAGTATGCACCGTCTATTAATTGTCTTCCCCATATTAATGAGCCGGCACAACTAATGATATTACTATACCCCGTTACATACAATACCCGTTGATTACAACCATTCATTCACAATTAAGATCCACAACCCCTTTAAGCGCAATTGGAAACTGAAATTAATTAAACATTCATTCAAACCATAGTGTGCAAATTAAAGAACAAACACCACAAAATATTTAGCCAAGCATAGCTTGGGTTAACTTACTAACAATGTCAAACACAGATGAAAACATTAAAACTACCGATAATGTGTAAATACAATCGATCGGATGCCAATGCTTGATCTTCGTTTGATTCCGATTGCTTTCCTCCTCTGATTTTTCTCCCAAAATCGCACCTTTGTGTGTGTGAAACTGCCAAAATGCGAACTTCCCTGAAAATGGTAACTGCCTCCCTCAAAAACTGCAGGTTTCGCCACATTTCCGCACCAGCGTCGCCCCCAGCGTCTAGGACGCTGGCTGGGACGCTCAGATTCTGTTTCAGATAATTTTGGGCGTTTCCCTGGGCGTCTGGGACGCTGGCTAGGACGCTCAGATTCTGTAACATGGGTTTTTGGGCGTTGTCTTGGCGTCTGGGACGCTGGCTAGGACGCCCTGCACGAAATTCATCTTCCAAGCTGTCATTTCCTTTACTTTCTTGTCAAGCAACTGAAATCACAAAAATCTACATTAGCAGTACCAATTATCTCGCATTTACACAATAAATCATAGCAAAAACACATGAAAATAGCAGTGATTTATATCACTGATCAAACCTCCCCAACTTACACCTTGATCGTCCCGAACAAGGCATCAAAACAGAGACAAAAAGGATGAAACGATTGAGTTTTCCAATTTTAAAAGCGTGAACTTGTGGCATGATAAAACAGTGAATGATCAAATCAAATGCTAACATGTTCAAGCTATGGGTTTTCCTTCCTAATAAATTCGTAGGCATTGATTTTTAGCTCAAGGTTACGAGTTATTCACTTAACACCCAATTGCACATTCATTTTAGAGCACTTTTCTGCTCTTTTTCTTTTGATTCAATGCTAACACTTACAGCCATGGCTTTCTAGCAAGTTCATGTAACGGGATTTGGGTCAATCGATCCCAAACCAGACGGTCTTAGGTGATTAGGCATGACGGTACCCCACGGACTTAATTTCCCGAACTTACTAGGCCACGTGCTAGCTTATTCAACTCTCCTTTTCTTTTCTTTTCTTTTTATATTTTTAGATTTTCCGTGCAATGTATACCTCACTCTCCCCCTTATTGCCATCAATGCCAAAGATTTATTAACGAAGGAATCAACCACTATCTCCCATGCTAAACACTTATACTCAATCATACTTCCTTTTCATCAACCCAAAAGCTACTTTCTTTTAAAACTATCAAACTAGGGTGCTCACCCCTCTTAAACTCTCATCTTCACACTTTGTACAAACCAATCATGTATAAGCAGTAAAGGAGTGATCATGATACTACCACCATAACAACAGTTGCAAACATAAACCAAACACATAAGAAAACTACTGAACTGAAAAATGCAATAAATTAAATGACAGAAATGAAACGAAAGTACCCGATACTGGAGTTGCCTCTTATCTAGGATGGTGGCCCAAAGATGCCACTGAAGAAAGCCGTAAAACCATGTTGATCTCGTGTTTGGGGTGCAGATGGAGGCTGATGAAACGGTGCCAAAGCAGGATGTGGCACCGGGTTACCCGTGCCTCTGTCAATAGTCTCATACCTTGATGCCTAGTACCTATCCAGTGGTGTGTAGGGCAGGTTGGCCCTATAATCACTGTAGTGCCTCAACTCGTCCTCGTACTGCCACTGTTGGCTATACATATATGCATTCAGGAATGCACCGACCCTTACACCTAAGTAGATATCATCTAACTGCCTCCTCTGCGCTCCTACTTCAGACTGCAACCAATTAATTTGCCTTTGCTGCTCCTCCATTACCCTATCTTGTCTCTCTGACCTCTCTCGTTGCTCAACTCTCATGGCAGTGACTTCCGTGCTCAAACTCGATAACATCTGTACAATGTTGCTTAAATCTCCTGCCTCACCCCTCCGAACTGCTCTGCTTTGTTGTCTCTCCATTCTCTCCTCTTCCGGATATGGTGTCACCACACTTTTCTTCGTCTCAGTGTCATAGATCTCGTACCCGTCCTCGGCTTCCCTCAGTACAATATCTTTCATAGAGCTGACCTTGATCCATAAACTACTCTCCTTGATGAACTTAGCAAGGGTATTTTCAGCCATAGCACCTTTTACCTTCAGGTATCTGGACAACAGCCACATATGAGGTATAACCCGTCTCTCCCGGGTGTTGTACATATTCCACAAGTCGTCCATTACAACCCAAGCAAAGGATAGAGGTTCCTCTCCGGTCAGCAGGGCATGCATAATACTAACATCCTTCAATCTCACCTTGCTCAGATCTCCTGACCTTGGTAAGATATTCGTGATCACGATCTTGTGAAGTACCTTAGCCATCGGCTGCAAATCACCTCGTTTGAAGTCCCTATACTTGGATACCCGATCCCTGGGAAGATCAAAAGCTGCCATAACCTTCCTCAACCAGACCTCGGAGTACATCATCCCTGTACCGGCTAAATATCCCTCGGTTCTATACACATAAGGCTGTCTCTCACCGTCTCTCATGCATCCAGTGTCTACTGCAAAAACTTCCCTCAACTCTGCGGCTGACATCCTAATCTCTGTATTGCCCACTATGCCAATTAGGGTGTAATTACAGTCATCGACCCCTCTCCCGAGTCGTAGGTTTGACATCCATTCAGCTACCACAAAGGGGTACAACTCCTCTCCGCCTAAGTCCAACACTCTCTCCCAACCCAAGGCTTGAAACAACTCGACCACACCATAATTGCCGAATTCATTCCTATCTAGCTTCTTCTCATAAACGAACTTCGTGTCCTCCCCCCATTTCTCCATAAACAATTCTGCCCTAATTCTCTCATCATGCTCGGATAGAAGCTTGGTTGAATCCCATACAGCAGGAGGACGCACATCTGGCGTGGTTGAAGCTGTTTTCTTTCGCTTTGCAATGCTCTTTTGCCTCTGAGATGATGATGCTCCTGACATAGTGAATCCTGAAATGCACAACAATACACGCAACCATGGTAATGAACTGTTAGTATCAAAATACTAGTGTATCCACATATAGCCTGCTGCCCACAACACGGTTTTCTGTTACACATTCATCTCACATATGCAAAGAGGGCACCAAAATCAAAAAAATTGGACACCCCCTCCCCAACTTAGAGGAAAGTGATGTCCTCATCACAAATAACACAGATAAGCAACACATATGGGTACAAAATTCACACAAGCAGATATAGAAATAGCAACCGGCACCCAAGCATATTATAAGCCATAGCAAAAGAAAGAGCCGGTGTCAAAGTTAAGTACACATAATATTGTTCATCGCCACACACGGCGGAAGTAATCATCAACCCCAAAAGAAACAAAATGTTTTCATGACAACAACCTACGAAACCAACTCCAAGTACTTGATAAACCACACATAACTACACCAAATCCTTATCCTCCTCACGAATTGGAGCTTTGTCTTTCCGTGCGGGTTCCCTCCTTGCTAACACCTGTTGCTCCCGCAACTCAGCTTCATATTTGGCAGCATCATTTATTGCTTCAGCCATTTCGTATAGACGATCCACTTTCTTCTCCACGAGTTCCAGAGTGATCATTACCTGATGTTGCAACTGCTCATGCATTCTTCCTACTACAGCAGTGAGGTCCTGAATGCTCTTCTGCATGCTTTCCAAAGTGGTGGTAGTGGATGATGATTCACCAAGTGCCTGAGCGGGGGAAACAGCTGGAGAACGAGGGCGGTCCAAAGTAGTCTCGAAGCCACTCATCAAATCCCGAATAATAGATACATCACCTGCTCGGATGAATTGAGTACGGCTAAAAAGTTGCTTTGTGAAGTATTTTTCCCGATCAGGGATCAAAGCAAAACGTGGAGTGGAGGGAAGTGTGCGCATACGTTCCAGAAGTTCCGATATCATTCGGACGTGTACAAGTTCAGTGCGGCTAGAGGAGAGTATAGAGTTCCAGATGTTTGCTAGTACCAAATGACTCAACGAAATACACGGTGATCCAGTCAACAAAGCATTCACAACCACGATTTCTTTCACTTTCACGCTTGTAGTGTCGACATTTCTGGGCAGCACATTATACAACACAAGCTTCCATAACACCTTAGCTAAGGGCCTAAGATCTTTACGTGCGTGGGCATTATATGTTCTAGCCTGAGTGGGAGTGAGTTCAAACACGGTCGTCAAATATGTCTGCCAAATTCCCGGGGACACAAGAGGAATTTCCTTTAGACTGTCCTCATCCCATATCTCGTGTTCCAAGATGCTTCCATCAGCTGCAGTAGGTGCATCAAAACCCAAGAGTTGCTTTAACGTCTCCGCAGAAATCTCAACTTCATGACCAGCTACTGTTGCCTGAAGAGTAAGAGGTGCTAACAGGTCACCTCTCTTCCTTGTGACCGTAGTGCAGAACTCCTCCAATGCATCTTGGTATATCACATCCTTGGTCCAGTCTAGAGCCGCTGACCAACCTAAGCGCCCAAAAGCGTCGAAAACTCCGTAGTCTTTAAATTCGTCCCTATGCACACCTTTTTCCAAAAGGAACTTAAAATTCGAATCAATCTCCAGCACCTCCACTGGTTGTTCTACTTCTCGTACTGGAGAAGGCGTTGGAGACACGGTTTGGCGGGAACGCTTTCGTGTGCTGGATGTTGCAGTTTGTTTCTGCTTCCTCGCTGAAGCCCTAGTCATGGCTATAGACAGTGACACAAATCATATCAGATGCTATGCCCCACGTGATGGATCGAATGCATATGATGAATGCCTACTGGAAGTGATGATGGACAATGCACTCGAACCCTAGGTCAATGAAATCCTGTGCTTACTAAACACCATGACCACTGTGGGTTTGTGTGGTTTGACCTTAAAAACATGTACCCACATGGTTAGTGTAGCGACAACCTGTGCAACAACTCACCCCTCCCCAACTTAGTTGCAAAGGGGGAGGTTACTACCACTGTTACTGAAATTCTATGGGTGAGAGTACCCAACACACTCATAGGCTGGAGCATACACCATCAACGCTATCACACACTCACAATGACCACAAAGAACATATACACGCATCATGCCACTTAATCACATACAACCCATAGCAAACAAGTTCACACAACCCTAGCTTCTAAAATCGGACCCCTAACTTCATAAAACCACAAATGTGCGTGATGTACATGCAAGATACGAGAAATACAACCACATACATACATGAGCAACATAGAATTCCAAAAGTCACACACAAATCCACAAAAAGCCCTAATCGGTTCATGAAAACCACAAGAGAAGCATAAATGCTAAAGATGAACTTGAAATGGTTACCTGATTGATGGAGAGAAGGAAATGCGTGAGGGATGAGATCAACAATGGAAGAAACCGTCGGCTTCACAAGAGAGAGGGACGAGAGCGTTTTTGAGAGAGAGGGAGGACGGTAGGTGCGAAATAAATGAGGTGGGTAGGAGTTTAAATGACGAAAATTCGCTTGGGCGTCCTACCCAGCGTCTAAGACGCTGTCCAGCGTCCGTGCGCCTATTCTCGGCGTCCTAAAGACGCTAACCCTCGGTTTTGGAATTTATTCCAGCGTCTAAGACGCTCACTTGAACGCCGCCCACTTAAACTTACACGGCCCGCGTCCCCATCGTCTTGCCTGGCGTCCCAGACGCGGCTCGAGCGTCCTGACCTCGTTTTGAGCGTCCCAAGAACGCTCACACTCTGTTTGCTAATTAAATTCAGCGTCCCCGACGCCCACTTGGACGCTGGTGCGTCAAATTCACTCAACACTCTTTCTAAAACCTTTCCAACTCCCATTTGCTCAATAACGGCCACTCCCGCTCATTTCCGAATTAAAACACACATTAAATTAACTAAACACAACTTTAAACAAACACAAAAACAACCATTTTCGTAGGGAACACGACTATACTTAGCACGTATAGCAAGCCTTTAAACCACCTAATTACTTAGATGGACGAGTTTAGTCTCGTGAGGGTTTGCAGTGAATATACCCACAAAATTCGTAGTCATTTTACTTACAGAGATGAGTCGGTTGGCTCTTTGAGAGCCACTACCTCTATCAAGGTTGCTTGATTACCATCAGTGCTTACCGGACCTTCAATGTACATCTTGAGCCTATGATCATTCACAGTGAACGAATGTCCATGCTTAAGATCCTTGACTTCCACAGCTCCATTGTCATATACGTGAATTACCTCATAAGGTCCCGTCCATTTACTCCTCAGCTTTCCTGGAAACAATTTAATGCGTGAGTTATAGAGCCAAACCTTATTGCCGACTGCAAAAGTCTTCCTTCTCAAGCATTTATCATGGAAATTCTTCGTCTTTTCCTTGTAAATCCTCGCACTTTCGTATGCCTCCAATCTGATCTCTTCCAATTCTGCCAATTGAAACTTCCTCATCCTTCCTGCATCAGAAATATCAAAGTTAGCATTTCTAATTGCCCACGTAGCTCTATGCTCTAACTCTACAGGTAGATGACAAAGTTTCCCATAGACTAGCCTATAAGGTGACATTCCAATAGGGGTCTTGTATGCAGTCCTATAAGCCCATAATGCGTCATCTAATCTCAACGACCAATCTTTGCGATTAGGATTAACAGTCTTTTCTAAGATTCTTTTGACTTCCCTATTGGACACCTCAACTTGGCCGCTCGTCTGTGGGTGATAAGGAGTGGCAACGCGATGAGTTACCCCATAATGCTTTAACAAGGTGTGAAACTGAAAATTTTTAAAATGAGTTCCCCCATCGCTAATAATAGCTCGGGGAATCCCATGGCGTGAGAAAATGTTCTTTTTCACAAATTTGCACACCACCTTGTTGTCATTATATCGCGTTGCCTCAGCCTCAACCCACTTAGAGACATAATCTACGGCCACCAAAATATATTCAAAACCAAAAGAGACAGGAAAGGGACCCATAAAATCTATTCCCCAAACATCAAAAATTTCTACTTCTAATATGGGAACCATGGGCATTTGATCTCTCTTATAAATCCCCCCAACCTGTTGGCATCTCAGACAGGACTTAACATACTCATATGCATCTTTAAACAATGAAGGCAAAAAGAAACCACAGTCTAACACTTTATGGGCTGTTTTCTTGGCACTAAAATGCCCCCCACATGCTAAACTGTGACAATGAGTAAGGATATCAAGTTGGTCCGTCTCCGGAACACATCTTCTAATCAACTGATCAGCACCAATCTTGAAAAGGTCAGGATCGTCCCAGATGTAATACTTGGTTTGAGCGTAGAAACTTTTCCGCTGCTGTGACGTCCAATGGCTCGGTGTCTTACCTGTCACAAAATAATTAACCAAATTAGCAAACCACGGCAATTTAGACACAAATAACAGCTGTTCGTCAGGAAAAGATTCCTTGATCACTTCAATAGAATTTGGAACCAACGTGGGCAGCCTTGACAAATGATCAGCCACCACATTCTCCGACCCCTTTTTATCCCGTATCTCCAGATCAAACTCTTGCAATAATAGAATCCACCTGATCAGTCTTGGCTTGGCATCCTTTTTGCTCAAGAGGTACTTCAATGCACTATGGTCCGAGTAGATTATCACTTTGGCACCCCATACATAAGCACGAAACTTGTCTAAGGCATACACAACCGCTAATAACTCCTTTTCTGTGGTAGTGTAATTCTGCTGAGCCTCAGAAAACGTTTTGCTGGCATAATAAATCACAACCGGCTTCTTATCAACCCTCTGTCCCAGCACTGCTCCCACCGCGAAGTCACTTGCATCACACATGATTTCGAATGGCTTCGTCCAATCAGGTGACTGCAAAATGGGAGCATCCGTAAGCTTAGCCTTTAATAGCTCAAATGCTTTTAGACATGCTTCGTCAAACACAAACTCAGCATCCTTAGCTAAAAGATTACACAACGGCTTTGAAATGGTGCTGAAATCCTTGATAAATCTTCTATAGAATCCCGCGTGCCCCAAGAACGATCTCACTCCCTTGACGCTAGTTGGTGGTAGCAAAGATGAAATAAGCTGAATTTTTGCCTTGTCCACTTCCATACCTTTCTCAGAAACTACGTGGCCTAAGACAATACCCTCCTTGACCATGAAGTGGCTCTTCTCCCAGCTCAACACCAAATTCGTTTCGGTGCATCTTTTCAAGACTTGCTCCAAATGGTACAGACAACCCTCAAATGTCTTATCAAAGATAGAGAAATCATCCATAAAAATCTCTAGCGAGTCTCCTACCATATCTGAGAATATCGCCATCATGCAACGTTGAAACGTGGCAGGAGCGTTACACAACCCAAATGGCATCCGTCTATAGGCGAATGTCCCGTAAGGGCATGTGAACGTGGTCTTTTCCTGGTCATCAGGGTGGATAGGAATCTGATTGTACCCTGAATATCCATCTAGAAAACAATAGTACTTCTGGCCTGCCAGCTTCTCAACTATCTGATCTATGAAAGGTAACGGGAAGTGATCCTTTGATGTGGCTGCATTCAACTTCCTATAGTCAATGCAGACCCTCCAACCTGTTACTGGTCTGGTTGCAATCTGCCCATCTTCGGTGTTTATCACTGTTACCCCCGACTTCTTGGGCACGGTCTGTGTAGGGCTGACCCACTGGCTATCAGAAATAGGGTAAATGATACCCGCATCTAACCACTTCAACACCTCCTTTTTTACCACTTCTCTCAAGTTTGGGTTGAGCCTCCGTTGTGCATCCCTTGATGGTTTACTATCAGCCTCCGTGATAATTCTGTGCATACAAATGGTAGGACTTATCCCTTTTAGATCAGAGATTGTCCAACCCATAGCTGCCTTATGCTTTCCCAAAACTTCAATCAGTGCCTCCTCTTCCTCTTTTGTCAAATCCGAAGCTATAATCACTGGCAAACTCTCTTGTGGCCCCAGAAATACATATTTGAGATGTGTGGGTAAGGTCTTGAGTTCCAGTGTAGGAGCCTGCTCCAAAGATGGTTTGTTTGACTCCGGGAGATTTTCTGGTAGCTTCTCAAACTTAATTGACCATGGAGGTTGCTTACTCGGCTTTGTTCCTCCAAACATCTCTTCTAAGCTCATCAACCAACCCCAATCAACCTTTTCATTCTCTTGGCATGACAATGCATATCCCAACTCATCCCTGCTAGTCATGAGTGATGTCTGTGATCCTGCTAACTCATCAAGATAATCTATAAAATAGCACTCTGAATCATCAGAAACATTAGAAACAGCATTGAAAACATTTAACTTCAACTTTCTATTCCCGAAGGCTAAGTCCAATGCACCTATCCTACAATTAATTTGGGCATTAACAGTGGCCAAAAATGGCCTACCCAAAATAATTGCGGGCTGGTTATCCCGACTTCTTTGATCTGAATCTAACACAAGAAAGTCCACCGGGTAATAGAAATCCTCAACTTTTACAATCACATCGGTTAACATGCCCCTTGGAATCTTAGTGGATCGATCAGCTAATTGTAACACCACATCTGTGGGTGTTAAGCTTCCTAAATCGTGCTGATCGAATAAGTTTCCAGGGAGTATGTTAACACTTGCTCCCAAATCTAGCAATGCTTTTTTAATTCTGATATCACCTATAGTAACAGAGATAAGAGGTGAACCTGGATCCTTAAGCTTGGGTGGCCATGAACTTGAAACTACTGCACTTACCTGCTCCGTGAGGTGAATTTGCTTTGGCAATACCGTAGGATACTTGCGCTTCTGAGTGCACAAATCTTTCAAGAACTTTGCATATGCCGGAATTTGCTGCAATGCTTTCACCAATGGAATGTTGATCCTTACCTGATTGAATGTGTCCCATAGATCCTCTATCTGTGGCCCTTTCTTCCCATACATTGGTCTATTCGGGTCCTCTAGAGCTGATGGGTATGGAGGTGTCGGTTCAGGCTTTGGCTGCTCTTCTTTTTGCACCACAACCTCCTCAAACTGAACTTGCTTCTTCAACTTTACCTCCTTCTCAGATTCTGAATGTGGAACTTCCTTCCCATTATCTAGAGTTTCCTCAACATCACTATCTTCATCTTCCACTTCCGGCATCACAACTTTGTTATCAACCTTCTTCCCACTTCGCAAGGTAGTAACTTTCTGCAACTCACTCACTTCGTTCAACTCTTCCACCTCATGTACCGATTGCTTTTCTTTGCCTTTTGAATGAGACGGATTGACTTGGGTATTGCTCGGTAATCTTCCTTCATCTCTTTTCGTAAGCTGATCTGCGATCTGCCCCATTTGCTTCTCTAGACTGGCCATTGACTTCGTCTGCACATAAGATTGTTGCTTTAGGTAATCCATAAGCTGATCCATCTTTGAATCCTTAGGAGCTTCATGAACAACTGGTTCCTTTTCTTCCTTAGTACCCGATGATGTACCACCATAAAAATTCCTACCCTGTGGGTACCGGTTCCCTTGATCAAATCTGGGTTTTGGATACTCCTCTGCTCTTTGATCATCTCTCCAACGAAAGTTAGGATGACGCCTCCATCCAGGATTATAAGTTTCTGAATGAGGGTCAAACCTATCTTGCCTTGGTCGAAAACCCGAGATCTCACTTGCTTGTTCGCCTTGCACATGATAGCAAAATTCTGAAGTGTGAGTGTACTCTCCACAAGTGACACACATCACCGGTAATCGCTGTTCCATCTGCTCCTTTTTCATCAAAACATCCAACTTCTTGCTAAGAGCTT